>CM042142.1:89370209-89485209 GCA_023376005.1 Doryteuthis pealeii | reverse complement strand
TCGCAATATTACAATGTTCGTTTATTTTAGGATTTTTTGTCTAAGTTTGAAATATTATTTTTAAAAATGTAACCCTAGACTCGTGTGTGTTTTGAAACAATTTTAATTTTCTAAAAACATTTTTGGTCATATAACAGAAATTTTAATTCAGTTCTTAATTGCTTGTTGAGTTAAAGTGATAAAATGTATTCATTTAAATTATTTTCTTTTTACCCCTAAAGATGTAACACTAAAAAGCTAAGAATTAATCATGTGTCCTTATTTGTAGTTGTAAAATTTTGCGTATTAATTCAAATGGAAATTATTTGTTTATTCTATGAATGTTTTTTTGTTTTTTTTTTTTTTTTTTTTTAGTTTTGAGTTACACTGATTAAAAATTGATATATTTTGTTCTAAGAAATAAGTCCATTGCAAAATTTAAATTCAATTCTCAATTGCCTGTTGAGTTACAGTAAAAAATATTCATTTTTACAAAGAAGCTAAGAATTAAAAAGCTGTAGGTATATAACATAATAGTAAAATAAAAAGAAGATAAGAATTAAAAATAAGTCCTTACAATAAAAAGAAGCTAAAAGAAGTTTTAAACCGAAGCATTCATTTATATGAAAAGGTAACAAAGGAGTATCGAGACTGAAAATTGATTTTTAAATTCAAAATTATACATTTGAATGAAGACATGGTGTGCATAGCCGCTGTATCCTCCTGCCTTTCTCGGGTGTTCTCTGTGTATCCCAACATGGGAAATCATTTTTAATAGTTTGACATTTAATCAAACAGGCATCGAAGAACTTTTGAAGATCTTATTTAAATAATGACGTCCTTGATTTTGTACGCCTGTCGTTCCGACATGTGTCACAAGAAGAATCAATATCATTTTGAAAAAAAATTGAATAAGATCTTCAAAAGTTCTTCGATGCCTGTTTGATCAAATGTCAAACTATTAAAAATGATTCCCCAAGTTGGGTCATACTTTTTAATCAACCGTTTTGGGCAAAATATTGGATTTTCTTAATTCAGCATCTTCCATACTCACCAGAAGTTTCCCCTTGCATCGTTTTTTTTTTTTTTTTTTTCTTAAACTGAATATTCATCTTAAGGGTATGATTTGTAGATGCAGAGGAAATTCAAATAAATTGAAATATCAAATAAAGTTAAGTTAAAGATTTTGTTTGTTAATGAAAATATTAATTACAAATTTATTTCATTTATTTAAATCATAGTTGGTAAGGATGGGTGGGTCTCATACCTTTCCCAAGAGTATTAGTCCAAAAATGAATTTATAGCGTGATTGGATTTTGCACTTGCTTACTACGATGTTGCAGTCTAGCATGTAAGCCACAAAGCCATGGGGATTCCCCTCCCCTATTTATTGAATGACCCTTGTACATATGTACACATAAAAATGCCTTTTAATATTCAAGCATTAGATATTTTGAAGTGTATATTCTGAAGATGATGGAAATACTCATTGAAATATCAAGTAAATTAAAGTTTTAAAATTTTGTTTGTTAATGAAAATTATAATTACAAATTCATTTTATATTTATTTATTTTTGAGGGTTGATTACATTTATAATTGAGTGTGAAATCATTTCCTATTGAAACAATGGAACAATTCTAGCAGTAAAACTAACAAAGGGATACTATAAACAAGTCAATATATAATTCAATAAAATTTTGTGGGTAGTTGTGCTCAGCTAAGCAGAATAATAACCATTTGGGTCTTCTGTATGTGAAAAAATATACTGTTAGTAGAGATGACCTACCCGAGAGGATTTTTTTTAAATAAATCTAAATTGTATTTGTCTGTATTTTTTAGATGAGGCTTGATGTTAACAATTTTGATTTTTCGGTCTGTTGAGTCCTTCTCATTTAAAATTCCAAATCAGATTAAAACGGTTGGGTATTTAATAGCATTCATTACGACATATTGTGAAATTTCTATTTTAGAATATGTATTTTTTTCCATTTCATTTTTGCTATATCTATTATTTAATAAAATTTTCTATAAATTTATATCTAGCCAATATATTAATCACATTTTTGTCAATAAGTCTGGTGGCATTTTATGCTGCTAGGAGCGCCCTGAATTAGTGGTAACGATGAAAAGCTCCGAAATTACTCTTGAACCCAGGGCTATCGACTGATGATGACTTTGGTCTAAGGTAAACAGGTAACACTTGAAAAATGCCCGGGGATACAATGACATGAACGTTGTGTTGATATGTACCACAATAAAGATGAGGACAACAGTCTGAAATATCAAAATTATTAAAATCTAAATAGAATTAAGATAAATAAAAATGGGTTGAAAAAAGCGCCAAATTCTCTTACCTGAAGAATAACCTGTTGGTTTAGGTGTTTTGTTATTTTGATCAGCAGTAGCAAAAACAGATGCATCCATCATTCCTGTGGGACAAAAAAAAAAAAGATGAAAGAAAAATGATTTGACAATTTTGGAATTTTGGGCCAAGTATAGATTATTCCTTTATAACAAATGTTTGTGCTACATAATCAATAGGTGACCTATTGATTATGTACAGTAATGTAGAATTCAAAAAGTGACTGACAATTCTTGCAGAAGAAGAGTCATGGAAAATAACTAACAATATGATAGAAAGGTGGTCACCTTTATCTGATTTTGTTAGCTGCACTCTGGTTGGTCGGTCCGACCACGAGAATGGGTTACAGAATCAGAGTTAGCTCAAGAGCGAAGGAGACGGACCTAAAATGGCGTCTCTCCGGTGAGCTATTTCTCTCAACACGTGCGGTTATTTTTGCTGTCTTGAAATAAAGACATTAAAACTCACTAAGTCTTGTGTTCATTTGTAAGAACATAGATAGATAGATAGATAGATTTCGTTTGCGCGTAATGTATTGTTATACTTACTGGTGTAATGACTGCAAAATATACTCGGTTTAAGTCCCATGTCTCCCTTTTCATTCACGTAGTGTTTCGATCGATACATGCAGATCTGCGAGTCAGAACAATAGTCGAAACTCGTGCAGAGGAATTTCTTGTTTTCGGAACAAATCTTGGCACACTGTTCCTCGGAAATGTCAGCTATAATCTCGTCGTCATCCAACTTCAACATTCTGTTGCTTGTCTTTTTATAATCACTCAGATATTTTACTGAAATTTACAAGAAACTTTAATGTTATGCAGTACAAAGAGAAACTGTTTCAACTACTTTACAAATATAAAAATCTTACCAGAAAACCCAGCTGTGCCTGGAGAACACACACACACACACACACACACAAACAGACTACTAAGGCCTACCTAATAATAAAGATGTTTAAAAAGTGTAGGCCAGACATGGAATAATAATAAGACATTGTTGGACAGACACACATAAACACACATAAACACACGCACATAGACTTGCACATATACACACGCAGATAATTTGAAGGAAGATTTCACCATTCATACAACAGAATGGACAGAACCTAGCAACATGCTAAGAGCTCCAGACTTTCAGAAATCTCCTGACAAAGAGAACATTATCTCGAAGTATTAAGAATGAATCAAAGGTAAACAAATAACATCATAGTTACCACATTTTTCTTTACACTTGCATTTGTGATAGCCTTCAAAACCAACCACCAAATAAAACTCTTACATTTATGGAATCAATATTGAATCTCAGATAAGTTTAAAGTCTATCTAATAATATACAAAAATAAAAGTAAACACCTTGTATTTTGTATTATTATGATTTTTCGGCCTGTTATCTCCATCTTTATTGTGGTATGTAAAAATACAACGTTTCGGCCGCTGTATCCTCCGGCCTTCTTCAGGTATTACCTGTCTATCCGAGCATTTCAATGCCGACTTGGGAAATAATTTTGAATAGTTTGACTGTTGATCAAACGTGGCGTAGAACTTTTGAACATCTCATTCAAATAATGAAGTCATGAGATCTTCAGAATTTGTTGACACTAAGTGACAATCATCTAGAGGTTGCAGGTTCAATCCTGACTCCAGACGAAAATAATATGGAATACTTAACATAGCTTAACGCTTATATCCGCTCATTGTTTACGGAATGAGAGGTATTTACCCCAATGAATTAAATAAAGGGTTCGGTTTGATGTTTCTTAAAGGCTTCCGATTATGACATGAAGGCACCTGAGGTCGACAAAAAAGGTTTCCAAGTTTAACAAGAAACGCCTGAAGAATGCCGGAAGTTACATAAATTTAAACCATTTTGCTGTATTAGTGTTCTAGCATTTTAATAAAAAATAAATCTTCAAGTATCTAATTTCATTCTAGTTTAAAGAAAAAATTTAATGTTTTAATTAAAAATTTTCAACATTTTTTATATTGGTCAAATCAACCAAATGCCGTAAATTTTTCAAAAAAATGTTAACGTTTTTTAAGGGTGGGGAAGAGGTTCTAGTATTAACGATGTATTAGTACAATATGTGAATTTTTCAATAAAAAATTTGACAGTTTTTCAGAGGGTAGGTGGGTGGGTGATGAATGATTTATGCCATTGTATTGTATGCATCAATATAAGAAAATGTTTATTAAAAATCTTAAAGTTTTTTTTTAAATTTGTGTTTTTGCGAAGGCGGTCTATTCTATTAACGATGTATCAGTGCAACAAAATGGAGTAATCTTTTCAATTAAAATTCTAACGTTTTTTCAGGGGGGTGGCGTAAGGAATGATTTACTCTATTGTATTGTATCTTTCCGTACAACAAAATGGTGTAAATTTTTTCAATAAAAACTTTAACTTTTCTTGCTTGTTTGTTGGGGGAATTTTTTTTTTACTAAATATGTATCTGTAATAAGTAATTGAGAGTTACCTTCCCTATTATATAATTACCTCCCCTTTGAAGAACTCTCTAGTGAATACTAGTCTATATAAACTCTCAATAAGTGTACTAATTATTATAAGTAGAATAAAGCTTCAAAAGTCTATCGGTGTTATCGTTTGTTATTACAGTATCAGTACAATAAAGTAGCGTACATTTTCATCAGAAATTTTATCATTTTTTGGGGAGGGGGTTGAGGGGGGCTGGATAATGAATGAATTACGCCACTGTATTGTATGAATCAGTTCAACAAAACGGCGTACATTTCTCATGAAAAATCTTAACGTTTTAAATCAAAATAGAATTCGATACTTATTATTCGATACAAGAGGTGTTATATGATAGAACACGACCATCCAAAAGTTTATTAAAGAACATGAAAAGTTTTTCTTACTTGAATAATGAGAACACATTGGTTCGATGTTCACTCGTGATTTTGGTACGTCAAGGATGTGGGTATGTCCAATCACACAGGTGTGGATTAATTCGCAATAATCGAACGATTTGCAAGTGAATCCAGCGTAATTGAAACAAAGGCTTGCACATTGATCTGCTGTGCCAACACGCTGATAAACGACGTCCATCTCGGGCAGCACTGTTTGGCCAGGGAACTTGTTAAACCATGTCAAGTAGTTAACTGTGGAATATTGAAATAATAGATTAAAAGTGTTTTCTTGTACTTATTGTCTTGGACCTTTCAGACCTTTCTCCAATTATATACATAAAAAATACAAGAATATAACTTCATAAATCTTTTAAACAGGTAGATTTAGTTTCACCAATCTTTTCAGAGCCAATGTTTTTATAGAGTTCACAATCCTTTTAAACTTGCAAACACTTCATACTTAGTTGTAATATTAATGTTTTAAGAGCCAAAGTAATAATAAAGTTCATAATGATTTTAAACATGCAAACACTTCGTACTTAGTTGCAATATTAATGTTTTAAGAGTGAATATTTTAATAAAGTTCTGAATAATTTTAAAGTTAACATTTAAACAGTTAAACACTTCATACTTTGTTATAATGTCAATCTTTTTTGAGCCACTGTTTTTATAAAGTTCACAATCATTTTAAATATAAAAACACTTTATATTTAGTTACAATATCAATGTTTTAAGAGCCAATGTATTAATAAAGTTCCGGATAATTTTAAACTAGTAAATATTTAAACAGTTAACCATTTCATAAAATACAAGTATTGGTAATAATTTATAAACAATTATAGCTTCAAGTAACTATTTTGATATGAATATTTACCCACAAGTTTAAGGTTTCAATATTCCTATCCAATACTAATAATTCATACATAATTGTATGGTTTCAAATAGATATTCCTGTGTAATAATAATCAGCATTTGTATTTTACACCCCTAGCCGATAGGGCGGATTTATTTATGGGCGATACTGTATCTTATTATTATTACTTTATTAGCTGTATAAGTTTTGTGTTTGATTATATGTTATTTTTTTACATTTGTCACACAGAGAATTTTGAATTCTCCTCTCAAGAGAACCGTCTTGAATGGGTAAAGAATTCTACAGACATTTTAAATAAAGTTTTCTTGGCTTAAAATATAGTTATTGTTACTGTTTAAATTGTTGAGGTTTGTCTGTGTTAGTTTGTTTTTTTTTTTAGGTTTTACGTTAGATAGTGACTACTACGATAACAGCTTGTTGGGTTGTTTTTTTTTGTTTTTTGTTTTTTTCAGGTACAACCAAATTATTTTTCCGACATTTTGCAAGATGATAATCTTTATTTTAAATCGAACTTAACGGACCTAAATTCCACCATCGTATGTGAAAAATCGATCTACCCTTGAGAATCTGTGTTACGCCTCAAAAATATGTGGTTCAAAGTTAACTGATCTGAAAAAATGTAACAATTTTAGATAAACTAACTAGTACATTATATATTTTATTCATTAATATATCAACACTGAAAATTTAATTAAATTCGATTAATTCCCTGATTTTTTGTATTTTTTCCTTCGGCGGGGTGACATACGATGGTGGAATTTAGGTTCAATTTAACCTTTTATTTGGTATGAAGGAAATTCAATCTCGTTGAGGATATCCTTCTGTAGATGTTAAAATGTATCATTTACAGCTGCCAATGAAATTTCAAATTTAAAAACAAATAAAAATGTTTTTGACATACGTGTGTAGACGTCACAGGTATGAGAACGTTTTAAGTATTGCGGATTCATGACTGACGTTTCTTTACTCAGACGGCATTCACCGTTCGAATAGCAAAAGTCAAAAGAAAGGCAGTAGAAATTCTCTTCACTGAAACAAGCAGAGGCACAATCGTCTACGGCCAAACCCGGCAGAATAAGGGCATCGTGACCTTCAATGATGTGATTCTTTACGCGGGTAAACGACTTCTGCCAATTTGCTAAAGAAAAAAAACGAATATATAAGATATGCAAATAAAACAAATAAAACAATGAATAATATTAATTGACCAAAATATTAAAACTGGTGCCGACGTAGCATGGAGTGGGTCATGTGACTAAAAAATTGATAATTGTCCCAGTCTGCATCAAATATAGGTATCTTAGGTTAGCTATTATAAGACGGCTCGGTACCAATGTTAGGGTAGGTCGATTTTTCACTTTTTTAAAATATCAAATTGTCCAGTTGTGTGTTAGTATACTGAATACTGATACAAAAAATAGATCTTTTACTTGCACCATTTCTTGAGGAAATAGCATCAAAGATCGTCTACTAAAATGCACTAAAAATCCTCGTTTTCTAAAGGCTAAATCTTGCGAAAACGAGAATTTTAGTGCATTTTAGGAGACGATCTTTGATGCAATTTCCTTAAACAATGGTGCAAGTAAAAGATCTAATTTTTGGTATCAGTATTCAGTATACTAACACACAACTTTTGCATAGATGGACAATTTGATATTTAAAAAATGTGAAATACCGACTTACCCTAACTTACATGCCAGCCTCAATAGAATATATGAGGTATTATAGGATTGCACAAATAGTAACTACCATGTTTATTCATGTAACGTATAAATTACATATATATATTGTACAAAGACGTACTCGTCAGCTGAGTAAAGGGGGTTAATTACTAATTCTTGTGTTCCCTGACACAGGAGACTTCCTGTTTATGACCCCTACAGGTGTTACTTTACTTCCTTATTCGCAAATGATCAGCTTTTAAATTGCCTCGGGATTTGTCCTTTATATGTGTGACCCGGATGTTATTTGAGCAATCAGTAGTTGTTTTTGGTCTAGTTGGTTGGTTGGTTGGTTGGATTTTACGGCATGTCCACCATCGTTGGCTCATTTTATGCCGAAGACATTTTGTTTTATTCATTCTTGATGGGCATTGAACATTTTTTAAACACATTTTTTCTATTTAACCCATAAATGAGATTTTAACAAGAACTACCACTCAGGGTCAGAGTGGACCTGGGAGTAATGGTGATGAAGGAATACTCCATTCTCCCCAGAGCTTCAGAAATGGAACTTCACCATTAGATACAGTTTAATGTCATACCCAGGACCCTAAGACCCTCAGCCACTGCCTTCTAACATATTTGATAAAAAGAGTTGGGGTTTGACATAACGGCAATATGGTTGGGACAATCATATAGGTGCTAGGGCTCAACGTTACCAGCCGATTAATCGAAGGGGTCTCTGATCGCCAATCTAGCATAAGTAAAAGATAAATTGGAGTGTTGCAAGTCATGGACTGCAGTCGGTGTATTCATCTGTCCCACCGACAGGGCGATGCTAAAATTGTCAATTCCTCGGTCGTTAGTGTATCAGTCCCCTCACGCACATACTGCTGCATGGGGAATATAAACGAGTTATTACTGTAATACCGACTCTGTCTTGCAAATCAAAATTTAAGGTTTGCTTTCTTTATTTAACGGTGCATCAACGTTCATGAGATATATAATGCCAAATTCAGAAGAACAGAATGTAAAGTGGTTGTACTCTTTAACACAACGCTGGGGGATGAGTGGGTGTATTGTTACTACTTTGTGGCCATCATTTAGGCTTCAAGCAAGAGCGCTTGTCCAGCGGAAATCCTTGGTAAAGAATCCTTTGGTTGTTCCTTGGTGCTCGTCAGTATTGCAAGTCCTTCGTCAATGATTGCAAATGGACGTCTCTCAGTATCAGTGATTAAGTAGTCAACCAGCTACGCATTCGGGTGTTTGATTGGCTGAGGTTCAAACCATGTGACCTAGCTTAGTCGATAAATTTAAGTGGTTTATTGTAGCACACCTTATATACGGAATAATCCAACAAGGGTATCAATCCGAGAGGGAAGGTAATGGCGCGACTGGAGTTCGAACTCGCTAACTATGATGTCTCAGTCAAGCATGTTAACCCCTTCGCCGCAAAGACTTGTCGCTTATTTAATGCCAAAGCCGTTCTAATAGAAGTACAGTAGAGTTACTATTTCATACATTTTCCAAGGGTATTAGTCAAAAAGTGAATGTAATAGCGCGACTGTAGTTCGAACTCGCTTACTACGATATCGCAGTCCAGCATTCTAGCCACTACATCTCAAAATTGGAATTATAGATACACTTATTTGTATTATTTTTTCTATCTGGTGAGAGATGGTGGCCAGTTTGCAGAAATGTTTTGTGGTGAGAACCTAATGTGCATCATGTCAGGATTTTTTTTAAAAAGACACTCACGTGACCCCATTTCTCGACTGGCTCCATTCAGCACACCATCTTTTATATTGACTGCAACAATTTTCTTTTGCTGAAAGAAAGATAGAAAAAATAAAAAATCTAAATGCTGAAGGTAGAATGGAGGAAAATTCTATGGTGAGACATGAGACAAATATAAGAATTAATACATCTCTGTGTTATATGCTGAAATCAACACTCTAGTCAGCGATAGATAGTTAGTCTTCACTGAGAGTAGTAATTGTTGGGCTGAGTTATCAATTGCGAATCCTATTTTTATAGGGATCGGGTTATCTGCCCCTAGCTTTTTATTTTTGTGTCTGCACAACGCGCGGATTTGAAAATCGTGTTCATGAATTAGGTTAATAAATTCCCAACATTATTTATAACGCCCTTTGTTTAAGTGGAACAAAATTAAAGCTTTTTTTGATTATCCTTTATTTTTTCGAACATGAATGTATTGCCACAGGTTAATGGATTAATATAATATATTAACAAAATTGATATAATGCTTATTCGGTTTAATAATGTTCAAACCAAATTATAAGATATGAAATTAAAAAGGGCGTTACTTATGCTGCACCCTGTGTATATATATATATATATATGTGTGTGTGTGTGTGTATATATATATATATATATATATATATATATATATATATATATATATAGTATTCGCTTCCAATTCATTTGTATTTATCATGTATACATTTGTTTTTATATAAATCTATATGCATATGATTAAAGAATTAATACATCTTTGTGTTCTATGTTGAAATCATCACTCTAGTCAGTAATTGATAGATAGTAACTCTTCACTGATAGTAGTAATTTTCAGTGTGAGAGTTATCTACCCTGAATCCCTTTTTGGTATAGGGGTAGGATTATCTGCCTCTAGATTTTTATTATTGTCTCTCTTAATAATTAAAAAAATGTACACCACGCATGTTTTAAAATCGTCCTCATGTTTTTTGCCTCGTTGATTGAGTTCGAGTATCCTGCCTAGAATATATAAAGATGAATACCTGCATTTACCCGAGATAAAAGGGTAAGTCTTATTTTCATAAAGAATTAGGTTCCACTTCCAATTCATTTGGATGTATCATGTATAAACTCGTTTTTATATGCATATGATTTTATTCATAGCAGCTGTATGGTCACTTACGTCCTATCACAAAAAACATTCAAGATGGGCAAGAGATGCTGCTCGAACTCATAAGTGACATTCTTCAGTGGACATTAACACATGGACACACCAATGTTGGCCGATGTATGTATGTGTATGTGTGTTTTGGAAATTTCAATATGAAAATATGAAAAAAAAAAGTAAGAGGATGTATTTATTCATAGACTTTTTTCATAGTGGACGGCTTAGCTCAGTCGGTAGAGTGTCTGGCAGGGAAGCACAAGTTTTCTGGTTCGATTCCGGTCCTTGCTAACTCAGCATATGAGTAGCACATGGATATGTGCGGTAAAGTGAAGAGCTGATAGTAGGAGTGGCGCTCCGTCACAGACGCCCAAACAATCTTCTTGGTCTAGCGCCAGTGAAAAGGAGATAGACTCCCTCGCTGTCTGGCTGATACCGACGACTTTACATTTTATATTGATTGTGATCTTTAAACCTGTTTACGGTATTTTTTTTATCTGTTTGCGGCCATTTTAGTGCTGGTTTGGCTACTGAGTCAGTGTTTTCATTTTCTTTCATTTCCATCCGTGACTTGGGATCCAACATAGTAGGATTTGTTTTACTTATACATGCTGTTCAGTCTATTTAGTATTTTAGTAATTAAAGGATTTTCAATTTTTTAAAAATCTGACACAAGATTAATTGAGGATAGAAGGAAGATTATGTAGAGTCTACGATCCTGTTGGCTTAAAAATCAGCATATAAAATTTATTTTTTACCTGGACTCAAATTACTAAAATTAAGAATTAGCTACATAATTCCCTCCGCAAGTTTATCAACCTCACTAAGTCTGGCACGGGAGGTGTGCTTAATCTAACGGTTATCGTCATGGAAAATGGAATTGGTGATCCGAATTCAAATCCCGGATGAGGCTGTTTGCGTTTCACTTCGCACTAAGGTCTTTGGGAACGACACAAATCCATCTTCTCCCCACTCTGCCATTCTATATGAAAATAGTAGGACAGAATGGGTTGTTTGCCTTTGGTTAGTCGACCAGGCTAGGAGAAGGAAAATTCTGGATTCAAAACATCTTTACTAAAAAGAAAATTAATATTGTGTCACATCCGGTGAAAGGTTGGTAAATGCAGACTAAATCTGGCAGAGGGTAGGGCTACTATAACGAGGTTCCCCAATGAGAATTAAAGCCGCTGTGAATGGACTGAATGACTTGCTTCTCATTCATCATTTATTGTATCGAATGAAATATTGACCAAGAATGCACATATATATATATATATATATATATATATATATATATATATATGGAAGTTTCTTTAGGTTAAAATGTATTCACACATCTGTTTCAACATATGAGACATAGCCTCTCGTTGTACTGTTCAAGGGTCATTATTATTCGTAGTTGTATTAGATGTCCCTCGCTAAGCAGTGATTTAAATTCAACAAATCTAAATTCATTTGCAACTGCTACCTATCATATCATCGAGACCAAGACGTGTCTCTTCAAACTCCGAACTCAACAAGATCGAAAACTTCCCCTTTGACTGAACGAAAACACCCGAACATAATATAACCTTTCAAGAATGATTGCGTCATTGGCTATTCGAATTCGTTTTTTCTTTTTTTCTTTTTTTTAAGAATAATGTGAGATCCAACCCATGCAACAATTGAAAGTGGGTGGAAATCAACTAATGTGTCAGATGATCCGAATGTTTACACAATATACAAATAACTTACCGTAAAAAAGGTGTTTACTAAACTCTGGTGTTGTGTAGAGATTCGATATGTGTGTACACAACGATAATCAAGTTTAAAACACTGGCATTTGTCGGTTTAGTTTTCTAATCGCCATTCTACACTGGACGCAAAACTGAATCTATATCAAAAACTGAGAAGGGTTTGTTTGTCTGTCCTCCAAATCATGCATGTATACATATTGGACATAATGAGAGTTTTGAACATAATCTTTTGTAACTGCTATAGAAAGAGGGACCCTTATCGATATAACACTGTTCTCGCACGGCTATATCAAAAACTGAGAAGGGTTTGTTTGTCTGTCCTCCTGTTCTTGCATGCACACATATTGGACATGCATACATATTGAACATGCCCACATATTGGACATGCATATATATTGGATATAACGAGGGTAACACTGTTTGCGCGGCTATTGGCAACACAGTTGTGTTTGTTTTGATCTGAATGTTTACACAATATACAAATAACTTATCGAAAAAAATGTTACTAAACTTTGATGTGGTGTAATCTCTCTCTCTCTCTCTCTCTCTCTCTCTCTCTCTCTCTCTCTCTCTCTCTCTCTCTCTCTCTCTCTCTCTCTCTCATAAAACGTTCCGACCGAATTGTCTTTCTTTTTTAAACTTGTAAAGGATTTTACTTACTTCAAATTGAATTATGACTTTTCCTTGGTAGACTGCATCTTTTAAGTTAGTCCACACTTTTGAAGATGCCAATAATTTACGATTCAGTTTGTTCACACCTGTATTAATTAAGAAAAAAATACATGCTGTTAAAAATGATAATATCAGGCACTGTTTACTTTCTTTTTCACATCCTGAATTCTATGAGCAGCTTCAACAGCCTTGAGGCTACGTTTAAAACAATATTAAAAATTGAGAGAAAATCAGTACTTGTATCCATTATAAGATGTGAAATGGAAGATTCAACTGAAATTATGGATAAAGGAATAATATACAAAGGCACCTTGACTTACGACTGTCGCTCAGTCGATTTTTTGCTCTGTGCCGAGAGCTAAAATTTCAGGTACAAAATAAATTTCAGATACGTTTATGTCAATAAGTTTCCTAAAAACGTTTAAGTTTCCAAATTTATTACGCCATAGAAAAATACTGTTTATAAAAAAATAAACATTAGAACATATTACGGAACATATTTAATTACATTCTATTTTATTATATTTTTATACAATACAGTGCTATTTTTCTCATTTAAAAAACGTAACAAAAATAGGTTGTTTTTTGGTTGCTTGATTTGTTGGTCTAATTTTACGGAATGACAAACCTTGGGTTATTTATGTCCAAGTCATTTTGTTTTATTCATTCAGTTGGGGATTCAACTTCTTTTTTCAAACTCAATTTTTAAACACATTTTTAAAACTGATTTTCATCTATTAACCCGTAGATGGAACCCTGAAAAGAGAATTTCCTATTTTGGACTCTGGGGAGTGTGGAGTTCCCCTTCATTGCCATTACTCCCAGGTCCACTCTGATCCGGAGTACATCTTATACACACACACACACACACACACACACACACACACACACATATATATATATATATATATATATATATATATATATATATATATAAAAGGTGTGTCAAAAAGTATCGAGATTTTTTGTACTTTTTGACACACTTTGTATTCCAGATATGCCTATGGGAAAAAGTTTCAATTTTATCACACCAAATAAAAATGTTATTCCTAAGAAAAAAATATTAAACCATATTACAGCACATAATTCATTACAATCTATTTAATTATGTTTTTATACAATATTGTGCTATTTTTTTTTAAACGTACAAAATAGGTTGCTTTGGCATTTCAGTTTTGGGGGAAATTGATTTGATATTCGAGGAAATTGAGTTACGCTCTGAAAGAATTAAACTCGTAAGTCAATGTACGCTTGTGTCGCCGTCGAGAACATTAGACACTACGCCACGAAAATGGACAAATTTAGATTCTGGGTTGCCTATGATAAAAGGGTGTCATATATATATATATATATATATATATATATATATATATATATATATATATATATTAGCAGCGCCTTCGCACGAGCAAGATTGGTCACAAAATCCATTTCTTAAGAAGAGTTTAACTGGTTTCCAGCATTTGAACTTCGGTTGACAAGTCTTTTTTTCTACGACCCTAACCATTACACCACGCTCCTCCACTATATTATACGGACAATCTTAAATATTCTACTTACGTTTAAATTTCTGGCAACAAAGCGCTCCTTTTTCACCATCGTCATTTGCTTTTTCGCTCAGAGAACAAATCTTCTTCGCCGGGCAGAACCAAAACTCATTGCAAATAAATGAATTTTCTCCTTCGCATTGATCGGCACAGTCTTCTGCTGTACGGATATTCTCAACCAGTTTATTGGCCTTTGATAGATGGCCACACCCGCTCTCTAATTTGAATTGGGCTTTAAATGAGAACAAATAAATAGACAAATCAAGGACATAAAACGCATTGAAGGAGTTCAAAGGAGAGCTACTAAAGTAATGAATGATTTTTTTTTAAACTTCGTATGAAGAAAGACTTAGGAAGACTGATTTACCAAATTTGGTTTATCGACGAGAGAAGAGGAGATATGATTGAAGTCTATAAATATACCCATGGATTTTATTCAACGAAGTTTGATCTATTAAATGTTGCTCAAAATATCAATACCAGTGGTCATAAATTAAAACTCTTTAAAAAATTTTGCAGCACAAATTATTTTAGTAACAGAGTGGTGAATACATGGAATAAACTACCATCATCAATAATGAATGCCCCATCTCTAAACTCCTCTAATGCAAGGTTGGATAATCTGTAGAAAGATTATAAATATTCGGTTGAATTAAGATGAATGTTTGGAAACAGCTGACAGGTTTCAGACCTAATATACTAGCTGAAAACGATATTATTATTATTATTATTATTATTATTATTATTATTAAATCAGTACTTAGATTATCTTTATCCACATGAAGAAAAGAAAAAAATGTTTTTGTGCATAGTAACATTTTTAATAATAATTATTGACATTTAGCAATAATTTTAGTGGTCAAGGGAAATAATTCAGAATCTTGAGTTAGTCCCTTCGTGAAGAGACGCAGAAAACGGATTTTTGACGGACGACGCGACGCTAATCTACTTCGGACGCCTCACATTGAGAGATATTTGAAGCGATAACAGCACGAAAAAGAGACGAGAGACGATAGCACGAACCTCGCATGACTTAAACCGGTGACTCGAACAGAAAATCCGTTCGTTTTTCTATCACTTTCATTTTTTGGTTATTTCCTATAAGTCCAACATAAACAAAGGGGAACCATTCTTGACTGATAAATTATTTATTTATTTTCCCATTAAACTAACCCTAACCCTAACCCTAACCCCGTCTTCTTTTTTCCTAGTAGATCTATAAATAAATAAATAATTTATTAGTCAATAGGAAATAACCCATTTTTCGTCTCTCAGATTAACAAGTTGTTATGTAAACAAAGCATTCCTATCTGTGTTGGTGGTTTTACTACTAGACAAGTTTGCATCGGCGAAAATAAAATTTGATATTTTACAAGAGAACAATCTGAACTGTGTTCGATTCTTTCTAACTCGGGGTAATCACAAAAAAGAAAAAACTACACAACATGTTGAAATTTAGAAAGGGACTCGCTTACGGTTACACCGGCTGGCAATCCTTAGGGGGCAAACGTCGGCTTTTACTGGTAAATACCAGCAGCAGCAAGGTGCCCGCCCCCTCATGATCATGCTTCTCCTTCACCCTCTTTTCCAATTTTCCCTTAGGGGACAAAGCTGTCTTTTCACCGCTTGCCTTTAGCGGATACCCAAGGTAGGTGCATCATGCTATTCTTTCTCTGCTGGTCCATTTTAAGGTCATAATGGACACAGAATAATAAATCCTTGAAGGAATTCTGGTCCATTTCCCTTTGAATTACGGATTTTAGAGACGTTATCAAGATACCCATGACCGTCGATAAGAATTACCTATCATTTCCACACGGGAGAATTTAGAAGAGCCTTCGATAATTTACTAAAACCTTCAGATAAACTAACCCCCATGCAACCTTTGATACTTTGAAGTCTTTAAGTCTCACGCAGGATTAACTCTTGCAACCATTCATCTTGCAACTTAACTACTAGCTAAACCTCACTGTTTTGTGAAGACCCCTGACAAAATATATCACCGGTAGCTTATCTGACCTAACCTAACGAACATTGGATCGAACACTATCCCCTTTGTTATAACATATATTGTATTCATTGTTGTACATTTTCCCTTAATAAACCCGTTGTAGCACATTTGTTGTCGTAAGCTTGTTTCTTTGAACCTCGCGCCCAATTTGTCTCTCTGCGTATTTGTTCCCCGTAAATTATTTCCCCTACATAATAGGGGACAGCTTAATTTACACTTAAATATTTACAAACAGTCATTTTTGTAAAGAAGAGCACACCGCTTAAAAGAAGGGTCGTAATGCAATAATACATTGGTTAGTACTATGGAAGTAAAAAGTATTGTTGGAATGGAGAAAGAAAAGATAAAACCCAATGGAAAATAGAAGTGCAGAGACGTAAGAGGTCGCGGGAAACATGGACAAAAAGGAAATTTACGAATAAGTAGGGACAAGGGAGATATTAGGAGAAACAGAAGCAGTCCAAACAAACTGATTTTGCATTGATATCACCGTCTCGTTCTTTGTTTTATTTTCTTTCATTCTTTTTTGTTTTACCTTTAAACAACATAAATAGATTATAGATATTTTCTTACAAGATGCGGGAGGCAGTCCGACCAGAGTTGCCACAAATTGAAGGTAATTCTTTTCAACGTGAAGATTTACGTTTTGTAGTCTCAGTGGAGTGGTTGAAGCAGCTTGGGCTACTGCTATATGACTGATATCCTGAAGATCGGCTGCTTGACCCATGCTTAACGATCCTGGATCTGGAGTAAAACAAATGATTAAATAGAAATTAACAGAATTATAGATATACTAGCAAAAGTACCCAGTCCATGAGAGAGAGAGAGAGAGAGAGAGAGAGAGAGAGAGAGAGAGAGAGAGAGATGGATGAGTAGAAATCATCTTTGCCGAACCAAGCTGAGTAAATGGCAGAAAAATTCATTTAAATTTTACTTTTTAAAATGTTAAGAACTTAAAACTTGAACCATTTTCGATCACATTTCATAGAGTGTAAATGCAACTTACTTGTAAAATCCACTTGAAAATCCAGTTTCTCATCTTGATTGAAGCAACTTGTGACATCGAAAAGGGAAAAGTACAATGATCCCTGATCAAAATCTAAATACCGATAAATTTGAATAAGACTCATCTGTAAACAATGAAAAAGATAACAAAAATTATTTTATTGTTAGATGAAATATTGCCAAACATTATTATTATTATTATCATTATTATTATTATTATTATGAGAGTGTTTCACACCAGCCCAGCATAAGCTGATGGTATTTCACTGGATTTCGAGTGACAACAAGTCTGCTCAGGTTTCCATGACTCTTCTGGGTATTCTGATCGATTGCAGCAATGCAGTGGTGTAGATGGTCTTAATTCTCCCTCTAATATTCAGTTCCTCCAGTCTTTTTTCTAAGCTTTTTGGGACTGTTCCAAGTGCACCAATTACAATTGGTATCACTTTCACTCTCATATCCCACAGCTCCAGGTCCAGTTATTTGTCCATCTTTTTGTTTTCCTTCATCTACACCCTGTGATCTTCTGGAACTTCAAAGTCCACCAGTTGACAAGTTTTCTCTTTTTTTTTAAATGAATACTATGTCTGGTCTTCTGGCCAGGATAAGGTGGTCCGTATTATTATTATTATTATTATTATTATTATTATTATTATTATTATTAGAGTTTTTCTCACCAGCGTTAGCTGATGGTATTTCACTGGAGTCTGGGTGACAACAAGTCTCCTCAGGTCTCCATGACTCTTCTGAATATTCTAGCCGATTGCAGCAATGTAGTATTCTGGATGGTCTCAATTTCCAGATTCTCCAGTCTTTTTTCCAAACTTTTTGGGAATGTTCCAAGTTCACCAACTACAATTGGTATTACTTTGACCCTCATATTCCACAGATTTTTCAATTCTCTGGTAAGTGTTTGCAAACAAATGATTATCATTTAATAGTAATAGTTACTTCAAACCATACAAGTGTGTATAAATTATTTGTATTATATTATAATCCCGAATACCATATAACTGTGTAGAAATGAAGGATTATAGGCAAATAAAAAAGTGCAATGAAAAATTATGTAATTATAATACTCGTGTTCCTTATTTGTACAACCGTTATCATATTGCAATTCACTTTGATTAAAAATGAGACCTTTCAAATCAGACAAGATCAAATACACAAATGTAAATCCTGAATATCTGGTGTTGCTTATCCGCCGAATTCTTATTTCTTGCGAGTGTCGTCACCTCAGTTAAATGATGGATCATTCCGTTTTCATCATTAAGAAAGAATGTGAAAGAAAAGAACATGCTTCAGTAGGATAATTCAATTATTACAATGTTTGATTTATTTACTTAAGAGCTATTTCTAACTACTTCAATATGTAAAAAGTATAATAATCTTGATCTAACTCTGTCTCACTCTTTTTTTCTTTCTTTCCTTCTTTTCATCTTTTTCATTATGTTCGATTGAAACAGATCAACATTATCGCATCCGCGTGCTCACTCACTCTCCCTATATTTCCGCTCCTCTCTTTCTATCTTTCTTTCTTATTATATTTTTCTGTGTAGCATTTCCCTTTTCTTCCCTTGCTTTTTTATTATAAAAACGGAATCGTCCATTACTTAGCTGAGGGGACGACACTCATAAGAAATGCGAATTCGGCGGATAAGCAACATCAGATAATCAGGATAGATATTCTTGCATTTCATCTTGAACGATTTGGACGGTTTCATTTTTGATCAGAGGGTGTTGCAAGATGATAACGGTCGTACAATTAAAGAACACGAGTATTGATATATAGACAAGTGGATGTCCCGCTCACCCATATCTAATTTTTGACCTTCTGTAACTTCCCACAAGGATGTAATGGCCCTTTTTAGTCTTGGATTTGGAGTTCCTGGTTTAGCTCAGTCGGTAGAGCGTCCGACTAGGAACCATAAGGTTTCTGGTTCGATACCGTACCCCACCATCTCAGCGTATGAGTAGCACTGGGATCTGTGCGGTAAAGTAAGGAGCTGGTGGTAGGTGTGAGGCTCCATATAAGATGCCAAAACAATCTTCTTGGTCTAGTGCTAATGAAAAGAGGATATACTCCATCGCTGTCTGGCTGATACCAACTTTAGGCCACACCGACGACTCTACTTATTTTATGATCAACGTAGAAAATGGGATATTTACTTACATCCAAAGATTTGATTTGAAGCAAGACTGGTACGTTTTCTTCACTGTCAGTTTCTCTGTTTGAAACTTCCTTCCAGTTATCCTGCAACGAAACGTAAATAATATTATAAACAGCTTTGGTAGGGGGGATCACGGAGCAAGAGACAGACAGACAAACAGACAGAGATAGATAGAGAGAGAGAGAGAGAGAGAGAGAGAGAGATTGACAGACATAGTATGTGAATGAAAACAAAATTGCTTAAAAGGCAATAGAAATTATGTGCCTACTAGCAAGACCTGTTGATATACTACAGCATGATAATTTCATTTTTACAACGTTTGATATGTTTACTTAAGAGCTATTACAAGTTCTCCAATACGTAAAAAATATGATAATCTTGATTTAACTCTACACTCTTTCTTTCCTTCTTATTATATTTTTCTGTAAAGCATGTTCTTTTTCATCCCTTTCTTTCTTTATAAGTGACGCCACTCAAAAGAAACAAGAATTGGACGAATAAGCAACACCAGATAATCAGGATTTACATTTTTGCATTTTGTCTTGGATGATTTTGACGGTCTCATTTTTAAGCAGACGGTGTTACAAGATGATAACGACCGTACAATTAGGGATCACGAGTATTAGTATAGAAAATTTCTAATAGATAGGTTGGTTGGTTGGTTGAATTCTAAGGCATGTCAACCTTTGTTGGCTTACTGTATGCCAAAGATTTTTTTTTGTTTTATCCATTCTCGTTGGGTACTTTTAAACCTAATTTTAAAACTCATTCTTATCTATTTAACCCATAAATAGGACCTTAGCAGGTACTACCACTCTGAGTAAGAGTGGACCTGGAATTAATGGCAGTGAAGGGATACTCCACACTCCCCAAATCCCCATAGTTGGAACCTCACCACTAGTTGCAGTTTAACATCGTAACCAGGACACTAAAATCCTCAGCCACCGCTTTAATCCCTTATTAACTTGGACGTGATGTTCTGATTCGTTTTGAATATCACGTGACTGAAATCGGTAGGAAAATCTTAGCTTTAATCAGTGAATAGAGAGATCGAAGAAGTCAGAAGCATTTGGCGTCTGTCGTCAGAATTCCTCTCAGTGGGTAGGGAAAATGGGTCTTGGGCAAATAAAAGACGTCAAGTTTAAACTACGTCTTTGTGTCCATAGATAAGAACCAACAGAATATGGACACTAAGACGAGGCCCAAGATAACCCAAGTCAACCCAAGATGACTCAACCCAGATTGCAGAGATAGATCCTAATAAGAAAATAATTAAGAAGGGCTATTTAACATCACCAAGGATTCCACAATTCCCTGAGTTATTTCCATAATATACCATGGACTCTATATTTGAGAGGGTTGTATTACACCCTCTGTCGTTATTCCGACGGGGCTATCTACAAGTCTGGTAAAGTAATGGTTATAATATATATATATATATATATATATATATATATATATATATATATATATATCAATAAAGGAAGAACTCAATACAGTAATCCCATAATAAATTTATTTCGACAAAAATTGGGGCCCATATAAATCTAAGTTGATTTAAACCGGCTCCCCAAGTTTTTGCCTCATCAGATGGGTAACAATTCACTTATGAACAAGCATATCACAAAAAACCCCAAAGAGCTGAATATATGTAAATTCAACCAAAAACAAAAAAAATATTTAAAAAATTATATATATTTTTTAACAGTGTGGGAGTGTAACCATAGAAACAGGAAGTGAATGAAAAAAAAGAGATACATCTCAAAGTTGATTTCTAGGGTGTCCAGACAGACAAAGAGGTGACATGACAGAAAAAAACAGAAAGTATATTAAAATATAAAAAGACAAGTAAAATAAAAAGATTTTAAATTTAAACATTAGAGTATAATGATGTATAAAAGAAAATACTAGTTAAGATATAAATAATAAAATAAATTAATAGAAGATAATAAAATTTAAAAAAATTATAATAAAAAATAAAAAATAATAATAATAAATAATAATAGAAAATAAAAATTAATTTAAAAAATAATAATACTAATAAAAAAATAATACTCAGAAGAGTCCTGGAGACCTGAAGAGACTTGCTGTCACTCGGACTCCAGTGAAAGACCATCAGCTAACACTGATGTGAAAACTCAAAAGGAGTAATAATAATAATAAAAAAAATGAAATAATTTGAAAAAATATATTATATATATAAATAAATAATATAATCATAATAATGGTAAAATAATTAAAAATTAAAAACAATTAAAAATAATAATAATAGTAATAATAATAATAATAATAAAAAATAATAATAATAATATTGAGATAAACTAAAGAGTATAATAATAAAAAAATAATAATAATAGTAATAATAATAGGATAAATTAATTAAAATAATAAAATAATTTGAAAAAAATATAAAAATACAAATAATCATAATAAAATAAATTAAAATTAATAATAAAATAATAATATTAAGATAAAGAAAGATAATAATAATAATAAAAAATAATAATAGTAATAGTAATAGGATAAATTAATAAAATAATAATAATAATATTAAAAATATTATTAATAATAATAATAATAATAATATTGAGATGAAGTAAAGATAATAATAATAAAAATAATAATAATAATAGTAATAATAATAGGATAAATTAATTAAAATAATAATATAATAATTTGAAAAAATATATAAATTACAAATAATAATAATAATAGAATAAATTAAAATTAAAAATAATAATAATAATAATGAAATAATAATAATATTAAGAAAAAGTAATGATGATAATAATGATAAAATAATAATAATAGTAATAATAATAGTATATATAATATTATTATTATCATTATTTACTCCTTCCCACTTCCAACATTTTCACTATTACTATTTACCCCACCTCACCCCACTACTATTATCACTAATAATACTCTTAATATTATTATTATCATTTTAATTAATTTATCATTAATTAAAATGATAATAATAACACCAAAAACACCACTAACAATAACAATAATAAAATGAGACAAGGCAAACAACAATAATAAAAATACCAAAAACAAGAAAAAGTAAATAATGATAATAATAATATTAAGGTAATGTAAATAATAATAGTAATAATAACGAAAAAAAAATAAGATAGGGCAAAAAAAATATTAAATTATAATAAAAATAATAAGATAGGGTAAAAAATAATAAAAAATTATAATAATAATAAGAAAAATAAATAAATAGAAAATAATAATAAAAATAATAATAAAATAATAATGAAGTAAATTAAAAATAAAATTCCAATAATAAAATTAAAAAAGAAATAGAATAATTAGAATAAATTAATAGTAATAGAATGAGATAGATTGAAGATAATAATAATAATAATAATAATAATAATAATAATAATAATAATAAATAATAATAATAATAATAATATAAATAAAATAAAATAAAAAATATATATGATATTAATAATAAGATAAAATAAATTAAAGATAATAAAATAATAATCATGATAATTAGATGAATAAAATTACCGATAATAATAATACTAATAGCAATAATAATACTGATTATACACAGTGACAGGTTACAAATAATACATATTGAACAAGATTACAAATAATACATTTTGAACAAGAAACCATTCCTCAGAACACCACAACTCCAATTATTCACCTCCAGTCCTATAGGATTATACTAATTTGAATTTGTTTTTATGTCTACATTTAAAAATCAATTGGTTTCTCTTATTGAGTAGTTGGCCAGTGGGTCTATATTTCAGGATACATATCTTCTCATCCAGACAGAGGTTACACCTACCTTTAAATCCATTTGGGGTGGAAGATTGTTTAATAAATTCCCATTTTATGGAAGGGGTTAAGCCTCTGTCTTTCAGATTCCAATAGTAGCTTGATAGTGCAGTCTGATTTTTGATTTTGTGGTTAGAGAAGGAATGTTTATGGGTATAAAATCTTTGTTTCCACTTTCCAGCGGAGATACCTATATAAGCTTTAACATTAGTTTTGTTTTCAATAGTTGAGATAGTTGCTTTATATACAACCTTCTCTGAGTTGCAAAAACCATTTACGGGGCACTCATCTTTATTCCTACAGTTGCAGTTAACCTTATATGTATTTTGAGTGCTCACCAATGATTCGTCAATTAATTTTTTATTTTGGTTAGTTATAATTTTAGAGATGTTATTAGTGCATGAATAACTAATTTTAATTGTTTTTCTATTAAAGATCTTATATAAAGGATTAGTGCTATTGAAATGTTTAGCTATCAATTTGAGGAAGTATCTACCTATTTCAATGTTGGATAAACTACAAAAGGGAGGGTTAAACCACAAAATCTTTCTTTTTCTGTTTTTAGATTTTTTGCACTTCTGATTATTCTCACTGCTATAATCACTGTTGGTACTATCATTGTTGTTAGAAGTGTTGTTAGTTGGATAGTCGTGCCCACTGGCCACCGGTTTATTATTGTAAATTAATTTATGTTGGAAACCAATTTTATTAAGGGCCTCTTGATACATTTTACTGTTAGCATCGAAAATTGGCTTGCTGGAGCATAATCTACTTATCCTAATGTTAACAGCGTTAGGGATTTGTTTAATAATAGATTTAGGATGATCTGAATGTACACTGATGTAAGAGGGGTTTAGGTTATCCTTACAAAAGGGTTTATAGCTATTGTTGGACAAATTGAAGGTTACGTCTAGGAAATTAACTATTTTAAGATTTGAAACTATCTCGATTTTGAAGCCAAGGAATCTGAAGGCTCTAATGATTTTTTTCTCAATTTTGGAAGTCATTGGTCCATTACTATCAGGGATATATATTAGTCCGTCATCTCGATATAGGCCTACATATTTGAGGTCTATTATCCTGCTAAGTGTATCTAAGATGTATAATCCTATTAAGTCTTCTATTTGTGATGAATCATATGCTCCCTTAGGAACGTCAAAGTTATCAAGGCTATTTTTGATCCATGTGGAATCATGGAGTTTAAGAACAGATTTTCTACATGCTAATATTAATTGAAATTGTTCATCAGATATTTCACAAAAGTTTCTGGCATGTGTAAGGCTATTTACTAAAAGTTCTTTGGAAATAGAGGGGTAGAAATCAATAATATCAAATTGGATAAAGGTGCATCTGCTTTTATCTTTGATATTTTTGAACCATTCAATGGTTTCAATGGAGCTCTTCCACAGATTATAATTGGAATTGCAAAGAATGTTAGAGACTATCTTATTTATTATATTTTTAGAAACTAAACCTAATTCAGTTTTTGAGGGATTAATTAGTCTAGAATGAGGCTTATCTAAGAAATTAGTTTTGTGGTCTTTAAATAATATATAAGCACAGTTTTCCTCCAATTTGCCCATTCTATCATTTATATTAAGTTTGCTGGCAAAGGTGTTAGTATCGCAGTTAATTTGAGAAATGGAATCTGTATGGTCCAATTTGTAATTATTTGTAACCTTATCGCGTATGATTTTTAAGTATTCAGAAGGGTCAATTAAGTAAATATTTCTAGTCTTATCAGCCCTAACCCAAATTTTTTTAGAGTTTTTTATAAATCTGATGTCATTTTTAATGTTATGCTGAAAGGAATTAGATAGTTTTCTGAATTTTACAATTCTAATTAGTTTCAAGAGGTCCTCTTCAAAGGGTTCCAGGAATTTGTTGCAGGGGGAGTTTTTTGAGATTTCAGTTCAAACTGGTTTCCATTATTGGCGGGTAGATCCATAGGGTTAAGGTAAAAGTGAGCCTTCCATCTCATTCTCCTAATGAATTCCACGGTTTTTTCAGTGAGGGATAAAGTGAAGGAATGTAGAGTGGGGTAGGGAATATTTTTAAGGGAATATTCCGGGGTAAATTTCTCCATGAAGATGCAATCCAGTGAAAAGGCACGGTAAAGAGGTAAATCCACAAGAATAATCCAGAGAGCTCAACTTATGAATAAGGAGCAATATATATATATATATATGATATGATATGATATGACAGAATGCCAATTTCTTAAGTAGAGTTTAACAGGCTTGAATTCAGAGTATTTCTTCTCCTATACTGGTTGCCGTACCCAGGTTAAAAGGCCCAGTCTGTTCTACTATTTACCCAGAGATGAAGGTAGAATAGTTGAATTCATACCTTTCCCAAGAGTATTAACGCTATGGGAAATGCAAGCAACCTCATCCAGGATTTGAACTCGGCTCGCCCAACGACGATAACCATTACACGACGCGTCACCATAGTTCATAAAGTACATTATAATAACATCATAAGAGACTGATACTGCCTTCTGTTGGCTTTTACATCAGCTGTTGTACGCTAAACAAACTGATCAGATTCTCTTGTATATATTATTCATAGATATGCCTGGTATATATAAATATTAAATAAGTTAAATCAGGTCAGTAAACATGAATTTTTATTGCAGCGATAAAGTGGTGAGTACCAATATTTTAGCAATGGCGTTTGTAGCGTTGTAGCTTGGACTTCTTGAATCATGAATTACGATGTGTTTCTGGAAAGTAATGAGACTTTTGTCATAAACAATTCACTTAAAATCCAAACAACAAACTAAATGTTTTCTACTCCAAGGCAGTCCCCTCTTGAATCTAATGCACTTTCACATCCTTCTCTGTCACGCTTCTCTGTCCTACTGGAGGGATTCTTCTGGTATGTCTCCCAGCACTGTCGTTACGGACCTCTTGGTGGCCTCAACGCATTCAAAATGGGTCCCCTTAATGAGCCCCTTCAGCTTGGGAAAAAGAAAAAAGTCACGATTTGTTCTGCCACAACTATCGTCCCTTCCCGTGCGCTTCCCAAACTGAAAGGACTCATCAAGGGGACCCGTTCTGTATTCTTTGAGGCCATCAAGAGGTCCGTAACGAAGGAGCTGAGAGATATACCAGAAGAACCCTTCCATCAGGGCAGATAAGCGTGACAGAGAAGGATATGAAAATGCATTAGATTCAAGAGGGGGACTTTGGAGGAGAAAACATTTAATTTGTTGTTTGGATTTTAAATGAATTATTTGTGACAAAAGTCTCATTACTTTTCAGACACACCTCGTTTACCCGGGACAAACGTATAAAAATATTTCAATTTTTTTACTCGCCCTATTATCTTAATATTATACACGTCCGATGTTAATCCAAAAGTTTAGACCTCCAAAATATTTAGAAATTACAGAAACCTTTATTGTTTATTATCAGTTATGTTTACATCATTCCAAACTTTGAACAGAAATCTGTTTTTCATCATAATCGCTATTTTAACCGATGCATTTTGTCGGCGATTCTTTATGCCCATGTCATACCAGCTCGCCACCGTATGGATGAGAAAACGCTGAATCTCGCCGTCATTTCAATCATCCTACGGCAACTGTGGACGTTTCTTGATATCCATGCACGACTCGTCATACACTTCCGTTAATTGGCGATGAATTTCTATCGGTGTAATATTTAATAGGCTTATTTTAGGATACACATTCAATAGGCTTATTTTAGTTTTTTCACTATTATAATGACTTTCATGCGGCACAAATTGGAAAAATGTCGGCAACATGCATAGTAAGGCGTCTCGATAGATAAAAATATATACGTTGGTTTGGCCACCACAACCCTATTGAGGGGTAAATACTTACGGCTGTGAAATAATATTCCATGGTCACATTAAACGGAATATCGGATATTTTGTAATCCATAACTCGGGCTATAAAGATGTCGCAAAGGATGCCATTGAAAACTCTCTGTAAAACAAAATGAAAAGAAAATCAAATTAAAATATCGAAAATTATTGTCTCTCTCATTTTTACATACTGCTTTCTGAAATTTGATTGGTTGGTGATTTGGTGGAATTTAACAGCATATCAACCCGTCTGGGGTTAATTCATTTCAAGAGGTTAAGAAATAATATGTTATATATCTGTATTTACACTTCTAGTATTATTAGAATTATTCAGACTATAGTCCTCATATTTATTGTTATCTGTACAACGTTTCGGTCGATGTGCCCTCCGGTCTTCTTCAGGTATATCTTGTCAGATTCGGGGGCTTTCTCGAATTCGGGAACCGTCATGTAATCGGGAGCCATCACGGAACTTTGATTCCAAACTTTTATTTAATCCATGGGGGTATCCTGTTTTCATTCCGCTAACGAAAGCTGGGTACAGGTGTTAAGCTGTGTTAATTATTATCCTGTGTTACCGTTGCCCTTGACCAGGAATGAACCTCCGGCGTAGAGATAACTGTCATCTAGAACTGCCTTAACCCAACGCCTTTATCCACTACGCTATGTGCCCAAATTCAGAGAAATAATTTGCACTTTTGTTGTTAATGGTTTAATCGTTGGGGATCTTGTTGAGGGATAAGTTTTCCATGGTATTGATCAGGTTTATGTTTATATTTTTGGTATAATTTTATTTCCCTCGAAATGGACATATTGTCATTCATGTTGACTTTTTCAAATAGGTATTTCATTCATTATTTGTTAAAACTGGAATTTGATACAACACGTGAAAACAGCTGCAACAGTTTGATTGCATTGACAGGTATTCTAAATCTACGTCAATGATTAAGAAGGATGTTTGGTTGTTTTGTTTTACGGCATATCAACCCTTTTCGGGTCATTTAATGCCGAATAAAGTCATGCTCATGCCAGGTTGCTTACAGTTCCTGTCATTGGTTTAATGGTCACTCAATTAAGTATTGAACAGTCACATCGTTGCTTAACTTCGGTGATCTAGTGGGAACCGGTGCTTTCAACGTCACTTGGACATAAGCCGTTATATTTGAGCTACGTTCCCGCGCATTAGGTTGACCAAAAGAATATATTGAATTTTTCGCCAGAGTCAAATTATACCTGGGTAATTCCATGTCAAATTATTCAGGCCATGTCACCTACACCTTTTAATTTTTCTCGAAACTTTGGGATTGGCTAATTTTATATTAGCCAATCCCAAAATTTCGAGCTTCCAATTCCAAAAGTTATGTCAATTGTTAGCTCTCCAAAATTTGCAAAATGTTGTAGCTCCGGTTCTGAGCAAATATCAAACTATCTCTTTGGTACAAATAATGTTGAATATAAGTGAAATAAAAATAGAAAAAAAATGTTGTTTTTGAACTGATTTTACACACAAAAATAGATGATAAAAAATCACCATTTTTCGCCAACCCCAGCAAATTTTGAGTGGTAAAAATCGACATAACTTCGCCAATTTTTGGAATTAGAAGGTCAGATTTTGGGGATTGTCAAATGATAACTTAGTTCACACATGGAAAAAAATTCAGAAAAATTGAAAGGTGTGGGTGACAATTTTACTTTTTTCTGGATGATTTGACATGGAATTACCCATCTTTGAATTAATCCATTCTGAGCATCGTAGCTGTTTGATTGGTTGGTTGGTTGGTTGGTTGGTTAGATTTTAAGGCATACCAATCCCTGTTAGGTTATTTTATGCCGAAGATGTTTTATTTATTCTTGGTTGGTATTCAATTTTTAAAAAACTTTTCCAAACACTTTTTTAATACACTTTTTCTATTTAATCCATATATGGGACCCTAACAGGTACTACCACTCCAGGTCAGAGTGAATCTGGGAGTAATAGCGATGAAGGGATACCCTACACTCCAGCAGCTATAAAATTAAAACTTCACCATTAGATGCTGCGTAACTAGGATCCTCAACTTCTCTTGAGGACAGGGAAAACGATTTTGCTTGGATTCCCCCTTCCTTATGAATGGAGAGGTTTAACTGGCTCTACATATAATTAAAAAATCCTCAAGATCGGCCATAATAGTTTTTGTTTGTTGTTTGATATCTCGTTACCTGATTATAAGCTTGATTGACCACAACAGCCGGGTCACCTATGTGAAGGTGTATGATGTTGTAAGACCCGATGTTGTAGACCCGAAACACCTAAGGATCCAGATATTATATCGCGGACGATATGGATAGGGCCATCTTCTATATGTATTTTCTTGATACCCCGGCGGATAATCTTTATTTCTGCATAGTTATTGCCTCGCTGCAATTGACAGCTAAGTGGTAATTTTGTAGTGTCTGCTTTCGCAACCCAAATCATTTTTTTATTATCTAAAATCTTGATATAACGGAGATAACTATTACATCTTAATTTAGAATCCTTCATTCCTCCCGAAACAGAAGTACAAATATAATCATGGACCGATGTTACAACGAGAAACGTGGAGGTTCATTAGTGGTCAAGTAAAAAGTCGGTGGAGTGGCCTATTGCCGGTATCAGCCGGACAGTGAGAGTGTCTATCCCATTTTCACTAGTGCTAGACCAGGGAGATTGTTTTTGCGTCTGGGGTGGGGCGATATACTAACCATCAGCTCCTCACTTTACTGCATCGATTCAAACTGTGTTACTCATACGCTGAGTTGGTGAGGATCGGTATCGAACCCGGAACCTTCTGATTCATAGAGCTAAACCGGCACAGTCAACTTTTAAGGGGAGTATTTAAGCTGCTTTAGACTAAGGAATCCAGTATGTCCAACTATTTACGCATATTTGAGAAGTTGGACAGATTGATTAATGCCTTTCTCAAGAGAATAAGGAGCATCATACAAGATTTAATGCCAGGTTGCCGATTTCATTTCCTTCGACGATAATCGTTACGCTAAACAAGTCCAGTAATTTTCCCACTATAAGAATTAGCGAGATGTTAACTCGTAGCTAACACCCGAATTCTGATAAGGCATAAGGTTATCCTAAAGAGGATAACCTAATAGAGAATCATTGGTAGGGAAAAAACAAGTTAATTAATACAATAAAATCATTCAATTATACAACATACAAAGAGGAAAACAAATCAGGAGCCGGATCCCCTAAGGTGGTGAGATGCTGAAATCCAGGGCTACCCAGCAAATCCTGCGACACTACCGCTGCCAAACAGCATTGGTTCGTTACCTTTCCTTTGGATCACAGCCGCAGTGTGGAGAGGGGAATTTGCTGCTTTGGCAACAGCTCATCCTCAATATGAACCCGCCCAAGCTACGTAGATCCAAAAAACAATTTGGACTCTATTCCATTGTCTCTCGGAGATGGAAAGATGCCAAGAAACAAAGAGAGAAACAAGTTCCCGTCCCAAACTATAAAAGAGTCAGGTAAAAGGTATTCGAGGAACGTGTAGAAAGTTTTAAACAACAAAGGGGTTGAAACCATTTACTTTTTTCAAGAGGTCTGGGAACAAAAGCAGGCACCATGTACGTATCACTGCTGAAGATTCGAAAAGACGTCTTTCGCTTCCAACCTCGTGTTGGCAAAAGAGGATGGGTGATTCTAGGGTCCGTCTTGTCCCGTGATCAAAAAGAACACGCGACGTGGAAGAACCCCTCCCCTTAATGTAAAAAGGGGGACAATTTTATTTTGTCCCCCAACATCATAAAGACTCAAACAAGCAAGTGTAAAATATATACTAGGATCTTTGGACTATTTGTTACTGTAACTCACCTGCCCTGCATACTGATAATCATGGTTGAAATTAAACATTTCATTAGGATGTTTCATCCGAATGGTTTTCACACCTGATGCCGACGTCTCCTCCGCTACATCAATATCAAGTTGACTTGATTTTCTGAGCGCTGATGCGACACACTTCCCGGAAACACGATCAATTTTGTAATTCACGTCTGACATAGAGAAAAAATAAATTATGTCAAAAATCAGTGACAGTAAGATGGACGATAATTATAGTAAAATGATTTCCAATGCATTTCTATAATAAAATGATTTCCAATGCATTCCTATAATAAGATGATTTCCACTCCGTTTCTATGGTAAAATTATTTCCGATGCATTTCTATAGTAAAATGATTTCCAATGCATTTCTATCATAAACTTTTCCCAATGCATTTCTATAGTAAAATGATTTCCAATGCATTCCTATATTAAAAGGATATCCAACGCATTCCTATAGTAAAATGATTCCCAATACATTCCTATAGTAAAATGATTTCCAATGCATTCCTATAGTAAAATCATTTCCAATACATTTCTATAGTAAAATCATTTCCAATGCATTCCTATAATAATATGATTTCCAATGCATTTCTATTGTAAAATCATTTCCAATGCATTTCTATAGGAAAATTATTTGCAATAAAAAAAATTATAATTAATGATTACAATTGATATTGAAACTTGTTTTGTCATCATTTCGGGAACTAATGCGTTGTAATTATCGTAAGATATTATTGGGGTGTTCTGGGTTTAGGTGTATGGATGTGTCAGTATTTAGATACACAGGGTGATTGAAAAGTAACTCACAATTTTAAACTATTTATGATTTTTTAATATGTATTTTAATTTAATTCACATTTTTCTAAATTCTTTAATGTACGTTCTTAAAAAGTGGCAATTAAATCTGTGTTGTCGTTTTCTTAGGAAGAAAAGGAGAATTTATTTTTGACATTCCACAAGAGTTCTAGGGAAGGTCAGCTGATGCGATTCTCGAGCGGCTTGAGAGGCTGAAGGCGAATACTGGTGCCCATACAGAATTTTAAATAAAAATGTCACGTGTGTTTTTCTAATATTCTTGTCTTGTAAAAATAATGATTTAGAAATAAATCATAATATTTTTAAAATAGGGAACGGAGTTACTTTACAATCATCCCGTATTTAGTCTTGTGTTTTAGAAAAATAATAAAATATTAATTTTCTTAAATCAGGGAATATATTTTCATGATGAAAAACATGAAAATAATTCTGATTTTTCGCCAACCAAAATAAAAACAACTCAAAATATCGGTCAGAATAGAAATATTATGGTTGACGGAATCTGACAACCAATTGTTGATGAAATACATCAGCAATTTGTCAAAATAAGTTAAGCTGAAATGTAGGTTACGGATTGAAATACAAAAATTATAAACAAGAAAATGTTGTTTATAATTTTGTTTTTGTTCGAAAAGGATGTGGCTATTCGAAAACGGAAAAAAATACCATCTCAGAATTGTTATTGAAATTCTATTTACACGGAAAAGTGTTATGTTTTTACATACAAATAAAATACGGAGGACTGAATGAAAATGCAAGACCAGGTTGTTGGAAATTAACAAGGTTTTATTTAACACAGAATAGAGAATGCTTCTACCCTAAAATTAACTTAATTAGCTCAACCGTGTACACGTGCGCTCTGACCGCATGAATCCCAATCCAAAAAGTGTCATGCCAGAAACCCCACTTCCGGGTTACCATCAGTCCCCTACTGATCAAGGGAAGTAGCTCTAGATTTTGTTAGTTATGTATGGACCTAACAAATATAATGTGCAATCATATAGATGTTAGGGCGGGATGTGATCAGACGATTGATCAGAGAGAGCCTCTCCGTCCGACCCTCTAGCGTAAGTCGAATGTAGCATGTCATGGACTGTTCAGCCACCAGGATTCCGTTGGTAAGCATCACGGATCGCTACTCAGGGCAACAAATGGACACTTTTTGGGAGGGGCTTACCCTCAGCAGAGGTGTAGTCGGTGTATTCTACAGCTCCAGCCGATAAGAGACATCTACGATGGTAAGACATTAGCTAGATGGAGCTACCATTACCACTTGCCTAAATACACTTGTCCCTCACAGATGACAGTTTAATATTTGGGAGATATATCTGTCGAAGCTTATATAACGTGTAAAGTAAAATCGTCAGCGTGGTCATAAGTCGACTAGCACTAGACCAAGGAGATTGTTTTGGCGTGAGAGGTGGAGCAGCACATCTAGCATCAGCTCCTCACTTTACCACACATATCCCTGTGCTACTCATACGCAGAGTTGCCGAAGGCCAATATCAAACCAGGAACCTTGAGGTTCTAGTCAGACGCTCTGCGATTGAACTAAACTGGCCCTTAAGTGGAGCAATGAAAAGTGTTCAAATATACATATTTACCAATCCCTCCCTACGAGCAGGATGTGACACAAGGATTAAGCGGAGTTCAATAGGGAGTTTTCCTTCTCCTATACTGGTTACCTAAAAGATTAAAGAGCCTAGTCCCTACTATATACCCATAGCTGGAGGGAGAGTTTGATATTATTACTTTCCCCAGGGTGCGTTATGTGAAATGTAAACAGCCTCGCCTGGGATTGAACTCCCATCGACGAATCCATTTCCTACGACTCTAACCATTACACCACGCACAACCAAAGTGTTAAAAATATTTCAACGTTAAACTTACCCATATTAAAATCGTGTACTTCGGACAGTAATTGAGTGTCACCCGATTCAAGGAGTTTTCCATAATCAATCCTTAGGAAGTGATTCTCGGTATCTACCACGACCTACAACAAACCAATCAGCGCTTATTCAAAAAATAAAATAAAATAAAATAAAAAAGGGCACCTGGCGTTGCTCTGGATGAAATATATGATTCAAAATGTTTTAATGAAATTAATCTGATACAAAAAACGACATACAAAAACAAGGTTCCATCAATAAAGAAATATGAACTCATACGAAAGCAAAAAGGAAGGTCATACATATGCAAAGTATCAAATAGATGAATTATGTAAATATTTGTTTATATATTCACACAAAAAAATATGATATAATATATATATGTATATATATGTATAAATCTAATTTATCACACACACATATATATATATATATATATATATATATATATATATATATATATATATATATATATAACGCATTTTATCGTGTTTTATACGAAAAATACGATAACTCGGCGAATGAATTGGAAGCTCAATTGTGTGGGATTGTCTAATTCTAACCTAGTCTACACCTGTACAAAATTTCAGAAAAATTGAAGGGTGGGTGACATGGCCCTGATGATTTGACATGGAATTACCCATATATATATTATAGACATATATATATATATAACACATATATACACAGATATATCATATACACTGAGAATTAGACTCATCATATATATATATATATATATATATATATATATCATGTGTGTAAATGTTTTAGATGAGGCTTGATACTTTATATTATTTAGATTTTTCGGAAACAACAACCAAGCCAAGACTGAGCGTTGTAGCGAGGCGCGCATAGGCAGATACATAACAAATACAACAGTGTTGCCAATAGCTGCGCGAACAGTTTCCCCTGTCCCCGGTGGTTTGGAATTCTTACTTTTGGGATTAACCTCGTAATTTTACATATTGAAATTTGGTAGAATACACACAAACACGTAAATGGACATTTAAAATATTAAATTATGTTTCAATTTAATTAACTGAAAACCCTCGCTATAACGAACTTTTTTACGGAGTGGGAGATTGATGGTTAAATTCGATGGTTCTTTATAACCTATGGTTATAATAGATATTTATTGAATAAGAAGTAAATGTGGAAGTCCACCGAATTTCCAAAATGCATGTAGCCTTCTTTTAATAAGATTAGCGACGTGTTGGCGATGCTGATAGTATATCATGAAATTTCCTTATTTTCCAGACTTCAGGTGGTACTTCATCGAGGCCCGCGGCCTTCTTATTTTTTAGCTTTCTTAGTACTTCATTAAGTTCTTCCATCGTAAAGTCCCCTAGCTTAATGTCTAGTTCGTTATTTGATATTTTTTGTATGTCGTTTTCTATGGGTTTAGGGGGGTTCCCAGCAATTTCTGGAAGTAATCTTTCCATTTTTGAAGTCTATCTTTTTGGCTGTTTGAAAGCATCCCAACACATAAAAAATAACCCCAACTAACAGTAACAAAGAAAATCTTAAGAAAGCACAGGTAGAACTAACTGAAATATACAAAAAAGAACAGATAGAATACATACAAGAACAAATAAATAAAATCAGACAGGCAGTAGAAGACAGACAGTCGCGTTTAATATATATATATATATATATATATATATATATATATATATATATATATATATCAAAGAGTGGATGACAATGTTAAAACAATGTGGACTAATGTTTCTGGAGCCGTAATCCTAAATAATTATGATACCTGAAACTTGAATTCAATTAGTTTTACGATATTTTCACCACCCCCCTCTTCCAAATAAGATTGCATACAACATCACACAATGGCACGTATGTACAGTTGATGAATATAAACCAAGTTTGTCATGTTTACTGTATTTATTGAATTTCATTCGGTAAATCGGAAGTCAGTTTTGGGCGGATCCGCAAGTTCGTTAAAGCCGATATTTGTTACATTGATGTTCGTTATAGCGAAGGTTTACAATTAGAATGAATATTGACAAAAATGGAGAATAAAAAATGTAAATTACATCCATGGAAAAGATGATTTCGCTTTCTTGTGAATTGTATTCTACTCGATACGAAACTTGCTCCGTAAGTTTGGGGATGCTTTTGGTTGAGTTCCGATTTGGACAGTATGTGCCCTCTGGTGTCTGTAAATAATAATAATAATAATAATAATAATAATAATAATAATAATAATAATAATAATAATAATAATAATAATAAAGCAAACAACTTGAAACAACATAAAATCTAAAAATAAAAACAAATCTATATTAAAATGGTCCATTTTTGTAAGCTAGCGAAACATCAAGAATGACACATAGTAGCGGGATTTTCATCAGCGTAATAGCGTTAAATACTCAAATCCATACATATACAGAGAGCAGTTGGTGTGTATATATGTATGTATGTATGGATGGGTGGGTGGATGTATGGATGGATGAAACTACGAAAATAAAACAATTAACGACAAAGTAGATATATATACACATTAAATATCACTGTTGCTTGATTTTTGTAGCGTTTACCTTTCACCAAATTAAGGTGTCCAATTATAATAGAAATAACTATCAGGACCTGTGGATATACTACAGTATGATAACTTAATTATTACAACGTTTGATGTTTACTTAAGAGCTATTGCAAATAGATCAATAGAGATAACTCTCTCTCTCTCTCTCTCTCTCTCTCTCTCTCTCTCTCTCTCTCTCTCTCTCTCTCTCTCTCTCTTTCATACACACACACACTCAGTCTCGCTCTTTTTTCTTTCCTTCATTCTTTTCATCTTTTCATTAAGTTCGATTAAAACAGATTAGCGTTATCGCTACCACGCACTCCCCCTCCCTCTATCTTTCCCCTACTTTCTTTCTTATCATATTTTTCTGTGTAGCATATCGTTTTCCTTTCCCTTCCTAGTTCATTATTTAACTGAGGTGACGACACTCATGAGAAATAAGAATTCGGCGGATAGACAACACCAGATAATCAGGATTTACATTTTTGTATTTCATCTTGGACTATATGGACGGTCTGATTTGTAATCAGAGGGTGTTTCAAGATTATAACTGTCGTACAAATAAGGAACACGGGTGTCATGATAGAAATAATTCAATCTCCTTTTTTATGAGGTTTCGACAGGAAAGTCTGACTTTCATCAGGTCTAATATGCAGCTCCGTTAGTAAAATCCGCTTAAGAAATTGATCTTGTGTCACATCCTACACGTGCGGAGGGGTTGGTAAATATATACATATAGTATGTCTATGTCATCTTTAGAGTGTAATGCCGTGTCCATTGTCATCAGTTTCCTTAGCCTTCGGTACATTAATCGAAGTTCTTCACTAATCCATTTTAAGAATGGTCCAGAGTATCTTACAAACGACACAGACCATGTGTCTATTTCCATGATGATATTTCTGTTGAAGATTTAGGTTTCTAGAATTTTTTCTTATTCTGAGAAAATCTTTTCTTACCTTTTCTTTCATTTCTGTTTGTTTTGTGTTGTCTGCTTCCAATATCCCCAAGTATTGTTTTGATCTTGATTTGGTAGAAACAGCAAAACGAGTCCTTCGTGGAAACTCTTGAATGGGTGGAGCCAACGAATGAAGGTCATGCAGACATCTTCAATAAAAGTAGCGCTAGCAAGAGTACAAGATGCTGACGAAAGGCAATCCCGTCGTTGTGTAATGCTTAGAAAACTATTAGTTATTTACTGACATCCTACCATGTCAGTTGAACACAAAGTCTGATTAACGTGGCGACCCACGCACAGACCGACGCTCACCAGGTGGCCAGTGTTAAAAATTGCGTGTATCCTCTTTTGAGGCGTCCCAGGCACCGGGCAATAAACCCAGCCATACTCCAAAGTTAGAATGCAGGTCCATTATAATTAAATTTTGAGTTCGATCTTCATTGAATTCCCTATACTTGCGACCTTGTCTCACATTGTACTTGTTTTTGTAGATTGGGTAAATATCTACTTTTCACCAAATTATGATTCTTTTTTTTCTTTTTTTTTTCTTTTTCTTTTTTTTTTTTTTTTTTTTTTTTTGTTCTATTAGTTACCTTTATAGAAAAAAGTTGAAGAGAACGTAAAATTAAGATCTTACCTGGAAAACACTTTCGTCCGGAATGTCATTTAAAAAATCGTAATAATTATAAACAATATTGAAAGTGCCAGATATCTTCACTTGAATTAGGACATCAAGTAAATTGAATTTGTTTACCCAGGTTGATTCTGTGGGAAAGAAAAGAAGAAGGAAAGAGTAAGAAATGAATGAATAAAGAAAGATAAAAACAAAGAAAGAAAGAAAGAAAGAAAGAAAGAAAGAAAGAAGAAAGAAAGAAAGTAAAAAAAGAGAAAAGAAAATTAATGAATCAATGAAAGAAAGAAAGAAAGAAAGAAAGAAAGAAAGAAAGAAAGAAAGATTTTTATAAAGTAAAAAAGAAAAAAGAAAATGGGGATAGAAATATATTTTCTTTTTGAAATCAATTTAGGTTTGGTTTGGTTGGTTGGTTGGTTTAATGGTATATCAACTCTTATGGGTTATTTAGAGCCAAATCTTTTTTTAAATTTATCATTTGTTTAAGAAGTAATTTTCACCAACTTCATTTGTATTAATAAATTGATAGAACTAATTTTTATTAACTTCATAGGCATTAATAAATAATGGTGGTTGACTATCAGCCACCGCCTTCTAACACCTATGTGATAAAAGGTGTTAGGTGTTTGCCATAAGAGTAATTTGAATACGGCCAGGACAGTAATATAGTGGCGCCAATTGAAACACAGTCTGAAGTGGAATTTGAACTTGGCAAACAGAATCCATTTTCTTCAACAAAAACATTACTTCTTTCTTGCTTCCCATAAAAAGATTTAATGAAACAGAAACTAATTAATTAGAATTATCAGGATTTCAAAAAAATGATGTATTTAAATGATGTATTTAAATATCTAAATATTTAATATTGAATATGTATGTAATATTTGAATATGTGAATATGTAATATATGTAATAATTAATAGTAATATATAATATGTAAATATTCAAATAAAATAACATTCAATTATAAATAATATTCAATTATAAATATTATACAATGATATATTTATGATACACACCTTGCTTACAGAATAGTGATAATATTAATGTCAAAAAAAAAAGAAATAATTGTAATGGAAAAACTAATAATGATTTAAAAAATGATAGCGGTTCCATAATGATAATGGTAATGTCAAAATAATAATAGTAATACAAAAAATAATCGTCAATCTAAAAGAAATGATGGTGATTTCAATATCATAATGGTGTTGTAACTAGAGTATCAGAGATAACAAAAAAATAATAGGAAGGAACATAACATGTATTAAGGATAGGGAAAAGGGACAGAGTAATTACCAATTGCGAGGTTGAATTTACTAGTCCCATGAGATCTGGTTATTTCTATCTTCGCAGTTTCGTCAGGAAAAACAGACGATTCCATTCTCATTATTTAGGTACTATACGACAAATGACAATGCCAAAATAATATTGGTAATACCAAAAATAATCCTGATTCCAAAATAGTGATGGTGATTCCAAAATAATAATGGTAATACACAAAATAATGGTAATGTAGTTTTAATGGTAATGCCAAAAATAGTGATGGTTCCAAAATAAAAATGGGGATTCCAGAATAATGACGGTAATACCAAAAATAAACGTGATCCCAAAATAGTGATGGTGATTCCAGAATAATAATTTTAATGTAAAAAAATAATGGTAATGTCAAAATAATAATGGTAATACCAAAAATAATCGGAAATCCAAAATGGTGATTCCAGAATAATAATTTTAATGTAAAAAAATAATGGTAATGTTAAAGTAATAATGGTAATACCAAAAATAATCGGAATTCCAAAATGGTGATTCCAGAATAATAATTCTAATGCAAAAAATAATGGTAATGTTAAAGTAATAATGGTAATGCCAAAAATAATGGTACCTACTAACTTGAATAAAAATAATCAACAGTAAGATTTGTATCAGTTGTCAATATATCAGCTGTCCAATGATGCACTGGGATTCCTCGAATCGGTTTGGCATTCGGTACATAAGTCTGAAAAAATATTTTAAAAAGACAAAGATAAAATAAGGTTCCCGTATATGGTTTTATTCTACCGCATAAATTCATATATCAATTGATCTTGTGTTATTACATGCCTCCAGGCTAGGAATTACGTTAATTGCACGTTTGTTTTTTGTGTGGTTGTATTATATACCATCACTGGACCCGACAACGAACACGGAACACTTGTATATATAAAAATATAAAATTATATTTTTATTCTTTGATTGTGTATAGACTGAGAATCGTCAGTAGAGGATGCACATAAACAGGAGCCTTCGGGAGTTCTGACTGTGAGCAATCTCGATCTGCTCAACCCAGATTTCAAAGGGTGTTTTTATAATTCTTTAACTGAACAGGGTTATGCTTCTTTGATCGTGCCACCTACGCAGTTTTTTTTTCTGTAAACACACCTCCTCGCCCACACAGCTTGTTTTTATTGGCTATGGGCTATCCCTACACATTATCTGTGCCTACACAGTGTCAATTTACACTTGTATTTTCCGGGTGTCAAAGATCAGTTCTGTGCGTTCAAGGCAATATACTATTTTTGTTTTCAGGCACCCACGCATTTCCTGCACCACTCACCTGTACATAGTTCCTGCGTGTGAACTCGTTGACCAAGCAATATATTTCAGTTGTTCCTTAAGAATCTTCTATTTTTGAACACAGTTCTATCAAGTACGAAGGATTTGTAAACAGATCTAGTTGACCGATAGATGGGACTTCTAAAAGGTACCACAACTCAAGGCCAGAGTATACCTGAGAGAAATGGCAACAAATGGGACACTACATACTCCACAGAGCTCCAGAAATGTAGCCTCACCACTGGATACCATTTAGTGTCTTACTTGGAACATACCATTTTTCGGATGGGTGAGTGTCTTGCCTCTCTTTGGTGGACACAGTCGGTGTGTTCTAAGTCCTGTCAACAAGGCACAGCTCTGCCTGTGTTGTATAGCCCTTTCTTTCTTCTTATCATATCTTATTCTGCCTTCTTGGCTAGCTCGTCTACCATACTAGATGGCCTCTTCTACGCTGGTTGGATCGGCTATTGTCTATCTGGGTATCTAGACTGGTTATCTCGCTGTTCTTTTGGTCTACTCTCTTGGAACTTCCTGAGATTTCTTCATCCCTGCGTTCGTTGTTGATTTTGATATTTTTCAGACGTCTTTATTTAGCCCAAGTTAACCATCACGCGCGGAAAAATAGCCATCCCGTAGAGACACTCCTTCAATTCCATCCACGAACCGAATTGACCAACTAAAAACAGCCATAAGGTCAGTGAAAGGCCAAAGCACTGTAAATTCAGAATTACCGTTATTTTTTATTTTACTCTAATGTGACACCTGTTTCTCGGTAGAGACGTGAACAACGTTGTTTGGAAGACCAGCGGTTGCCCATGCTGCAAGTCTCTCCTCATCATGACAATGATGTTATCCAAGAAAAGGACAAGATTCTATACAACTTGGTACTAGAATCAGTGCAAGAGTTATCAAAATTTGGTTGAACACAACTTCGAGCTGTCTTTCTTCTAGTTTAATTCGTTTAAATACGTTCAATTATCCTAAACTTTAATAAAAGCTGCTTTATCTTTAATAATGACAATCCATCTATACGTATATAAAGGGCAGTCTGTGTGCATGTATGTCCGGAGGAAACTACGAAAATAAAACAATTAACGACAAAATAAATGTATATGCACATTCACTGTCATCACATTTTCATTTTTGTCATAATAATTATTGTTTTTATTTGAAATATCAATTTAACAAATAGCCTGATTTACATTTTATTTAAAGAAAATATTGTTAATTAGTGAATTAAAATTTCTTACTATATCTTTATATGTGATGTCATTTCCTCTACCCTGACAAAAACAAAAAAAATTCCCTGGCCCCCCACCATGCCGGATTTGCGTAGGGATTTTTATGGGGCATCCTGCTAGAATCGAACTCGCTATTCAGTAGTAATTCATCTGCATAAATAGCTTGCTAACCCTTACAACACGTTTATTTCATTATTTTTTCTCTATCCAACCTTTCAGCTGCTTCTAGTACATAATAAGTGTAACTACTGATAGTTTCGACAATTGAAAAAAAGCAAAATAATAATAAAAGTTATAATACCTCTTTTGTTTTCGTAGCTTCTCTCAGCAACCAAGTTGGGTTAACAAAACTAGTGAGCATGACATCTTGGTGAAGTTGTTTCACTACACAATCATACACTGGTAAATTGTGACTGCGGGATTCTAGAAAGAAGATGAAGATTAATAAAAGGTATTTTTGTTTCTTTCTTTCTTTCATACTTTCATACTTTCTAACACTTTTCTTTCTTTTTCTTTCTTTATTTTATTCTTTCTTTCTTTCTCTCTTACTTTCTTTCTTTATAAGTTTCTTTCTTTCTTTCTTTCCAATCCCTTTCTTTCTTTTTAATACACATTCTTTCTATTTTCTTTTTAACTCTTTTTATTCATTTATTTCAAGTCATATTTCTATCCCCCTTTCTTTCTTTCTTTCTTTCTTTCTTTCTTTCTTTCTTTCTTTCTTTCTAACCTTTAGTATCTAATTATTTCTAGCTCTATCCCTTTTTCCTACCTTTTTCTTTCTAACCCCTTTTCTTTCTTTCTTTCTTCTTTCTTTCTTTCGTTCTTTCTAGCCTCCTTCCTTCCTTCCTTCCTTCCTTCCTTTCTAGCTCGTTCTTTCTTTTTTTAGCAACAGTAATTTTAAGCTAGTTTTTCGTCTAGGGTTTACAGTACACATAGCTACACCTGTTGATATTATCAATTATGCACGGTTAGTGTAGAGAAATTATTTGAATTTAAACATAAATGGTTAGAGATTTTAATCGACGTCTCGTAACCTTATTGGGACCTCTCATCATGTTTGCGTACAAGCGTGGTAGAGATATTTTAGTTAGTCAGTTTATAGCTGGCTGTCAAAGTATGAAGAAGCATTACAAATTAGCTAGATTCTCATAAACCATGCGGTCCAAAAAAGAGAAATAGTGTAGAGAAATTATTTGAATTCAAACCTAAATGGTTAGAGATTGTGAGTGACGTCTCTTAACCTTTTGTGTGACCTCTCTTCCTGTTTGCCACACCAGCGTGAATGAGTATGAGAAATAGAACCACGGGTATACGCTCATATCATATATACCATCTATGTAAGGAAATATGCTATGTAACACACCTATTGTGCCGTAACGCCTAGTTTTTGGAACCAATTTGTTCTATTGGTTCTATTTGTACCTTTAACGACGAGTACTTCCCCATTGATGTGATTGTGAATGATTATTTTGGACAGTCCCATTTCAGTGATGATTAAAGCGCTCCGATTGTTCTTGCCATCATAGAATTCATTAACGCCAGTACTGTAACCAGTTCCGGGTTGATTGATTTCGACGCGTGACTGGAATCTGGGAATGGACTTCGGAATCGTTGGTTCTGGTGCTGCTGTTGCTGAAAAGATAGTGATCAAGTCAAAATAAAATGATTCATCGAACGAAATTTACTTAATAGTGCTCCATATCATTGATAGAGCGTGTGTATTTAAGTTGGGGTAGCATAGACATAAAATCAACAGCGCTTGGTAACTTAGTTTTTCGCCTATGCGATTTTCAACTAACGCTATCCTAACCTATGTATATATAAAAGTAAAGTCGTCGGGTGGCCTAGTGTCGATAGGTGGAGCGCCACACCTACCATCAGCTCCTCACTTTACCGCACAAAACCCTGTGCTACTTATGCACTGAGTTGGCGAGGGTTGGTATCGAACCAAGAACGTTGTGGTTCCTAGTCGGACGCTCTATTAACTGAGCTAAACCGGCCATATATATATATATATATAGAGAGAGAGAGAGAGAGACAGACAGACAGACAGAGAGAGAGACAGAGAGAGACAGAGAGAGAGAGAGATAGATAGACAGAGAGACTTTATGAGTACCCTAAATTATATAAGTTAGGATAGTGTAGATATAAGGTCAACGGCGCCTGTTAACTCAGTTTTTCGCCTATGCTATTTTCAGTTAACACTACCACCGCTGGTAGGTTGAGCTCTCTAGAGAGGGAAATTCACTGGGGGCTTCTAATTACAAGGCTCTCCTTAAAACGCATCGAGATCTCTGGTAACCATTACATATATACATAGTATGTATTTATCAGTAAAATTGTCTCTCTTGCTAGTGGATGTGTTGATAGTCTGGTGGTTATTGATTCTAACTGATGAAAAATTGGTCGGGGTTTTATCCCATCTGCAGGTAGCCGCACTACACACACATATATATATATATGTGTGTGTGTGTGTGTGTGTGTGTGTCTGTGTCTGTGTCTGTGTGTGTAATAACTTATTATATGCAACAATTTTAGTAATGTATGTTTTGAGGAATATTAGACCATAACTAAGCTTTACCAAAACAAAGATAAAGATACTTGTTTCAATAATTCGTGAAGAAATTTATCTGAAAACTCCGGGAATACCGGAAAGCTCAAAGCCAAATTGTTCTGATTAAAACAACCAAGATGAAAATACTCGTCTGGATAGTTCAGAATAACAATTTCATGTCAGAAATTCAAGCAGAATAATATCTGAAAAATTATAGTTAAATTATCTGCCCCTGACACCAGAGGTCGAATCGCCAATATACGATATTGGCACCTAAATTAAATTCCTTGACGAAAGTCACTTATCGTGGGGCCGTCAACCAGCGAGTCGCGTTATCAAGAGCTCCCTTCACCTTCACCCTCAACACATATTGTGTTGGGTTGTCAACCAGCGAGTGATATATTTTACCTTCTTAACGCTCACCAAGATAATTCTGGCTGCAAACGCTACAAGTTTTGCAACATTTTTGTACCCTTTAAATATATGTTTCTTTATCTTCAATTGTTGTTCTCGTCTTCTTTCATCTGAAATTATTTGCTTACTACTGGAAAATTACAAGAGTTACCGTAAATACTTTTTTTACTTACCATCTTTGGTTACTATGTGTGGAACGAGGGACAAAAATATCTGAAATAAGAGAAAATAAAATTAGATTAATGTATGAATTGTTCAAATCTATATATTAAGGAGAAGCGCGGTGGTTATAGTAGGAAATGGACCCGTCGACCTGAGTTCAATTCCTGGACGAGGCCACAGTTCACATAGCGCTAATACGCTTGGGAAAGGTATGAATCCAACTATTCTCTCTCAAGCTATGGGTAAATAGTAACTTCAACCTTGGTTAGGCAACCGGTTTAGGAGAAGGAAAACTCTGAATTCAAACCTGTGCACTACTAGAATAGGCTCAGGCCTACTTAGTGATCTATTTCATTTTTTTTAAATATATCTTTAAAAATGTTATTAATACTCGTTTTCCTTAATTGTACGATCGTTATCATGCAACACCCTCATTTTTTTAAATAAATCACTATTTTAATTTAAAAACATCCAAAATACATATACACAACAACTGTAGAATCTAGCATTATTTCTATGTGTTGTATACAAACTCAATACATATTTAGGGTATATAATGGGAGAGAGATAGAGAGGGACAGACATATAGAGTAGAGATGATGGAATGAGAAGATGATGAAGGTTCTTACTTGTTTGCTCGCTGCTTCTACTGCTCCTAATTTGGCCGGCCGCCATGTTCCTAAAACTATCTCACGCCTAATCGCGCGGTTTCTATGGGGTCAAGCAAAAAGGTTATTACCCTTCAATAACTGAATTTTGAATCTTACGGACCCTGATTCGAATATTCTTACTACAGGTGCGTACATAAATCATAAGCTGCTTATGAATTATGTAACATATGATACTATTAAACAACTTTTCCCCTTAATTAGTCAAACTTGTGTCAAAACGTTACAAGATACATTACGTAGATTATTTAGGTTTTCAATATTTTTATCAAAACTCATTTATCATTTATTCTTTATTAAAACGTTTTAGTAAATACGTTGCGCTTAATATTCAATGAATTTAAAACAACACATGAATAAAAAGTAAAGTCATTTTTAAACAAATATATATTTACTCCTGTGGATATACCACAGTATGATAATCTAATTATTACAACGTTTGATATGTTTACTTAAGAGCTATTGATAATAGTTCAATATATAAAAAGTATAGTAATCTTGATGAAACTCTCTCTCATTTTTTTCTTTCTTTCCTTCTTTTTATCTTTTCATTATGTTTGATTAAAAATTGATTGATTATCGTTTCCGCGTGCTCACCCACTCTGTTTATCTTTTCCTACTCTCTTTCTTTCTATCTTTCTTTCTTTCTTTCTTATCATATTTTTCTGTGTGGTATGTCCTTTTTATACCGTTTCTTTCTTTATAATAAAAACGGAATGGTCCATTATTTAGCTGAGATGACGAAACTCATAAGAAATAAGAATTCGGCGGATAAGCAACACCAGATAATCAGGATTTACATTTTTTTGCATTTCATCTTCTACGGTTTGGACGGTCTCATTTTTAACCAGAGGGTGATGCAAGAGGATTACAGTCGTACAATTAAGTAACACGAGTATTAATAAAATAATATATATATATATATATATATATATATATATATATATATATATATAGAGAGAGAGAGAGAGAGAGAGAGAGAGAGAGAGAGAGAGAGAGAGAGAGATGCAAATTAAATTATGAAAACTAGAAGTCCATTTTTTCTGGGTTGTTTCTGTTTTGTTTTAATAGCGATGAGAACTTTTGTCTTACAAATCTTTCTTAGCATTAATCTTTGGATATTATATTATATTATATCTCCCACTATAGTCAAACATATTTTAGAAAATTAAGCTGTACCATAATAAGAGACTACTTTCAATCATTCTATGAAATTACATGGATACAAGACATGGCTATTAGACAATTGATTGATTGACCGATTTATTTTAACGCCATCACAACCCATCTAGGGTTATTTTATATCTAGATGTTAGGGAGTTTCGTTTATTGTACGTTCATATTTACATTTTTGTCTAGTAGTTTCTTAAAAGTTTTGGGGTTGTTTTTTGCATAGTCCTATCGAAGGCAAATAATGTTTAAGCTGTTGTATTTGATCCATATATGGGACTCTAACAGGTACTACCACTCCGTGTCAGAGTAGGCCTGGAAGTAATGACAATGAAGGCCTACTCTACATTACCCAGATCTCTAGAACTGGAGCCTCAACACCAAATCATACTGTTTAGTATCATACACAGGTCATCGTTTTTGGAAGGTCTTATTCCACTGCAGGGGATATAGTCAGCGTATTCTAAACTCTACGGATAGGTCTCCGGATTAGACAAAATAGAAAGTCTAATTAAATGCATGAGGTGGAAGATATACATGGAACGATAGTAAAAAAAAAAAGAAAAAAATGGCAACACCTAGTGTAACGGGTTTGTAGAATTCACAATTTGAGATTTTTCTATATATCAATAATAGAAAAACAGGAAGATGAATGGATAAAACGCTTGCAAACACTGACTCAAAATGTAATGGCACTAACTTGAAATAGGATAGACAGTCTTGGGGTAAAATATAAACACCTGAATAAGCAAACCATAAATTTATAAAAATGAGAAACTTATAGATATCATGTACATTAGAATGTTCGTAATATATATATATATATATATATATATATATATATATATATATATATATATATACTAAAGCTGAGATTTTGAGCTTTCCATAGCTAAAGGCTTTTTTGCTGGTGACCTTGATCACACAAAATTTATCATAAATTATTGCTTAGTTTTAGAACTACTTAATGTTTTTTTTTAATCCACTTTAATTGGTTTAATTAGTCGTAATTTGCAATTAAGTCAAATCTTGACCCGTCTCTGTCTTTACATCCTACGTAATTCCCCTTTTTACCCGCTATACGCCAAAGAAGGGGAGTGAAATTGATCACAAGTAATAATTTTATTACGAAAAAGGCAGCAGTGAAACCCCTCCCTTCGCTTGTCTTACATTACTTTCTTTTCCTCTAAAGGCGAGATGAAAAACACCCGCCCCGCAATAAAAATTATAATGTCTATTTCAATTGTCTAGGTCAATTCATTGAAAAATCCGTGTTTTTTTTTTAATACAATTCTAACCCACACGTTTGAAAAAATGTACCAAAACTCAGGGAAGTGTTCGATTTTAATTAAATTTTCAGTGCTGATTTAGCAATGAATTAATGTTTATTCTATTTTAAAACTTTCTGATTTTTTTCAAGTCACTTAACTTTGACTGCCCTGTTTGTCGGGTACAAAATAACGGTGTGTATATATGTGATTGATACTATTTTCTGCATAAATAAAAAGACTTAAGACAGAAGGTGTGAATAGAAGAAAAAAATTTTTTGGTACTCTTTGTGGAGAACCGTATCGGGTTTGGGTTTGAGGTTGGGGTTGGGGTTTAGGATTAGTTTAATGGGAAAATAAATAATTTGGGTTCTGTTTTTTCTAACCCAGAAAAAACAGAACCCAGACATTTTGTAATAAAACTGTTAATTTTAAGTAGGGGTGGGGTTAGAGTTTAGAGTTGGGGTTGGATTTCCGGGAAAAACGCCCTAAGTTGTTTTTTTTTGTTTTGTTTTTTTTTTTTTTTTTTTGCAAGTGACACCGCTTCGTCTATGGACTTCAATCGTAGCTGGTGTTTTTTTCAGCAGCCACCGGCTAGCGTTTTTTGAGGCAGGAGGGGGACGGTTCTCCGCGAAGAGTACCGTTTTTTTATTTTTTTTAAAGAATCCGCTCGAGTAGTAAATAAGTACCGAAAATCAAAAAATAAAATGAAAATGAAAACTATAAAATAATTTTTGGAGTATTATTTGGGTAATATTTGCGGAGTTCTGTCCTGGAATCCTGCCTCAACAAATAGTAGCCAGTGACAGCTGAAAAAAAACACCAGCTACGATTAAAATCCGTAGCCGAAACGATGTAAAAAATAGTTAGTGTTTAGGGCTAGGATTGGGGTTTGGGTTTAGGTTTAGGGTTAGTTTAATGAAAAATAAATAATTTGGGTGACCCAGGAAAAACAGAACCACAAATTTTGTAATAAAACTTAATTTTAACTAGAGGGGGTTGGGGTTGGGTTTTCAGGAAAAACGCCTTAAGTTGTTTTTTTTAATTTTTTTCAAGTGATACCGCTTCGGCTACGGACTTCAATCGTAGCTGGTGTTGTTTTTTCAGCAGTCTGCGGCTAGCAGTTTTTGAGGCAGGAGGCCAGGACGCATCTTCATTGTTATCTGTACAGCGTTCAGGTATTTCTTTTCGGACACAGGAACCTTCTTGTGATAGGGAGCCATCACAGAACTTTGAACCTAACTCTTTATTCAGCCCACGGGGGTATCCTGTTCTCATTCCACTAACCATAACTGGGGTACAAGTGTTAAGCTATGTTAATTATTATTCTATGTTACTGCTGCCCCTGACCAGGATTGAACTGCAGTCTAGAGATAACTGTCATTTAGAACTGTCTTAACCTAATTCCTTTATCTACTAGGTTATGTGTCTAAATGGACAATCCTGTGTGATTTTTTTTCAATCGCAAAAGTTAGAATTTATTTTCTAAAAACGGATTTTAAGCAGCGTCTTGGCAGATCAAGATGATCGAAATTGACCGAAAACATTGTTTTAAATGTATCAAAAATAAATTACATGTGTAATATTATTTTGCTTTTTTGCTTATTCTCATTATGTTACTTTTTCGACTTAAACAAAAATTTGACCTTCAATAATCGGTTTAATGAATTTTAATTCATTTTTAAAATGAAAAGCAGACGATATTTTGGCAGATCCTACTCTTTTTCCTAATCCCAATCATCTAGCGAGAGCTTAACGGGTGACCCAACGGGTCACTTTTTGTCTAGTATATATATAAACATGAAATGTTGCAAAACTTTTGGCCCGACCGAGAACATAAACAATGAACAAAAGTGATGATAGATAGGAATATTCCTTTTTTTCTATTACTCGAGAACAATTATATATATATATATATATATATATATATGTGTGTGTGTGTGTGTGTGTGTGTGTGTGTGTGTATGAAAAGGTGGAATGAAAACATCACACAATGCTGTTAAAGAGAAAACAATTTATAATATAATCATAGCTGATACTGATCAATATTTCGATTTTACAAAAAAAAAAATTAATCGTAAAAATTCCTTTTCTAAAAATCTTTTGAATTCCAACCGTCACATTTTTTAATACCCATCCCCTTCCGATTAAGTTAATTCGTCTTGTTGCCAACATCTCAAAATCCGCTACATTTGGATAGTTTACCGACAAAAAGGTATACATATCGACATGACTGACATATATATGGCGCGAATGCCCACATTGGTGAATAATGTAATAACGTTCTTTTTTGCAGAATTAGTTTTTTTTTGTTTGTGAACTGATTTGACATTCTGCTCCGACCCAAATAACCACGGAGTGAATGAGCTCTGATGATGATTTTTGTAAAATCGAAATATTGATCAGTATCAGCTATGATTATATTATAAATTGTTTTCTCTTTAACAGCATTGTGTGATGTTTTCATTCCACCTTTTCATACACATATTGTCGGATTCATTTCCTTTCTTTTAAATTAAATATATATATATATATATATATATATATATATATATATATATATATATATTGTGAAAAACATGATACTTTCATATGATTAATGATTGATAGCCCTGTTGATGGTTTAAATAAAAACCGAAACGGCTTTCACAACAGAAGGTTTCCCTGACCTATATTTATCTTCGGGGCAGGTGTCATTTCCCTTGAGCTACACGTTAGTTGACATTACCTGAGCCATCCACATCATTAATTGTCAAAGATATAAAATTAAGAATAAACAAATAATGTTTATATACAATATATCAAAATAAATAATAAACAATTACACAAAGATGGGACAACAATTTGTATCAAATTAATAATAGATCATAGGGATATAATTTGCCAAGAATTATAAATGGAAATAAAAAAAAAGCAACAACTTTTGACACAAACTGGCATCTTGAAATATTACAAAACTTTTGACAACCTACATCTACACATGTACATATTAATACTCGTGTTCCTTATTTGTACGATAGCTATCATCTTGCAACACTCTCTGGTTAAAAATGAGACCGTCAAAATCGTCCAAGATGAAATTCAAAAATGTAAATCCTGATTATCTGATGTTCTTTATCCGCCAAGTTATTATGAGTGTCCCCACCTCAGCTAAATAATGGACCATTCCGTTTTTATTATAAAAAAGAAAGAGAAAAACGGGCATGCTACACAGAAAAAATATAAGAAAGAAAGAAAGAGGAGAGATAGAGAGAGGTGATGACCGTGCGGAAGCGATGACGTTAATCTGTTTCAATCGAAGATGATAAAAAGAGGAAAAGAAAAGAAAAAAAGAAAAAAGGAGTGAGAAAGAGTTAAATCAAAATCATTATAATTTTTACATATTGAACTCTTGCAATAGCTCTTAACCAAAACTTATCAGTATCTGCTAGTTTAAATATATTTCTCTTCCTAGTTGTCTCCTGTTCCCCTTTTAAGTATCCCCATCTTACCACCATAAATATCTCAATCGCTTATGTTTACCGACGATTAATTTAGGAAGAAGCGTCGGTTGAAATGTACCTTGAAGTTATTCTATTCGATCTTTTAAACAGTGTTCCCCTCTTAAAATTTGTTTTTATCTTTTTGCTGCACCAAAAATGTATTTATATATATATATATATATATATATATATATATATATTGGTTTGGAGGTAGGTTTTGAAAGCTGTCACAATGCAAGTGTAAAGAAAAAATAAGGTAACAATGGTGTTGTTTGTTAACCAATATATACACAATGCTTCAAGCAAATTATAAAACCCTTTTGCCTAATTCATTATTAATTAATTAATTTTCAAAATTAGGTACGACTCCAATTAAGCACTTATTCTTCAAAAAATTATCGGCAAAAAGCCATTCTAAACAAACCTTATATAATATATATATATATATATATATATATATATATATATATATATATATATATATATATATATATATATATGCGTGTGTCTGTGTGTGTGTGTGAGAGAGAGAGAGAGAGGGGGGGAGAGAGAGAGAATAGGAGGGTTGGAGTAAATCCGACATAATGTGGTAAAGATTAGAGGGAAAGGGTGGACAAAAAGAGCATCTACTTGTTTGAGTTGCTCTTTTTGTCCACTTTTCCCTCTATCCTCTACCATATATATATATATATATATATATATATATATATATATATGAGAGGGTTAATTCAATAGATACATTTTGAGTAAAAAGTTGGAAATAGGAAGCATTGCTTACAATCGAAAGAAAATCAGTATTGAATGTCATACTGACCGCTACAATCGGAACTTTTTCTTTGATCAGAGAGTCAGTATATTTTTACTTTATGGACTGTCCTTTCGACAGGTTTGTAGTGGCAAAGCCATGTTTACCCCATGGAGCCTGAGGCAATCTGTTGGATTTGCCGCCATTTTGAATAGTATCAAAACAAATACTTTTGCGACATTAAAATGATTTTTGGCATGAAACAATTCTAAACAATACAGAGTTTACATTTATGAAATAAATTGAAATAGAAAATGTATTTTCCTTTTTAAAAAAGAATTCCCATAATATACTAAATGACTTCGTATATATATATATATATATATATATATATATATATATATATATATATGAATTGTCAAAATTGCAAAGACAAATAATAGTATTTTTTTTAGGTTATCGATTTATTTTATTTTTCTCACCTTGTTTTGACCTCAGGTCATCATCAAGAAAAAAATGGTTAGTGAAGTAATTCTAAAAAATGTTTTTAAAAAGTTTTAAAAACAGTTAATATACCCCAATATATATATATATATATATATATATATATATATATATATATATATATATATATATATATATAGCTAGTTTAGTTAATGTTAAAAATGATTCTATGCAGGGTTTTTTAACCTCGAAATGTTAAAATTGGTATAGTAGTCCATGTTGTGACCTCAATATACAATAATTAGGGAATTATATATATATATATATATATATATATATATATATATATATATATATATATATATGGGGGCTGAATCGGGGAATTTATGCAAGTCTCTTTCTGTGTTGATTATTTGTTGATAAAAGATAGCGTGTTAAGCGGAATTTTAACCTTTACCTAATTCACAAATGTTTTATCTATCAATTTATTTATCACTAATAACAAGTTTAATCAGTGAAAGTTTAACGAATACAAACAATGAATCGAAAACCCTCCACACCCACACGCACTCACACACACACACGCATGTATATATATATATATATATGTATATGTGTGTATGTGTGGGGAGGGGTTCATACTTATGATACTAGATAACCTCACCTAATTAATTCATAAAAAGGTCATGTGACTATGAGAAAATAAACATGATGATATCCCAAAATGTCTGACATAAACAAACACATTTTCACGAAACTTATTTTTTCGATTTAGTAAACTTGATATATATATATATATATATATATATATATATATATATATATATATATATATATATATAATATTAGATAACTTCCCTTTAACACAAAATATCTTGATTTTTAAAGAAATTCACTTACCGTGAATAAAAATACAATATCCTTCATTTCCTTTTTTTCCTTCCAACCAGTTTATATAAGTGTATTTATCGGTATCAATAGACGACCGATACTCATGAAAGTGTTGACTTTCAACTGAGACGCACAGACTTATCAGCCAATACTTTTTGTTTTGTTTTTGTTTTGTTTTTTGTTTTTTTATATATATTGTCACATTGCACATATGTATCCAGAGGTCAAAATCGAATATTATCTCTCATTAATTACTAATGTGTAATAAAATTCAGTGTCATGGGTATGTCACCAAACTGCACCGGGTGATGAGGCTACAGTTCTAGAGCACTGAGGAGTAAGGAGTCACTCCCTTTGGTCGCCATTACACCTATGTTCACTCTGACCCGGAAAATACCTTTAAACATTGATATTGCAACTTAGTATGAAGCGTTTACCTGTTTAAAATGATTTTGATTGTTTGTTTGTTTTGCTTTACGGCATATCAACCTCAGTGGGTCATTTAATGCCGATAAAGTTTTGAAATAAATCAATTCTTAATGGATAATACAATTTTTTTATAAATACATTTTTCTATTTAACCCATAGATGGGACCCTAACAGGTACTACCACTCCGGGTCAGAGTGGACCAGGAAGCAATGGTGATGAAGGGGTGCTCCACATTCCCCAAACCTCCAGTACTGGAACCTCACCATCAGATAGAGTTTAACGTCATTCCCAGGACATGTAGACCCGCAGCCACCGCATTCTAGCACCCATATGATAAAAAGGTGTTAGAGATTGCCATAAGGGCAATAGGGTTGGGAAAATCATATAGGTGCTAGGACTTAACGTGACCAGCCGATTGATCGGAGGGGGCCTCTCCGACCGCCCGTCTAGCCCAAGATAGGGCCAAAGTGGAGTATTGCATGTCATGAACTGCTTATCCACCTGGGCTCTACCCTTAAGTATCACGGGTCGCCCCACGACCAACAGGTGGCCCCATTGGTGCAGAGGTGCAGTCGGTGCATTCTAACGCCCCAGCCGACAGGGTGGAAAATGATTTTGAGCAACATTAATACATTGACTCCTAAATATTTATATTGCAACTAAGAATGAACAATTCATCTATTTAAATTGATTGTGAGTTTTATTATATACATTAACTCCTAAAATTAATTATGAAGTGCTTGCCTGTTTAGAAGGGTTTTGATCAAGATTATTACATTGGCTCTTAAGACATTCATATTGCAACTAAGTATGAAGTGCTTACTTGTTTAAAATGAATTGGATTGATTGATTTTAATGGCATGTCAACTCATCTACGGTTATCTTATACATAGAGATTAGGGAATCGGGTTTATTCTACGTTTATATTCACATTCTTTGTGCAATTGTTTCATAAGATTTTTTTGTTTTTGCACTCGCCCCTTTCGAATACAAATTGGGACCCTAACAGGTACTACCACTCTGGGTCAGAGTGCACTTGGGAAGAATGGCATGGTACTCCAAACTACCCAGATATCCAGTACTGAAACCTCAACATCAGATGCTGTTTTATGTCATAACCAGGACACTTTTTTTTTCGAGGGCTGGAAATGTAGACAGGTTATTCTAAAACCCGTCCACTAGGTGACAAATGATTTTGAAGTAAAAACTTTAATAATCATTTGCAAACAATTACAGCTTCCAGTAATAATTTTTAATATAAATAATTTTTATACAGTGATAGGGTTCCTGTATTCTTATCTAATACTAATAAATTGCAAGCAGTTCTACGGTTGCCCGGTTTTACGTCATGTTAACTCTTGTCGGTTCATTTTATACTACGGTTATTTAAAATTAGAATCTCCAATTATGTACGGTACAAAAATATACCTTCAAAATTATTTGTCACCCAGTGGGTGAGTTTTAGAATAACTTGTCTGCATTTCCAGCATTTCAATTAAATGGTATGGTAGTTGTGGTGTTCTACCGCTAGTCTAGCGAAAAGGGGAAAGACTCCCTCACTGTTCGGCTGATACCGACAATAGGCCATAGTCGGTGAAGGGGCCTATTGTCGGTATCAGTCGGACAGTGAGGAAGTCTTTCCCTTTTTCACTAGCTCTAGACCAGGGAGATTGTTTTTGCATTTTGGGATTTCTCGTATAAAACAAGCTAGAGAGTAGAAAAAAAATCGGATACTACGAGTTTTAAAAGCGAATTAAGAATAATTAAATCTATTATTTAAGGTTAAACTTTGTCTAAATCGATAAGTAGTAGCATAATAACTAACATTAAAAAAAGAAAAATATAATTACATATGCAGTTTATTTTAAAAAGATTTAAAACTATTTGTTTTGGTCAATTTCGACGATATGCGCCATTCAGCCTCTTTTTCGATGGTTTTAAGTGCTTGTTTACAATTTTACTGTAACATTCGCGATTGCAAAAAAATTTACCAAAAATCAGGTAATTATCCGATTTTAATGAAATTTTCAGTATTGATTTAACAATTAATGAATTTTATAATGCATCAGTTATTTTATTTCAAAACTTTAATTTAGTATTTTTGCTATGAAAAATTAATATATAAAATTCATTTAAAATATGAAAACCCCGATGTTAAGTTTAAAATGTTATATTTTTAGATTCTAAAAATAAATATCTACTTAATGCAAATTTTATTTTAGGTGCCAAAAGTAATAAGTTTTGAAGAAAAACTCTATTGAAAATGTACCCCCTCCCCTTTTTAAGCAGAAAAAACATCGATGTATAATTTTTTTCTTTTATAAAATATCAGCCAATTAAATAATTATCGAAATGAGTAAAAAAGAAATCTCCAAAAAATTAATTATTTATTATTATTTTACATTTTATTTTTCGATTTTCGGTACTTATTTTCTCATAGAAGCGCAACCGTAAAAAAATTTTTTGTTTCTATTCATAACTTCTGTCTTTTATCTCATTATTTATACTCTAATTAGTACAATATATGATCAATTTGCAAAACATTTTACGCCCCCAACATAAGGGGGACAAAATTAAGTAACCTGAAAAAAATGAGAAAGTTTTGAAATAAAATAAATAATGCATTATAAAGATCATTTATTGATACATAAACACTGAAAATTTCATTAAAATCCGATAATTTCCTGATTTTTTGGTAAATTATTTTCTGTAGGGGGGCTAAAGTCATTTTGTCAAAAACGCATTTAGACTCAACAAGCTCGAATCTCATTTGTATAAAGTAAGTAATGTAGGCGGATTGGTCTATTGTCGGTTTCAGCCGGACAGTGGGGGAGTTTTTCCCCTTTTAGCTAGACCAGCGGTAGAACACCACAACCACCATATCATTTAATTTTTAATTTTTTTTAGATTCATACATCCATTCTTTCTTTCTTTCTTTCTTTCTTGCTTCATTTTTCTTATTCATTTTTCATACTTAATCTAACTTCTACTTTTTTTTTTCATTCATTCATTCATTCCTTTTTCTCGCTCATTTCTATTCTTAATCTTACCTTTACTTTAGTTCTTTCTTTTTTTTCTTTCTTTTTTTTTTCATTCATTCAAACATTCATTCTTTTTTCTTTCTTTCTTTCTTAATTTATTCTCACTCATTTCCTATTCTTAATCTTACCTCTCCTTTAGTTTCTTTATTTCTTTTCTTTTTTTTCATTAATTTCGACCTTTCTTTCTTTTTTTAATTTCGTTCTTTTTTTCATTTATTTTCATTCATTTCCCATTCTTAATTTTATCTCTACTTTCATTCGTTCTTTTTCATTTTTTTTCCATTCATTCATTCCTTCATTCACTTTTATTTAGCTTTTCTCTTTTATCTTATCTTTCGCCTTTGTACATTAAGTTTCGTTTTCATTGAACTTTTTCTTTCCTTCTTTTTTTCTTTCTTTCTTTTATATCTTCTTTCCTCTTCATTTATTCCCCATTCTTAATTTTATCTCCACTTTCATTCGTTCTTTTTGACCAAGTATCCACCCGGGAGCTGTTTTGAAAAGAACACCTTTTGCTTTTCACCGTACACTTCCAGTTGTGGTACGAGAGGCCCATGGAAAATAAACTTTATAAATTGTGTGATACCATTTCTGAACAACATCCTTTTATTTAAATAAACATAAAAACTATTTTGTAAATAAAAACTATTTTCATTTAAATAAACATATCTGCATTTCTCTTCTGATTAAATAAAAACTATTTTAATATTAAAATGTGTCTTTAATATAAAAACGTGTCTTTCGTTTAAAGTTTTAAAAGAAATTTCCTATTGAATTAACAACAATATGAAATAACTCATTTTTTCTATCAAAATCGAAAACTATTTTAGTCTAAAAACGTGCCCTTTGGGTTGTAAATATACATGAACAAACTTTTAAAAAATCTTACAGGGAAATTCTAATACAAAAAAAAATCGTCTGTTGTTTGTAAACCAACAACCGGGAGTTTACGGTGAAAAGCAGAAGGTGTTCCTTTCAAAACAGCTCCCAGCTGGGGTGCTTATTGGTTACTTGGTCCGTTCTTTTTTCTTTCTTTCTTTATTCATTCATTCTTTATTTATTTATTTATTTATTTCATATTCAATAAATGCATAGTTAAAATACATGATCTCTTATTGGTTATCCTGATTACTTCATTTTCTGATAAGGCTCCATTTCTGGAGCTCTAGGGAATGTGGAGTATCCTTTCGTTGCGATTAACCCCATGTCCCCTCAGACCCAGAATGGTGTCCTGGGTATGGCGTTAAACTGTATCTTATGGTGAAGTTTCAATTCTGGAGCTCTGGGGAGTGTGGATTACACCTTTATTGTCATTACTCCCATGTCCACCCTGGCCCGGGGTCGTAGTACCTGTTAGAGTCCCATCTATGGGTTGAATAGTAAAAAGAGTTAAGAAAACTGTGTTTTAAAAAATTGAATTTTCATTTTTTTAATGCAAATAGTCTCGCCCAGAATTTGAACACTGGTAACCGATCCCATTTCCTACGACGATAGCAGTTACATCATGCCCCCCCCCCTGTTGTATAGCATCAAGAGCTTCCTTCGGATAACATCGGTGTTGTGAGTAGAGGAGAGACCCTCAGTATGGTTAACTACCGGTATTCCGCACAACCTATTCATTATTTTCGATTGAAATAGATTAACGTTATCGCTTTCGCACACTCCCTATATACCTCTCCCTCACTCTCTGTCTATCCTTCCCTTACTCTCTGTTTTTCTTATTATATTTTTTCTGTGTAGGATGTCTTTTTTCTTCCCTTTATTTCTTTATGATAAAAACGGAACGGTCCATTATTTAGTTCAGGTGACGACACTTATAAGAAATAAGAATTCTGCGGATAAGCAGCAACAAATAATCAGGTCTCATTTTTAATCCATAGGATGTTGCAAAATGGTCGAATGATTAAGGAACCCGATTATTAATATTATTAGATGTAGAAATCAGCATGAATAATTCGCGGACTAATCTGTAAAAAGTCACTCTGTAGCTTTCTGCGTTCTGAGTTCTTCGTATTGAAGTATTCTTGAGAAAGTACGACGAACACTCGTATAAAAATATATCATATCTTTATTCTCCGAATTGCAACGAGTATGGAAAGTAAGAGAGATTCTAAGAATTTAGGATTGCATACAAGAGATCGACGGGAGATATCTTCGGTTCACTTTTAAGCCAGATTCTGCCCGACAAACATTCTGACTCGTTTAAATCGTATTCTGGAACTTTCAGGTAGCCACGCCGCTTCATTTTTTCATACATTTCCCATTTTCAATCTTACTTCAACTTTAATTCGTTCTTTTTTCCTTCTTTTTAGTTCATTCATTCTTTTTGTTTATTTATTTTCTCATTCATTTTCCATTCTTGATCTTAATTTATTTTTTTCATTCATTCTTTTATTTTTCATTTTTTCATTCAATTCCCATTCTTAATCTTCCATCAATTTTATTTCGTTCTTTTACTTTCTATTTAATTCATTCATTCATTCTTTCTTTCTTTCTCCATTTTTTTCATTCTTTTTCCATTCTTAATCTCACCTCAACTTTAGTTCGTTCTTTCATTTTTTCTCTCTCCTTTTTTTTCATTCATTTCCTATTCTCAATCTTAACTCAACTTTAATTATAGAAATAACAAACATAGAGATCTGTGTGTGAAATAAATTTGTTTATTTACATTTTAGCTCTTGCATACAAGAAAGTATAACTGAAAATGAATTTCAGTCTATGGCTTATACCATTTTATAATGATTTATTATCGTTAAATATCTCCGTTTGTTTTTTTTTTGTTTTTTGTTTTTTTTTTGGGGGGGGGCGAAGTTTTAGAGGTGAAGTTTTAGAGGGGTTCAAGAGGAAAAACTTCCTCTTCGTATGAGTTATCCAATTGTCAAAATGTTTATTTTTATCTTTCGATGTTTTCTTCATCTGTCAGTTTAAGCCATTCTTCTGATTTTTTCTTGTTTTTAAAACGATATCGATGCAACAGAGCTCCGAGGAGTAACCCAATCGATAACATTCCAAAACTCAACAGGATTATCTTCCCTGAAATTAGACAAGAATATATTCTATAAATCCACTTATGTTGAAAATTTCGGGTATAAGGGAAATAAATTCAAAAAATTAATACGAATAAACAAGATTTTTGCGAGTTGAATAAATGAAAATCTATGGAAGCCTATATTGTAAAATCATTCTGTGTATTTCACCGGTTCGGGTTATCAAGGAGAGATAATCTTTTAACACGTTTGATGATCCATACACAAAAATACAATCGTTAGTAATAATTTTTCAAATACATAAAAAAAATCTCGGAAAAAATGTTGCGCATTTTTTAACTTATATTTTTAGATTGATTAAATAACTCTTGATCTAAATGTTGAATTCAACGTAGCACCTTCCAGACGTTTAAAATTCATTATTAAATTTTTAAGTGAATAAAAATAGGCTAATTTAATCGGAGAAAATACTTTTTTACGTCAAAAATACTCTTTTTAAAACTATAGTTTAAAAATATTTTTTTAAATTTTGTATTACTTCCTTTTACGATTTTACGATCATATCTATATAAATCAGAACTTCAAGTAACTATTCTTTTTACCACCTAATTGTAGTTGATCACTATACAAAATACAAATTAAGTTTTCGAATGTAGAAAGGCAACGACTTTAACATCGACATACTTTTTGCGTAAATTATCTGCTGGATTTGGAGTTCCTGATACTATGGTAAATAAATAGTTTTAACTATTTTTCATTCACAAACAATTCTAATCATCTGGAATTCTGGAATATCCATTTTCCTTTGATTTCAAAGTATTATATAATATATATATATATATATATATATATATATATATATATATATATATATATATATATATAATATTTTTACTTGAAGGCACTTACAACGCATGTATCGCATAAAAATTCGATACTTATTATCGAATTTTATGCGATACATGTAAGTGCCTTCAAGTAAAAATTTAATATATACTTTATCAGCAACGTTTCTAAAATAAACAAACATCCAAAAATCTTATATATATTATATTGTGTGTGTGTGTGTGTGTGAGGAAATATATTGGATTTGAATTGATTGTCTAAGTTAGTTATTCACCTTTCCAATACGTATATAATAAGTCATCGACAGACACCGTGTGTCGACGTTTCACGTCTCTTCAGTGTGGTTAGACATAGCAACTACCGACCAGGGGCGAAACCCGAATGACTTTTCATCAAACTCTGGTCTAGATGACATTCGTTAACCTCTCGGCCATTTGACAGCTGCTATTAAGGAGCGGTGTTTAAACTATTAAATACATACATTTGTTTATATATTTTACGATCACAAGAGAGATCCAGTCTGTAAACAACAGACGATCATTGCTTTATGCTGGCGTTGAAAGTTAATTTAAGTCGCCCCTAGAGTGCTCTGCCGGGTTTTGGGAGCATATATATCTATATATATATATATATGTGTTGTGTGTGTGTGTGTGTGTGTGTGTGTGTAGTCATCTATTACCTGGTAAGTCATCTTTTTTATCACACACACACACACACATATATATATATATATATATATATATATAGAGAGAGAGAGAGAGAGAGGGAGAGAGAGGGAGGGAGAGAGATTTGCCATTAATAACCAAAAGAGAATGAAAATCTTATTTAATTTACATACCTTGAGACAGAATATGACTTCCATAACCATCCTTAAGTTGAGATGTAGAACACAGACCTGTTTAAATGAAATTATTAACTTTATTAAATCATAGAATTAGCTGTATAAATGATAGAATTAACTACATAAATAAAAGAATGAACTACAAATGAAGGAATCTATTTTATGAATAAAGAATTAGCTGTATAAATAAGAATAGAAAATAGCTGTAAAGAGTGAATAATTAATTGTATGAATTAAATGTATAAATAGATTTATAATTTCATAAATAAAATAATTATACAAAGAAATGAAAAATAAAACGAATGAATAAAAGAATTAACTGTATGGATGAAAAATGAACTATATAAATCAAATGTTTTGCATAAATAAAATAACTATATAAATAAGAGAATTAACTGCATAAATGATAGAATTCAGTATATGAATAAAGTTGTATTGTATCAATAAAAATAGCTGTATGAATAACATAATTTATTGTATGAATAAAAAGACTATACAAATAAAAAGAAATACTGTATAAATAAAAGAATTACTTGCATAAATTATAGAATTAACGATATGAACAAATGAATTTATTGTATAATAAAAGAATTAACTGTATAAATAAATAGTCTATTGTACAAATGAAAGAATTAATTGTATAGACAAGATAATTTGTTGTGTAAATAAAACTATATACAAAAATAATCAACTATATAAACAAAATAATTAACGGTAAAGATTAAATTACAATTATTATTATTTTATTATTATTATATTTATTATTATTATTATTATTATTATTATTACTATCGTTGCGAGTCTTTAAGCCAGTATTAACTGGTAGTCTCTCAGTGGAGTCTGAGTAACAACAAGTTTCCTCAGGTCTCCAGGACTTTTCAGAGTATTCTTGCCGATTCTCACAATGTTGCTGTCTTCGATTGCATTTTTTTTTAAACTGCACTTTTTATTTTTCTAGTATTTATTTGTCCACACACAGTTACATGATATAAGTATTCCTTTCTAATACAAATAATTTGCTCAGAGTTGTATGGTCTCAAGTATTCCTATCTAATACTAATAATAATGCACAATTATATATAACAAGCATTCCTATCTAATAGTGATAATTTGACCCATAGATGGGAACCTGACTGATCAGAGTGGACCTAACGAATGAAAGTGAACCTGGGAGTAATGGCAAATGAAGAAATACTCGACACTCAAAAAGAGATCCAAAACCTTGCAGTTTAGTGTTATGTCGAGAATGCACCGTTTAGTGTCATATTGAGGACACACCCTTTTTGGGGAGGGAGGTCTTGCCCTCTCTACAGATGATGTAGTCGATGTATTCTTGGCAATGCCGACGGGGCTAATATACTTTTGACTTACTCGAATTATTTACAGATGTCTCAGTAGTGACTTCCGTAGTTTTAATTGATTCTGTTTACAATTTTCCTTTCTGTTGATTTGGTGTCTGTTGATGCTGTTTGTGTTGGTGGTGGTGGTGGATGTTGATGTTGTTGGTCTTGTTTGTGGGAGCTGAAGTTGGAGTCCATGATTGTACTGAAATGATTGTTTTTGCTAGTGGTTGCAGATGAAGATTCGTTACAGATGATGCTGGCGGTTGTGAAGGTTGGGCACGTGACGGTGGCTGTGTCGGTAAGGTGGACATGATGTGACGGTAGTCACTGTTGTAACGTGGGGCAAGGTGTGGTAAGTTGGTTGCTCAGTTGTCGTCGTTTTGGGTATGACCTCTGAAGAAAAAAATGGTATCAGATAAAAAAAAAATTGTTAAAATAATAATTCTCTTTTGCCTTACTGCCTGGGATCCTTCAAATGGAAAATACAATGCTCGGATGTTCGAGTTCTGGTAAAGGTCAAAATTTCTAATCCTGGTTTTTAAGGCAGATAAATCCCCTCATCTTCAAGAACTTCCAGAATACAATCTCCCCATCACAATTGTCTTTTATTTGGTTGTGGTGGACTATGCATGGAAAAATGCGATCACGTGACAGTAAGAATACCATCAGACCCTTACTGCATAGACGAGAAACTGATTATCCCCAAGCGCCGTTGACTACGCTATACTAATTTAGATACATATGCTCTATCATCAATATTGGGTGTGGGGAGTCCTCGTAGTGTTGTGGCTAACATACTGTACTGCGAATTCGTAATAATAACAATAGCACTATTCTTACACTTTCAGACTAATACCATTGGAAAGGTATAACCCCCCTCGTTCTTCAGCTGTGGGTTAAATAGTACCGCTGTTTCTTCTACATATATGGCTTTGGCATTAAATAATCCATGAAAGTTGATATGTCATACAAATAAGAAACACGAGTGTTAATATATGATGATAAGTTAATTTTCTTCTCGTGGTTTGTACGGTTTCGACCAACCCTGGTAGCCAATAGATCTCCTTTTGGAAATAATCATAAGTGATGGAGGACGGAGAGGCCGTGCGAAATCGTGGCTACAAAGAACAAATGATTGTCCAGAATAAAAACAACAATTATGATATATATATATTTAATAAGTTCTATTACTTACTTGAACATATTGGATATTGACGATTGGTACCAGAAGAAACGGCTCGGTAAACCTTGGAAAGAAATGAAAAATGATATTTATTTTTCCAAAACATACGGGTCATTTATAAACGAACGATCCGTATCTTTTCAGTATCGTTAACGATGCATAAAATCATATTTTTTACAAAAATAAATCATATAACACCAATTTTGATTTAATCATTATATAAAAATTCTGAATTCAAAAATATTCCCTTTTATTATAGGTTATGAGATATCTTTTGAAAAGAGTGCTATTTGATAATAAGAATAAAAAATATAGATTTTAAAAAGAAAAAAGAAAAACGATTAAGTAAAATTAAAATGTAATTTTAATAATTATCCATGGTAACAGATTTTTAATGAATAACACTAAATCAATAAATTTGAGTAATACCTACAAGACTATGGTTTGGATATCGGCACTGGTGAATATATGATACATAGAGTAACTCTGGTCTAGATGACATTCATATTTCATGTTTTTCATACTGAATTTTAGTACAGACTAGGATACGTAAGATTTTTTATATCTCGTATAAAATCAATGTTTTTAATGTGAGAAAACGCTGAGAAGTTATCAGTCCAATTAAGGAAAGGAGAAATAACTTTCCTTTATGCCTAAACAGGAAAAACCAGCCAGAATTAATAGCATGTTAAAGACCCTTTACTGTTAAACACATTCCAAATAAATGTAGTGATTTTTTACTGTTATTGGACAACGTTTTACAACAAAAACTACATGAGAGAATACATTTAAAATGTCTATAGAGATGAAATTTTATCTTTTCTAAAAGAAATAAAATTATAACCCCAAAATATAGTAATAAATTTTAACTTTACATTGTAAACTTATCGCTTAAAGAGAGTCCCTATTCATTGAATACAAAGAATTATATATATTAATATATATATAAAATTTTTACTTGAAGGCACTTACAACGCATGTATCGCATAAAATTCGATACTTATTATCGAATTTTATGCGATACATGTAAGTGCCTTCAAGTAAAAATTTAATATATACTTTATCAGCAACGTTTCTAAAAATAAACAAACATCCAAAATCTTATATTAATATATATGTGTGTGTGTGTGTGTGCGAGGAAATATATTGGATTGAATTGATTGTCTAAGTTAGTTATTCACCTTTCAATAGTACTATAATAAGTCATCGACCGACCACCGTGTGTCGACGTTTCACGTCTCTTCAGTGTGGTTAGACATAGCAACTACCGACCAGGGGCGAAACCCGAATGACTTTTCATCAAACTCTGGTCTAGATACATTCGTTAACCTCTCGGCCATTTGACAGCTGCTATTAAGGAGGGGGGCGTGTTTAAACTATTAAATACATTACATTTGTTTATATATTTTACGATCACAAGAAGAGATCCATGTCTGTAAACAACAGACGGATCATTGCTTTATGCTGGCGTTGAAAGTTAAGTTTAAGTCGCCCCTAGAGTGCTCTGCCGGGTTTTGGGAGGCATATATACTAATATATATATTAATATATGTGTGTGTGTGTGTGTGTGTGTGTGTGTGTGTAGTCATCTATTACTGGTAAGTCATTCTTTTTTATCACACACACACACACACATATATATATATATAATATATATATATATAGAGAGAGAGAGAGAGAGGGAGAGAAGAGGGAGGAGAGAGAGATTTGCCATTAATAACCAAAAGAGAATGAAATCTTATTTAATTTACATACCTTGAGACAGAATATGACTTCCATAACCATCCTTAAGTTGAGATGTAGAACACAGACCTGTTTAAATGAAATTATTAACTTTATTAATCATAGAATTAGCTGTATAAATGATAGAAATTAACTACATAAATAAAAGAATGAACTACAAATGAAGGAATCTATTTATGATAAAGAATTAGCTGTATAAATAAGAATAGAAATAGGCTGTAAAGAGTGAATAATTAATTGTATGAAATTAAATGTATAAATAATTTATAAATTCATAAATAAATAATTATACAAAGAAATGAAAAATAAACGAATGAATAAAAGAATTAACTGTATGATGAAAAATGAACTATATAAATCAAATGTTTTGCATAAATAAAAACTATAAAATAAGAGAATTAACTGCATAAATGATAGAACTTCAGTATATGAATAAAGGATTGTATTTATCAATAAAAAATAGCTGTATTGAATACATAATTTATGTATGAATAAAAAGACTATACAAATAAAAAGAAATACTGTATAAATAAAAGAATACTTGCATAATTATAGAATTAACGATATGAACAAATGATTTATTGTATAAATAAAAGAATTAACTGTATACAATAATAGTCTATTGTAAAATGAAAATTAATTGTATAGACAAGATAATTTGTTGTGTAAATAAACTATAATACAAAAATAATCAACTATATAAACAAATATTAACGGTAAAGATTAAAATTACCAAATATTATTATTATTATTATTATTATAATTATTATTTATTATTATTATTATTATTACTAATCGTTGCGAGTCTTTAAGCCAGTATTAACTGGTTAGTCTCTCAAGTGGGAGTCTGAAGTAACAACAAGTTCCTCAGGTCTCCAGGACTTTTCAGAGTCTAATTCTTGGCCGATTCTCACAATGTGCTGTCTTCGATTTGGCATTTTTTTTTAAACCTGGCACTTTTTATTTTTCTAGTAATATATATATATATATATATATATATATATTATATATATATATGATGAGTCTAATTCTCAGTGTATATGATATATCTGTGTATTATGTGTTTATATATATATATATGTCTATAATATATATATGGGTAATTCCATGTCAAATCATCAGGGCCATGTCACCCACCCCTTCAATTTTTCTGAAATTTTGTACAGGTGTAGACTAGGTTAGAATTAGACAATCCCACACAATTGAGCTTCCAATTCGAAATATTCGCCGAGTTATGTCGATTTTAAACTCGAAAAATTTGAGAGTGGGGGGCGAGAAAAATTGCGTTATTTATATATATAACACATATATATACAGATATATCATATACACTGAAAATTAGACTCATCATCATCATCATATATATATATATATATATATATATATATATATATATATATTTTGTGTGTGTGTGTGTGTATGTATATATTATATACACTGAAAATTAGACTCATCAGATATACCAACAAAAGCGTACATAGACTCCACAAAATAACAATATATATATATATATATATATATATTATATATATATATATATATATAATGTGTGTGTGTTGATCATACAATTCAGGATACTTCGACCCGAATATTAGCATTCCATACATAAACATATGGTCATATGTGAGTGGCTTTGTGTGTGTATGAATATATAAACAAATATTTATATACATAATTCATCTTATTTGATCAAAAACTAATTTGAATTTTTCCATATGTATGACCTTCCTTTTTGCTTTCGTATGAGTTCATATTTCTTTATTGATGGAACCTTGTTTTTGTATGTCGTTTTTTGTATCAGATTAATTTCATTAAAACATTTTGAATCATATATTTCATCCAGAGCAACGCCAGGTGCCCTTTTTTATTTTATTTTATTTTATTTTTTGAATAAGCGCTGATTGGTTTGTTGTAGGTCGTGGTAGATACCGAGAATCACTTCCTAAGGATTGATTATGGAAAACTCCTTGAATCGGGTGACACTCAATTACTGTCCGAAGTACACGATTTTAATATGGGTAAGTTTAACGTTGAAATATTTTAACACTTTGGTTGTGCGTGGTGTAATGGTTAGAGTCGTAGGAAATGGATTCGTCGATGGGAGTTCAAATCCCAGGCGAGGCTGTTTACATTTCACATAACGCACCCTGGGGAAAGTAATAATACCTTTGGGAAAAGTATGGATCAAACTCTCCCTCCAGCTATGGGTATATAGTAGGGCGGACTAGGCTCTTTAATCTTGGTTAGGTAACCAGTATAGGAGAAGGAAAACTCCGAATTCAAACCTATTGAACTCCGCTTAATGAACCAACCTTGTGTCACATCCTGCTCGTAGGGAGGGATTGGTAAATATGTATATTTGAACACTTTTCATTGCTCCACTTAAGGGCCAGTTTAGTTCAATCGGCAGAGCGTCTGACTAGGAACCTCAAGGTTCCTGGTTTGATATTGGCCTTCGGCAACTCTGCGTATGAGTAGCACAGGGATATGTGTGGTAAAGTGAGGAGCTGATGCTAGATGTGCTGCTCCACCTCTCACGCCAAAACAATCTCCTTGGTCTAGTGCTAGTCGACTTATGACCACGCTGACGATTTTACTTTACACGTTATATAAGCTTCGACAGATATATCTCCCAAATATTAAACTGTCATCTGTGAGGGACAAGTGTATTTAGGCAAGTGGTAATGGTAGCTCCATCTAGCTAATGTCTTACCATCGTAGATGTCTCTTATCGGCTGGAGCTGTAGAATACACCGACTACACCTCTGCTGAGGGGTAAGCCCCTCCCAAAAAGTGTCCATTTGTTGGCCCTGAGTAGCGATCCGTGATGCTTACCAACGGAATCCTGGTGGCTGAACAGTCCATGACATGCTACATTCGACTTACGCTAGAGGGTCGGACGGAGAGGCTCTCTCTGATCAATCGTCTGATCACATCCCGCCCTAACATCTATATGATTGCACATTATATTTGTTAGGTCCATACATAACTAACAAAATCTAGAGCTACTTCCTTGATCAGTAGGGGACTGATGGTAACCGGAAGTGGGGTTTCTGGCATGACACTTTTTGGATTGGGATTCATGCGGTCAGAGCGCACGTGTACACGGTTGAGCTAATTAAGTTAATTTTAGGGTAGAAGCATTCTCTATTCTGTGTTAAATAAAACCTTGTTAATTTCCAACAACCTGGTCTTGCATTTTCATTCAGTCCTCCGTATTTTATTTGTATGTAAAAACATAACACTTTTCCGTGTAAATAGAATTTCAATCACAATTCTGAGATGGTATTTTTTTCCGTTTTCGAATAGCCACATCCTTTTCGAACAAAAACAAAATTATAAACAACATTTTCTTGTTTATAATTTTTGTATTTCAATCCGTAACCTACATTTCAGCTTAACTTATTTTGACAAATTGCTGATGTATTTCATCAACAATTGGTTGTCAGATTCCGTCAACCATAATATTTCTATTCTGACCGATATTTTGAGTTGTTTTTATTTTGGTTGGCGAAAAATCAGAATTATTTTCATGTTTTTCATCATGAAAATATATTCCCTGATTTAAGAAAATTAATATTTTATTATTTTTCTAAAACACAAGACTAAATACGGGATGATTGTAAAGTAACTCCGTTCCCTATTTTAAAAATATTATGATTTATTTCTAAATCATTATTTTTACAAGACAAGAATATTAGAAAAACACACGTGACATTTTTATTTAAAATTCTGTATGGGCACCAGTATTCGCCTTCAGCCTCTCAAGCCGCTCGAGAATCGCATCAGCTGACCTTCCCTAGAACTCTTGTGGAATGTCAAAAATAAATTCTCCTTTTCTTCCTAAGAAAACGACAACACAGATTTAATTGCCACTTTTTAAGAACGTACATTAAAGAATTTAGAAAAATGTGAATTAATTAAAATACATATTAAAAAATCATAAATAGTTTAAAATTGTGAGTTACTTTTCAATCACCCTGTGTATCTAAATACTGACACATCCATACACCTAAACCCAGAACACCCCAATAATATCTTACGATAATTACAACGCATTAGTTCCCGAAATGATGACAAAACAAGTTTCAATATCAATTGTAATCATTAATTATAATTTTTTTTATTGCAAATAATTTTCCTATAGAAATGCATTGGAAATGATTTTACAATAGAAATGCATTGGAAATCATATTATTATAGGAATGCATTGGAAATGATTTTACTATAGAAATGTATTGGAAATGATTTTACTATAGGAATGCATTGGAAATCATTTTACTATAGGAATGTATTGGGAATCATTTTACTATAGGAATGCGTTGGATATCCTTTTAATATAGGAATGCATTGGAAATCATTTTACTATAGAAATGCATTGGGAAAAGTTTATGATAGAAATGCATTGGAAATCATTTTACTATAGAAATGCATCGGAAATAATTTTACCATAGAAACGGAGTGGAAATCATCGGAATGCATTGAAATCATTTTATTATAGAAATGCATTGGAAATCATTTTACTATAATTATCGTCCATCTTACTGTCACTGATTTTTGACATAATTTATTTTTTCTCTATGTCAGACGTGAATTACAAAAATTGATCGTGTTTCCGGGAAGTGTGTCGCATCAGCGCTCAGAAAATCAAGTCAACTTGATATTGATGTAGCGGAGGAGACGTCGGCATCAGGTGTGAAAACATTCGGATGAAACATCCTAATGAAATGTTTAATTTCAACCATGATTATCAGTATGCAGGGCAGGTGAGTTACAGTAACAAATAGTCCAAAGATCCTAGTATATATTTTACACTTGCTTGTTTGAGTCTTTATGATGTTGGGGGACAAAATAAAATTGTCCCCTTTTTACATTAAGGGGAGGGGTTCTTCCACGTCGCGTGTTCTTTTTGATCACGGGACAAGACGGACCTAGAATCACCCATCCTCTTTTGCCAACACGAGGTTGGAAGCGAAAGACGTCTTTTCGAATCTTCAGCAGTGATACGTACATGGTGCCTGCTTTGTTCCCAGACCTCTTGAAAAAAGTAAATGGTTTCAACCCCTTTGTTGTTTAAAACTTTCTACACGTTCCTCGAATACCTTTTACCTGACTCTTTTATAGTTTGGGACGGGAACTTGTTTCTCTCTTTGTTTCTTGGCATCTTTCCATCTCCGAGAGACAATGGAATAGAGTCCAAATTGTTTTTTGGATCTACGTAGCTTGGGCGGGTTCATATTGAGGATGAGCTGTTGCCAAAGCAGCAAATTCCCCTCTCCACACTGCGGCTGTGATCCAAAGGAAAGGTAACGAACCAATGCTGTTTGGCAGCGGTAGTGTCGCAGGATTTGCTGGGTAGCCCTGGATTTCAGCATCTCACCACCTTAGGGGATCCGGCTCCTGATTTGTTTTCCTCTTGTATGTTGTATAATTGAATGATTTTATTGTATTAATTAACTTGTTTTTTCCCTACCAATGATTCTCTATTAGGTTATCCTCTTTAGGATAACCTTATGCCTTATCAGAATTCGGGTGTTAGCTACGAGTTAACATCTCGCTAATTCTTATAGTGGGAAAATTACTGGACTTGTTTAGCGTAACGATTATCGTCGAAGGAAATGAAATCGGCAACCTGGCATTAAATCTTGTATGATGCTCCTTATTCTCTTGAGAAAGGCATTAATCAATCTGTCCAACTTCTCAAATATGCGTAAATAGTTGGACATACTGGATTCCTTAGTCTAAAGCAGCTTAAATACTCCCTTAAAAGTTGACTGTGCCGGTTTAGCTCTATGAATCAGAAGGTTCCGGGTTCGATACCGATCCTCACCAACTCAGCGTATGAGTAACACAGTTTGAATCGATGCAGTAAAGTGAGGAGCTGATGGTTAGTATATCGCCCCACCCCAGACGCAAAAACAATCTCCCTGGTCTAGCACTAGTGAAAAATGGGATAGACACTCTCACTGTCCGGCTGATACCGGCAATAGGCCACTCCACCGACTTTTTACTTGACCACTAATGAACCTCCACGTTTCGTTGTAACATCGGTCCATGATTATATTTGTACTTCTGTTTCGGGAGGAATGAAGGATTCTAAATTAAGATGTAATAGTTATCTCCGTTATATCAAGATTTTAGATAATAAAAAATGATTTGGGTTGCGAAAGCAGACACTACAAAATTACCATTAGCTGTCAATTGCAGCGAGGCAATAACTATGCAGAAATAAAGATTATCCGCCGGGGTATCAAGAAAATACATATAGAAGATGGCCCTATCCATATCGTCCGCGATATAATATCTGGATCCTTAGGTGTTTCGGGTCTACAACATCGGGTCTTACAACATCATACACCTTCACATAGGTGACCCGGCTGTTGTGGTCAATCAAGCTTATAATCAGGTAACGAGATATCAAACAACAAACAAAAAACTATTTATGGCCGATCTTGAGGATTTTTTAATTATATGTAGAGCCAGTTAAACCTCTCCATTCATAAGGAAGGGGGAATCCAAGCAAAATCGTTTTCCCTGTCCTCAAGAGAAGTTGAGGATCCTAGTTACGCAGCATCTAATGGTGAAGTTTTAATTTTATAGCTGCTGGAGTGTAGGGTATCCCTTCATCGCTATTACTCCCAGATTCACTCTGACCTGGAGTGGTAGTACCTGTTAGGGTCCCATATATGGATTAAATAGAAAAAGTGTATTAAAAAAGTGTTTGGGAAAAGTTTTTTAAAAAATTGAATACCAACCAAGAATAAATAAAACATCTTCGGCATAAAATAACCTAACAGGGATTGGTATGCCTTAAAATCTAACCAACCAACCAACCAACCAACCAATCAAACAGCTACGATGCTCAGAATGGATTAATTCAAAGATGGGTAATTCCATGTCAAATCATCCAGAAAAAAGTAAAATTGTCACCCACACCTTTCAATTTTTCTGAATTTTTTTCCATGTGTGAACTAAGTTATCATTTGACAATCCCAAAATCTGACCTTCTAATTCAAAAATTGGCGAAGTTATGTCGATTTTTACCACTCAAAATTTGCTGGGGTTGGCGAAAAATGGTGATTTTTTATCATCTATTTTTGTGTGTAAAATCAGTTCAAAAAACAACATTTTTTTTTATTTTTATTTCACTTATATTCAACATTATTTGTACCAAAGAGATAGTTGATATTTGCTCAGAACCGGAGCTACAACATTTTGCAAATTTTGGAGAGCTAACAATTGACATAACTTTTGGAATTGGAAGCTCGAAATTTTTGGGATTGGCTAATATAAAATTAGCCAATCCCAAAGTTTCGAGAAAAATTAAAAGGTGTAGGTGACATGGCCTGAATAATTTGACATGGAATTACCCAGGTATAATTTGACTCTGGCGAAAAATTCAATATATTCTTTTGGTCAACCTAATGCGCGGGAACGTAGCTCAAATATAACGGCTTATGTCCAAGTGACGTTGAAAGCACCGGTTCCCACTAGATCACCGAAGTTAAGCAACGATGTGACTGTTCAATACTTAATTGAGTGACCATTAAACCAATGACAGGAACTGTAAGCAACCTGGCATGAGCATGACTTTATTCGGCATTAAATGACCCGAAAAGGGTTGATATGCCGTAAAACAAAACAACCAAACATCCTTCTTAATCATTGACGTAGATTTAGAATACCTGTCAATGCAATCAAACTGTTGCAGCTGTTTTCACGTGTTGTATCAATTCCAGTTTTAACAAATAATGAATGAAATACCTATTTGAAAAAGTCAACATGAATGACAATATGTCCATTTCGAGGGAAATAAAATTATACCAAAAATATAAACATAAACCTGATCAATACCATGGAAAACTTATCCCTCACAAGATCCCAACGATTAAACCATTAACAACAAAAGTGCAAATTATTTCTCTGAATTTGGGCACATAGCGTAGTGGATAAAGGCGTTGGGTTAAGGCAGTTCTAGATGACAGTTATCTCTACGCCGGAGGTTCATTCCTGGTCAAGGGCAACGGTAACACAGGATAATAATTAACACAGCTTAACACCTGTACCCAGCTTTCGTTAGCGGAATGAAAACAGGATACCCCCATGGATTAAATAAAAGTTTGGAATCAAAGTTCCGTGATGGCTCCCGATTACATGACGGTTCCCGAATTCGAGAAAGCCCCGAATCTGACAAGATATACCTGAAGAAGACCGGAGGGCACATCGACCGAAACGTTGTACAGATAACATAAATATGAGGACTATAGTCTGAATAATTCTAATAATACTAGAAGTGTAAATACAGATATATAACATATTATTTCTTAACCTCTTGAAATGAATTAACCCCAGACGGGTTGATATGCTGTTAAATTCCACCAAATCACCAACCAATCAAATTTCAGAAAGCAGTATGTAAAAATGAGAGAGACAATAATTTTCGATATTTTAATTTGATTTTCTTTTCATTTTGTTTTACAGAGAGTTTTCAATGGCATCCTTTGCGACATCTTTATAGCCCGAGTTATGGATTACAAAATATCCGATATTCCGTTTAATGTGACCATGGAATATTATTTCACAGCCGTAAGTATTTACCCCCTCAATAGGGTTGTGGTGGCCAAACCAACGTATATATTTTTATCTATCGAGACGCCTTACTATGCATGTTGCCGACATTTTTCCAATTTGTGCCGCATGAAAGTCATTATAATAGTGAAAAAACTAAAATAAGCCTATTGAATGTGTATCCTAAAATAAGCCTATTAAATATTACACCGATAGAAATTCATCGCCAATTAACGGAAGTGTATGACGAGTCGTGCATGGATATCAAGAAACGTCACAGTTGCCGTAGGATGATTGAAATGACGGCGAGATTCAGCGTTTTCTCATCATACGTGGCGCGAGCTGGTATGACATGGGCATAAAGAATCGCCGACAAAATGCATCGGTTAAAATAGCGATTATGATGAAAAACAGATTTCTGTTCAAAGTTTGGAATGATGTAAACATAACTGATAATAAACAATAAAGGTTTCTGTAATTTCTAAATATTTTGGAGGTCTAAACTTTTGGATTAACATCGGACGTGTATAATATTTAAAGATAATAGGGCGAGTAAAAAAATTGAAATATTTTTATACGTTTGTCCCGGGTAAACGAGGTGTGTCTGAAAAGTAATGAGACTTTGTTCACAAATAATTCATTTAAAATCCAAACAACAAATTAAATGTTTTCTCCTCCAAAGTCGCCCCCTCTTGAATCTAATGCATTTTCATATCCTTCTCTGTCACGCTTATCTGCCCTGATGGAAGGGTTCTTCTGGTATATCTCTCAGCTCCTTCGTTACGGACCTCTTGATGGCCTCAAAGAATACAGAACGGGTCCCCTTGATGAGTCCTTTCAGTTTGGGAAGCGCACGGGAAGGGACGATAGTTGTGGCAGAACAAATCGTGACTTTTTTCTTTTCCAAGCTGAAGGGCTCATTAAGGGACCCATTTTGAATGCGTTGAGGCCACCAAGAGGTCCGTAACGACAGTGCTGGGAGACATACCAGAAGAATCCCTCCAGTAGGACAGAGAAGCGTGACAGAGAAGGATGTGAAAGTGCATTAGATTCAAGAGGGGACTGCCTTGGAGTAGAAAACATTTAGTTTGTTGTTTGGATTTTAAGTGAATTGTTTATGACAAAAGTCTCATTACTTTCCAGAAACACATCGTAATTCATGATTCAAGAAGTCCAAGCTACAACGCTACAAACGCCATTGCTAAATATTGGTACTCACCACTTTATCGCTGCAATAAAATTCATGTTTACTGACCTGATTTAACTTATTTAATATTTATATATACCAGGCATATCTATGAATAATATATACAAGAGAATCTGATCAGTTTGTTTAGCGTACAACAGCTGATGTAAAAGCCAACAGAAGGCAGTATCAGTCTCTTATGATGTTATTATAATGTACTTATGAACTATGGTGACGCGTCGTGTAATGGTTATCGTCGTTGGGCGAGCCGAGTTCAAATCCTGGATGAGGTTGCTTGCATTTCCCATAGCGTTAATACTCTTGGGAAAGGTATGAATTCAACTATTCTACCTTCATCTCTGGGTAAATAGTAGAACAGACTGGGCCTTTTAACCTGGGTACGGCAACCAGTATAGGAGAAGAAATACTCTGAATTCAAGCCTGTTAAACTCTACTTAAGAAATTGGCATTCTGTCATATCATATCATATCATATATATATATATATATATTGCTCCTTATTCATAAGTTGAGCTCTCTGGATTATTCTTGTGGATTTACCTCTTTACCGTGCCTTTTCACTGGATTGCATCTTCATGGAGAAATTTACCCCGGAATATTCCTTAAAAATATTCCCTACCCCACTCTACATTCCTTCACTTTATCCCTCACTGAAAAAATCGTGGAATTCATTAGGAGAATGAGATGGAAGGCTCACTTTTACCTTAACCCTATGGATCTACCCGCCAATAATGGAAACCAGTTTGAACTGAAATCTCAAAAAACTCCCCCCTGCAACAAATTCCTGGAACCCTTTGAAGAGGACCTCTTGAAACTAATTAGAATTGTAAAATTCAGAAAACTATCTAATTCCTTTCAGCATAACATTAAAAATGACATCAGATTTATAAAAAAACTCTAAAAAAATTTGGGTTAGGGCTGATAAGACTAGAAATATTTACTTAATTGACCCTTCTGAATACTTAAAAATCATACGCGATAAGGTTACAAATAATTACAAATTGGACCATACAGATTCCATTTCTCAAATTAACTGCGATACTAACACCTTTGCCAGCAAACTTAATATAAATGATAGAATGGGCAAATTGGAGGAAAAATGTGCTTATATATTATTTAAAGACCACAAAAACTAATTTCTTAGATAAGCCTCATTCTAGACTAATTAATCCCTCAAAAACTGAATTAGGTTTAGTTTCTAAAAATATAATAAATAAGATAGTCTCTAACATTCTTTGCAATTCCAATTATAATCTGTGGAAGAGCTCCATTGAAACCATTGAATGGTTCAAAAATATCAAAGATAAAAGCAGATGCACCTTTATCCAATTTGATATTATTGATTTCTACCCCTCTATTTCCAAAGAACTTTTAGTAAATAGCCTTACACATGCCAGAAACTTTTTGAAATATCTGATGAACAATTTCAATTAATATTAGCATGTAGAAAATCTGTTCTTAAACTCCATGATTCCACATGGATCAAAAATAGCCTTGATAACTTTGACGTTCCTAAGGGAGCATATGATTCATCACAAATAGAAGACTTAATAGGATTATTACATCTTAGATACACTTAGCAGGATAATAGACCTCAAATATGTAGGCCTATATCGAGATGACGGACTAATATATATCCCTGATAGTAATGGACCAATGACTTCCAAAATTGAGAAAAAAATCATTAGAGCCTTCAGATTCCTTGGCTTCAAAATCGAGATAGTTTCAAATCTTAAAATAGTTAATTTCCTAGACGTAACCTTCAATTTGTCCAACAATAGCTATAAACCCTTTTGTAAGGATAACCTAAACCCCTCTTACATCAGTGTACATTCAGATCATCCTAAATCTATTATTAAACAAATCCCTAACGCTGTTAACATTAGGATAAGTAGATTATGCTCCAGCAAGCCAATTTTCGATGCTAACAGTAAAATGTATCAAGAGGCCCTTAATAAAATTGGTTTCCAACATAAATTAATTTACAATAATAAACCGGTGGCCAGTGGGCACGACTATCCAACTAACAACACTTCTAACAACAATGATAGTACCAACAGTGATTATAGCAGTGAGAATAATCAGAAGTGCAAAAAATCTAAAACAGAAAAGAAAGATTTTGTGGTTTAACCCTCCCTTTTGTAGTTTATCCAACATTGAAATAGGTAGATACTTCCTCAAATTGATAGCTAAACATTTCAATAGCACTAATCCTTTATATAAGATCTTTAATAGAAAAACAATTAAAATTAGTTATTCATGCACTAATAACATCTCTAAAATTATAACTAACCAAAATAAAAAATTAATTGACGAATCATTGGTGAGCACTCAAAATACATATAAGGTTAACTGCAACTGTAGGAATAAAGATGAGTGCCCCGTAAATGGTTTTTGCAACTCAGAGAAGGTTGTATATAAAGCAACTATCTCAACTATTGAAAAAAAAACTAATGTTAAAGCTTATATAGGTATCTCCGCTGGAAAGTGGAAACAAAGATTTTATACCCATAAACATTCCTTCTCTAACCACAAAATCAAAAATCAGACTGCACTATCAAGCTACTATTGGAATCTGAAAGACAGAGGCTTAACCCCTTCCATAAAATGGGAATTTATTAAACAATCTTCCACCCCAAAGGGATTTAAAGGTAGGTGTAACCTCTGTCTGGATGAGAAGATATGTATCCTGAAATATAGACCACTGGCCAACTACTCAATAAGAGAAACCAATTGATTTTTAAATGTAGACATAAAAACAAATTCAAATTAGTATAATCCTATAGGACTGGAGGTGAATAATTGGAGTTGTGGTGTTCTGAGGAATGGTTTCTTGTTCAAAATGTATTATTTGTAATCTTGTTCAATATGTATTATTTGTAACCTGTCACTGTGTATAATCAGTATTATTATTTGCTATTAGTATTATTATTATCGGTAATTTTATTCATCTAATTATCATGATTATTATTTTATTATCTTTAATTTATTTTATCTTATTATTAATATCATATATATTTTTTATTATTTTTTATTATTATTATTATTATTATTATTATTATTATTATTATTATTATTATTATTATTATTATTATTATCTTCAATCTATCTCATTCTATTACTATTAATTTATTCTAATTATTCTATTTCTTTTTTAATTTATTATTGGAATTTTATTTTAATTTACTTCATTATTATTTTTATTATTTTTATTATTATTTTCTATTTATTTATTTTTCTTATTATTATTATAATTTTTTATTATTTTTTACCCTATCTTATTATTTTTATTATAATTTAATATTTTTTTTGCCCTATCTTATTATTTTTTTCGTTATTATTACTATTATTATTTACATTACCTTAATATTATTATTATCATTATTTACTTTTTCTTGTTTTTGGTATTTTTATTATTGTTGTTTGCCTTGTCTCATTTTATTATTGTTATTGTTAGTGGTGTTTTTGGTGTTATTATTATCATTTTAATTAATGATAAATTAATTAAAATGATAATAATAATATTAAGAGTATTATTAGTGATAATAGTAGTGGGGTGAGGTGGGGTAAATAGTAATAGTGAAAATGTTGGAAGTGGGAAGGAGTAAATAATGATAATAATAATATTATATATACTATTATTATTACTATTATTATTATTTTTCATTATTATCATCATTACTTTTTCTTAATAATTATTATTATTTCATTATTATTATTATTATTTTTAATTTTAATTTATTCTATTATTATTATTATTTGTAATTTATATATTTTTTTAATATTATTATATTATTATTTATTATTATTTATATTATTATTATTATTATTATTATCTTACTTCATCTCAATATTATTATTATTATTATTATTAATATTTTTAATATTATTATTATATTTTTATTAATTTATCCTATTACTATTACTATTATTATTATTTTTATTATTATTATTATCTTTCTTTATCTTAATATTATTATTTTATTATTAATTTAATTTATTTTATTATGATTATTTGTATTTTTTATATTTTTTTTCAAATTATTTTATTATTTTAATTAATTTATCCTATTATTATACTATTATTATTATTTTTATTATTATACTCTTTAGTTTATCTCAATATTATTATTATTATTATTATTTTATTATTATTATTATTATTTATTATTATTATTTTTAATTGTTTTTAATTTTTAATTATTTTACCATTATTATGATTATATTATTTATTTATTTATATATATATATATTTTTTCAAATTATTTCATTTTTTTATTATTATTATTACTCCTTTTGAGTTTTCACATCAGTGTTAGCTGATGGTCTTTCACTGGAGTCCGAGTGACAGCAAGTCTCTTCAGGTCTCCAGGACTCTTCTGAGTATTATTTTTTTATTAGTATTATTATTTTTTAAATTAATTTTTATTTTCTATTATTATTTATTATTATTATTTTTTATTTTTTATTATAATTTTTTTAATTTTATTATCTTCTATTAATTTATTTTATTATTTATATCTTAACTAGTATTTTCTTTTATACATCATTATACTCTAATGTTTAAATTTTAAAATTTTTTTATTTTACTTGTCTTTTTATATTTTAATATACTTTCTGTTTTTTCTGTCATGTCACCTCTTTTGTCTGTCTGGACACCCTAGAAATCAACTTTGAGATGTATCTCTTTTTTTTCAATTCACTTCCTGTTTCTATGGTTACACTCCCACACTGTTAAAAAATATATATAATTTTTTAAATATTTTTTTTGTTTTGGTTGAATTTACATATATTCAGCTCTTTGGGGTTTTTTGTGATATGCTTGTTCATAAGTGAATTGTTACCCATCTGATGAGGCAAAAACTTGGGGAGCCGTTTAAATCAACTTAGATTTATATGGGCCCCAATTTTTGTCGAAATAAATTTATTATGGGATTACTGTATTGAGTTCTTCCTTTTGATATATATATATATATATATATATATATATATATATATATATATATATATATATTATATAAACCCATTACTTTACCAGACTTGTAGATAGCCCCGTCGAATAACGACAGAGGGTGTAATACAACCTCTCAAATATAGAGTCAATGGTATATTATGGAAAAACTCAGGGAATTGTGGAATCCTTGGTGATGTTAAATGCCCTTCTTAATTATTTTCTTATTAGGATCTATCTCTGCAATCTGGGTTGAGTCATCTTGGGTTGACTTGGGTTATCTTGGGCCTCGTCTTAGTGTCCATATTCTGTTGGTTCTTATCTATGGACACAAAGACGTAGTTTAAACTTGACGTCTTTTATTTGCCCAAGACCCATTTTCCTACCCACTGAGAGGAATTCTGACGACAGACGCCAAATGCTTCTGACTTCTTCGATCTCTCTATTCACTGATTAAAGCTAAGATTTTCCTACCGATTTCAGTCACGTGATATTCAAAACGAACTCAGAACATAGTCTAAGTTAATAAGGGATTAAAGCGGTGGCTGAGGATTTTAGTGTCCTGGTTACGATGTTAAACTGCAACTAGTGGTGAGGTTCCAACTATGGGGATTTGGGGAGTGTGGAGTATCCTTCACTGCCATTAAATTCCAGGTCCACTCTTACTCAGAGTGGTAGTACTGCTAAAGGTCTATTTATTGGGTTAATAGATAGAATGAGTTTTAAAATTAGGTTTAAAGTACTAACGAGAATGGATAAACAAAAAAAATCTTTGGCATCAGTAAGCAACAAAGGTTGACATGCCTTTAGAATTCAACCAACCACCAACCATATCTATTAGATACTTTTTTCTATACTAAACTCGTGATCCCTAATGTACGGTCGTTATCATCTTGTTAACACCGTGCTTAAAAATGAGACCGTCAAATCATCCAAGACGAATGCAAAAATGTAATCCTGATTATCTGGTGTTGCTTATTGTCCAATTCTTTGTTTCTTTTGAGTGGCGTCACTTTAAAGAAAGAAAGGGATGAAAAAGAACCATGCTTTACACAGAAAAATATAATAAGAAGCCGAAAGAAAAGAGTGTATGAGCTTAAATCGAGATATCAATTCATTTTTTCGTGATTGGGAGAACTTGTAATAGCTCTTAAGTAAACATATCAAAACGTTGTAAAATATGAAATTATCATGCTGTAGTATATTGAAACAGTCTTGGCTAGTAAGGACAATAATCTCTCTATTTGCTTTTAAGCAATTTTGTTTTCATTCACACTACTACTGTCTGTCAATCTCTCTCCTCTCATCTCTTCTCTGTCTCTCTCTATCTATCTCTGTCTGTTTTGTCTAGTCATGTCTCTGCTCAGTGATCCCCTACCAAACGTGTTCTATGAATCATTATTTACGTTTCGTTGCAGTAAATCACCACCCCACGACGATAACCTGCAAGGAAGTTTCAAACAGAGACAACTCGACAGTGAAGAAAACCGTAACCAGTCTTGCTAAATAAATCTTTGGATGTAAGTAAATATCCATTTTCTCCGTTGATCATAAAATAAGTAGAGTCGTCGGTGTGGCCTAAAGTTGGTATGCAGCCAGACAGCGATGGAGTATATCCTCTTTTCATAAGCACTACACCAGAAGATTGCTGCTTTGGCATTTAATATGGAGCCTCACACTACCACCAGCTCCTCTACTTTACCGCACAGATCCCAGTGCTACCATCCACGCTGAGATGGTGGGGTACGGTACTCGAGACCAGAAACTTATGGTTCCCTTAAAAGTCCGGCTCCACGCTCTACCGACTGAGCTACAACCAAGGACCTCCACAATCCAAGACTCAAAAGGGCCATTACATCCTTCAGTGGGAAAGTTACAGAAGGACAAAACATTAGATATGGGTGAGCGGGACAATCCACTTGTCTATATATCAATACTCGTGTTTCCTTTAATTGTACGACGTTATCATCTCTGCACACCTCTGGATCAAAAATGAAACGTACCAATCGTTCAAGATGAAATCATGCAAGAATCTCTACTCCTGATATACTGTGTGCCTCTATCTCCGCGAATTGCATTTCTTATGAGTGTCGTTCCCTCAGTAAGTAACTCGGGACGATTCCGTTTTTATAATATAACCACAAGCAAAGGGAACGAAAAGGTGAAATGCGTTACATCAGAAAAATATAATAGAACAGCAGATAAGAAAGAAGATGAGCGGCAAATATATGGAGCAGCTGAGTGAGCACCTCCGCGGATGACGATAATGTTGCATTCCTGTTTCATCGAACACTGAAAAAGATGAAAAGAAGGAAAGAAAGCAAAAAAAGAGTGAAGACGAAGTTTAGTCAAGATTATTATATCTTTTTACATATTGAAGTAGTTAGAAATAGCTCTAAGTAATAAATCAAAACATTGTAAATATGAATTATCCTACCTGAAGCATGTTCTTTTTTCTTTCACATTCTTTCTTATGATGAAAACGGAATGATCCATCAATTTAACTGGGTGACGACACTCGCAAGAATAAGATTTTTCGCGGATAAGCACACCAGATATTGAGCGATTTACATTTGTGTATTTTGAATCTTCGTCTGATTTGAAAGGTCTCATTTTTTAATCAAAGTGATTGCAATATGAATAAGGCTTGTAACAAACTAGGAACACGAGTATTATAATTACATATCTTTTCATTGGCACTTTTTTTATTTTGCCTATAAATCTTCATTTCTACAACAAGTGTATATGGTTTACGGGATTATAATATAATACAAATAATGTTAATACACACTTGTATGGTTTGAAGTAACTATTACTATATTAAATGATAATCATTTGTTTTTCAAACACTTACCAGGAATTTGAAAAATTCTGTGGAATATGAGGGTCAAAGTAATACCAGATTGTCAGTTGGTGAACTTGGAACATCCACAAAAGGTTTGGAAAAAGACTGGAGAACTCACTGGAAATTGAGTACGCACTCCCAGAATACTACATGGCTGCAAATCGGCTCGAATAGTTCAGTAAGATGCTCATGGAGACCTGAAGGAGACTTGTTGTCACCCCAGAATCCAGTTGAGAATACCTATCAGCTTAACGCTGCGTCGAGAAGAATACTCTAAATAATAATAATAATAATAATCCATAATAATAATAATAGATAATTAATACTATGTCTGGTCTTCTGGCAGGATAAGGTGGTACCGATTATTATTATTATTATTATTATTATTATTATTATTATTATTATTGATTTTCTCACCAGCGTTCGCTGATGGTATTACTCACTGGAGTCTGGTGACACAAGTCTGCGCTAAGGTCTTCCGATGACTCTTCTGATCTTCTAGCGATTGCAGCAATGTAGTATTCTGGATGGTCTCATTATACCAGATTCTCCAGTCTTTTTTCCAAACTCTTTTGGGATATGTCTCAAGTTCACCACTACAACTTGGTATTCACTTTGACCTCATATTCGCAGCAGATCTCTTTCAATTCTCTGGTAAGTGGTTTGCAAACAAATGATTATCATTTTAATAGTAGATAGTTACGTTCAAACCATACAAGTGTGTATAAATTATTTGTATTTAATTACCTAAAATCCCGAAATACAATATTTAATGTGCTAGAATGAGACATTATACGGCAAATAAAAAAGTGCATGAAAAATTTGTAATTATACATACTCGTGTCATCCTTATTTGTACAACCGTATCATATTGGCAATTCAGCTTTGATTAAACAATGAGACCTTTCAATCAGAGCAAGATCAAATACACAAATGTAATCCTGAATATCTGGTGTTGCTTATCCGCCGAATTCTTACTTCTCTGCGAGTGTCGTTTCACCTCAGTTAAATGATGGATCCATATCCGTGTTTCATCATTAAGAAAGTAATGTGAAAGAAAAGAAATGCTTCAGTAGGATAATTCAATTATTAAATGTTTGATTTATTTATTAAGAGCTATTTCTAAACTACTTCAATATGTAAAAAGTATAATAATCTTGATTAACTCTGTCTCAACTCTTTTTTTCTTCTTTCCTTCTTTTTCATCTTTTTCATTATGTTCGATTGAAACAGATCAACATTATCGCATCCGCGTGCTCACTCCACCTTCCTATATTCCGCTCCTTCTTTCTATCTTTCTTTCTTATTATATTTTTCTGTGTAGCATTTCCCTTTTCTTCCCTTGCTTTTTTAATTATAAAAACGGACGTCATTACTTAGCTGAGGGGCGACACTCATAAGAAATCGAATTCGGCGGATAAGCAAACATCAGATAATCAGGATAGATCATTCTGCATTTCATCTGAACGATTTGGACGGTTTTTTCATTTTTGATCAGAGGGTGTTGCAAGATGATAACGGTCGTACAATTTAAGAACACGAGTATTGATATATACGACAAGTGGATGTCCCGCTCACCCATATCTAATTTTTGTCCTTCTGTAACTTCCACAAGGATGTAATGGCCCTTTTGAGTCTTGGATTGGAGTTCCTGGTTTAGCTCAGTCGGTAGAGCGTCCGACTAGGAACCATAAGGTTTCTGGTTCGATAACCGTAACCCCACCATCTCAGCGTATGAAGGTAGCACTGGGATCTGTGCGGTAAAGTAAGGAGCTGGTGGTAGGTGTGAGGCTCCATATAAGATGCACAAACAATCTTCTTGGTCTCAGTGCTAATGAAAAAGAGGATATACTCCATCGCTGTCTGGCTGATACCACTTTTAGCCACACGACGACTCTACTTATTTTATGATCAACGTAGAAAATGGGATATTTACTTACATCCAAAGATTTGATTTGAAGCAAGACTGGTACGTTTTCTTTTCACTGTCAGTTTCTCTGTTTGAAACTTCCTTCCAGTTATCCTGCAACGAAACGTAAATAATATTATAATTACAGCTTTGGTAGGGGGGATCACGGAGCAAGAGACAGACAGAAAACAGACAGAGATAGATAGAGAGAGAGAGAGAGAGAGAGAGAGAGAGATTGACAGACATAGTATGTGAATGAAAAAAATTTTGCTTAAAGGCAAGAAATTATGTGCCTACTAGCAAGCCTGTTGATATACTACAGCATTGATAATTTCATTTTTACAACGTTTGATATGTTTAACTTAAGAGCTATTACAAGTTCTCCAATGTAAAAATATGATAATCTTGATTTAAACTCTACACTCTTTCCTTTCCTTCTTATTATATTTTTGCTGTAAAGCAATGTTCTTTTTGCATCCCTTCTTTCTTTATAAGTGACGCCACTCAAAAGAAACCAGAATTGGACGAATAAGCAACACCAGATAATCAGGATTTTTTACATTTTTGCATTTCGTCTTGATGATTTTTGACCGGTCTCATTTTTAAGCAGACGGTGTTACAAGATGATAACGACCGTACATTTAGGGATCAGGTATTAGTATAGAAAATTTCTAATAGATAGGTTGGTTGGTTTGGTTGAATTCTAAGGCATGTCAACCTTTGTTGGCTTACTGTATGCCAAAGATTTTTTTTGTTTTATTCCATTCTCGTTGGGTACTTTTAAACCTAATTTTAAAACTCATTCTTATCTATTTAACCCATAAATAGGACCTTAGCAGGTACTACCACTCTGAGTAAGAGTGGACCTGGAATTAATGGCAGTGAAGGGATACTCCACATCCAAATCCCCATAGTTGGAACCTCACCACTAGTTGCAGTTTAACATCGTAACCAGGACACTAAAATCCTCAGCCACCGCTTTAATCCCTTATTAACTTGGACGTGATGTTCTGATTCGTTTTGAAATCACGTGACTGAAATCGGTAGGAAATCTTAGCTTTAATCAGTGAATAGAGAGATCGAAAGAGTCAGAAGCATTTGGCGTCTGTCGTCAGAATTCCTCTCAGTGGGTAGGGAAAATGGGTCTTGGGCAAATAAAAGACGTCAAGTTTAAACTACGTCTTTGTGTCCATAGATAAGAACGCAACAGAATATGGACACTAAGACGAGGCCCAAGATAACCCAAGTCAACCCAAGATGACTCAACCCAGATTGCAGAGATAGATCCTAATAAGAAAATAATTAAGAAGGGCTATTTAACATCACCAAGGATTCACAATTCCCTGAGTTATTTCCATAATATACCATTGGACTCTATATTTGAGAGGGTTGTATTACACCCTCTGTCGTTATTCCCGACGGCTATCTACAAGTCTGGTAAAGTAATGGTTTAATATATATATATATATATATATATATATAATATATATATATATATATATATATATATCAATAAAGGAAGAACTCAATACAGTAATCCATAATAAATTTATTTCGACAAAAATTGGGGCCCATATAAATCTAAGTTGATTTAAACCGGCTCCCCAAGTTTTTGCCTCATCAGATGGGTAACAATTCACTTATGAACAAGCATATCACAAAAAACCCAAAGAGCTGAATATATGTAAATTCAAAAAAAACAAAAAAATATTTAAAAAATTATATATATTTTTTAACAGTGTGGGAGTGTAACCATAGAAACAGGAAGTGAATGAAAAAAAGAGATACATCTCAAAGTTGATTTCTAGGGTGTCCAGACAGACAAAAGGTGACATGACAGAAAAAAAGAAAGTATATTAAAATATAAAAAGACAAGTAAAATAAAAAGATTTTAAATTTAAACATTAGAGTATAATGATGTATAAAAGAAATACTAGTTAAGATATAAATAATAAAATAAATTAATAGAAGATAATAAAATTAAAAAAAATATAATAAAAATAAAAAAATAATAATAATAAATAATAAGAAATAAAAATTAATTTAAAAAATAATAATACTAATAAAAATAATACTCAGAAGAGTCCTGGAGACCTGAGAGACTTGCTGTCACTCGGACTCCAGTGAAAGACCATCAGCTAACACTGATGTGAAAACTCAAAAGGAGTAATAATAATAATAAAAAAATGAAATAATTTGAAAAAATATATTATATATATAAATAAATAAATAATATAATCATAATAATGGTAAAATAATTAAAATTAAAAAAATTAAAAATAATAATAGTAATAATAATAATAATAATAAAATATAATAATAATAATATATTGAGATAAACTAAAGAGTATAATAATAAAATAATAATAATAGTAATAATAATAGGATAAATTAATTAAAATAATAAAATTTGAAAAATATATAAAAATACAAATAATCATAATAAATAAATTAAAATTAATAATAAAATAATAATATTAAGATAAAGAAAGATAATAATAATAATAAAATAATAATAATAGTAATAGTAATAGGATAAATTAATAAAAATAATAATATTAAAATATTATTAATAATAATAATAATAATATTATTGAGATGAAGTAAAGATAATAATAATAAAAATAATAATAATAATAGTAATAATAATAGGATAAATTAATTAAAATAATAATATAATAATTTGAAAAATATATAAATTAAATAATAATAATAATAGAATAAATTAAAATTAAAAATAATAATAATAATAATGAATAATAATAATATTAAGAAAAGTAATGATGATAATAATGATAAATAATAATAGTAATAATAAGTAATATAATAGGATAAATAATATAATATTATTAATATAAAATAATAATTAAAATATAATAATAATAATAACAATAATAAAATGAGATAAGGAAATAATAATAATAAAAATAAAAAAAGAAAAGTAAATAATGATAATAATAATATTAAGGTAAAGTAAATAATAATAGTAATAATAACGAAAAAATAAGATAGGGCAAAAAAATATTAAATTATAATAAAATAATAAGATAGGGTAAAAAATAATAAAAAAATTATAATAATAATAAGAAAAATAAATAAATAGAAAATAATAATAAAATATAATAATAATAATGAAGTAAATTAAAAATAAAATTCCAATAATAAAATTAAAAGAAATAGAATAATTAGAATAAATTAATAGTAATAGAATGAGATAGATTAATAATAATAATAATAATAATAATAATAATAATAATAATAATAATAATAATAATAATAATAATAATAATAAATAATAATAAATAAAATAATATATATGATATAATATAAAATAAAATAAATTAAAGATAATAAAATAATAATCATGATAATTAGATGAATAAAATTACCGATAATAATAATACTAATAACAATAATAATACTGATTATACACAGTGACAGGTTACAAATAATACATATTGAACAAGATTACAAATAATACATTTTGAACAAGAAACCATTCCTCAGAACACCACAACTCCAATTATTCACCTCCAGTCCTATAGGATTATACTAATTTGAATTTGTTTTTATGTCTACATTTAAAAATCAATTGGTTTCTTTATTGAGTAGTTGGCCAGTGGGTCTATATTTCAGGATACATATCTTCTCATCCAGACAGAGGTTACACCTACCTTTAAATCCATTTGGGGTGGAAGATTGTTTAATAAATTCCCATTTTATGGAAGGGGTTAAGCCTCTGTCTTTCAGATTCCAATAGTAGCTTGATAGTGCAGTCTGATTTTTGATTTTGTGGTTAGAGAAGGAATGTTTATGGGTATAAAATCTTTGTTTCCACTTTCCAGCGGAGATACCTATATAAGCTTTAACATTAGTTTTTGTTTTCAATAGTTGAGATAGTTGCTTTATATACAACCTTCTCTGAGTTGCAAAAACCATTTACGGGGCACTCATCTTTATTCCTACAGTTGCAGTTAACCTTATATGTATTTTGAGTGCTCACCAATGATTCGTCAATTAATTTTTTATTTTGGTTAGTTATAATTTTAGAGATGTTATTAGTGCATGAATAACTAATTTTAATTGTTTTTCTATTAAAGATCTTATATAAAGGATTAGTGCTATTGAAATGTTTATCTATCAATTTAAGGAAGTATCTACCTATTTCAATGTTGGATAAACTACAAAAGGGAGGGTTAAACCACAAAATCTTTCTTTTTCTGTTTTTAGATTTTTTGCACTTCTGATTATTCTCACTGCTATAATCACTGTTGGTACTATCATTGTTGTTAGAAATGTTGTTAGTTGGATAGTCGTGCCCACTGGCCACCGGTTTATTATTGTAAATTAATTTATGTTGGAAACCACTTTTATTAAGGGCCTCTTGATACATTTTACTGTTAGCATCGAAAATTGGCTTGCTGGAGCATAATCTATTATCCTAATGTTAACAGCGTTAGGGATTTGTTTAATAATAGATTTAGGATGATCTGAATGTACACTGATGTAAGAGGGGTTTAGGTTATCCTTACAAAAGGGTTTATAGCTATTGTTGGACAAATTGAAGGTTACGTCTAGGAAATTAACTATTTTGAGATTTGAAACTATCTCGATTTTGAAGCCAAGGAATCTGAAGGCTCTAATGATTTTTTTCTCAATTTTGGAAGTCATTGGTCCATTACTATCAGGGATATATATTAGTCCGTGATATAGGCCTACATATTTGAGGTCTATTATCCTGCTAAGTGTATCCCTATTAGTCATTTGTGATGAATCATATGCTCCTTAGGAACGTCAAAGTTATCAAGGCTATTTTTGATCCATGTGGAATCATGGAGTTTAAGAACAGATTTTCTACATGCTAATATTAATTGAAATTGTTCATCAGATATTTCACAAAAGTTTCTGGCATGTGTAAGGCTATTTACTAAAAGTTCTTTGGAAATAGAGGGGTAGAAATCAATAATATCAAATTGGATAAAGGTGCATCTGCTTTTATCTTTGATATTTTTGAACCATTCAATGGTTTCAATGGAGCTCTTCCACAGATTATAATTGGAATTGCAAAGAATGTTAGAGACTATCTTATTTATTATATTTTTAGAAACTAAACCTAATTCAGTTTTTGAGGGATTAATTAGTCTAGAATGATGCTTATCTAAGAAATTAGTTTTGTGGTTTTTAAATAATATATAAGCACATTTTTCCTCCAATTTGCCCATTCTATCATTTATATTAAGTTTGCTGGCAAAGGTGTTAGTATCGCAGTTAATTTGAGAAATGGAATCTGTATGGTCCAATTTGTAATTATTTGTAACCTTATCGCGTATGATTTATAAGTATTCAGAAGGGTCAATTAAGTAAATATTTCTAGTCTTATCAGCCCTAACCCAAATTTTTTTAGAGTTTTTTATAAATCTGATGTCATTTTTAATGTTATGCTGAAAGGAATTAGATAGTTTTCTGAATTTTACAATTCTAATTAGTTTCAAGAGGTCCTCTTCAAGGGTTCCAGGAATTTGTTGCAGGGGGGAGTTTTTTGAGATTTCAGTTCAAACTGGTTTCCATTATTGGCGGGTAGATCCATAGGGTTAAGGTAAAAGTGAGCCTTCCATCTCATTCTCCTAATGAATTCCACGATTTTTTTCAGTGAGGGATAAAGTGAAGGAATGTAGAGTGGGGTAGGGAATATTTTTAAGGGAATATTCGGGGTAAATTTCTCCATGAAGATGCAATCCAGTGAAAAGGCACGGTAAAGAGGTAAATCCACAAGAATAATCCAGAGAGCTCAACTTATGAATAAGGAGCAATATATATATGATATATATGAATATGATATGATATGACAGAATGCCAATTTCTTAAGTAGAGTTTAACAGCGCTTGAATTCAGAGTATTTCTTCTCCTATACTGGTTGCCGTACCCAGGTTAAAAGGCCCAGTCTGTTCTACTATTTACCCAGAGATGAAGGTAGAATAGTTGAATTCATACCTTTCCCAAGAGTATTAACGCTATGGGAAATGCAAGCAACGCTCATCCAGGATTTGAACTCGGCTCGCCCAACGACGATAACCATTACACGACGCGTCACCATAGTTCATAAAGTACATTATAATAACATCATAAGAGACTGATACTGCCTTCTGTTGGCTTTTACATCAGCTGTTGTACGCTAAACAAACTGATCAGATTCTCTTGTATATATTATTCATAGATATGCCTGGTATATATAAATATTAAATAAGTTAAATCAGGTCAGTAAACATGAATTTTTATTGCAGCGATAAAGTGGTGAGTACCAATATTTAGCAATGGCGTTTGTAGCGTTGTAGCTTGGACTTCTTGAATCATGAATTACGATGTGTTTCTGGAAAGTAATGAGACTTTTGTCATAAACAATTCCTTAAAATCCAAACAACAAACTAAATGTTTTCTACTCCAAGGCAGTCCCTCTTGAATCTAATGCACTTTCACATCTTCTCTGTCACGCTTCTCTGTCCACTGGAGGGATTCTTCTGGTATGTCTCCCAGCACTGTCGTTACGGACCTCTTGGTGGCCTCAACGCATTCAAAATGGGTCCCTTAATGAGCCCCTTCAGCTTGGGAAAAAGAAAAAGTCACGATTTGTTCTGCCACAACTATCGTCCCTTCCGTGCGCTTCCCAAACTGAAAGGACTCATCAAGGGGACCCGTTCTGTATTCTTTGAGGCCATCAAGAGGTCGTAACGAAGGAGCTGAGAGATATACCAGAAGAACCCTTCCATCAGGGCAGATAAGCGTGACAGAGAAGGATATGAAAATGCATTAGATTCAAGAGGGGGCGACTTTGGAGGAGAAAACATTTAATTTGTTGTTTGGATTTTAAATGAATTATTTGTGACAAAAGTCTCATTACTTTTCAGACACACCTCGTTTACCCGGGACAAACGTATAAAATATTTCAATTTTTTTACTCGCCCTATTATCTTAATATTATACACGTCCGATGTTAATCCAAAAGTTTAGACCTCCAAAATATTTAGAAATTACAGAAACCTTTATTGTTTTTATCAGTTATGTTTACATCATTCCAAACTTTGAACAGAAATCTGTTTTTCATCATAATCGCTATTTTAACCGATGCATTTTGTCGGCGATTCTTTATGCCCATGTATACCAGCTCGCCACCGTATGGATGAGAAAACGCTGAATCTCGCCGTCATTTCAATCATCCTACGGCAACTGTGGACGTTTTCTTGATATCCATGCACGACTCGTCATACACTTCCGTTAATTGGCGATGAATTTCTATCGTGTAATATTTAATAGGCTTATTTTAGATACACATTCAATAGGCTTATTTGTTTTTTCACTATTATAATGACTTTCATGCGGCACAAATTGGAAAAATGTCGGCAACATGCATAGTAAGGCGTCTCGATAGATAAAAATATATACGTTGGTTTGGCCACCACAAACCTATTGAGGGGTAAATACTTACGGCTGTGAAATAATATTCCATGGTCACATTAAACGGAATATCGGATATTTTGTAATCCATAACTCGGGCTATAAAGATGTCGCAAAGGATGCCATTGAAAACTCTCTGTAAAACAAAATGAAAAGAAAATCAAATTAAAATATCGAAAATTATTGTCTCTCTCATTTTTACATACTGCTTTCTGAAATTTGATTGGTTGGTGATTTGGTGGAATTTAACAGCATATCAACCCGTCTGGGGTTAATTCATTTCAAGAGGTTAAGAAATAATATGTTTATATATCTGTATTTACACTTCTAGTAATTATTAGAATTATTCAGACTATAGTCCTCATATTTATTGTTATCTGTACAACGTTTCGGTCGATGTGCCCTCCGGTCTTCTTCAGGTAATATCTTGTCAGATTCGGGGCTTTCTCGAATTCGGGAACCGTCATGTAATCGGGAGCCATCACGAAACTTTGATTCCAAACTTTTTTAATCCATGGGGGTATCCTGTTTTTTATTCCGCTAACGAAAGCTGGGTACAGGTGTTAAGCTGTGTTAATTATTATCCTGTGTTACCGTTGCCCTTGACCAGGAATGAACTTCGGCGTAGAGATAACTGTCATCTAGAACTGCCTTAACCCAACGCCTTTATCCACTACGCTATGTGCCCAAATTCAGAGAAATAATTTGCACTTTTGTTGTTATGGTTTAATCGTTGGGATCTTGTTGAGGGATAAGTTTTCCATGGTATTGATCAGGTTTATGTTTAATATTTTTGGTATAATTTTATTTCCCTCGAAATGGACATATTGTCATTCATGTTGACTTTTTCAAATAGGTATTTCATTCATTATTTGTTAAAACTGAATTTGATACAACACGTGAAAACAGCTGCAACAGTTTTGATTGGCATTGACAGGTATTCTAAATCTACGTCAATGATTAAGAAGGATGTTTGGTTGTTTTGTTTTACGGCATATCAACCTTTTCGGGTCATTTAATGCCGAATAAAGTCATGCTCATGCCAGGTTGCTTACAGTTCCTGTCATTGGTTAATGGTCACTCAATTAGTATTGACAGTCACATCGTTGCTTAACTTCGGTGATCTAGTGGGAACCGGTGCTTTCAACGTCACTTGGACATAAGCCGTATATTTGAGCTACGTTCCCCGCATTAGGTTACCAAAGAATATATTGAATTTTTCGCAGAGTCAAATTATACCTGGGTAATTCCATGTCAAATTATTCAGGCCATGTCACCTACACTTTTAATTTTTCTCGAAACTTTGGGATTGGCTAATTTTATATTAGCCAATCCCAAAATTTCGAGCTTCCAATTCCAAAAGTTATGTCAATTGTTAGCTCTCCAAAATTTGCAAAATGTTTGTGCTCCGGTTCTGAGCAAATATCAAACTATCTCTTTGGTACAAATAATGTTGAATATAAGTGAAATAAAATAGAAAAAAAATGTTGTTTTTGAACTGATTTACACACAAAAATAGATGATAAAAAATCACCTTTTTCGCCAACCCCAGCAAATTTTCGAGTGGTAAAAATCGACATAACTTCGGCAATTTTTGGAATTAGAAGGTCAGATTTTGGGATTGTCAAATGATAACTTAGTTCACACATGAAAAAAAATTCAGAAAAATTGAAAAGGTGTGGGTGACAATTTTACTTTTTTCTGGATGATTTGACTGGAATTACCCATCTTTGAATTAATCCATTCTGAGCATCGTGCTGTTTGATTGGTTGGTTGTTGGTTGGTTGTTAGATTTTAAGGCATACCAATCCCTGTTAGGTTATTTATGCGAAGATGTTTTATTTATTTTGGTTGGTATTCAATTTTAAAAAAATTTCCAAGCACTTTTTAATACCTTTTTCTATTTAATCCATATATGGGACCCTAACAGGTTACTACCACTCCAGGTCAGAGTGAATCTGGAGTAATAGCGATGAAGGGATACCCTACACTCCAGCAGCTATAAAATTAAAACTTCACCATTAGATGCTGCGCAAACTAGGATCCTCAACTTCTCTTGAGGACAGGGAAACGATTTTGCTTGGATTCCCCTTTCCTTATGATGGAGAGGTTTAACTGGCTCTACATATAATTAAAAAATCTCAAGATCGCCATAATAGTTTTTGTTTGTTGTTTGATATCTCGTTACCTGATTATAAGCTTGATTGACCACAACAGCCGGGTCACCTATTGAAGGTGGTATGATGTTGTAGACCCGATGTTGTAGACCCGAACACCTAAGGATCCAGATATTATATCGGCGGACGATATGGATAGGGCCATCTTCTATATGTATTTCTTGATACCCGGCGGATAATCTTTATTTCTGCATAGTTATTGCCTCGCTGCAATTGACAGCTAAGTGGTAATTTTGTAGTGTCTGCTTTCGCAACCCAAATCATTTTTTTATTATCTAAATCTTGATATAACGGAGATAACTATTACATCTTAATTTAGAATCTTCATTCCTCCCGAAACAGAAGTACAAATATAATCATGGACCGATGTTACAACGAGAAACGTGGAGGTTCATTAGTGGTCAAGTAAAAAGTCGGTGGAGTGGCCTATTGCCGGTATCAGCCGGACAGTGAGAGTGTCTATCCCATTTTCACTAGTGCTAGACCAGGGAGATTGTTTTTGCGTCTGGGGTGGGGCGATATACTAACCATCAGCTCCTCACTTTACTGCATCGATTCAAACTGTGTTACTCATACGCTGAGTTGGTGAGGATCGGTATCGAACCCGGAACCTTCTGATTCATAGAGCTAAACCGGCACAGTCAACTTTTAAGGGAGTATTTAAGCTGCTTTAGACTAAGGAATCCAGTATGTCCAACTATTTACGCATATTTGAGAAGTTGGACAGATTGATTAATGCCTTTCTCAAGAGAATAAGGAGCATCATACAAGATTTAATGCCAGGTTGCCGATTTCATTTCCTTCGACGATAATCGTTACGCTAAACAAGTCCAGTAATTTTCCCACTATAAGAATTAGCGAGATGTTAACTCGTAGCTAACACCGAATTCTGATAAGCATTAAGGTTATCCTAAAGAGGATAACCTAATAGAGAATCATTGGTAGGGAAAAAACAAGTTAATTAATACAATAAAATCATTCAATTATACAACATACAAAGAGGAAAACAAATCAGGAGCCGGATCCCCAAGGTGTGAGATGCTGAAATCCAGGGCTACCCAGCAAATCTGTGCGACACTACCGCTGCCAAACAGCATTGGTTCGTTACCTTCCTTTGGATCACAAGCCGCAGTGTGGAGAGGAATTTGCTGCTTTGCAACAGCTCATCTCAATATGAACCCGCCCAAGCTACGTAGATCCAAAAAACAATTTGGACTCTATTCCATTGTCTCTCGGAGATGGAAAGATGCCAAGAAACAAAGAGAGAAACAAGTTCCCGTCCCAAACTATAAAGAGGTCAGGTAAAGGTATTCGAGGAACGTGTAGAAAGTTTTAAACAACAAAGGGGTTGAAACCATTTACTTTTTTCAAAGGTCTGGAACAAAAGCAGGCACCATGTACGTATCACTGCTGAAGATTCGAAAAGACGTCTTTCGCTTCCAACCTCGTGTGGCAAGAGGAGGGTGATTCTAGGTCCGTCTTGTCCGTGATCAAAAAGAAACACGCGACGTGGAAGAACCCTCCCTTAATGTAAAGGGGACAATTTTATTTTGTCCCCCAACATCATAAGACTCAAACAAGCAAGTGTAAAAATATATACTAGGATCTTTGGACTATTTTTACTGTAACTCACCTGCCCTGCATACTGATAATCATGGTTGAAATTAAACATTTCATTAGGATGTTTCATCCGAATGGTTTTCACACCTGATGCCGACGTCCTCCTCCGCTACATCAATATCAAGTTGACTTGATTTCTGAGCGCTGATGCGACACACTTCCGGAAACACGATCAATTGTGTGAAATTCACGTCTGACATAGAGAAAAAATAAATTATGTCAAAAATCAGTGACAGTAAGATGGACGATAATTATAGTAAAAATGATTTCCAATGCATTTCTATAATAAATGATTTCCAATGCATTCCGTATAATAAGATATTTCCACTCCTTTTCTATGGTAAAATTATTTCGATGCATTTCTATAGTAAAATATTTCAATGCATTTCTATCAAATAAACTTTTCCAATGCATTCTATAGTAAAATGATTTCCAAATGCATTCCATATTAAAAGATATCCAAACGCATTCCTATAGTAAAATGATTCCAATACATTCCTATAGTAAAATTGATCCAATGCATTTCCTATAGTAAAATCATTTCCAATACATTTCTATAGTAAAATCATTTCCAAATGCATTCCTATAATAAAATGATTTTCCAATGCATTTCTATTGTAAAATCATTTCCAATGCATTTCTATAGGAAAATTATTTGCAATAAAAAAATTTATAATTGAATGATACAATTGATATTGAAACTTGTTTTGTCATCATTTCGGAACTATGCGTTGTAATTATCGTAAGATATTATTGGGGTGTTCTGGGTTTAGGTGTATGGATGTGTCAGTATTTAGATACACAGGGTGATTGAAAAGTAACTCACAATTTTAAACTATTTATGAGTTTTTAATATGTATTTTAATTTAATTCACATTTTTCTAAATTCTTTAATGTACGTTCTTAAAAAGTGGCAATTAAATCTGTGTTGTCGTTTTCTTTTAGGAAGAAAGGAGAATTTATTTTGAACATTCCACAAGAGTTCTAGGGAAGGTCAGCTGATGCGATCTCGACGGCTTGAGAGGCTGAAGGCGAATACTGGTGCCCATACAGAATTTTAAATAAAAAGTACGTGTGTTTTTCTAATATTCTTGTCTTGTAAAAATAATGATTTAGAAATAAATCATAATATTTTTAAAATAGGGAACGGAGTTACTTTACAATCATCCCGTATTTAGTCTTGTGTTTAGAAAAAATAATAAAATATTAATTTTCTTAAATCAGGGAATATATTTTCATGATGAAAACATGAAAATAATTCTGATTTTTCGCCAACCAAAATAAAAACAACTCCAATATCGGTCAGAATAGAATATTTATGTGACGGATCTGAAACCAATTGTTGATGAAATACATCAGCAATTTGTCAAAATAAGTTAAGCTGAAAATGTAGGTTACGGATTGAAATACAAAATTATAAACAAGAAAATGTTGTTTATAATTTTGTTTTTGTTCGAAAGATGTGCTATTCGAAAACGGAAAAAAATACCATCTCAGAATTGTGATTGAAATTCTATTTACACGGAAAAGTGTTATGTTTTTTACATACAAATAAAATACGGAGGACTGAATGAAAATGCAAGACCAGGTTGTTGGAAATTAACAAGTTTTATTTAACACAGAATAGAGAATGCTTCTACCCTAAAATTAACTTAATTAGCTCAACCGTGTACACGTGCGCTCTGACCGCATTGATCCCAATCCAAAAGTGTCATGCCAGAAACCCACTTCCGGGTTACCATCAGTCCCCTACTGATCAAGGAAGTAGCTCTAGATTTTTAGTTATGTATGGACCTAACAAATATAATGTGCAATCATATAGATGTTAGGGCGGGATGTGATCAGACGATTGATCAGAGAGAGCCTCTCCGTCCGACCCTCTAGCGTAAGTCGAATGTAGCATGTCAGGACTGTTCAGCCACCAGGATTCGTTGGTAAGCATCACGGATCGCTACTCAGGGCCAACAAATGGACACTTTTTGGGGGGGGCTTACCCGCAGCAGAGGTGTAGTCGGTGTATTCTACAGCTCCAGCCGATAAAGAGAATCTACGATGGTAAGACTTATGACCACGCTGACGATTTTACTTTACACGTTATATAAGCTTCGACAGATATATCTCCCAAATATTAAACTGTCATCTGTGAGGACAAGTGTATTTAGGCAAGTGGTAATGGTAGCTCCATCTAGCTAATGTCTTACCATCGTAATGTCTCTTATCGCTGGAGCTGTAGAATACACCGACTACACCTCTGCTGAGGGTAAGCCCCTCCCCAAAAGTGTCCATTTGTTGGCCCTGAGTAGCGATCCGTGATGCTTACCAACGGAATCCTGGTGGACTGAACAGTCCATGACATGCTACATTCGACTTTACGCTAGAGGGTCGGACGGAGAGGCTCTCTCTGATCAATCGTCTGATCACATCCCGCCCTAACATCTATATGATTGCACATTATATTTGTTTAGGTCCATACATAACTAACAAAATCTAGAGCTACTTCCCTTGATCAGTAGGGGACTGATGGTAACCCGAAAGTGGGTTTCTGGCATGACACTTTTTGGATTGCGATTCATGCGTCAGAGCGCACGTGTACACGGTTGAGCTAATTAAGTTAATTTTAGGTAGAAGCATTCTCTATTCTGTGTTAAATAAAACCTTGTTAATTTCCAACAACCTGGTCTTGCATTTTCATTCAGTCCTCCGTATTTTATTTGTATGTAAAAACATAACACTTTTCCGTGTAAATAGAATTTCAATCACAATTCTGAGATGGTATTTTTTTCCCGTTTTCGAATAGCCACATCCTTTTCGAACAAAACAAAATTATAAACAACATTTTCTTGTTTATAATTTTTGTATTTCAATCCGTAACCTACATTCAGCTTAACTTATTTTTGACAAATTGCTGATGTATTCATCAACAATTGGTTGTCAGATTCCGTCAACCATAATATTTCTATTCTGACCGATTTTTGAGTTGTTTTTATTTTGGTTGGCGAAAAATCAGAATTATTTTCATGTTTTTCATCATGAAAATATATTCCCTGATTTAAGAAAATTAATATTTTATTATTTTTCTAAAACACAAGACTAATACGGATGATTGTAAAGTAACTCCGTTCCCTATTTTTTAAAAATATATGATTTATTTCTAAATCATTATTTACAAGACAAGAATATTAGAAAACACACGTGACATTTTTATTTAAAATTCTGTATGGGCCACCAGTATTCGCCTTCAGCCTCTCAAGCCGCTCGAGAATCGCATCAGCTGACCTTCCCTAGAACTCTTGTGGAATGTCAAAAATAAATTCTCCTTTTCTTCCTAAGAAAACGACAACACAATTTAATTGCCACTTTTAAGAACGTACATTAAAGAATTTAGAAAAATGTGAATTAATTAAAAATACATATTAAAAAAATCATAAATAGTTTAAAATTGTGAGTTACTTTTCAATCACCCTGTGTATCTAAAATACTGACACATCCATACACCTAAACCCAGAACACCCCAATAATATCTTACGATAATTACAACGCATTAGTTCCCGAAATGATGACAAAACAAGTTTCAATATCAATTTGTAATCATTAATTATATTTTTTTTTATTGCAAAATAATTTTCCTATAGAAATGCATTGGAAATGATTTACAATAGAAATGCATTGGAAATCATATTATTATAGAATGCATTGGAAATGATTTTACTATAGAAATGTATTGGAAATGATTTTACTATAGAATGCATTGGAAATCATTTTACTATAGGAATGTATGGAATCATTTACTATAGGAATGCGTGGATATCCTTTTAATATAGGAATGCATTGGAAATCATTTTACTATAGAAATGCATTGGAAAAGTTTATGATAGAAATGCATTGGAAATCATTTTACTATAGAAATGCATCGAAATAATTTTACCATAGAAACGGAGGAAATCATCTTATTATAGGAATGCATTGGAAATCATTTATTATTAGAAATTGCATTGGAAATCATTTTACATAATTATCGTCCATCTTACTGTCACTGATTTTTGACATAATTTATTTTTTCCTCTATGTCAGACGTGAATTACAAAAATTGATCGTGTTTCCGGAAGTGCTTGTCGCATCAGCGCTCAGAAAATCAAGTCAACTTGATATTGATGTAGCGGAGGAGACGTCGGCATCAGGTGTGAAAACCCATTCGGATAAACATCCTAATGATGTTTAATTCAACCATGATTATCAGTATGCAGGGCAGGTGAGTACAGTAACAAATAGTCCAAAATCCTATATATATTTTACACTTGCTTGTTTGAGTCTTTATGATGTTGGGACAAAATAAAAATTGTCCCCCTTTTACATTAAGGGAGGGGTTCTTCCACGTCGCGTGTTCTTTTTGATCACGGGACAAGACGACCCTAGAATCACCCATCCTCTTTTGCCAACACGAGGTTGGAAGCGAAAGACGTCTTTTCGAATCTTCAGCAGTGATACGTACATGGTGCCTGCTTTTTCCCAGACCTCTTGAAAAAAGTAAATGGTTTCAACCCCTTTGTTGTTTAAACTTTCTACACGTTCCTCGAATACCTTTTACCTGACTCTTTATAGTTTGGGACGGGAACTTGTTTCTCTCTTGTTTCTTGGCATCTTTCCATTCCGAGAGACAATGGAATAGAGTCCAAATTGTTTTTTGGATCTACGTAGCTTGGGCGGGTTCATATTAGGATGAGCTGTTGCCAAAGCAGCAAATTCCCCTCTCCACACTGCGGCTGTGATCCAAAGGAAAGGTAACGAACCAATGCTGTTTGGCAGCGGTAGTGTCGCAGGATTTGCTGGGTAGCCCTGGATTTCAGCATCTCACCACCTTAGGGGATCCGGCTCCTGATTTGTTTTCCTCTTTGTATGTTGTATAATTGAATGATTTGATTGTATTAAATTAACTGTTTTTTCCCTACCAATGATTCTCTATTAGGTTATCCTCTTTAGGATAACCTTATGCCTTATCAGAATTCGGGTGTTAGCTACGAGTTAACCATCTCGCTAATTCTTATAGTGGGAAAATTACTGGACTTGTTTAGCGTAACGATTATCGTCGAAGGAAATGAAATCGGCAACCTGGCATTAAATCTTGTATTGATGCTCCTTATTCTTGAGAAAGGCATTAATCAATCTGTCCAACTTCTCAAATATGCGTAAATAGTTGGACATACTGGATTCCTTAGTCTAAAGCAGCTTAAATACTCCCCTTAAAAGTTGACTTGCCGGTTAGCTCTATGAATCAGAAGGTTCCGGGTTCGATACCGATCCTCACCAACTCAGCGTATGAGTAACACAGTTTGAATCGATGCCAGTAAAGTGAGAGCTGATGGTTAGTATATCGCCCCACCCCAGACGCAAAAAACAATCTCCCTGGTCTAGCACTAGTGAAAATGGGATAGGACACTCTCACTGTCCGGCTGATACCGGCAATAGGCCACTCCACCGACTTTTTACTTGACCACTAATGAACCTCCACGTTTCTCGTTGTAACATCGGTCCATGATTATATTTGTACTTCTGTTTCGGAGAATGAAGGATTCTAAATTAAGATGTAATAGTTATCTCCGTTATATCAAGATTTTAGATAATAAAAAAATGATTGGTGTTGCGAAAGCAGACACTACAAAAATTACCACTTAGCTGTCAATTGCAGCGAGGCAATAACTATGCAGAAATAAAAGATTATCCGCCGGGGTATCAAGAAAATACATATAGAGATGGCCCTATCCATATCGTCCGCGATATAATATCTGGATCCTTAGGTGTTTCGGGTCTACAACATCGGTCTTACAACATCATACACCTTCACATAGGGACCCGGCTGTTGTGGTCAATCAAGCTTATAATCACGGTAACGAGATATCAAAACAACAAACAAAAACTATTATGGCCGATCTTGAGGATTTTTTAATTATATGTAGAGCCAGTTAAACCTCTCCATTCATAAGGAAGGGGGAATCCAAGCAAAATCGTTTTCCCTGTCCTCAAGAGAAGTTGAGGATCCTAGTTACGCAGCATCTAATGGTGAAGTTTTAATTTATAGCTGCTGGAGTGTGTAGGTATCCCTTCATCGCTATTACTCCCAGATTCACTCTGACCTGGAGTGGTAGGTACCTGTTAGGGTCCCATATATGGATTAAATAGAAAAAAAGTGTATTAAAAAAGTGTTTGGAAAAGTTTTTTAAAAAATTGAATACCAACCAAGAATAAATAAAACATCTTCGGCATAAAATTAACCTAACAGGGATTGGTATGCCTTAAAATCTAACCAACCAACCAACCAACCAACCAATCAAACAGCTACGATGCTCAGAATGGATTAATTCAAAGATGGTAATTCCATGTCAAATCATCCAGAAAAAAGTAAAATTGTCACCCACACTTTTCAATTTTTCTGAATTTTTCCATGTGTGAACTAAGTTATCATTTGACAATCCCCAAAATCTGACCTTCTAATTCCAAAAATTGGCGAAGTTATGTCGATTTTTACCACTCAAAATTGCTGGGTTGGCGAAAAATGGTGATTTTTTATCATCTATTTTTGTGTGTAAAAATCAGTTCAAAAACAACATTTTTTTTCTATTTTATTTTCACTTATATTCAACATTATTTGTACCAAAGAATAGTTTGATATTTGCTCAGAACCGGAGCTACAACAATTTTGCAAAATTTGGAGAGCTAACAATTGACATAACTTTTGGAATTGGAAGCTCGAAATTTTGGATTGGCTAATATAAAATTAGCCAATCCCAAAGTTTCGAGAAAATTAAAAGGTGTAGGTGACATGGCCTGAATAATTTGACATGGAATTACCCAGGTAAATTGACTCTGGCGAAAATTCAATATATTCTTTTGGTCAACCTAATGCGCGGGAACGTAGCTCAAATATAACGGCTTATGTCCAAGTGACGTTGAAAGCACCGTTCCCACTAGATCACCGAAGTTAAGCACGATGTGACTGTTCAATACTTAATTGAGTGACCATTAAACAATGACAGGAACTGTAAGCAACCTGGCATGAGCATGACTTTATTCGGCATTAAATGACCCGAAAAGGGTTGATATGCCGTAAAACAAAACAACCAAACATCCTTCTTAATCATTGACGTAGATTTAGAATACCTGTCAATGCAATCAAACTGTTGCAGCTGTTTTCACGTGTTGTATCAAATTTCCAGTTTAACAATAATGAATGAAATACCTATTTGAAAAAGTCAACATGAATGACAATATGTCCATTTCGAGGGAAATAAAATTATACCAAAAATATAAACATAAACCTGATCAGATACCATGGAAAAACTTATCCCTCAACAAGATCCCCAACGATTAAACCATTAACAACAAAAGTGCAAATTATTTCTCTGAATTGGGCACATAGCGTAGGGATAAAGGCGTTGGTTAAGGCAGTTCTAGATGACCAGTTATCTCTACGCCGGAGGGTCATTCCTGGTCAAGGGGCAACGGTAACACAGGGATAATAATTAAACAGCTTAACACCTGTACCCAGCTTCGTTAGCGGAATGAAAACAGGATACCCCCATGATTAAATAAAAGTTTTGGAATCAAAGTTCCGTGATGGCTCCCGATTACATGACGGTTCCCGAATTCGAGAAAGCCCCCGAATCTGACAAGATATACCTGAAGAAGACCGGAGGGCACATCGACCGAAACGTTGTACAGATAACATAATATGGGACTATAGTCTGAATAATTCTAATAATACTAGAAGTGTAAATACAGATATATAACATATTATTTCTTAACCTCTTGAAAATGAATTAACCCCAGGGTTGATATGCTGTTAAATTCCACCAAAATCACCAACCAATCAAATTTCAGAAAGCAGTGATGTAAAAATGAGAGAGACAATAATTTTCGATATTTTAATTTGATTTTCTTTTCATTTTGTTTTACAGAGAGTTTCAATGGCATCCTTTGCGACATCTTTATAGCCGAGTTGATGGATTACAAAATATCCGATATTCCGTTTAATGTGACCATGGAATATTATTTCACAGCCGTAAGTATTTACCCCCTCAATAGGGTTGTGGTGGCCAAACCAACGTATATATTTTTATCTATCGAGACGCCTTACTATGCATGTTGCCGACATTTTTCCAATTTGTGCCGCATGAAAGTCATTATAATAGTGAAAAAACTAAAATAAGCCTATTGAATGTGTATCCTAAAATAAGCCTATTAAATATTACACCGATAGAAATTCATCGCCAATTAACGGAAGTGTATGACGAGTCGTGCATGGATTCAAGAAACGTCCACAGTTGCCGTAGGATGATTGAAATGACGGCGAGATTCAGCGTTTTCTCATCCATACGGTGGCGAGCTGGTATGACATGGGCATAAAGAATCGCCGACAAAATGCATCGGTTAAAATAGCGATTATGATGAAAAACAGATTTCTGTTCAAAGTTTGGAATGATGTAAACATAACTGATAATAAACAATAAAGGTTTCTGTAATTTCTAAATATTTTGGAGGTCTAAACTTTTGGATTAACATCGGACGTGTATAATATTAAGATAATAGGGCGAGTAAAAAAATTGAAATATTTTTATACGTTTGTCCCGGGTAAACGAGGTGTGTCTGAAAAGTAATGAGACTTTTGTCACAAATAATTCATTTAAAATCCAAACAACAAATTAAATGTTTTCTCCTCCAAAGTCGCCCCCTCTTGAATCTAATGCATTTTCATATCCTTCTCTGTCACGCTTATCTGCCCTGATGGAAGGGTTCTTCTGGTATATCTCTCAGCTCCTTCGTTACGGACCTCTTGATGGCCTCAAAGAATACAGAACGGGTCCCCTTGATGAGTCCTTTCAGTTTGGGAAGCGCACGGGAAGGGACGATAGTTGTGGCAGAACAAATCGTGACTTTTTTCTTTTTCCCAAGCTGAAGGGGCTCATTAAGGGGACCCATTTTGAATGCGTTGAGGCCACCAAGAGGTCCGTAACGACAGTGCTGGGAGACATACCAGAAGAATCCCTCCAGTAGGACAGAGAAGCGTGACAGAGAAGGATGTGAAAGTGCATTAGATTCAAGAGGGGACTGCCTTGGAGTAGAAAACATTTAGTTTGTTGTTTGGATTTTAAGTGAATTGTTTATGACAAAAGTCTCATTACTTTCCAGAAACACATCGTAATTCATGATTCAAGAAGTCCAAGCTACAACGCTACAAACGCCATTGCTAAAATATTGGTACTCACCACTTTATCGCTGCAATAAAAATTCATGTTTACTGACCTGATTTAACTTATTTAATATTTATATATACCAGGCATATCTATGAATAATATATACAAGAGAATCTGATCAGTTTGTTTAGCGTACAACAGCTGATGTAAAAGCCAACAGAAGCAGTATCAGTCTCTTATGATGTTATTATAATGTACTTTATGAACTATGGTGACGCGTCGTGTAATGGTTATCGTCGTTGGGCGAGCCGAGTTCAAATCCTGGATGAGGTTGCTTGCATTTCCCATAGCGTTAATACTCTTGGGAAAGGTATGAATTCAACTATTCTACCTTCATCTCTGGGTAAATAGTAGAACAGACTGGGCCTTTTAACCTGGGTACGGCAACCAGTATAGGAGAAGAAATACTCTGAATTCAAGCCTGTTAAACTCTACTTAAGAAATTGGCATTCTGTCATATCATATCATATCATATATATATATATATATTGCTCCTTATTCATAAGTTGAGCTCTCTGGATTATTCTTGTGGATTTACCTCTTTACCGTGCCTTTTCACTGGATTGCATCTTCATGGAGAAATTTACCCCGGAATATTCCCTTAAAAATATTCCCTACCCCACTCTACATTCCTTCACTTTATCCCTCACTGAAAAAATCGTGGAATTCATTAGGAGAATGAGATGGAAGGCTCACTTTTACCTTAACCCTATGGATCTACCCGCCAATAATGGAAACCAGTTTGAACTGAAATCTCAAAAAACTCCCCCCTGCAACAAATTCCTGGAACCCTTTGAAGAGGACCTCTTGAAACTAATTAGAATTGTAAAATTCAGAAAACTATCTAATTCCTTTCAGCATAACATTAAAAATGACATCAGATTTATAAAAAACTCTAAAAAAATTTGGGTTAGGGCTGATAAGACTAGAAATATTTACTTAATTGACCCTTCTGAATACTTAAAAATCATACGCGATAAGGTTACAAATAATTACAAATTGGACCATACAGATTCCATTTCTCAAATTAACTGCGATACTAACACCTTTGCCAGCAAACTTAATATAAATGATAGAATGGGCAAATTGGAGGAAAAATGTGCTTATATACTATTTAAAGACCACAAAACTAATTTCTTAGATAAGCATCATTCTAGACTAATTAATCCCTCAAAAACTGAATTAGGTTTAGTTTCTAAAAATATAATAAATAAGATAGTCTCTAACATTCTTTGCAATTCCAATTATAATCTGTGGAAGAGCTCCATTGAAACTATTGAATGGTTCAAAAATATCAAAGATAAAAGCAGATGCACCTTTATCCAATTTGATATTATTGATTTCTACCCCTCTATTTCCAAAGAACTTTTAGTAAATAGCCTTACACATGCCAGAAACTTTTGTGAAATATCTGATGAACAATTTCAATTAATATTAGCATGTAGAAAATCTGTTCTTAAACTCCATGATTCCACATGGATCAAAAATAGCCTTGATAACGAACTATGGTCAGATAGTAGGCCTACCTGATAGTAATGGACCAATGACTTCCAAAATTGAGAAAAAAATCATTAGAGCCTTCAGATTCCTTGGCTTCAAAATCGAGATAGTTTCAAATCTCAAAATAGTTAATTTCCTAGACGTAACCTTCAATTTGTCCAACAATAGCTATAAACCCTTTTGTAAGGATAACCTAAACCCCTCTTACATCAGTGTACATTCAGATCATCCTAAATCTATTATTAAACAAATCCCTAACGCTGTTAACATTAGGATAAATAGATTATGCTCCAGCAAGCCAATTTTCGATGCTAACAGTAAAATGTATCAAGAGGCCCTTAATAAAAGTGGTTTCCAACATAAATTAATTTACAATAATAAAACTGTGGCCAGTGGGCACAACTATCCAACTAACAACATTTCTAACAACAATGATAGTACCAACAGTGATTATAGCAGTGAGAATAATCAGAAGTGCAAAAAATCTAAAAACAGAAAAAGAAAGATTTTGTGGTTTAACCCTCCCTTTTGTAGTTTATCCAACATTGAAATAGGTAGATTCTTCCTTAAATTGATAGATAAACATTTCAATAGCACTAATCCTTTATATAAGATCTTCAATAGAAAAACAATTAAAATTAGTTATTCATGCACTAATAACATCTCTAAAATTATAACTAACCAAAATAAAAAATTAATTGACGAATCATTGGTGAGCACTCAAAATACATATAAGGTTAACTGCAACTGTAGGAATAAAGATGAGTGCCCCGTAAATGGTTTTTGCAACTCAGAGAAGGTTGTATATAAAGCAACTATCTCAACTATTGAAAACAAAAATAATGTTAAAGCTTATATAGGTATCTCCGCTGGAAAGTGGAAACAAAGATTTTATACCCATAAACATTCCTTCTCTAACCACAAAATCAAAAATCAGACTGCACTATCAAGCTACTATTGGAATCTGAAAGACAGAGGCTTAACCCCTTCCATAAAATGGGAATTTATTAAACAATCTTCCACCCCAAATGGATTTAAAGGTAGGTGTAACCTCTGTCTGGATGAGAAGATATGTATCCTGAAATATAGACCCACTGGCCAACTACTCAATAAAGAAACCAATTGATTTTTAAATGTAGACATAAAAACAAATTCAAATTAGTATAATCCTATAGGACTGGAGGTGAATAATTGGAGTTGTGGTGTTCTGAGGAATGGTTTCTTGTTCAAAATGTATTATTTGTAATCTTGTTCAATATGTATTATTTGTAACCTGTCACTGTGTATAATCAGTATTATTATTGTTATTAGTATTATTATTATCGGTAATTTAATTCATCTAATTATCATGATTATTATTTTATTATCTTTAATTTATTTTATTTTATTATTAATATCATATATATTTTTATTTTATTTTATTTATTATTATTTTTATTATTATTATTATTATTATTATTATTATTATTATTATTATTATTATTATTATTATTATTATTATCTTTAATCTATCTCATTCTATTACTATTAATTTATTCTAATTATTCTATTCCTTTTTAATTTTATTATTGGAATTTTATTTTTAATTTAATTTATTATTATTTATTATTATTTTTATTATTATTTTCTATTTATTTATTTTTCTTATTATTATTATAATTTTTTATTATTATTTTTTACCCTATCTTATTATTTTTATTATAATTTAATATTTTTTTGCCCTATCTTATTTTTTTCGTTATTATTACTATTATTATTTACTTTACCTTAATATTATTATTATCATTATTTACTTTTTCTTATTTTTATTATTATTATTATTATTATTATTATCATTATTATTTTAAATATTATTATTATTATTATTATTATTATTATTTTACTATTATTATTATTATTTAATTTATATATTTTTTCAAATTATTATATTATTTTAATTAATTATCCTATTATTATTACTATTATTATTATTATTTATTATTATTATCTTTACTTCATCTCAATATTATTATTATTATTATTAATAATATTTTTAATATTATTATTATTATTTTTATTAATTTATCCTATTACTATTATTATTATTATTATTTTATTATTATTATTATTATCTTTCTTTATCTTAATATTATTATTTTATTATTAATTTTAATTTATTTATTATGATTATTTGTATTTATATATTTTTTCAAATTATTTTATTATTTTAATTAATTTATCCTATTATTATTACTATTATTATTATTTTTATTATTATTCTCTTTAGTTTATCTCAATATTATTATTATTATTATTATTTTTTATTATTATTATTATTACTATATTATTATTATTTTTAATTTTTAATTATTTACCATTATTATGATTATATTATTTATTTATTTATATATATATATATTTTTTTCAAATTATTTCATTTTTTTATTATTATTATTACTCCTTTTGAGTTTTCACATCAGTGTTAGCTGATGGTCTTTCACTGGAGTCCGAGTGACAGCAAGTCTCCTCAGGTCTCCAGGACTCTTCTGAGTATTATTTTTTTATTAGTATTATTATTTTTTAATTAATTTTTATTTCTATTATTTATTATTATTATATTTTTTTTAATTTTATTATCTTCTATTAATTTATTTTATTATTTATATCTTAACTAGTATTTTATTTTATACATCATTATACTCTAATGTTTAAATTTAAAATCTTTTTATTTTACTTGTCTTTTTATATTTTAATATACTTTCTGTTTTTTCTGTCATGTCACCTTTTGTCTGTCTGGACACCCTAGAAATCAACTTTGAGATGTATCCTTTTTTTCATTCACTTCCTGTTTCTATGGTTACACTCCCACACTGTTAAAAAATATATATAATTTTTTAAATATTTTTTTGTTTTTGGTTGAATTTACATATATTCAGCTCTTTGGGTTTTTTGTGATATGCTTGTTCATAAGTGAATTGAGACCCATCTGATGAGGCAAAAACTTGGGGCCGGTTTAAATCAACTTAGATTTATATGGGCCCCAATTTTTGTCGAAATAAATTTATTATGGATTACTGTATTGAGTTCTTCCTTTATTGATATATATATATATATATATATATATATATATATATATATATATATATATATTAACCATTACTTACCAGACTTGTAGATAGCCCCGTCGGAATAACGACAGAGGGTGTAATTACAACCCTCTCAAATATAGAGTCCATGGTATATTATGGAAATAACTCAGGGAATTGTTGGAATCCTTGGTGATGTTAAATAGCCCTTCTTAATTATTTTCTTATTAGGATCTATCTCTGCAATCTGGGTTGAGTCATCTTGGGTTGACTTGGGTTATCTTGGGCCTCGTCTTAGTGTCCATATTCTGTTGGTTCTTATCTATGACACAAAGACGTAGTTTAAACTTGACGTCTTTTATTGCCAAGACCCATTTTCCTACCCACTGAGAGGAATTCTGACGACAGACGCCAAATGCTTCTGACTTCTTCGATCTCTCTATTCACTGATTAAAGCTAAGATTTTCCTACCGATTTCAGTCACGTGATATTCAAAACGAATCAAACATCACGTCTAAGTTAATAAGGGATTAAACGGTGGCTGAGGATTTTAGGTCCTGGTTACGATGTTAAACTGCAACTAGTGGTGAGGTTCCAACTATGGGGATTTGGGAGTGTGAGTATCCCTTCCACTGCCATTAATTCCAGGTCCACTCTTACTCAGAGTCGGTAGTACCTGCTAGGTCCTATTATGGGTTAAATAGATAAGAATGAGTTTTTAAAATTAGTTTAAAGTACCCAACGAGAATGGATTAAAACAAAAAAAAATCTTTTGGCATACAGTAAGCCAACAAAAGGTTACATGCCTTAGAATTCAACAACCAACCAACCTATCTATTAGAAATTTTCTATACTAATACTCGTGATCCCTAATGTACCGGTCGTTATCATCTTGTAACACCGTCTGCTTAAAATGAGACCGTCAAATCATCCAAGACAAAATGCAAAATGTAAATCCTATTATCTGGTGTTGCTTATTCGTCCAATTCTTGTTTCTTTTTGAGTGCGTCACTTATAAAGAAAGAAAGGATGAAAAAGAACATGCTTTACAGAAAAATATAATAAGAAGGAAAGAAGAGTGTAAGTTATTAAATCAAGATTATCATATTTTTACGTATTGGAGAACTGTAATAGCTCTTAAGTAAACATATCAAACTTGTAAAAATGAAATTATCATGCTGTAGTATATCAACAGTCTTGCTAGTAGGCAATAATTTCTATTGCCTTTTAAGCAATTTTGTTTTCATTTTTCACATACTATGTCTGTCAATATCTCCTCTCTCTCTTCTCTCTCTCTCTCTCTCTCTCTCTCTCTCTCTATCTATCTATCTCTGTCTGTCTCTGTCTGTCTCTTTGCTCCGTGATCCCCCTACCAAGCTGTTTATAATATTATTTCGTTCGTTGCAGGATAACTGGAAGGAAGTTTCAAACAGAGAAACTGACAGTGAAGAAAAACGTACCAGTCTTGCTTCAAATCAAATCTTTGGGATTAAGTAAAAATCCATTTTCTACGTTGATCATAAAATAAGTAGAGTCGTCGGTGTGGCCTAAAGTTGGTATCAGCCAGACAGCGATGGAGTATATCCTCTTTTCATTAGCACTAGACCAAGAAGATTGTTTTGGCATCTTATATGGAGCCTCACACCTACCACCAGCTCCTTACTTTACCGCACAGATCCCAGTGCTACTCATACGCTGAGATGGTGGGGTACGGTATCGAACCAGAACCTTATGGTTCCTAGTCGGACGCTCTACGACTGAGCTAAACCAGGGACTCCAATCCAAGACTAAAAAGGGCCATTACATCCTTGTGGGAAGTTACAGAAGGTCAAAAATTAGATATGGGTGAGCGGGACATCCACTTGTCTATATATCAATACTCGTGTTCTTTAATTGTACGACCGTTATCATCTTGCAACACCCTCTGATCAAAAATGAAACCGTCCAAATCGTTCAAGATGAAATGCAAGAATATCTATCCTGATTATCTGATGTTGCTTATCCGCCGAATTCGCATTTCTTATGAGTGTCGTCCCCTCAGCTAAGTAATGGACGATTCCGTTTTTATATAAAAAAGCAAGGGAAGAAAAGGGAAATGCTACACAGAAAAAAATATAATAAGAAAAGAAAGATAGAAAGAGAGGAGCGGAAATATAGGGAAGTGAGTGAGCACGCGGATGCGATAATGTTGATCTGTTTCAATCGAAACATAATGAAAAAGATGAAAAGAAGGAAAGAAAGAAAAAAAGATGAGACAGAGTTAGATCAAGATTATTATACTTTTACATATTGAAGTAGTTAGAAATAGCTCTTAAGTAAATAAATCAACATTGTAATAATTGAATTATCCTACTGAAGCATGTTCTTTTCTTTCACATCTTTCTTAATGATGAAAACGGAATGATCCATCATTTACTGAGGTGACGACACTCGCAAGAAATTAAGAATTCGGCGGATAAGCAACACCAGATATTTCAGGATTTACATTTGTGTATTTGATCTTGTCTGATTTGAAAGGTCTCATTTTTAATCAAAGTGAATTGCAATATGATAACGGTTGTACAAATAAGGAAACGTGTATTATGAATTACATAATTTTCTATTGCACTTTTTTATTATGCCTTATAATCCTTCATTTCTACCACAGTTATATGTATTCGGATTATAATATAATACAAAAATATTATACACATTGTATGGTTTGAAGTAACTATTACTATTAAATGATAATCATTTGTTTGCAAACACTTACCAGAGAATTGAAAAATCGTGTGGAATATGAGGGTCAAAGTAATACCAATTGTAGTTGGTGAACTTGGAACATTCCCAAAAAGTTTGGAAAAAAGACTGGAGAATCTGAAATTTGAGGACCATCAGAATACTACATTGCTGCAATCGGCTAGAATATTCAGAAGGAGTCATGGAGACCTGAGGAGACTTGTTGTCACCCAGACTCCAGTGAAATACCATCAGCTAACGCTGGTGAGAAAAAACTCTAATAATAATAATAATAATAATAATAATAATAATAATAATAATACTAATAATACGGACCACCTTATCCTGGCCAGAAGACCAGACATAGTTTATTCATTTAAAAAAAGAGAAACTTGTCAACTGGTGGACTTTGAAGTTTCCAGAAGATCACAGGTGTAGATGAAGGAAAACCAAAAGATGGACAAATAACTGGACCTGGAGCTGTGGGATATGAGAAGTGAAATGATACCAAATTGTAATTGGTGCACTTGGAACAGTCCCAAAAAAGCTTAGAAAAAAGACTGGAGGAACTGGAATATTAGAGGAGAATTAAGACCATCTACACCCACTGCATTGCTGCAATCGATCAGATACCCAGAAAGTCATGGAAACCTGAGCAGACTTGTTGTCACTCGAAATCCAGTAGAATACCATCAGCTTAGCTGGGCTGGTGTGAAACACTCTCATAATAATAATAATAATGATAATAATAATAATAATGTTTTTGACAATATTTCATCTAACAATAAAATAATTTTTTGTTATCTTTTTCATTGTTTACAGATGAGTCTTATTCAAATTATCGTATTTAGATTTTGAATCAGGGATCATTGTACTATTCCCTTTTCGATGTCACAAGTTGCTTCAATCAAGATGAGAAACTGATTTTCAAGTTGGGATTTTACAAGTAAGTTGCATTTACACTCTATGAATGTGATCGAAAACTGGTTTCAAGTTTAAAGTTCTTAACAATTTAAAAGTAAAATTTAAATGAATTTTTCTCCATTTACTCAGCTTGTCGCCAAAGATGAATTTTCTACTCATACCATTCTCTCCTCTCTCTTCTCTCTCTCTCTCTCTCTCTCTAACATCTCATGGACTGGTACTTTGCTATATATCTATAATTCTGTTAAATTTCTATTTAAATCATTTGTTTTATCCATCCAGGATCGTTAACATGGGAAAACAAGCAGCCCGATCTCAGGAATAGCATCATTATAGCAGATAGCCCAGCTGCGTTCAAACCACTCCACTGAATACAAAAACGTAAATCTATCACGTTGAAAGAATTACCTTCAATTTGTGGCAACTCTGTCGGACGACCTCCCGCATTCATGTAAGAAAATATCTATAATCTATTTATGTTGTTTAAAGGCTAAACAAAAAGATGAAAGAAATAAAAACAAAGAACGGAGACGGTGATATCACATGCAAAATCATGTTTGTTTGGACTGCTTTTGTTTCTCCTAATATCTTCCCTTGTCCCCTACTTATCGTAATTTCCTTTTTGTCCATGTTTCCGCGACCTCTAATCTCTCTCCC
>CM042142.1:89345905-89370109 GCA_023376005.1 Doryteuthis pealeii | reverse complement strand
CCTCGATTCTGACTTTTTTCATATTTCCATTATATGGAATTCTCCACTAACTCGCCTGCGCGTGAGATATGGCTTATCGTGTGATCATTCCGGTCCTAAGTCAATCGATAAATTGTTTCGTCTATTCAACAGAACATCATAATGTAGGATCCACATCAAGTGCTCACGAATAAGTATCAGTCGGAACCAGGCTGTGAGGCACTAGATCAATGCTAATTACGACATTGTCTCTACATTCGCACTTATTTCCCAACTTCAGCCGACTCTAAAATGCTATATTTTCTCTGCTCTTCAGTTCTAAACAAGCCGCTTCATACGTGGGAAGATTCTAAAAATGTTGTCAAGCTACCCAGGGACATTCTAGATATAAGCGAACTACTTTTCGCGCATATCTCGCTAGTGGTTGTTGCTCGGTATATCTCTTATCTTATGACAGCGTTTTATAAGAGAAATATCAGTAAGAAATAATGAAAATATCTAATAGTTATCCTGGCCGAGCCCCCTTCTGTTACGGACGACACACCGAACCTTACTCGAGTTAGGGATCGGGCAGCACTACACGCTGTGATGCACGTTTAACGAAATATAAAAATAGTTACAATATTCAAAACAAAATTGTTACGAATGATGGTCCGTCTAGGGTGGTATAATATAGAAAGTAAGTATTAAATCTAAAATATTAAACTCACCAAAGGTAGAGGGATTGGGAAAGATTCAGACAATTCTGCTTTACTTTGTTTTTTCCTTTTGTTCGCAATTAATCGTTTTTGTGAAGAGTGAGAGAGTAGAAAATCTGATGAGACAGAATGTGCGGTGACAAAGGTACTGAAGCATGGAGAGAAGACGCGTGAATCTTGCAACTTTATTATTTTGTATATAACAACAAAGGATTTAATTTTATTACACAATTATAAAACAGAAAAATAAAGTATATAAATCTATGTGGGACGCTGACGTATATACATATTATACAGGCATATGTACAATATAAAATAGAACAGGCGAGCAACCCTAACAAAATAACAGCATCTCTGAATAATAAATATAAAAACATGGATACAAACCAATAAAACACAGAAGTCAAAACTCAATGAAAAATATGTTTTTGTTTTTTTTTGTTTTTTTCGACTCCACGTAGCCCTTGAAATTCCGCAGAAAAAGTTCTCTTAAAAACAAGGACAGAAGTACGACATTCACTACATATAATATGTATTAATACTATATCTGATATACTGCGTTTAGAGTCTGTCCTAAGTTTCCTTCAATAAAAACGAATTATTCAAATATCTTTAAGTAGATATTTTCTCTTCCAAAATTGGATAGGCGAGCAATCCTTATATCCAAACTGGAAATCCACTGGGTTTTTACAATCCTGCCGTTAGCGCCTGGTCAAAAACCGAGCGGTTTGTTCGTAGGCTGGTTATCATGCTCAAAAACGTGTCTGTTGGTACCTATTGTGCACCAACTGTCTTTTGGATATGCGTCGGGGAAATCTCTTTCTTTGCTTGCTAAAATAAAATCACTCGTTTGTGGAAATACTTACTGCGAGGGTTCTGGCCGAGAGAGAGGGATTGACAAAAAAATCGGATTTCTGTGCGATTCAAGTCATAGGCAATACACAATGTTATCAGACTCTGTAGCGAGGTGTGGTAAGATGGATGTTGTAACACTTCGTCAAGAAATCGGATATCGTGCAGGGTTGGGATATTAAAGGGAGATAGTGTATATAACAAGGGGGTTAATTGTCAAATTTTGGAAAACAGTGCATCGACTACCACCACCATATTACAAATATTATCTACTTTAAATTGAACCGTTTACGGTGCAAAACTGAGTATTAAAACCGATTGCGCCACTAGTGCTCACGTACCGATCAGGTGTCCAATATATGTATAACAGATCTTATAATGTTACCAATCTATTGGCTAATATAGGCATTTACGTCAGATGATGTGGTCTTGTCGAAAATTGCAACCGTAATAAGTTGCAGATCAGATTGGAGGTAGAGAATTTGTGTTACTTTATGCATGATGTGCTCGAAGGCGAGGTCTGTGGTTGACATCTTTTGTTTCTCGCTTTCCGTACGCGCGAAACTCCTGTCTTCATCACATCATTTCGTGGATTGCCATAGGAAGTCCATCTCTAGAAGAGAGCTGAAGATAGTTCAGATCTTTTATCAATTAAAAATGTATTTTAAATTTAGGATTCAATAAAACAAATCAGACAATCCACAATAGCAAATAGACACTCTTCACAAGTCGACATAAATACGTACACCCTAACAATTAATAAATTTTTACTTGTACTTAATTAAGTATTTAAATAATGAAGAAATACCAAGATTTGGCTAAAGACTTTTACACTAGGATAATGATCTAGAAGAAAATAACTTTTTTATATACTGATCATTATAAATGATAGGAATGTAATTTATATCTGGATGATAGGGAGGCAATCCTGGACTTGGGCTGTTTATCAATTTAATAACCCTTTGGAAAGGTATGCATCCAATATTCATCCTCCATCTATCTGTCAATAGGAGGACAAAAACGTGCTCTTTAACTGTTGATTATGGACAACCGGAAATCCTGAAATTCAAATCTGATAAGAATTCCACTTTGGAAAAATATTGAAATATTGTCACATCTTTGCTAGTGCGAGGGTGGATTGGTGACCTACATATATCTGGGCGATTGTGGTATTCTTGTCGTAGAGCATTCGCGTAGAATCGAGGTTTACGGGATTTGATAACGGTCTTGGCCAACTCAGCGCATGGACAGCCCAACTTAGTAATCTAATCTGTTGCGATAAAGAAGCAGGGAGCTGACGATAGGCTGTGGATTCCAGTTCTTTCTTTTTTATGAAATTAAGCGTTCACTGTAATTGTGCGTATTTTTTCAAACATTTGAGAAATTAGCCATACCGCAAAATATTTATTAGCAATTCAAAAGTGCTAACCGTTTTTTGAGAAAACCTCTGTGAAGAACTTTGTATGTTGATGTGGTTTCATTGGAGTGTCGAAATGGTAATGATACAAAAGGACAGTCTGAAAGGATCCAACGTATACCCGTTCTGGAACTGAGAAAAATTATTTTTGGAGACTAATACATTTTAATTCCTATTACTAATAGTATATTTTCAGTCACCAGAAAATAACCCATAAATACAGGTTGGATTTTTCTGGTGACTGGAAAAATAAGTAATTGGAAAATGTCATTTTCTTTGGTAATACTGAAATCTAGGGATTTTCTGCTATATGTCTACTTATACAGTAAACAAAAGCATTGGTTTAGCTAACACGATGGACCCAATAGTAAGGGTACAGTTTAGTATTTATTTACAATATAAATCCAAACCCCATACATTGAAATTTCTGGTCGGAAAGTTTCACTTAGGAATGCTGCTTTAATATGTTTAAAGACAAAAAGAATAAAGATTTGGGGTTAAGCTAACCTGATGAAAGCAAAGTGAAGGGGTTTGGTTTAACCTTATATTTGCATTTTAAAATTGAACCTTTGCTAAAAAAAAAAATTAACAAAAACTTCAAAGGGTTTGGAATTTTCAAGATTTCTTATAATTAGAAATGCCCAATTCTAAAGGACCGCCCTCGGAGGTGGCAGGTTCCCATAGCGGACTGTTCATGTTGAAAGCCAAGAGGTCAAGAAGCGAAGTCAACAAAGCACCGGCACATCCACCTTACTACGATATTGTGGTTGAGGCTGTTTCTCGAATATTGGAACTTCACAGTCCCACAGAAGGCCTGTACTAACTTCTGAAGGCAAAGGTATATACAATACAATCCAATACAATAACAATACGCATCTGACTGGTGAATATTTCCATGGAGAATATGTATAGCGTACCTGGCCGGAAAATTCACTTTCTCCGTTTCATCATGCAGACATACTTTTGGGGATCTTTCATGGAAGAAGCATACGCAGTGTTTGTTGTAGAAGAATGGGCTTCCGTTCTCCATTCACTATTGACGGCTCCGCATTTCCGACCATTATGTACTCAAAACCTAAAATAAAAAAAAGAACTCAATTACAGATCTCGTTATCTCCGTTTGAGGAAATTGGTCTTGTTGTCACATCCTACTCAACGTTGGAGGGGTTGGTATATAATATTATATATATATATATATATATTAGAGAGAGAGAGGAGAGAAGAGGGGGTGGGGGAGAGAAAGATAGAGAGATTTGATCTCTCTGGTGATCGTAAAGTATATACACAGATGTATGTATTAAAAAAAACAGTTAAAAAAACAACAGCTGGCAACGGCCCATCGAGTAAAGGATCGGACAGGTGTAAAGTCAGTTGGGGTTTGCTTCTTGGTCGAGGTTAGTTGTTGTGTCTAGCCACACTGAAGAGGCGTGAAACGCCGAAACACCTTTTCTGTTGAATAACTTATTATAAATTAATATTGTTCCTTCCTGTTTTTTGGTAAATACGCTTCAAATCTCGATATTTTATGACACACCTTGTATATGTTTATATTATCATTATTATTATTATATTAAAGCTGAGTTATTGTTTCATAAAAGTTTTTTTCCTATTTGGTTAAATTAACACAATGAATACCAAAATATTTCTTAGTTCTGGCATTTGAGGCTCATGTTTGGAAAAATCCATTTTTAATTGGTTCTAATTACCGTAATTTGCAAGTGAAGTCAAAACTCAACCCGTCTTTTACTTTACATTTTGTTTGTCACTTTCGCCTTCCTTATATATCCTTCCTTATAGTCCTTAATATGTTTAGTTTCTCTCTGTGAGTGTAAAGAGAGAGATTAAACTTCCCACTTCTTTGTATATTAATTTTCTTCAGCAGCAAGAAACTAAACTGGCTTATATATAACATACAATAAAGTGGGAAGTTCCTCTCACACTCTTCACATATCTCTTTAATCTCACACAGAAACTAACACATATAAGGAGTTTAATCAATGTATATATATAGAGAGGACGAAAAGGGACATGTAAAATGTAAAGTAAAAGATGGGATCAGATCTTGTGTGTGAGATATTATATATATATAATATATATATATAGAAGAGAGAGAGAGAAGAAGAGAGAGAGGAGAGAGAGGGGGGGAGAGATAAAAACATATTACCTTGTGTTGAAATCATAAATTCGATCCAGTTATGCTGAGCAATCGCCCATGGGAGAAGAAAGTTGGGAATGAATTCGCAAAATTTTTCTTTGTAAATCATACCAAACTTAAAAATAAAACGAATATATCATTGAATTATTATATAATATATATATAATATATATATATATATATATAATATATATATTTATTCCACGATGTGTTGAGATTCCAGAATCTGTTGACAGGGATGATAAAAAGTGAAACTGTTTTTTTGGATTAATCATAAAGATACTAAACAAAAGCATAAACTTTTTATTCTTTTCTCTATAATAAAAACGTAAGCAATCAAGATATTTTAAATCAAGAGTTCGTTAGATTCAGAGAACGGGGATTCCAGTGGAAAAGTTTAAATTGGCTGATGAATTGGCACTGTGACAATCCGCTTGACCTTCGGGAGCATGCCCGATTACAAGGTGTGAGAAGTTTAGCTTAGTTGCGAAACCAGAGAATCAGGGGGCGTGTGCTCAAAAAGTCTGTCGATCTGTGAGTCGGCTTCGCCACGCGCAGTGGTTGAAGATGAGCTTGATTGTTAAATAAAGACTTAAGAAAAACAAGTCTTGTTTTTTATTGTTTAAAAACATAATGCACGGAACACATCCCGAAAAAGAAAGCAGAGATCTACCCCCAGCAGAAAGCGCTAAAGAGAAAATGGACGACAATGTAACGAATTAGCAGACTGTAAGCGCCCGGTAAAGAAAGTAAGACCCCTCCATCCCATCTCTACTCTGTTCGTTTCTCTCTCCCCATTATATATGTCGGTGTGTTTATAAGGGGTAATATAACATTTTCTACTACTTTCTCGGTCTCTGGTTTTCATTTTGAAAAAGAATTCCAACATGTAGTCATCCCAATGTCTGATTAAGTTTTTTTATAGTACACCGAAGCGTTTACCGTCAAGTTTACCCATCTCAAATAAATTTATCTTTTAGAATACTATTTTTTATTATTTCTACTTACTCTTGCATATGCAAAAATATCGCCCTACAAAGATTCTCATGATAGATCTTTACTAAATCTATAATATTAATTCCAAGTTTATCATCTTGCAACACCCCTCTGGTTAAAATCAGACAGTCCAAATCGACCAAGATGAAATCAAAATTGTAAATCCTGAGTATCTGGTGTTGCTCTCATCCACAGAATCCTTATTTTTTAAATGAGTTTCGTCACCTCAGCTAATAATGGACCATTCCGTTTTTTATTAGAAAGAAAGAAGGGGGGGAGAATATGGTACACAGAAAAATGTAAGAAAGAAAGAAAGAAAAAAAAAAAAGAAAGAAAGAATGTAGGAGAAAGATAGAGATAGGGGCGTTCTAATACTGTATGTATCCGCGAGTACGTGTTCAGTAATAAAAAGATAAAAATTGATGTGGTGGGGGTGCAAATTTATACCTTTGTTTGAATGACAATAGGCTAAAGAATTTCTTACTTCTCTGTCTTGTACCACAGGGGGTTCCGTACCTTCATGTACAATAATTTCGGCTTTCATATAAAAATGTTGTGGTGGATCAGGTTCTTCTATTTCATAAAGAAAGCCTAAAAAATTTAAAAAATACATATAAAAATCATCTTAATATGTAATTTCTGTGTATGGTTGTATGGTTGTATGTCTCGTTAGACTTCAGACTCTACCAAAAAGTTATAGTGGATTATTATTTGGCTTGTTCTAGTTTACAAGAATGTCCCAGCTACGCAAGAGACAAACTAGGATAGCAGCCAGCTAGTCGAGTTACTCCACCAATTAAGTAAGAAGTAAAGACTTTAAATATGCGAAATATTATAAGAATGCCTCCCAACGTCCATCATCTCCCATCTCCCACCTTTCTTATAAGAACTCTCTCTACATGTATATACTCGATACAGCAAAGGGGTATATAACAACCCTTATTGGGTTATTTTATACTTAAGAGGTTTTTTTCTATTCATGCTATGGTATTAAAAAATTTAACTCAATTTTAACACATTTTTAAATCATTTATTTCTATTTAACCTATCGATAGATTTCGTGATGTGTTTTAGCTAAGTCCAACAGAATAAATTGTCGCGTTATTTGCAAGGGTTGTTTCCATATGTCCCATGTTTGATATTTTCAAAAGTACGCTAAAGATTTCATAGACTGAAGGTTCATATGATAACCCCTACTGTTGATTTTTAACCTATGGAATTCAAGCACTGCAACACCAATGGAAGGAGTGTGTGGACCGCAAGTTGGTAGGTTGATTGGTTGGTTGGTTGGTTGGTTGGTTGGTTGGTCGGATTGAACGGCATGGCAACTTTGTTGAGTTATCTTATACCCCAAAGACGTTTATTCTATATCATGCTTGATAGGTATTCAAAAATGATTAAACTCAATTTTTTAACACATTTTTAAACTCTTTTCTTCTATTAGCCTATAAAAGAAACCCTAACAGGTACTACCACTCCCGATCAGTTTGGACATGGAAGTAATAGAGATGAAGAGATTATTTTATGTCGAAGACTTTTATCTACGCAACCCTAATAAAGTCACAACCATAGCTCCTAACAAATCGCTGCATTCAACTTACCAAAATTGATTTCAGCGCTGCTAGCAAAGTATTTCTCTTCTGAAAAACAAAAACAAAGAAAAACTAAATGAAGGCATAAAAATTAACGTTTTTCTTTACATCATTATAAAACAATTTGCGTTGTTATCTGATAATATTTCTCCCAATAAAGAGAATTCTGGAGATCTGGGAATGTAAAGTACCCCTTCATTACGACTGAATATAGATTAAATGAAAATTAGATACCTGTGTGGAAAGAGTCATATTAAATCCTCCTTTTGAGACATAGCTTTGATATGTTCCCATGCCTCAAAAGTGATATCAAATTGTTTCTCCTCTTACGCTTCGGAAAAAGAAAGTTTTTATTCATTTGATTTAGAAAAAAATTGTTTGTTAATGCACTTATAGGAAGGCATGATCTACTACAAAAAAGATTATAAATCATATGGAATCCGATCTCACTTGACAAGTTAAACTGAAAATTCTTCCAAGCCATATATTTACGGATCTGTTGTTCATACTCAAAATTAAATTATTCATAGTTGATAAAATGTCGGTTAGGTGAAATGGCCTTCGGTTGATTTCCGTTCTGGGAAATGTGTCAGCTAAATGATCTTTCGGTGAAATATCTGTCAGTAAAATGACATTCGTTTATTGTCTGTCAGTAAAATGTCCGTTAGGTGAAATTTCTGTCTGTAAATGACCGTTCAGTGAAATGTCTTTCGGAGAAATGGGCTTTCGTTGAAATGTCTGTTCGGGAAATTTCTTCAGTGAATTGTCTGTCGTTGAAATGTCAATTCAGTGAGATGTCTGTCAATTAAATATCTGTCCGTCCAAATGTCCATTCGACGAAATTTTCTTCAATTAAATTTCCGTTCAGTGAAATGTTTGTCGATAAAAACGTCCGTTCAGGAAAATGTCTGTTGATTAAATACCTGTCGTTTAAAATGTCTATTTAGAGAACTGTCCTTTAATTAACTGTCCTTCAATTAAATGTCCGTTCAGTGAAATGTTTGTCGGTAAAATGTCCGTTCTAGGAAATGTCCGTCAGGAAATGTCCGTTCGGTGAAATGTCCTTCGATAAATGTCTGTTCAGTGAAATGTATGTCGGGGAAATGTCTGTTCAATAAAATGCACTTCGATGAAAGGTCCGTTTATGAAATGTCATTGAAATGTCTGTCGGACATTTCTCCGCCACGTCGATCACTTACGATAATTAGCACTCCCATTCTTCACTCCGAATTTGCTGTTATTAACCTTTTGCAAAGAGCTGAGATGAAAAGATTGACGTTCCTTCCGGTTGGAAGATATGGAATAGAAAAGTTTACAATAAAGGACTGTCATCGGAGACGTTGTGTGACCGATCGACGCACAGCTGGCGCAATCTCTCTATTAGCATTCACTGCAATTCATGTGGTCATCTGGGGTTTAATCACAGCCATATGAAGCTTGGTGAAGAGTTCTGTGGGTTGGAAGAAAGTTAAAGAAAGCAAAAGATGTATTATCCTGATTATTATCAACATGCTGTTTATTGGTAAGAATAGGCTCATATATAGAATGAGAGAGAGGGAGGAAAGAATTCAAGACCGAGAAGAGAAGAGAGAGGAGACGAGAGAGAGATAGAGAGAAGAGAGAAAGAAGAAAGTTAGAGAAGAAAAGTCAGATGACCACGGACCAAGATGACAGATTGAAGTTAACAGGACATGGTGACACAAGAAGATATCAATATAGATAGAAACAGAATTCAAATATAGATAGACGGAGATCACGAAAGATTAGAGAGTGAGGAAAGAAGAATGTTTTTTGAGAGAGATAAATGCATAGATAAAAGAGTGAGATAGGGGAGAGAGAGAGACGAGAGAGAGAGAGATGAAGTTAAAGAGAGAAAGAGATAGACGACTTAGATAAAAACAGAAGACAAGATATATAACAGTAGAGTTGTTTCCAGTATGTCCCATGTTGTATTTTCAAAAGTACGCTAAAAATTTCTGACTGGAAGGTTCATATGAAACCTCATTATTCAATCTTCAATTGCATTCTTATTATCAACGTGTCATCTATTAAAGTCTTGCCAGTAAGATTTACTGCAAACGGCCCATATTGTTATGCATTTAAAATCCTGATCATATGTGATATATGGACTCCTAATGAAATAAGATTTACGTAGTATCTGTGGGATAATTTGTATAATGCATTTAATAAAATGGAGTTAATAGATAATTATGGCGTACTGATTCTAATTCTATCATTTTATTCTCAAAAGCAATCCTATATGTAAGCTTGATATTAGAAACAATTGAAAACATTAAAATAAGATCAATATCTTTATTCGTCTTATATGTTTTTGTCTTAGGTCTTTCTAATTTAATACATTACTTTATTACAAAAAAAATTGCGAGTGACTTACCAAGGTGGTCAATTTAAAATTGTTAAGAACGGAACGGGCCAGTGCGAGAATTCACTTACCAATAGTTTGTCCTTTCCCAACAGAATGCGTACTAGTAGAGATAATCCGTTCATTAATCCAGTGTTATTCCCTGGACACGAAGAAGATACACGTGCAACGTCTTTCTCAGGAAAATATGACCAGACATGCGATTTCTCTGATAATCGAGCAAGACAATACTGAAAGACGTTGCACGTGTATCTTTTATCTTCGTGTCCAGGAAATAACACTGGATATATGACACGGATTATCTCCTATCTATACGCAATGTCTGTTGGAAGCGACAACCTATTTGTAAGAAATCTCGACTGCCCGTTCCGTACCTAACATTTAAATTTGACACCTTGTGTCACTCGCAAATTTTCTTTGTAATAAAGTAGTGTATTAAATTAGAAAGACTAAGGAGGAAACTATATAAGAACGAAATTAAAGATATTATACTTATTTAATGTTATTTCTAATTGGCGTTTCTATATCAACTACATATAGGTTAGCATTTTTGAGAATAAAATGATAGAATTAGAAATCAGTGTAACAGCCACTAATTATCTATTCACCAATCTTATCTAAATCATTATACAAATATCCCCACAGAATACTACGTAAATCTTATTTCTTAGAGGTCATCATAACACAACATGTCAGGTGGACTTTTTAACATGCATTACCAATATGGGCCGTTCTGCAGTAAACTTACTCGGCAAGACTTTAATAGTATGATCATCGTTTCGCCTAAAAAGATGCTAATAGATTGAATAATTTGAGGTTATCATTAACCTTTTCAGTCTATGAAAATTTGAGCGTAACTTTTGAAATGATCAAACATGGACATATGGAAACAACTCTATCTGTCTAATATATCTTTCTTCTGTTTTTTATTATATCCATTTCTTTCTCTCTAACTCATCTCTCTCTCTCTCTCTTCTTCTCTCCCTCTATCTCTCTTAATCTATGCATTATCTCTCTCAAAACCTTCTTCTTCTTCATCTTCTAAATCTTTCGTGATCTCCGTGCTATCTATTTGAATCTGTTTCTATCTTATATTATATCTTCTGTCTTCCCTTTAACTTTCATCTGTCTATCTGTCCTCTTCCATCTGACTTTATCCTCTCTAACTTTCATTTCTTTCTCTCTCTCTCTCTCTCTTCTCTCTCTCTCCCTCTCTCTCTCCTCTCTCGGTCTGAATTCTTTCTCCTCCCTCTCTCTCATTCTTATATTAGCCTATTCGTTTACCAATAAAAGCATTGTTTGAGCTATACTTATCAGATATATATCACTTTTTTTTTTTTCTTATCTTTAAGCTTTTCCCACCCACACGAACCTCTCACCAACTTCCCCATATGGCTGTGATACAAACCCCCAGATGACCACATTAATTCAGTGAATGCCTCTCAAGTAGAGAGGATGGCGCCCAGCTGGCGCTCGATCGTCATCAACAACTCTCGATGACAGTCTTTTATGTAACTCTTTCTATTTCCATTCTTCACCGGAAGGCCAACAGTACTCTTGTCTCTCAGCTTCTTTCAAAAGGATACATAAACAGCAAATTCGGACAGTGATAAAGAATGGAGTTGCTATTTATCGTAAGTCGATCACGTCGCCGAGAAATGTCGACAGAGACATATTTCAATGACATTTTTCATTTAAAACGGGACCCTTTCATCGAAGTGCATTATTAACTTGAACAGACATTTCCCGACATACATTTCACTGAACAGACGATTTAATCGAAGGACATTCACGAACGGACATTCCCGACGGACATTCACTAGAACGACATTTTTACCGACAAATTTCACTGAACGCGGGACATTTAATGTAAGACAGTTAATTAAAAAGGACAGTTCTCTGAATAGACATTTATACGACAGGTATTTAATCAACAGACATTTCCTAACGGAAGTTTTTATCGTACAAAACATTTTCACTGAACGGAACTTAATTGGAGAAAATTTCGTCGAATGACCTTGGACGACAGATTTTAATGACAGACATCTCACTGAATTGACATTTCACACGACAGATCAATTCACTGAAGAAAATTTCCCCGAACAGAACATTTCAACGAAAGACATTTCTTCCGAAAGCATTTCAGCTGAACGGTCATTAACAGACAGAATTTCACCTATACGGACATTTTACTGACAGACATATAAACGAATGTCTTTTACTGACAGATATTCACCGAAAGAATTCATTTAGTGACACATTCCGCCCAGAACGAAATTCAACCGTAAGCGCCTATTTCACCTAACGACATTTTATCAACTAGAGATAATTTAATTTTGAGTATGAAAACACGGATCCGTAAATTTATATGGCTTGGAGAATTTTTCAGTTTAACTTGTCAAGTGAGATCGGATTTCCCATATGATTTATAATCTGTTTTTGTAGTTAGATCATGCCTTCCCCTTAAGTGCATTAACAAAACAATTTTTTTCTAATCCAAATGAATAAAACTTTTCTTTCCCAGGGAAGCTAAGAGAGAACAACAAAGATATTGATATCACTTTAAGGAGGCATGGAAGCATATCAAAGCTAATGTCTCAAAAGGAGGATTTAATATGGCTCTTTCCACAACAGGTATCTTAATTTTCCATTTAATCTTGATATTCAGTCTAATGAAGGCGGTATTTACATTTCCCAGATCTCCAGAATTCCTTTATTGGGAGATATTATATAGATACAACGCAAATTGTTATAATGATGTAAAGAAAACGTTAGTTTTATGCTTCATTAGTTTTCTTTGTTTTTTTTCAGAAGGAGAAACATACCTTTGCTAGCAGCCGGAAATCAATTTTGGTAAGTTGAATGCAGCGATTTGTTATAGAGCTATGGTTGTGGACTTTATAGGGTTTGCGTAGTAAAAGTCTTCGACATAAAATAATCTCTTCATCTCTATTACTTCATGTCCAAATGATCGGGAGTGGTAGACCGTTAGGGTCATTTATAGGCTAAATAGCAAGAAAACGAGTTTAAAATGTGTTAAAAATTGAGTTTAATCATTTTTGAATAGCCTAATCAAGCATGAATAGAATAAAACGTCTTTGGTATAAGATTACTCACAAAGGTTGCCATGCCGTTCCAATCCGGACCAACCAACAACCAACCAACCAACCAACCAACAATTAACCCTACCAACTGCGGTCCACACCACTCCTTCCATTGGTGTTCAGTGCTTGAATTCCATAGGTTAAAAATCAACAGTAGGGGTTATCACATGAACCTTTCAGTCTATTGAAATCTTTAGCGTTACTTTTAAAAACTATCAAACATGGCGACATATGAACAACTTGCAAATAACGCGACAACTTGTATTCTGTGGACTTAGCTAAAACACATCACGAAATCTACGTAGGTTAAAATAGAAATAAAATGATTTAAAAATGTGTAAAAAATTGATGTTAAATTTTTAAATACCATAAGCATGAATAGAAAAAAACCTCTTAAGTATAAAATTAACCCAATAAGGGGTTGTTTATACCCCCTTGCTGTATCGAAGTATATACATGTAGAGGAGCAGTTCTTATAAGAAAGGTGGGAGAGGAGATGATGGACGTTGGAGGCATTCTTAAATTATTTTCGCCATATTTAAAGTCTTTACTTCTTACTTAATTGGTGGAGTAACTCGACTAGCTGGCTGCTATTCCTAGTCTGTCTCTTGCGTAGCTGGACATTTCTTGTAAACACAAGAACAGCCAAATAATAATCCACGTATAACTTATCTGTTAGAGTCTGAAGTCTAACGAGACATAAACCATACAACCATACACAGAAGAAAATTACATATTAAGATTGATTTTTATATGTATTTTTTAAATTTTGTAGCTTTCTTTATGAAATAAGAAGAACCTGATCCACCACAACATTTTTATATGAAAGCCGAAATATTGTACATGAAGGTACGGAACCCTGTGGACCAAGACAGAGGAAGAAGAAATCTTTAGCTTTGTCATTCAAACAAAGGTATAAAATTTGCACCCACCACAATCAATATCTTTTTATTATGAACACGTATCGCGGAACATAACAGTGTTATTAGAACGCCCCATCTCTATCTTTCTCTACATTCTTTCTTTCTTTCTTTTTCTTTTTCTTTCTTACATTTTCGGTAGCAATCCTCCCCCCTTCTTTCTTTCTAATAAAAACGGAATGGTCCATTATTTAGCTGATGGGACGAAACTCATAAAAAATAGATAATTCTGTGGATGAGCAACACAATACTCAGGATTTAAATTTTTGATCTTCATCTTGGTCGATTTGGACTGTCTGATTTTTAACCAGATGGTTGCAAGATGATAACAGTTGATTAATATATAATTTAGAAAGATCTTATATAGAATCTTTTGTTGGGCGAGTATTTTGCAGTATGCAGAGTAAGTTAGAAATAATAAAAATGTATCTCTAAAAGATAAATTTTATTTGTAGATTGGTGTACTTGACCGTTAAACGCTTCGAACTGTACTATAAAAAAACTTAATAGACATTGGGAGATACAGTGTTGGAATTTGTTCAAAAATGAACCAGAGACGAAGGAAAAGTAGATTTAAAAATTGTTATTATACCCTCTATAACACACCGCTATATAATGGGAGAGATAAACGAAACAGAGTAGAGATGGGATGAGGGGTCTTACTTCTTTTACTCGGGCGCTTACAGTCGCTAATTCGTTCTACAATTGTCGGTCATCTTCTCTTTGCGCTTCTGCTGGGGGTTAGATCTCTGCTTTTCTTCTTCGGGCTTGTAACCGTGCATTATGCTTGTTACTTTAAACATAAAACAAGACTTGTTTTTCTTAAGTCTTTATTTAACAATCAAGCTCATCTTCAACCACTGCGGTGGCGAAGCGACTCACAGATCGACAGACTTTGAGCACACGCCCTGATTCTCTGCGCAACTAAACTAAACTTCCTCACACCTGTAATCGCATGCTCCCGAAGGTCAAGCGGATTGTCACCAGATTGCCAATCATCAGCCATTTAACTTTCCACTGAATCCCCGTTCTTCTGAATCTAACGAACTCTTGATTTAAAATATCTAATTGCTACGTTTTATATAGAGGAAAAGAAAAAAAGGTTATGCTTTTTGTTGTAGCTCTTATGATATAATCCAAAACAGTTTCCACTTGTTTATCATCCCTCACAGATTCTTGGAATCTCACACTGTGAATAATATAATATATATATATATATATATAATATATATATATTATATATATAATATTCAATGTTATATTCGTTTTATTTTTAAGCGTTTGTATGATTACCAAAGAAAAATTTTGCGAATTCATCCAACTTTCCTTCTCCCATGGGCGATTTGTCGTCAGCAGTAATGGATCGAATTTGGATGATTCAACACAGGTAATATGTTTTATCTCTCCCCCCCCTTTCTCTCTCTCTCTCTCTCTCTCTCTCCTCTCTCTCTATAAATATAAATATATATATATATATATATATATATATATATATATATCTCACACACAAAGATCTGATCCCATCTTTTACTTTACATTTTTACAATGTCCCTTTCGTCCTCTATATATATACATTGATTAACTCCTTATATGTGTTAGTTTCTGTGTGAGATAAAGAGATATTGAAGAGTGTGAGAGGAACTTCCCACTTTATTTGTATGTTATATATAAGCCAGTTTAGTTTCTTGCCTGCTGAGAAGAAAATTAATATACAACGAAAGTGGGAAGTTAAATCTCTCTCTTTACACTCCACAGAGAAACTAACATATTATAAGGACTATAAGAGAAGATATATATTAAGAGGGCGAAAGTGACAAACAAAATGTTAAAGTAAAAGACGGGTTGAGTTTTTGACTTCACTTTGCAAAACGGAATTAGAACCAATTAAATGGATTTTTTCCAAACATAGCTCAATGCCAGACTAAGAAATATTTTGGTATATTCATTTGTGTAATTAAACCAAATAGGAAAAAAAACTTTTATGAAACAAAAACTCAGCTTTAATATAATAATAATAATGATAATAATAACATATCAAGGGTGTCATAAAATATCGAGATTGAAGCGTGTATTACCAAAACAGAAATGAACAATATACATTATATATATATAAGTTATCAACAGAAAGTGTTTCGGCGTTTCACGCCTCTTCAGTGTGGCTGGACACAAAAACTAACTCCGACCAGAAGCAAACCCCAATCGAACTTACACCTGTCCGATCTTAACCTCTGGGCGCGTTGCCAGCTGTTGTTTTTTAACTGTTTTTTTTTTAATATCATACATCTGTGTATATACTTTACGATCACAGAGAGATCAAATCTCTCTATCTTTCTCTCCCCCACCCCCTCTCTCTCTTCTCTCTCTCTTCTCTCTCTATATATATATATATATATATTATATATAACTAACTATACCCATCCCTACGTGAGTAGGATGTGACACAAGACCAATTTCCTAAACGGAGATAACGAATCTAATTGAGTTCTTTTTTTTCATTTAGGTTTTATGTACATAACTGGGTCAAAATGCTTAGCCGTTCAATTGTGAATGAGACACGGAAGCATCTTCTACAACGAAACACTGCGTGATGCTTCTTCCATGAAAGATCCAAAAAGTAATGTTGCATATGAACGGAAGGTGATATTTTCCGGCCAGGTACGCTATACATATTCTCCATGGAATATTCTACAGTCAGAATGGTATTGTATTGTATTGTATTGTATTGTATTGTATAAGCTCTCTGCCTCAGAAGTTAGTTACAGTGCTTCTGTGACTGTGAATCCAATGTTCGAGAAAACCAACGTATCGTATTCATGAAGGTTGATGTGCGGTGCTTGTTGACCTCGCTTTTCTTCTGGACTCTTGGCTTCAGACATGAACAGTCCGCTATGGGAACCTGCCACCTCCGAGGGCGGTCCTGTTAGAATGGGCATTTCTAATTATAAGAAATTCTTGAAATCCAAAACCTTTGAAGTTTTTTAAATTTTTTTTAGCAAAGTTCAATTTAAATGCAAATATAAGGTTTAAAACCAACACCCTCACTTTGTGTTCATCAGGTTAGCTTAACCAAATCTTTATCTTTTTGTTTAAACATATAAAGCAGACACTAAGTGAAACTTTCCGAGCCAGAAATCAAATGTTATGGGGTTGGATTTATATTGGTAAATAAAAATACTAAACTGTACCCTTACTTGGGTCCATCAGTTTAGCTAAACCGAATGCTTTTTTTTACTGTATAAAAGTACACTATATAGCAGAAAATCCCTAGATTTCAGATTACCAAAGAAAAGACATTTTTCCAATTACTTATTTTTCCAGTACACAGAAAATCAACGTTATTACGGGTTGATTTTCTGCCTGTGACTGGAAATATACTATTAGTAAATAGAAGTAAATGATATTATTCTCCAAAAATGAATTTTCTTTCCATTCTCAGAAACGGGTACGTGGGATCCTTTCAGACGTCCTTTTGTATCATTTACCATTCTACACTCCAATGAACCACATCAACTATACAAAGGTTCTTCACAGAGTTTTCTTCAAAACGTAAGCACTTTTTGATTGCTAATAAATATTTTGGGTATGGCTAATTTCTCAAATGTTGAAAAAATACGCCACAATTACAGTGAACGCTAATTTCATAAAAAAAGAAAGAACTGGAATCCACACCTATCGTCAGCTCCCTGGCTCTTTATCGCACAGATTAGATTACCTAAGTTGTTGCTGTCCATGCGCTGAGTTGGCCAAGACCGTTATCAAATCCGTAACCGTTCGATTCTACGGCGAAATGCTCTACCGACCAAGTATACACTATCGCCAGATATATGTAGTCACCAATCACCCTCGCACTAGCAAGTGTGACATAATTTCAATATTTTCAAAGTGGATCTTATCAGATTTGAATTCAGAATTTCCGGTTGTCATATCAACGTTAAAGAGCACAGTTTGTCTCCTATTGACAGATAGACGGAGGAATGAATATTTAGATGCATACCTTTCCAAAGGGTTATGTAAATTATTAAACAGCCAAGTCCAGGATTTGCCTCCTATCATCCAGATATAATTACATTTCCTATCATTTTATAATGATCAGTATATAAAAAGTTAATTTTCTTCTAGATCATTAATCCTAGTGTAAAAGTCTTTAGCCAAAATCTTGGTATTCTTTCATTATTTAAATACTAATAAAGTACAGTAAATTTATTATTGTTAGGGTGTACGTATTTATGGTCGATTGTGAAGAGTGTCTATTTGCTATGAAGATTGTCTGATTTGTTTTATGAATCTAAATTAAATACATTTTTAATTGATAAAAGATCTGAATATTCCAATTTTAAGGAGAGATATACAATGGATCCGAAAAGATGTGGATGAAGACAGAGTTCCCGTTAGAATAGAAACAAATGGACTGAATGTAAGTAAAATTAAACTTTATAGACAATTGTTGATATTAGATAGGAATAGTTGAAACCACATAATTCTGAGTGGAAAATGATTATTATTAAATAGCAATAGATACTTTAGACTATATTATATATATATTATATAATAATATATATAATATATATATATATATATCAACTCCCGCACAAGTAGGATGCGAAGCAGGGTCAATTTCTTTAGTGGAGTTTAACAGGTTTGAATTTAGAGTTTAATTTCCCTTAGACAGGTTTCCATACCAAGGCTAAAGACCTCAGTCTACCCCACTATTACGCATAAGTAAAGGGAGAATAGTTGGATGTATATATTTTCTAATGGTATTAGCACTATATGAAATGCAAATAGCCTCATCAAGGATTTGAACTCGGATCGCCGAATCCCTTTTCTACAACGATCAACATTACACAAATTTTAAGCATATAAATGCTTGAATTATTAGCATTAAATAGAAATACTTGATGCCCTATAACTCTGTTCAGATTATTTGTGTTATATAAGAATTCTTGACACCATATAACTGTGAGCAAATTATTTATGTTAGATAGGAATAGTTGATATCATATAACTATACAAGCAAATTATTATTCTAGTCAAATAAAAAGAGAAGATTTAAAAATGGCTACATAAAATAACCCCGAAAGGATTAGCACGCCGTTAAATTCAATCACCCAATCAATTAACACACATACAAACACATACGATTTTCTTTTTACAGTCTCAGTTTGCCATGACGGAAAACATTTTCAACTTTGTGACTTTGGCACGGAATAAAAGAATTTTGACATTTCGCGTGTTATCGATCGAGGAAATTGCAGAAATTGTGTGAATATGTTGGGTAAGAAATTCAAACAAGAAATATTTTCTTTTTCCATAAGAATTGGTTTAGATTAGTGGGGGTTCAAATGAACCTTTATTAAATTCTATTTCTGTCCATAATAGTTATCACTAGCAGGACCTGTGGAATTACCACAGTATAATAATTTAGAGTAATGATAAAAAACTGAAGCCGGAATGTTCTGGAGTCCCAAATAAATACATATAAAAAATCTACAGCATTTCCAATTAAATTTCAATAAAATTGCAGTCTGAAGAAGCCCATCTAATATGGCGGAAATAGATCTATACAGCTAATATGATTGATATTTAAGCCTTTTCTTTACCAGAATATTGCTCTGTATATAATTCCTGGATTATATTATATTGAGCTCTCGATATCAACCAAGGCAAAAATAACACAACACACACACCACACACAACACACACACACACACATATATATATATATATATATATTGAATAAAACGAACTACTTAACAAACGATCAGTACTCACATTCAGATGTAGGCAAGAAATAAAATTTTATTAAGCCACCTAAAAAACAAACAACTCCAAAAAACTAAAATAAATTCAAAAACTTTCTTAATAATTAAAGAAATAGATGAATAATAATAATAATAATAATAATAATAATAATAATAATGCAATCGCAAAATTGATACAGCAGTAGATTAAAACGCTATCCCTTAAATCACACAAAGAAACCAGCCTCCCCACCATACCCCACAAAAACTAACTAGAATCAAATGTTTGATCATTCCCAAGACTTGGTTTGAAAATTGCATAGGTGAGAAACTGACAGACACCAATCGCTGTTGACTTTATGTCTTAGCTAGTCTAACTTAGACTACTCTATCAATGATATTGAGCACTCTTTACGAATAAATATAGCAAACTATATTATAAATATCAATATATATATGTTACTGATTTTGAGTTTTTATTCATTTTTACTTAATTTTCTATTTCTTTGCATACTTTTGACGATGTTACAGCCAAAGAAAATATTCCCAAAGGATACCAAAATATTTTCTTAAACTCTTTTCAAAATGCCTTGGCCAATGTCACCCAAGTGTCACCTTTAAGATTCCAGAATTTAAAACTTTTATCGGAGACAAAAGAAAAAACTAATTATCCGTTCTTCGTTCTTCCACTTACAAAAGAACAAGGTAAGTACAGATGTTACATAATAATTGAGTGATGAGTAATAATTCAGGGGTCGTTTGAGACCTTGGCTTTCATTGGATGAAAATCACGTGATCGGATTATGCTCAAATTTAGAGACAATATAAAAAAGATTTAGCAGAGATTTAACAAAATATCTTGGCGAAGTATTTTATTGAAATGTAGCGTAGTGTAGTGTAAAAAGTCGTAGGAAAAAGCGTAAATTGTAATCGTGTTACAATTTATGAGTAGCATAAATTGTTGACAGACCCTGTAGCGAGAATTCAAGGGGACCAGTGGAAAACTACCTGGACGTTATAGTTCTCTGACCCCTAAAGGCGCGAATCTTGCGCGTCACGTGACCTAGTTAGTTGAGGTGTTATCTCCCGCGCGGAAGAACATGGGCTAGATTAACAAAATCTTGATCAAGAAAAAAATTTTTTGTGGTTTAAGTAATCCCAATGACTAAAGTTAGCCCGTAGAATAAACCCTTAGTAAGAAAACAGCTAGACGACAGATGAAGTAGATGAGGAAACATGGCGAATAGAAGTAGTAAAGAAGAAATGAAGTAACAAGTAAGTCTCTACTCTGTGTCTGTCTCTCTGTCTCTCTCTCTATCACCTGAGTTTTCTCTCTCGTTTATATACCCGATGTATGATGTACGATGTTAATGTGGGTATATAAGAATCGTAAATTAGTGAATTGTTTGTTCATTTTATGAGACAAAAAAGGAAAATCCGTTCTGCTATTCTAATAAAAACACTCTCATAGATATGCTTACATTTTTTAATTACCTATGGGAGATTCCAAGAAGGTGTTGACTCGGATGGTGAATGTGTGGAGACTATTTGAAATTATATTATAAAGGTACTTTCGTAAATTGTTAGAATTTGAAAAAATCACACTATACATGGTGTTTATTAATATTAAATGTATATCATTTAATATGAATTAAAACAAACCTGGTTAAATTTTTTCTGTTCTTCTTATAAGGCAAAAAAGGAATGGTATCACAGAAGAAATTATTGCAATTGATAGAAACTCAATCTAAAGTGGAAATTTGTCTCTATCATTTCAACATGAAGAAAATAAGGTAGGTATGATAATAATATTATTATTCAGCACATTTTTAGGACGAGTATCTTTATCGTAGTTGTTTTTTTATCACCGTGTGAAAAAGAATACTGGTCAACTTCTTAGTATCATGGGTTCAACATACACCCTAGGAGAATCGAAGAACATACTTGTGAAATACGGAGGAAAATGTATTGAATAATAAGAAATAGAAGGCCGTCGGAAGTTCATCCTGAAATTCTCAAGCTTCTTTTGAGGAAAAATCAACAAAGAATGTAATTTTCCTTTTATGTTGATTGATTAATATATTTAATGGTACATAAACCCACCCGAGTTATTTTATGGCAAGCGATAAATTACACTGGTTTACAAAGAAATTGAGGCAAGCACAAAAATAGCTGTTTTAACCTAATTTGGGGGTGCTGAATTCAGATTTGAAATCCATTTTTACTCATCACCTCTAGTTTTTTTAGATATGCATACTGTACATTTTGTACACATACTGTACATAAAGGCATATATGCATTCAGGGTTAATTTCTAATATTGTGTGACTTGTGTCTTCTTTTTTAGTTATTATGCAATAAATGTAAGTGATAGCATTACATTATATATATATAGCTATATATCAAGACGGATTTTGGCAGTTAAGCGTAGCCAACACATTTCAATCAACAGCGAACACAGCGTCAAGGAGAATCCTCTGGTTGACATGAATAAGGTGCTTCTTCCTCCTCTTCACATCAAGCTTGGTTTGATGAAGAATTTCGTGAAGCCATGAACAAAAATGGTGCTGTCTTCCAACACTTGTTACTGTGTTCCCAGGTCTCAGTGCTGCTAAGCTCAAAGAGGGCATCTTTGTCGACCTCAGATCCGAGAAGTGCTGAAGGATACTGATTTTGAGGAGCTTCTTACCTTAAAGGAACTGAAAGCATGGGAAGCATTTAAGTCATCTGTAGTAGCTTCCTTGGTAACACACGCGTACCAAATTACCAAGCCTGTATTGAGAAGTTGCTAAAGACTTGTGAGGATATGGGATGCCAAATGACACTCAAAATTCATTTTCTCCATTCCCACCTCAACTTCTTCCCTCCAAACTTTGGAGCAGTGAGTGATGAGCACGGAGAAAGATTCCACCAAGACGTTACGAAGATGGAGAGCAACTACCAAGGCAAGTGGAACCCCAGCATGATGGGAGAATTCTGCTGGATGCTCTTGCGTGACATCCCGGAGGCAAAATACAGCAGATCATCTAAGTAAACACACTTTTAACTGTCTGCGGTACTATGAATTGTGTACATTGTGTCATCCAAGTATATTTATCTCGTCAATGTTCTTTATCTATCCTGTTTTATCTGTAATAAGCTGCTGCAACTGTTGAAATAAGCCTGTAAATACTAAAATGAGACTATTTAAAAGACAGAAAACTAGAGGTAATAGAGCAAAACTGTTTATAAATTTGAATTCAGCACACCCAAATTAGTAAAAACACCTATTCACATTCTTGCCTCAGACAAAAAATATTTTTTTGTAAACCAGTGTTATTAGAGATGGTCAGATTTATTATGTTTTACAAGGATTCTTCTTGATTTTAACAATAAGTTGTCTACAATTCTTTGTAGTTCAATGAATAGGGACTCTCTTTAAGCGATAAGTTTACAATGTAAAGTTAAAAATTTATTACTATATTTTGGGGTAAATTTTATTTCTTTTAGAAAAGATAAAAATTCATCTCTATAGACATTTTAAATGTATCTCTCATGTAGTTTTTGTTGTAAAAAACGTTGTCCAATAACAGTAAAATCACTACATTTATTTGAATGTGTTTAACAGTAAAGGGTCTTTAACATGCTATTAATTCTGGCTGGTTTTCTCTGTTTAGGCATAAAGGAAAGTATTATTTCTCCTTCCTAATTGGACTGATAACTTCTCAGCGTTTTCTCACATTAAAAACATGATTTTTTATACGAGATATAAAAAATCTTACGTATCCTAGTCTGTTACTAAATTCAGTATGAAAAACATGAAATATGAATGTCATCTAGACCAGAGTTACTCTATGTATCATATATTCACCAGTGCCGATATCCAAACCATAGTCTGTAGGTATTACTCAAATTTATTGATTTAGTGTTATTCATTAAAAATCTGTTACCATGGATAATTATTAAAATTACATTTTAATTTTACTTAATCGTTTTTCTTTTTTTCTTTTTAAAATCTATATTTTTATTCTTATTATCAATATCACTCTTTTCAAAAGATATCTCATAACCTATAATAAAGGGAATATTTTTGAATTCAGAATTTTTTATATAATGATTAAATCAAATTGGTGCCATATGATTTATTTTGTAAAAATATGATTTTATGCATCGTTAACGATACTGAAAAGATACGGATCGTTCGTTCTATAAAATGACCCGTATGTTTTGGAAAATAAATATCATTTTCATTTCTTTCCAAGTTTTACCGAGCCGTTTCTTCTGGTACCAATCGTCAATATCCAATATGTTCAAGTAAGTAATAGAACTTATTAAATATATTATATCATAATTGTTGTTTTTATTCTGGAAATCATTTGTTCTTTTGTA
>CM042142.1:89263405-89340905 GCA_023376005.1 Doryteuthis pealeii | reverse complement strand
TCGATCTCTTGTATGCAATCCTAAATTCTTAGAATCTCTCTTACTTTCCATACTCGTTGCAATTCGGAGAATAAAGATATGATATATTTTTATACGAGTGTTCGTCGTACTTTCTCAAGAATACTTCAATACGAAGAACTCAGAACGCAGAAAGCTACAGAGTGACTTTTTACAGATTAGTCCGCGAATTATTCATGCTGATTTCTACATCTAATAAATATTAATAATCGGGTTCCTTATCATTCGACCATTTTGCAACATCCTATGGATTAAAAATGAGACCTGATTATTTGTTGCTGCTTATCCGCAGAATTCTTATTTCTTATAAGTGTCGTCACCTGAACTAAATAATGAACCGTTCCGTTTTTATCATAAAGATAAAGGGAAGAAAAAAGACATCCTACAAACAGAAAATATAATAAGAAAAACAGAGAGTAAGGGAAGGATAGACAGAGAGTGAGGGAGAGGGATATAGGGAGTGTGCGAAAGCGATAACGTTAATCTATTTAATCGAAATAATGAATAGGTTGTGCGGAATACCGGTAGTTAACCATACTGAGGGTCTCTCCTCTACTCACAACACCGATGTTATCCGAAGGAAGCTCTTGATGCTATACAACAGGGGGGGGCATGATGTAACTGCTATCGTCGTAGGAAATGGGATCGGTTACCAAGTGTTCAAATTCTGGGCGAGACTATTTGCATTAAAAAAATGAAAATTCAATTTTTTAAAACACAGTTTTCTTAACTCTTTTTACTATTCAAAAACCCATAGATGGGACTCTAACAGGTACTACGACCCCGGGCCAGGGTGGACATGGGAGTAATGACAATAAGGTGTAATCCACACTCCCCAGAGCTCCAGAATTGAAACTTCACGCATAAGATACAGTTTAACGCATACCCAGGACACCCATTCTGGGTCTGAGGGGACATGGGGTTAATCGCAACGAAAAGGATACTCCACATTCCCTAGAGCTCCAGAAATGGAGCCTTATCAGAAAAATGAAGTAATCAGGATAACCAATAAGAGATCATGTATTTTAACTATGGCATTTATTGAATATGAAATAAATAAATAAATAAATAAGAATGAATGAAATAAGAAAGAAGAAAAGAAGACGGACCAAGTAACCAATAAGCACCCCAGCTGGGAGCTGTTTTGAAAGGAACACCTTCTGCTTTTCACCGTAAACTCCCGGTTGTTGGTTTACAAACAACAGACGATTTTTTTTTGTATTAGAATTTCCCTGTAAGATTTTTTAAAAGTTTGTTCATGTATATTTACAACCCAAAGGGCACGTTTTAGACTAAAGTTTTCGATTTTGATAGAAAAAATGAGTTATTTCATATTGTTTGTTAATTCAATAGGAAATTTCCTTTTAAAACTTTAAAACGAAGACACGTTTTTTATATTAAAGACACATTTTAATATTAAAATAGTTTTTAATTTAATCAGAAGAGAAATGCAGATATGTTTATTTAAATGAAAATAGTTTTTATTTACAAAATAGTTTTTATGTTTATTTAATAAAAAGGATGTTGTTCAGAAATGGTATCACACAATTTATAAAGTTTATTTTCCATGGGCCTCTCGTACCACAACTGGAAGTGTACGGTGAAAAGCAAAAGGTGTTCTTTTCAAACAGCTCCCGGGGTGGATACTTGGTCAAAAAGAACGAATGAAAGTGGAGATAAAAAATTAAGAATGGGGAATAAATGAAGAGGAAAGAAGATATAAAAAAGAAAGAAAAAAAGAAGGAAAGAAAAAGTTCAATGAAACGAAACTTAATGTACAAAGGCGAAAGATAAGATAAAAGAGAAGCTAAATAAAAGTGAATGAAGGAATGAATGAATGGAAAAAAATGAAAAAGAACGAATGAAAGTAGAGATAAAATTAAGAATGGGAAATGAATGAAAATAAATGAAAAAAAGAACGAAATTAAAAAAAGAAAGAAAGGTCGAAATTAATGAAAAAAAAAGAAAAGAAATAAAGAAACTAAAGGAGAGGTAAGATTAAGTAGGAAATGAGTGAGAATAAATTAAGAAAGAAAGAAAGAAAAAGATGAATGTTTGAATGAATGAAAAAAAGAAAGAAAAAAAGAAAAGAACTAAAGTAAAGGTAAGATTAAGAATAGAAATGAGCGAGAAAAAGGAATGAATGAATGAATGAAAAAAAAAGTAGAAGTTAGATTAAGTATGAAAAATGAATAAGAAAAATGAAGCAAAGAAGAAAGAAAGAAAGAAAGAATGATGTATGAATCTAAAAAATAAAAATTAAATGATATGGTGGTTGTGGTGTTCTACCGCTGGTCTAGCTAAAAAGGGGAAAAAACTCCCCACTGTCCGGCTGAACCGACACGCACCATATCTTTTAATTTTTAATTTTTTTTAGATTCAAATACAATCCATTCTTTTCTTTCTTTCTTTCTTTCTTGCTTCATTTTTCTTATTCATTTTTCATACTTAATCTAACTTCTACTTTTTTTTTTTCATCATTCATTCATCCTTTTTTCGCTCCATTCTATTCTTAATCTTACCTTTACTTTAGTTCTTTCTTTTTTTTCTTTCTTTTTTTTCATTCATTCAAACATTCATTCTTTTTTCTTTCCTTTCTTTCTTAATTTATTCTCACTCATTTCCTATTCTTAATCTTACCTCTCCTTTAGTTTCTTTATTTCTTTTCTTTTTTTTCATTAAATTTCGACCTTTCTTTTCTTTTTTAAATTCGTTCTTTTTTCATTTATTTTTCATTCATTTCCCATTCTTAATTTTATCTCTACTTTCATTCGTTCTTTTTCATTTTTTTTCCATTCATTCATTCCTTATTCACTTTTATTTAGCTTTTCTCTTTTATCTTATCTTTCGCCTTTGTACATTAAGTTTCGTTTTCATTGAACTTTTTCTTTCCTTCTTTTTTCTTTCTTTCTTTTATATCTCTTTCCTCTTCATTTTTATTCCCCATTCTTAATTTTTATCTCCACTTTCATTCGTTCTTTTTGACCAAGTATCCACCCGGGAGCTGTTTTGAAAAGAAACACCTTTTGCTTTCACCGTACACTTCCAGTTGTGGTACAGAGGCCCATGGAAATAAACTTTATAAATTGTGTGATACCAATTTCTGAAACAACATCCTTTTATTTAAATAAACATAAAAACTATTTTGTAAATAAAAACTATTTTCATTTAATAAACATATCTGCATTTCTCTTCTGATTAAATAAAAACTATTTTAATATTAAAATGTGTCTTAATATAAAAACGGTTCTTTCGTTTAGTTTTAAAAGAAATTTCCTATTGAATTAACAACAAATATGAAATAACTCATTTTTCTATCAAAATCGAAAACTATTTTTAGTCTAAAAACGTGCCCTTTGGTTGTAAATATACATGAACAACTTTTAAAAAAATCTTACAGGGAAATTCTAATACAAAAAAAAATCGTCTGTTGTTTCGTAATCCAAGCAGGGAATTTTTAGAGTTAGAAGGTGTTCCTTTCAAAACCAGCTCCCAGCTGGGTGCTTATTGGGTTACTTGGTCCGTTCTTTTTCTTTCTTCTTTATTCATTCATTCTTTTATTTATTTATTTATTTATTTCATATTCAATAAATGCATAGTTAAAATACAATGATCTCTTATTGGTTATCCTGATTACTTCATTTTCTGATAAAGGCTCCATTTCTGGAGCTCTAGGAATGGGAGTTAATCCTTTCGTTGCGATTAACCCCATGTCCCCTCAGACCCAGAATGGTGTCCTGGGTATGGCGTTAACTGTATATTATGGTGAAGTTTCAATTCTGGAGCTCTTGGGAGTGTGGATTACACCTTTATTGTCATTACTCCCATGTCCACCCTGGCCCGGGGTCCGTAGTACCTGTTAGAGTCCCATCTATGGGTTGAATAGTAAAAAAGAGTTAAGAAAACTGTGTTTTAAAAAATTGAATTTTCATTTTTTTAATGCAAATAGTCTCGCCCAGAATTTGAACACTGGTAACCGATCCCCATTTCCTACGACGATAGCAGTTACATCATGCCCCCCCCCTGTTGTATAGCATCAAGAGCTTCCTTCGGATAACATCGGTGTTGTGAGTAGAGGAGAGACCCTCAAGTATGGTTAACTACCGGTATTCCGCACAACCTATTCATTATTTTCGATTGAAATAGATTAACGTTATCGCTTTCGCACACTCCCTAATATCCCCTCTCCCTCACTCTCTGTCTATCCTTCCTTACTCTCTGTTTTTTATTATTTTTTCTGTGTAGGATGTCTTTTTTCTTCCCTTTATTTCTTTATGATAAAAACGGAACGGTCCATTATTTAGTTCAGGTGACGACACTTATAAGAAATAAGAATTCTGGGATAAGCAGCAACAAATAATCAGGTCTCATTTTTAATCCATAGGATGTTGCAAAATGGTCGAATGATTAAGGAACCCGATTATTAATATTATTAGATGTAGAAATCAGCATGAATAATTCGCGGACTAATCTGTAAAAGTCACTCTGTAGCTTTCTGCGTTCTGAGTTCTTCGTATTGAAGTATTCTTGAGAAAGTACGACGAACACTCGTATAAAAATAATATCATATCTTTATTCTCCGAATTGCAACGAGTATGGAAAGTAAGAGAGATTCTAAGAATTTAGGATTGCATACAAGAGATCGACGGAGATATCTCGGTTCACTTTTAAGCCAGATTCTGCCCGACAAACATTCTGACTCGTTTAAAATCGTATTCTGGAACTTTCAGGTAGCCACGCCGCTTCATTTTTTCATACATTTCCATTTTCAATCTTACTTCAACTTTAATTCGTTCTTTTTTCCTTCTTTTTAGTTCATTCATTCTTTTTGTTTATTTATTTTCTCATTCATTTTCCATTCTTGATCTTAATTTATTTTTTTCATTCATTCTTTTATTTTTCATTTTTCATTCAATCCCATTCTTATCTTCCATCAATTTATTTCGTTCTTTTACTTTCTATTTAATTCATTCATTCATTCTTTCTTTCTTCTCCATTTTTTCATTCTTTTTCCATTCTTAATCTCACCTCAACTTTAGTTCGTTCTTTCATTTTTTCCTCTCCTTTTTTTCATTCATTTCCTATTCTCAATCTTAACTCAACTTTATTATAGAAATAACAAACATAGAGATCTGTGTGTGAAATAAATTTGTTTATTTACATTTTAGCTCTTGCATACAAGAAAGTATAACTGAAAATGAATTTCAGTCTATGGCTTATACCATTTTATAATGATTTATTATCGTTAAATATCTCCGTTTGTTTTTTTTTTGTTTTTTGTTTTTTTTTTTGGGGGGCGAAGTTTTAGAGGTGAAGTTTTTAGAGGGTTCAAGAGGAAAAACTTCCTCTTCGTATGAAGTTATCCAATTTGTCAAAATGTTTATTTTTATCTTTCGATGTTTTCTTCATCTGTCAGTTTAAGCCATTCTTCTGATTTTTTCTTGTTTTTAAAACGATATCGATGGCAACAGAGCTCCGAGGAGTAACCCAATCGATAACATTCCAAACTCAACAGGATTATCTTCCCTGAAATTAGACAAGAATATATTCTATAAATCCACTTATGTTGAAAATTTCGGGTATAAGGAAATAATTCAAAAAATTAATACGAATAAACAAGATTTTTGCGAGTTGAATAAATGAAAATCTATGGAAGCCTATATTGTAAAATCATTCTGTGTATTTCACCGGTTCGGGTTAAAGGAGAGATAATCTTTTAACACGTTTGATGATCCATACACAAAAATACAATCGTTAGTAATAATTTTTCAAATACATAAAAAAAATCTCGGAAAAAATGTTGCGCATTTTAACCTTATATTTTTAGATTGATTAAATAACTCTTGATCTAAATGTTTGAATTCAACGTAGCACCTTCCAGACGTTAAAATTCATTATTAAATTTTTAAGTGAATAAAAATAGGCTAATTTAATCGGAGAAAATACTTTTTTACGTCAAAAATACTCTTTTTAAAACTATAGTTTAAAAATATTTTTTTAAATTTTGTATTACTTCCTTTTACGATTTTACGATCATATCTATATAAATCAGAACTTCAAGTAACTATTCTTTTTACCACCTAATTGTAGTTGATCACTATACAAAATACAAATTAAGTTTTCGAATGTAGAAAGGCAACGACTTTAACATCGACATACTTTTTGCGTAAATTATCTGCTGGATTTGGAGTTCCTGATACTATGGTAAATAAAATAGTTTTAACTATTTTTCATTCACAAACAATTCTAATCATCTGGAATTCTGGAATATCCATTTTCCTTTGATTTCAAAGTATATATATATATATATATATATAAATATATATAATTATATATATATATATATATATATATATATATATATAAAATTTTTACTTGAAGGCACTTACAACGCATGTATCGCATAAAATTCGATACTTATTATCGAATTTTATGCGATACATGTAAGTGCCTTCAAGTAAAAATTTAATATATACTTTATCAGCAACGTTTCTAAAATAAACAAACATCCAAAAATCTTATATATATATATATGTGTGTGTGTGTGTGTGTGAGGAAATATATTGGATTTGAATTGATTGTCTAAGTTAGTTATTCACCTTTCCAATACGTATATAATAAGTCATCGACAGACACCGTGTGTCGACGTTTCACGTCTCTTCAGTGTGGTTAGACATAGCAACTACCGACCAGGGGCGAAACCCGAATGACTTTTCATCAAACTCTGGTCTAGATGACATTCGTTAACCTCTCGGCCATTTGACAGCTGCTATTAAGGAGCGGTGTTTAAACTATTAAATACATACATTTGTTTATATATTTTACGATCACAAGAGAGATCCAGTCTGTAAACAACAGACGATCATTGCTTTATGCTGGCGTTGAAAGTTAATTTAAGTCGCCCCTAGAGTGCTCTGCCGGGTTTTTGGGAGCATATATATATATATATATATAATAATATGTGTGTGTGTGTGTGTGTGTGTGTGTGTGTGTAGTCATCTATTACCTGGTAAGTCATCTTTTTTTATCACACACACACACACACATATATATATATATATATATATATATATATATAGAGAGAGAGAGAGAGAGGGAGAGAGAGGAGGGAGAGAGAATTTGCCATTAATAACCAAAAGAGAATGAAAATCTTATTTAATTTACATACCTTGAGACAGAATATGACTTCCATAACCATCCTTAAGTTGAGATGTAGAACACAGACCTGTTTAAATGAAATTATTAACTTATTAAATCATAGAATTAGCTGTATAAATGATAGAATTAACTACATAAATAAAAGAATGAACTACAAATGAAGGAATCTATTTTATGAATAAAGAATTAGCTGTATAAATAAGAATAGAAAATAGCTGTAAAAGAGTGAATAATTAATTGTATGAATTAAATGTATAAATAGATTTATAATTTCATAAATAAAATAATTATACAAAGAAATGAAAAATAAACGAATGAATAAAAGAATTAACTGTATGGATGAAAAATGAACTATATAAATCAAATGTTTTGCATAAATAAAATAACTATATAAATAAGAGAATTAACTGCATAAATGATAGAATTCAGTATATGAATAAAGGATTGTATTGTATCAATAAAAAAATAGCTGTATGAATAACATAATTTATTGTATGAATAAAAAGACTATACAAATAAAAAGAAATACTGTATAAATAAAAGAATTACTTGCATAAATTATAGAATTAACGATATGAACAAATGAATTTATTGTATAAATAAAAGAATTAACTGTATAAATAAATAGTCTATTGTACAAATGAAAGAATTAATTGTATAGACAAGATAATTTGTTGTGTAAATAAAACTATATACAAAAATAATCAACTATATAAACAAAATAATTAACGGTAAAGATTAAATTACAATTATTATTATTATTATTATTATTATAATTATTATTATTATTATTATTATTATTATTACTAATCGTTGCGAGTCTTTAAGCCAGTATTAACTGGTAGTCTCTCAGTGGAGTCTGAGTAACAACAAGTTTCCTCAGGTCTCCAGGACTTTTCAGAGTATTCTTGCCGATTCTCACAATGTTGCTGTCTTCGATTGCATTTTTTTTTAAACTGCACTTTTTATTTTTCTAGTATTATTTGTCCACACACAGTTACATGATATAAGTATTCCTTTCTAATACAAATAATTTGCTCAGAGTTGTATGGTCTCAAGTATTCCTATCTAATACTAATAATAAATGCACAATTATATATAACAAGCATTCCTATCTAATAGTGATAATTTGACCCATAGATGGGAACCTGACTGATCAGAGTGGACCCTAACGAATGAAAGTGAACCTGGGAGTAATGGCAATGAAGAAATACTCGACACTCAAAAAGAGATCCAAAACCTTGCAGTTTAGTGTTATGTCGAGAATGCACCGTTTAGTGTCATATTGAGGACACACCCTTTTTGGGGAGGGAGGTCTTGCCCTCTCTACAGATGATGTAGTCGATGTATTCTTGGCAATGCCGACGGGGCTAATATACTTTTGACTTACTCGAATTATTTACAGATGTCTCAGTAGTGACTTCCGTAGTTTTAATTGATTCTGTTACAATTTTCCTTTCTGTTGATTTGGTGTCTGTTGATGCTGTTGTTGTTGGTGGTGGTGGTGATGTTGATGTTGTTGGTCTTGTTGTGGGAGCTGAAGTTGGAGTCCATGATTGTACTGAAATGATTGTTTTGCTAGTGGTTGCAGATGAAGATTTCGTTACAGATGATGCTGGCGTTGTGAAGGTTGGGCACGTGACGGTGGCTGGTGTCGGTAAGGTGGGACATGATGTGACGGTAGTCACTGTTGGTAACGTGGGGCAAGGTGTGGTAGTTGGTTGCTCAGTTGTCGTCGTTTTGGGTATGACCTCTGAAGAAAAAAATGGTATCAGATAAAAAAAAATTGTTTAAAATAATAATTCTCTTTTGCTTACTGCTGGATCCTTCAAATGGAAAATACAATGCTCGGATGTTCGAGTTCTGGTAAAGGTCAAAATTTCTAATCCTGGTTTTTAAGGCAGATAAATCCCCTCATCTTCAAAGACTTCCAGAATACAATCTCCCCATCACAATTGTCTTTTATTTGGTTGTGGTGGACTATGCCATGGAAAAATGCGATCACGTGACAGTAAGAATACCATCAGACCCTTACTGCATAGACGAGAAACTGATTATCCCCAAGCGCCGTTGACTACGCTATACTAATTTAGATACATATGCTCTATCATCAATATTGGGTGTGGGGAGTCCTCGTAGTGTTGTGGCTAACATACTGTACTGCGAATTCGTAATAATAACAATAGCACTATTACTTACACTTTCAGACTAATACCATTGGGAAAGGTATAACCCCCCCCCCTCGTTCCTTCAGCTGTGGGTTAAATAGTACCGCTGTTCTTCTACATATATGGCTTTGGCATTAAATAATCCATGAAAGTTGATATGTCATACAAATAAGAAACACGAGTGTTAATATATAGATGATAAGTTAATTTTCTTCTCGTGGTTTGTACGGTTTCGACCAACCCTGGTAGCCAATAGATCTCCTTTTGGAAATAATCATAACGTGATGGGAGGACGGAGAGGCCGTGCGAATCGTGGCTACAAAAGAACAAATGATTGTCCAGAATAAAAACAACAATTATGATATAATATATTTAATAAGTTCTATTACTTACTTGAACATATTGGATATTGACGATTGGTACCAGAAGAAACGGCTCGGTAAACCTTGGAAAGAAATGAAAAATGATATTTATTTTTCCAAAACATACGGGTCATTTTATAGAACGAACGATCCGTATCTTTTCAGTATCGTTAACGATGCATAAAATCATATTTTTACAAAATAAATCATATAACACCAATTTTGATTTAATCATTATATAAAAATTCTGAATTCAAAAATATTCCCTTTTATTATAGGTTATGAGATATCTTTTGAAAAAGAGTGCTATTTGATAATAAGAATAAAAATATAGATTTTAAAAAGAAAAAAAGAAAAACGATTAAGTAAAATTAAAATGTAATTTTAATAATTATCCATGGTAACAGATTTTTAATGAATAACACTAAATCAATAAATTTGAGTAATACCTAAAGACTATGGTTTGGATATCGGCACTGGTGAATATATGATACATAGAGTAACTCTGGTCTAGATGACATTCATATTTCATGTTTTTCATACTGAATTTAGTAACAGACTAGGATACGTAAGATTTTTTATATCTCGTATAAAAAATCATGTTTTTAATGTGAGAAAACGCTGAGAAGTTATCAGTCCAATTAGGAAGGAGAAATATACTTTCCTTTATGCCTAAACAGGAAAACCAGCCAGAATTAATAGCATGTTAAAGACCCTTTACTGTTAAACACATTCAAATAAATGTAGTGATTTTGCTGTTATTGGACAACGTTTTTACAACAAAAACTACATGAGAGATACATTTAAAATGTCTATAGAGATGAAATTTTATCTTTTCTAAAAGAAATAAAATTATACCCCAAAATATAGTAATAAATTTTAACTTTACATTGTAAACTTATCGCTTAAAGAGAGTCCCTATTCATTGAACTACAAAGAATTGCAGACAACTTATTGTTAAAATCAAGAAGAATCCTTGTAAAAACATAATAAATCTGACCATCTCTAATAACACTGGTTTACAAAAAAATATTTTTTGTCTGAGGCAAGAATGTGAATAGGTGTTTTTACTAATTTGGGTGTGCTGAATTCAAATTTATAAACAGTTTTTCTCTATCACCTCTAGTTTTCTGTCTTTTAAATAGTCTCATTTTAGTATTTACAGGCTTATTTCAACAGTTGCAGCAGCTTATTACAGATAAAACAGGATAGATAAAGAACATTGACGAGATAAATATACTTGGATGACACAATGTACACAATTCATAGTATCGCAGACAGTTAAAAGTGTGTTTACTTAGATGATCTGCTGTATTTTGCCTCCGGGATGTCACGCAAGAGCATCCAGCAGAATTCTCCCATCATGCTGGGGTTCCACTTGCCTTGGTAGTTGCTCTCCATCTTCGTAACGTCTTGGTGGAATCTTTCTCCGTGCTCATCACTCACTGCTCCAAAGTTTGAAGGGAAGAAGTTGAGGTGGGAATGGAGAAAATGAATTTTGAGTGTCATTTGGCATCCCATATCCTCATAAGTCTTTAGCAACTTCTCAATACAGGCTTGGTAATTTGGTACGCGTGTGTTACCAAGGAAGCTACTACAGACTGACTTAAATGCTTCCCATGCTTTCAGTTCCTTTAAGGTAAGAAGCTCCTCAAAATCAGTATCCTTCAGCACTTCTCGGATCTGAGGTCCGACAAAGATGCCCTCTTTGAGCTTAGCAGCACTGAGACCTGGGAACACAGTACACAAGTGTTGGAAGACAGCACCATTTTTGTTCATGGCCTTCACGAAATTCTTCATCAAACCAAGCTTGATGTGAAGAGGAGGAAGAAGCACCTTATTCATGTCAACCAGAGGATTCTCCTTGACGCTGTGTTCGCTGTTGATTGAAATGTGTTGGCTACGCTTAACTGCCAAAATCCGTCTTGATATATAGCTATATATATATAATGTAATGCTATCCCTTACATTTATTGCATAATAACTAAAAAAGAAGACACAAGTCACACAATATTAGAAATTAACCCTGAATGCATATATGCCTTTATGTACAGTATGTGTACAAAATGTACAGTATGCATATCTAAAAAACTAGAGGTGATGAGTAAAAATGGATTTCAAATCTGAATTCAGCACCCCCAAATTAGGTTAAAACAGCTATTTTTGTGCTTGCCTCAATTTCTTTGTAAACCAGTGTAATTTATCGCTTGCCATAAAATAACTCGGGTGGGTTTATGTACCATTAAATATATTAATCAATCAACATAAAAGGAAATTACATTCTTTGTTGATTTTTCCTCAAAAGAAGCTTGAGAATTTCAGGATGAACTTCCGACGGCCTTCTATTTCTTATTATTCAATACATTTTCCTCCGTATTTCACAAGTATGTTCTTCGATCTTCCTAGGGTGTATGTTGAACCCATTGATACTAAGAAGTTGACCAGTATTCTTTTTCACACGGTGATAAAAAAACAACTACGATAAAGATACTCGTCCTAAAAATGTGCTGAATAATAATATTATTATCATACCTACCTTATTTTCTTCATGTTGAAATGATAGAGACAAATTTCCACTTTTAGATTGAGTTTCTATCAATTGCAATAATTTCTTCTGTGATACCATTCCTTTTTTGCCTTATAAGAAGAACAGAAAAAATTTAACCAGGTTTGTTTTAATTCATATTAAATGATATACATTTAATATTAATAAACACCATGTATAGTGTGATTTTTTCAAATTCTAACATATTTACGAAAGTACCTTTATAATATAATTTCAAATAGTCTCCACACATTCACCATCCGAGTCAACACCTTCTTGGAATCTCCCATAGGTAATTAAAAAATGTAAGCATATCTATGAGAGTGTTTTTATTAGAATAGCAGAACGGATTTTCCTTTTTTGTCTCATAAAATGAACAAACAATTCACTAATTTACGATTCTTATATACCCACATTAACATCGTACATCATACATCGGGTATATAAACGAGAGAGAAAACTCAGGTGATAGAGAGAGAGACAGAGAGACAGACACAGAGTAGAGACTTACTTGTTACTTCATTTCTTCTTTACTACTTCTATTCGCCACGTTTCCTCTTCTACTTCATCCTGTCGTCTAGCTGTTTTCTTACTAAGGGTTTATCCTACGGGCTAACATTAGTCATTGGGATTACTTAAACCACAAAAAATTTTTTCTTGATCAAGATTTTGTTAATCTAGCCCATGTTCTTCCGCGCGGGGAGATAACAACCTCAACTAACTAAGTCACGTGACGCGCAAGATTCGCGCCTTTAGGGGTCAGAGAACTATAACCGTCCAGGTAGTTTTCCACTGGTCCCCTTGAATTCTCGCTACAGGGTCTGTCAACAATTTATGCTACGACATAAATTGTAACACGATTACAATTTACGATTTTTCCTACGACTTTTTACACTACACTACGCTACATTTCAATAAAATACTTCGCCAAGATATTTTGTTAAATCTCTGCTAATCTTTTTTATATTGTCTCTAAAATTTGAGCATAATCCGATCACGTGATTTTCATCCAATGAAAGCCAAGGTCTCAAACGACCCCTGAATTATTACTCATCACTCAATTATTATGTAACATCTGTACTTACCTTGTTCTTTTGTAAGTGGAAGAACGAAGAACCGGATAATTAGTTTTTCTTTTGTCTGATAAAAGTTTTAAATTCTGGAATCTTAAAGGTGACACTTGGGTGACATTGGCCAAGGCATTTTGAAAAGAGTTTAAGAAAATATTTTGGTATCCTTTGGGAATATTTTCTTTGGCTGTAACATCGTCAAAAGTATGCAAAGAAATAGAAAATTAAGTAAAAATGAATAAAAACTCCAAAATCAGTAACATATATATATTGATATTTATAATATAGTTTGCTATATTTATTCGTAAAGAGTGCTCAATATCATTGATAGAGTAGTCTAAGTTAGACTAGCTAAGACATAAAGTCAACAGCGATTGGTGTCTGTCAGTTTCTCACCTATGCAATTTTCAAACCAAGTCTTGGGAATGATCAAACATTTGATTCTAGTTTAGTTTGTGGGGTATGGTGGGGAGGCTGGTTTTCTTTGTGTGATTTAAGGGATAGCGTTTTAATCTACTGCTGTATCAATTTTGCGATTGCATTATTATTATTATTATTATTATTATTATTATTATTATTCATCTATTTCTTTAATTATTAAGAAAGTTTTTAGGAATTTATTTTAGTTTTTGGAGTTGTTTGTTTTTAGGTGGCTTAATAAAATTTTATTTTCTTGCCTACATCTGAATGTGAGTACTGATCGTTTGTTAAGTAGTTCGTTTTATTCAATATATATATATATATATATATGTGTGTGTGTGTGTGTGTGTGTGTGTGTGTGTGTGTGTGTGTGTGTGTGTGTGTATTTTTGCCTTGGTTGATATCGAGAGCTCAATATAATATAATCCAGGAATTATATACAGAGCAATATATCTGGTAAAGAAAAAGGCTTAAATATCAATCATATTAGCTGTTATAGATCTATTTCCGCCCATATTAGATGGGCTTCTTCAGACTGCAATTTTATTGAAATTTAATTGGAAATGCTGTAGATTTTTTATATGTATTTCTTTGGGGACTCCAGAACATTCCGGCTTCAGTTTTTATCATTACTCTAAATTATTATACTGTGGTAATTCCACAGGTCCTGCTAGTGATAACTATTATGGGACAGAAATAGAATTTAATAAAGGTTCATTTGAACCCCCACTAATCTAAACCAATTCTTATGGAAAAGAAAATATTTCTTGTTTGAATTTCTTACCCAACATATTCACACAAATTTCTGCAATTTCCTCCGATCGATAACACCGCGAAATGTCAAAATTCTTTAATTCCGGTGCCAAAGTCACAAAGTTGAAAATGTTTTCCGTCATGGCAAACTGAGACTGTAAAAAGAAAATCGTATGTGTTTGTATGTGTGTTAATTGATTGGGTGATTGAATTTAACGGCGTGCTAATCCTTTCGGGGTTATTTTATGCAGCCATTTTTAAATCTTCTCTTTTTATTTGACTAGAATAATAATTTGCTTGTATAGTTATATGATATCAACTATTCCTATCTAACATAAATAATTTGCTCACAGTTATATGGTGTCAAGAATTCTTATATAACACAAATAATCTGAACAGAGTTATAGGGCATCAAGTATTTCTATTTAATGCTAATAATTCAAGCATTTATATGCTTAAAATTTGTGTAATGTTGATCGTTGTAGAAAAGGGATTCGGCGATCCGAGTTCAAATCCTTGATGAGGCTATTTGCATTTCATATAGTGCTAATACCATTAGAAAATATATACATCCAACTATTCTCCCTTTACTTATGCGTAAATAGTGGGGTAGACTGAGGTCTTTAGCCTTGGTATGGAAACCTGTCTAAGGGAAATAAAACTCTAAATTCAAACCTGTTAAACTCCACTAAAGAAATTGACCCTGCTTCGCATCCTACTTGTGCGGAGTTGATATATATATATATATATATATATATAATATTCTGTTACGAACCCGCACTCGTTAGGGTCGACCAGCGCGTGCACGTAACGAGAAATAAAAAAAAATAAATAAAAAAATACGATGATGTCCCAGTGTAAAGATAAAAAAAATATAATACAAAGGGATTGGGAAAATTCAGACACTGCTCTGTACTCCTGTGAAAGTGGGAGGAGGAGAAAACCGATAGAAGGCGACAATGCTGAATGGAGAGAAGACGCGTGACACTTTTTATAAACAAACAAAGAATTTATTTACACATAACATACAAGAAAATAAAGTATATAAATCTATGTGGAGACGGAGAACAATATTAACAGATAATTATCAAAGAACAGCGAGCAACCAACAAAAATACAGATCTCTGAATATATTAACAACACATGGATACACAATAAACAATCAAAAATACAATGAAAAAAATGTTTTGTTTTTTTTGTTTTTTCGACTCACGGTACCCTTGGGAAATTCCGCAGAAAAAGTTCTCTTAAAAAAAAGGAAGAGACGACAATCACACTGCCGTTAGAGTCTGTCAAAGTTCCTTCAATAAAACGATTATTCAAAATCTTTTTTTTCTCATCGGTGGAATCCTTAATCCAAAAATGAAATCCACTGGTTTTACAATCTGCCGTTAGCGCCTGTCAAAAACCACGTCTTGTTTCGTAGGCTGTATTTCAAAACTGTGTCCCTTTCCTGGAACGATCTCTGGCGCCAAAATCACAGTGAACTTCTGGGGTCGCGGTGAGGTCAGGACTCTGTTAGTCATAGCAACAAGTTCACCTCGGAGAGGGGTAGGGTAACCTTCTCAACGATCGTGCAGGGTGGGATTAAGGAATGCGAACACACAAGGGTTAAGTCAAATTTTGAAAACTGCTCGCCCACCCATTTACAAATTTATCCTTTAAAATTGAACCGTTCGTCGGTTTTACCGATATGCGCACTAGTGCACGTACCGATAAGGTGTCACATCTCCCTACCAAAAAAATAATGAAAAAGGGTTGTTCAGATTCTTTTTCATTATAGCAAGGGGGTGAGGTCTGAGTTTTTCCTTCTTTCTATCGTACGGGTGCAACTCGACGTTGCGTTACTATGTGCGAGACAAGGCATCGGCGCAGACATTATCCACGCCTCGGATGTGTCGTATGTCCAAGTTATACTCTTGTAAACCAAACTCCAGTTGAATAGTCGCCTATTCTTATCCTTCATCCGGTGTAAGAAGGTGAGGGGGTTATGATCGGTGTATACCAAGTGGGTTGATGTGAGGATGACACGTACACGTCGAAATGTTGTAAACTCAATACTAAGGCTAGTGTCTCCTTTTCGACTGTTGAATAATTCTTCTGTGGGTGTTGAATTTCCGTGAGAAATAGCTCACGGGTGTTCAATCCCGTCGTCGCTTGTTTGGAGTAACACCGCGCCAATTCCATGATCGCTAGCATCAATAGCTAAACGGAATGTCGGGTGAACACGGGGCTTTCAAGACAGGGTTACTGCACAACATGGCCTTTGATCTTTCCAAAAGCTTCCTTGGCAGGAAGGATTCCATTACAAAGCTAGATTTCTTAGCTAACAATTGAGTGAGGGGGCGGCTATGTCTGAAAAATTGCGGCAGAACTTTCTGTAATACCGGCCATACCCAAAAATCGCCGTAAGCCTTTAGTGTTAGTTGGCACGGGACATGTAGGATCCCTTGGATCTTAGCCTCGTCAGGAGATACACTTCCATATCCGATCCTGTGTCCCAGGTATTTAATCTCTGCCTTCCCAAATTCGCTCTTATCCATGTGGACAGTGGATTGCCTGCTCGAGTCTACCAAATGTATCGCTCAGAGATTTCATGTGCTCCGTCCAACTGTTATTGTAGATAACTATATCGTCTACATAAGCGGTGACGTGAGGTAGTCCGTTCAAGCAATAATTCATCATTCGTTGAAAGGTCGCTTGGGAATTTTTCATACCAAAGGGCATGACTCTGTATTGATACAGGCCGTGTGGGGTAACGAAGGCCGATATTTCCTTCGCTCTTTCCGTCAGGGGTACACACCAGTATCCTTTCAATAGGTCCAACTTAGTGATGTATTTGGCTCTCCCAATACTGTCAATACAATCATCCACTCTAGGATGGGGTGCGAATCGGTTTTAGTGACTGCGTTGACCTTACGGTAGTCCGTACAGAAACGGACTGTTCCATCTGCTTTGTCCACTAGTACGCACGCGAACGACCAACTGCTTCGGCTGGGTTCAATGAAACCGTGTTCAAGCATTACTTATCTCCTTACGCATTATTTCGGTTTTGTGGGGTTGACGCGATACGGGTGTTGTTTAACTGGAATGACGTTATCGACTTCTACTGTCGTGCTGGACGATGTCCGTTTGCCTGGGACATCTGGGAATAAGCTCTGAAAGTTATTTATGAGACGGTTATATCGTCCTTTTCCTTGGAGCCAGATGTTCAATCTTGGGTGTGAGATTAGCTAGAATTTCCGAATTCTGTACTTCTGGGGGTGGTTGCTCTTGTCTTCCGCGGCTTCACTGGCACATTCCCTGTGGGTACTCGAAGATGTGGCCCAGTGACGACCAAAACGGGGTTTCTTTCCCGCTCTTCGTGTAGGGTTTAATCATATTGATATGACACAATTGTGTCGCTTTCTGCGGTCAGGATGCTAACTATGTAGTCGAGGTCGCTGACCTTTCGGAGAACCTTGTATGGCCGTGGAATTTGGCCTTGAGAGGATGACTGCATAAGGGTGTATAATACAAGCACTTGTCTCCTAATTCAAACTTTCTATGGAACTGCATTTCGATCATAGCGGTTTTTCATCCGGTCCTGGCTTACTCGAGATTTCTCTCGCCACTTTGCTCGTTTCACATAGACGTTCTAATCGGAGTTCATTACTCGTGCAGGGATGCTTTTCGTTGGACTGTCCTGCTCCATTTCTCTCGCAACAGATAAATCCTTCTTACAGAATGATCCGAAAATCATTTAAAGGACTGATCCTAAGATTCTGTGGAGCATCTCTGCTGACAAAATCAGAGAAGAATGCCTTCGTCCCAGTCTTTCTGTGGTCGAGCAGTAGGATTCCAGACCATAGGTTTGAGGATCCCGAAATGAAATCGCTTTCCAAAGGCTCCCTGATTGGGGATGTATGCGCCAGAATTTCCACTGATCCGATACCTAGAGATTTTAAAGATCATGAGAACATACGGGACATAAATATCCCTGGTCCGTAATGCACAGTTCTCGGAGCAATCCGACCATGGAAAAGAATAAGGAGGCCCTTGATCTCCCGGCTATATATCCTCTAGGGGGACGCATCAGGAAACCGTTATCCGAGCGACATTATAGTCAATAGGTATTGGTTTCCACGCTTGGTCTTGGCAGATCCAACGCAAATCCACCGGGATGCGGAAGAAACGGTTCCTCGAATGAAGGATGGTGTAGAGGGCGACGGGGATGAATTCTGATCGCTAACCCTACATACGTGGCAGTCGCAATACTCAGCCACATCCTTACGACCCGCCAGTAAAATTGTACTCCGCATACCTCAAAGTTTGACGTACGCCTAAATGTTCCCCCATGGGTCATGATGCTGTCTATCAACACTTACCGATTCCCTTCTTCCTATGTAACATTAGATTGGTGACACCGACCAAGTCCCCGAGGCGTGTGTGTTATAAGTCGCCATTATTCTCATCAAGATTCCATTTCTGATAAAGTAGCCCAGGTTTNGCGTCGATACCTTGGCTAAGCTCCTCTTCGGGTAATGCGTCCTTAAAAGAGGCGCGATCTTCGACACTCCTCTCTCTGTTTCGTTCTCTGATCGAATCTTTTCTCGCGTCAGAAACTATTCTTCTTAACTCCTCCGATTCCTTTCAAACTCGGCACTAACGGTGTCGGGGGATGTTAAGTCCAATCTCCTCGTGGTCTAGAATATGAGTGGGTAATTTGGACATTTTTAATCTCCGGTCCTCTACGGGTCTCTATCTAGTCACTGCACACGACGAATATTTCCAGGGTATTCCTTCCCAACGCTCAGTTTGATCGACGAAGCAAGGTTTTACGTCATTCTGGGGGCGGGTAATGACTTTCTCCCAGCCAATCCATTCCCTAGCAACATGGATATGGCCTTCCATGGGTAATTGCTGACCACTCCAACTTCTACAGGTCCTCTCATCATGCTGATCAAGAAGATTTGTGAAGTGGAGTCTAGAAAAACCGTTTCCGACCCTCGATTATACGAAGTTTGCCCGTGGCTGTGTCCGTATCTAGGCGGCTAAACAGTCCTCTAAAATTATGGACTTGTGTGGCACCCGTGTCTCTCAGATTGTTATTCGATCTTCCTCGTAGGTCTCTACAGAATAAAACACGCCCGCTGACACGAATGGTCCATATCCCTTCTAAACAATACATCCGTTTCCCCTTCGGTGTTCCCGCACAAGGAAACCAATCCCTGCGGTTATTGGAACGTAATGTGGTTTGGACTCGCGTTCTTTTTAGCATAACAGTGGCTATAAGTACTCGTCTTACCACAGTATGGCAAAGCGTTTTTCTCTCTTTCCATTTCGGTCGCATATGCAGGGTTGGGGGTAGGTTATTAGTGCTGCCACTCCGTTTTGGGCAACTCGTGTCATGTTCATCGGGACCTGGTTCGCGCTCATTCCGGCATAGCGTGTCACTCGCGCTTTCATATTACCGTCTTCCAATAGGCCGTTAATTTTTTTTGTTCGGTCCGTTATGGGTTAAGGCATACTCTCCTGCAGCCATCGCCATTAAATAAAGCGTCAGTATGTCGCGTTCGTTAAGAACGTCTTGAGGTCATCGTGGAAACGTTCTTTTAAGTTCTCCATTGAATATCAACTGTTCTAAGCTTTCCGCTAGTCAGAGCCGACCCTTAGCCATGTTCCAATCTATCAAAACCGTCTCCATCTGCGCCTGAAGAAGTTCCACATGCGTCTGTTCTCTCATCTTCTGCAACTCAGAAATTTGGCCTATAAGCTTCCGGGCACCATTTCGTAAACTTTGTAATATACTTGCTTCACGACGTCGTAGTCGGCGCAATCTTCAATGATAATTGAAGGCAATATATACTCTTGTGCTTTCCCTCTGAGCGCTGTTGTGATCAGCGTAGTCAAAGCTTTCTGCGGCCACTTTCGGTGGACCCGATTTTCTCGAAGGTTGATAATATTGTTTGAACGTCCGTGCTCGTTTAAACGCTGTACGAGTCAACTCGTTGAACGAGATCGAACATCGTCTCGCCTTTCTTCTCTGATATAGTCCGTCTAATTTCCGCTTCCTTGACCGTGTCGTCCCTGGATAGATCCCTAAAGCTTTTCTAATCCTTAATCTTCCTTTCAGCCTCGACTTCTGACTTTCTATTTTCGCATTTTGGCTTCTCCAACCGACCTGCGCGTGAGATAGGCTAGGTGAATCCGTCCCTAAGTCATCTAAAATGCGCGTCTTCAAAGACATCATGTCCACCAGTGTGCTCCAGATTTATTCTTGGACCAACCGTGCTTCCTCATCGCTTTCTTAAACTTCAATTCAACTTCAATCCGATCTCTAAATGCTATCTTTCTTCAGTTTACAAGTCCTTCATACTGGGAGATTCTAAAAATTGTCAACTACGACCATTCTGAATTACGTACTTCTCGCAATTCAGTGGTTGTGCCTTCGTCCTCTCTGAACGCGGTATATAGAGAATATCAGTGAATGAAAATAATAAGTTATCCTGGCACGAGCCCCAATTCTGTTACAACCCGCACTCGTTAGGTCGACCAGCGCGTGCACGTAACGAGAAAATAAAAAAATAAATAAAAAAATACGATGATGGTCCCAGTGTAAAGATAAAAAAAAATATAATACGAAGGGATTGGGAAAATTCAGACACTGCTCTGTACTCCTGTGAAAAGTGGGAGGGAGGAGAAAACCGATAGAAGGCGACAATGCTGAATGGAGAGAAGACGCGTGACACTTTTTATAAACAAACAAAAATATTTTTTACACATAACATACAAAAATAAAGTATATAAATCTATGTGAGACGGAGAACAATATTAACAGATAATTATCAAGAACAGGCGAGCAACCAACAAAAAATAAGATCTCTGAATATTTAACAACACATGGATACACAATAAACAATCAAAAAATACAATGAAAAAAATGTTTTGTTTTTTTTTTGTTTTTTTCGACTCACGGTACCCTTGGAAATTTCCGCAGAAAAATTCTCTTAAAAAAGGAGAGACGACATCACACTGCCGTTAGAGTCTGTCAAAGTTCCTTCAATAAAACGATTATTCAAAATCTTTTTTTCTCATCGGTGGAATCCTTTATCCAAAATGAAATCCACTGGTTTTACAATCTCCGTTAGCGCCTGTCAAAAACCACGTCTTGTTTCGTAGGCTTGTATTCAAAAACTGTGTCCCTTTCCTGGAACCGATCTCTTTGGCGCCAAAATCACAGTGAACTTCTGGGTCGCGGGAGGTCAGGACTCTGTTAGTCATGAGCAACAGAGTCACCTCGGAGGAGGGTAGGGGTAACCTTCTCAACGATCGTGCCAGGGTGGATTAAGGAATGGACACACAAGGGTAAGTCAAATTTTGAAAACTGCTCGCCCACCCATTTACAAATTTATCCCTTTAAATTGAACCGTTCGTCGGTTTTACCGATATGCGCACTAGTGCACGTACCGATAAGGTGTCACAATATATATATAGTCTAAAGTACTATTGCATTTAATAATACATTTTTCCACTCAGAATATTGTGGTTTTTCAACTATTCCTATTCTAATAAAATCAAACAATTGTTCAAAAGTTTAATTACTACATTCAGTCCATTTGTTTCGTATGTCTAACGGGAAACTCTGTTTCATCCACATCATTTTCGATCCATTGTAACAAAATCCTCTAAAATTGAATATTTCAGATCGTTATCAATTAAAAATGTATTAATTAGAGCATAAAACAAATCAGACAATCTCATAAGCAATTAGCACTCTTCACAAGTCGGACCATAAATCGTACACCCTAACAATAAAAATTTACTGACTTTATTAGTATTTAAATAATGAAAGAAATACCAAGATTGCTAAAGCTTTTACACTAGGATTAATGATCAGAAGAAAATTAACTTTATATTACTGACATTAGTAAATATAGAAAATGGTAATTATATCTGGATATTAGGAAGGCCAAATCCTGGACTTGGCTTGTTTATAATTACATAACCCTTGGAAAGTATGCATCTAAATATTCATCCGTTCCATCTATCTGTCAAGAGGACAAACTGTGCTCTTTAACGTGATATGACAACCGAATCTGAATTCAAATCTATAAGACCCACTTTTGAAAATATTTGAAATTATGTCACATCTGGCTAGTCGAGGTGAATTGGTATACATATATCTGGCAAGTGTATTCTTGGTCGCTAGCATTCGCCCGTAGAATCGTAACGGTTTACGATTTGATAAACGTCTTGGGCAAACTCAGCGCATGGGACAGCACAACTTAGGAACTAATCTGTTGCGATAAAGAGCAGGGAGCTGACGATAGGTGTGGGGAGTCCAGGTCTTTTTTGTTTATGAAATTAGCGTCACTGTAATTGTGCGTATTTTCAACATTGGTGAGAATTAAACCCAAAAATTTATTAAGAATCAAAAGTGCTTACCGTGAAAGAAAACTCTGTGAAGAACCTTTTATAGTTATTGATGTGGTTCATTGGATGTAGAATGTAAATGATACAAAAAGGACGTCTGAAAGGATCCCCGTACCCGTCGTTTATCATTGAAAGAAAAATCATTTTTGGAGAATATAATTTATTCTATTTACTAATGTATAATTTTTCCAGTCACCAGAAAATCAACCCGAATACAGGTTGTTTCTGTGACTGGAAAATAGTAATTGGAAAAAATGTCATTTCTTTGGTAATCTGAAATCTAGGATTTTCTGCTATATGTTCACTTTATACATAAAACAAGCGAGTGTGGTGAGCGTGACTGAGTATGAACTCCGAATAATTCCAATTTTAGTACGCGTCACTCGTTATATACAATATAACTCCAACCCATAACATTTGATTTCTGCTCGGGAAAGTTTTCACTTAGATGTCTGCTTTATATGTTAAACAAAAAGATAAAGATTTGCGTTAAAGCGTAACCTGCTTAATGAAAGGCGAGCAACGTGTAGATGTGTCTATGTTTTAACCTTATATTTGATCTTAAATTGAACCTTTCTAAAAAAAAAAAAATTAAAAAACTTCAAAGTTTTTGGAATTTCAAGAATTTCTTATAATTAGAAATGGCCCATTCCTAACAGGACCGCCTCGGAGGGTGCAGGTCCCCATAGCGACTGTTATGTCTGAAGCCAAGAGGCCAGAAGAAAGCGACGATCAACAAAGCAACGGCATACATCAACCTTCAATACATATCTGTGGTTGAGGCTGTTTCTCGAATATTGGACTTCACAGTTCACAGAGGCACTTGTAACTACGTTCTTAGGCAAAAGAGCTATATACATACAATACATACAAGTACAATACCATTCTGCTGTAGATTTCCATGGAGAATATGTATAGCCCTGGCCGGAAAATATCACCTTTTCCGTTCAAGCAACTAACTTTGGAATCTTTCATGGAAGAAGACATCACGCAGTGTTTTCGTTGTAGAAGTTGCTTCCGTGTCTCCATCACTATTGAACGGCTCCAGCATTTCGACCCATTAGTACATTAAAAACCTAAATAAAAAAAGAACTCAATTAGATCTCTTATCTCCGTTAGGAAATTGTCTTGTGTCACCAACATCTTCTCTCGTATCAAAATGTTTATTTTTATCTTTTCGAGTGTTTTTCTCATTTCTGCAGTTTAAAGCCATTCTTCTGATTTTTCTTGTTTTTTTAAAACGATATCGATGCAACAGAGCTCGGAGTAACCCATTCGATAACATTCCAAAACTCAACAGGATTATCTTCCCCTGAAATTTAGACAGAATATATTCTATAATCCACTTATGTTGAAAATTTCGGTTATAAGGGAAATAAAATTCAAAAATTAATACGAATAAACAGATTTTTGCGAGTTTGAATAAATGAAAATCTATGGGAAGCCTATATTGAAAATCATTCTGTGTATTTCACCGGTTCGGGTTATCAAGGAGAGATAATCTTAACACGTTTGATGATCATACACAAAAATACAATCGTTATTAATATTTGTTCAAATACATTAAAAAAATCTCGGAAAAAATGTTTGCGCATTTTTTTAACCTTATTTTTTTAGATTGATTAAATAACTCTTGATCTAATGTTGAATTTCAACGTAGCACCTTCCGACGTTTAAAAATTCATTATTAAATTTTAAGTGAATAAAAAAGGAATTTAATCGGAAGAAATACTTTTTACGTCAAAAATTACTCTTTTTAAACTATAGTTTAAAAATATTTTTTTAAATTTTGTATATTCCTTTACGATTTTCGATCATATCTATTAAATTCAGAACTTCATGTAACTATTCTTTTACACCTAATTGTAGTTGTCACTATCAAAATACAAATTAAAGTTTTCGATCGAGTAGAAAGGCAACGACTTAACATCGACATACTTTTGCGTAAATTATCGCTGGATTTGGAGTTCCTTTGATACTTATGTAAAGAAATAGTTTTAACTATTTTTCATTCACAAACATCTAATCATCTGGAATTCTGGATATCCAATTTCCGTTGATTTCAAAAGTATAATATATATATATATATATATATATAATTATATATATATATATATATTATATATATCATATATATATAAAATTTTTATTGAAGCACTTACAACGCATGTATCGCCATAAAATTCGATACTTATTATTCGAATTTTATTGCGATACATGTAAGTGCCTTCAAGTAAAATTTAAATATATACTTTATCAGCAAACGTTTTAAATAACAAACATCCAAAAAAATCATATATTATATTATTTGTGTGTGTGTGTGGTGTGAGGAAATATATTGGATTGAATTGATTGTCTAAGTGTAGTTATTCACTTCCATACGTTATATAATAAGTCATCGATCAGACCCGTTGTTGTGCGACGTTTCACGTCTTCTTCATGTGGTTTAGGACTAGCAAACTACCGACAGGGGCGAAACCCGAATGAACTTTTCATCAAACTTGTCTAGAGATGACATCGTTAACCTCTCGGCCATTTGACAGCTGCTATTAAGGACGGTTGTTTTAAACTATTAAAATACATACATTTGTTTATATATTTACGATCACAAGAGAATCCAGTCTGTAAAACAACAAGACGATCATGCTCTTTATGCTGCGTGGAAATGTTAATTAAGTCGCCCTAGAGGCTCTGCCGGTTTGGAGCACTATATATATATATATATATATATATATGTGTGCTGTGTGTGTGGTGTGTGGTGTGTGTTAGTCATCTATTACCTGGTAATCATCTTTTTATATCACACACAACACCACAATATATATATTATATATATAAATATATATATAGAGAGAGAGAGAGGAGAGGAGAGAGAGGGAGGGAAGAGATTTGCCATTAATAACAAAAGAGAATGAAAATCTTATTTAATTTAATACCTTGAAGACAGATAGACTCCATAAACCATCCTTAAGTTGAGATGTAGAACACAGACCTGTGTTAATGAATTAATTACTTATTAAATCATAGAATTAGCTGTTATAAATGATAGAATTAACTACATTAATAAAAGAATGAACTACAAATGAAGGAATCTATTTTATGAATTAAAAAGAATTAGCTGTTAAATAGAATAGAAAATAGCTGTAAGAGTGAATAATTAATTGTATGAATTAAATGTATAAATAGATTATAATATAAATAATAATTATACAAAGAAATGAAAAATAAACGAAGAATAAAAGATTAAACTGTTGGATGAAAAAATAAACTATATAAATCCAAATGTTTTGCATAAATTAAAACTAACTATATAAAATAAGAGAATATAACTGCATAAATGATAGATTCAGTATATGAATAAGGATTGTATTGTATCAATAAAAAAATATCTGTATAATACATAATTTATTGTATGAATAAAAAGACATACAAATAAAAAGAAAATACTGTATAAATAAAAGAATTACTTTGCATAAATTATAGAATTAACGATTATGAACCCAAAATTGAAATTTTTATTTTGTATAAATAATAGAATTAAACTGTTATAAATAAATAGTTATTGTACAAATGAAAATTAATTGTTATAGACAAAGATAATTTGTTGTGTTAAAATAAAACTAGTATACAAATAATCAACGTTATATAAAAATAATTACGGTAAAGATTAATTACAATTATTATTATTATTATTATTATAAATATTATTATCTATTATTATTTTATTATTCTAATCGTTGCGATCTTAGCCAGTATTAAACTGGTAGGTCTCATGGAGTTGAGTACACAAGTTTCCTCAGGCTCCAGGACTTTTCAGGAGTTATTCTGCCGTTCTCACAATGGTTGCCTGTCTTCCGATTGCAATTTTTTTTAAAACTGCAACTTTTTATTTCTAGTATTATTTTCCACACACAGTATGATATAAGTATTCCTTTCTATACCAAATATTGCTCAGAGTTGTATGGTCTCAAAGTATTCCTATCTAAACTAATAATAAAATGCACAATATATATAACAAGCATTCCTATCTAATAGTGATTAATTGACCCATTAGATGGAACTGACTGATCCAGGGTGACCCTAACGACAATGAAAAGTTGAACCTGGAGTAATGGCAATGAGAAATACTCGACACTCAAAAAAGAGATCCAAACTTGCAGTTTAGGTGTTATGTAGAATGCACCGTAGTGTCATATTGAGGACACACCCTTTTGGGGGAGGGAGGTCTTGGCCTCTCTACAGATGATGTAGTCGATGTATTCTTGGGCATGCCGACGGGGACAAGGCTAATATACTTTTGATTACCTCGAATATATTTACAGACTGGTCTAGTAGTGTCCGTAGTTTTAATTGATTCTGTCTACATCCTTTCTGTTGTCTGCGATCGTTAGTTGCATGCTGTTGTTGTTCCGGTCGGGCGGTGGCTGGTGAATGTTGATGTTGACTGGTCCTTGTTGTGGAGCAATGGCAGTCCCCCGACAGATTGTACTGAAAATGATTGTTTGCAGGGTTGCCCAGAAGCAATGAAGATTTCCGTTACAGATGATGCTGCGCGTGCCCACTCGTACGTGAAAGCTGGGACGTGACGGTGGCCTGTCGTCTGCCACAGTCGTACCGACATGGTAAGGTGGGGACAATATGTTGACGGAGTCACTGCTCGTAACGTCGCGTCGGGCAAGCGCTGCTGGAGTTGGTTGTCCTCAATTGTCGTCGTTCTTTTGGGTATGACCATCTGAAGAAAAAAATCGGTATCAGACTTAAAAAAATTGTTAATAATAATTTCTCTTTTGCTTACTGCGATCCTTCAAATGGAATAATACAACTGCTCGATGCTCGATCTGAGTAAAGCCGTAAAGACTTTCTGAATCCTGTTTTAAGGCACATAAACTCCATCACTCTTCAAAGACTTCCAGCAAACATCTCCATCGACAATTGTCTTTATTTGGTTGTGATGACGATATGCCAGGAAAAATGCCCGATCACCGTACAGTAAGAAATACCAATCAGACCCTTACTGCATAGACGAGGAAACTGATGTATCCCCAGCGCCCACACATGACCCTGCCGCCCTAACTTTAATACAATTAGCTATCATGCCAATGCTCGTATCATCCAATCATGGTCGCCTGGGTAGTCCTCGTAGTGTGTGTGAGCTAACGATACTGTTACATGCGAATTGGGTCTTCGCCGCTCCGCTCCGTCACATGCTACATTGTTCAAGAGCCATCGAATACACGCCAGCCGATCCAGCCAAGCACTATTACTTACACTTTCAGACTAACCATTGGGAAAGTATAACCCACCCCCGTTCCATTCAGCTTGTGCGGTTAACCAAAAGTACGCGATTCTTCATACATATCGATGCTTTGGCGATTTAAATATCCGCCGTCATGAAGGGCTTTAGACAGTCATACAAAATAAGCAACCGAGTTTGCGGCCCTATCAGGGTCATTAATCATATGCATCATGAATTCACAAGTTAATTTTCTTCTCGTAGGGGTTTGTACGGTTTTCGAACCACCCCTGGTCAGCCAATAGATCTCCTTGGAATATCATAACGAATCGGGATGGAGGACGGAGCGACGGATCCGTTTAGGCGAATCGATGGCTACAAAAGAACAAATGATGTCGACAGAATAGATAAAAACTAGACAATCTTGAATCATATATATATTTAATAAGTTCATTGACTTAACTTGAACATATTCGGAAATTGAACGATTCCCGGTATCCTGGTACCAGAAGAGACAGACGGCTCCCGGTAAATTGGAGCAGGAGATAAATGAAAAAATGCTATATTATTTTTTCCCAAAACAGCATACCGTCATTTTAGCATAGACACTGAAACGATCCGTTATCTTCAAGTATGAACGGTTAACGATGCATAAAATCATATTGGTTACAATAATAAATCATTATGCACCAATTTTGATCTAGATCTATTATATGAAATTTACTGAATTCAAATATTCCCATTCTTAATAGGCTTAATGAGCATATCTTTTGAGAACAGACGGTGATAAGATTAATAAGCCAATAACAATAAGTATTTAAAAGAAAAAATGAAATAACAATACGCATTAAGTAATATTTTAAATGGTAGGATTGTAATAATATATCTCATCACGTATACAGATTTTACGTGGGGCAATGACACAAATAACACTAAGCAATAAAATTTGTGAGTTCATATCCTACAGACTCTCGGTGGGAATTATCGGCACTGTACCTGATGTGAATATAATGATACATAGAGTAACTCTTGCGTCTAGATGACATTCATATTCATGGTTTCATACAATCAAGCTAAACAGCCCACTAGGCATACGCTACATCGACTTTTTATATCTCGATAAAAAATCAATGTTTTATGTGAGGGAAAACGCTCTGAGAAGTTATCTTAGATTTCAATTAGGATAGAGAAATATACTTTCCTTATATGCATTACTAACAGGAAAAACCAGCCAGAATTATACCATTGTTAAACCCTTATACTGCTTAAACAGCATTAAATAATGTAGTGATTTTACTGTATTGGACAACGTTACAACACAAACTCATGAGAGATACATTTAAATGTCTATAGAATGAAATTTTACTTTTCTAAAGAAATAAATATATCTCCCCAAAAGAATAGTAAAATTAAACTTACATCTGTAAACTATCGCTTAAAGAGCAGTCCCATTATGAACTACAAAGATTAGACAACTTATGTTAAAATCAAGAAGAATCCTTGTAAAAAACTATAATTGCAACCATCTTCTAATAACACTGGTTTACAAAAATATATTTTCTGTCTGAGGCAAGTAATTGTGAATAGGTTGTTGTTTACTAATTTGGGATTGCTTGATTCCAAATTCTATAAAATGTGCCTCTATTACCTCTAGTTTCTTCTTTAAATAGTCTCATTTAAGTAGTATTTTACAGCTTATTTCCAACAGTTGCAGCAGCTATTACCAGAATAAAAAGGAATAGATAAAGAAACATTGACGACATAATATACTTGGATGACACATGTACTACATTCATGTACCGCACGACAGTTAAAAAGTTGTTACTTAGATAGATCTGCTGTATATTTTGCCTCCGGAATGTCCACGCAAAGAGCACTCAGCAGAATTTCTCCCTCATTGCTGGTTGTTCACTTGCCTTGTAGTGCTCCCATCTTCTAACGTCTTGGGGAATCTTTCTCCGTTGCTCCTCACTCACCTCCAAAGTTTTGGAGGCGAAGAAGCTTGAAGGTGGGAATAGGAGAAAACTGAATTTTGAGTGTCATTGGCACCCAATATCCTCATCCAAGTCTTGTAGCCACTTCTCAATACAGGCTTGTAAATTGGTCGACGCGTGTGTCTACCAAGGAGCTACTACAGACTGACTTAAATGCTTCCCATGCTTTCAGTCCTTTAAAGGTAAGAAAGCTCCTTCAAAATCAGATATCCATTCAGCACTTCTCGGATCTGAGTCGACAAAGATGCCACCTTCTTGAGCTAGCAGCACTGAGGACCTGACGGAAACACAGTCACAAGTCGTGGAAGACAGCACCATTTTGTTCATGGCCTTCACGAAATTCTTCCATCAAACCAAGCTTGATGTGAAGAGGGGAAGAAGCACTTATTCATGTCAACCAGAGGATTCTCCTTGACGCTGTGTTCGCTTGTTGATTGAAATGTGTTGGCTACGCTAACTGCCAAAATCCCGTTTCTTGATTATTAGCTATATTATATATAATGATACGCCTATCACTCTACATTTATTGCATAATAACTCAAAAAAAGAAGACAACAAGCACACAATATTAGAAAATTAACCCTGAATGCATTATATCCTTTATGTACAGAATGTGCTATCAAAAATGTACAGACTTCATATCTAAAAATAAAACTAGAGCGTGATTGATGTTAAAATGGATTTCCAAATTGAATTCAGCACCCCAAATTAGGTTAAAACAGCTATTTTGTGCTTGCCTCAATTTTCTTGAACCAGTGTAATTTATCGCTTGCCATAAAATAACTCGGGTGGGTTATGTACCGATAGAATAAATTAATCAATCAACATAAAAGAATACATTTCTTTGTTGATTTTCCTAAAAAGAAGCTTGAGAATTCAGGATGAACTTCGACGGCCTTCTATTTCTTATTATTCAATAACATTTTCCTCCGTATTTCACACAAGTTATGTTTCTTCGATCTTCCTAGGTGTATGTTGAACCCTTGATACTAAGAAGATTGACCAGTATTCTTTTTCACACCGGTATAAAAACACTACGATAAAGATACTCGTACCCTAAAAATGTGCTGAATAATAATATTATATCAATACACCTTATTTCTTTCATTGAAGATGATCAGAGACAAATTCCACTTTTAGATGAGTTTTGCTATCATTGGCAATAATTTCTCTGTGATACCATTCCTTTTTGTTGCTTATAAGAAGAACAGAAAATTTAACCAGGTTGTTTTAATCATATTAAATGATATACATTTTAATATTAATAAACACCATGTTATAGTGTGATTTTTCAAAATTCAACCATATTTACGAAAGTACCTTTATAAATATTTAATTCAAATAGTCTCCACACATTCACCATCCGGAGTCAACTCCTTCTTGGAATCTCCGATAGGTAATAAAAAAATGTAAGCATATCTATGAAGAGTGTTTTTATTAGAATAGCAAACCGGATTTTCCTCTTTTGTTCTTCATAAAATGTGAACCAAACAATTCACTAATTACGTTCTTATATTACCCACATTAACATCGTACATCATACATCGGGTAATAAACGCAGATAGAAAACTCAGGGAAGAGAGGACAGAGAGACAGACACAGAGTAGAGACTTATCTGTTACTTTCACTTTCTCGTTTACTACTTCTATTCGCCATGTTTCCTCATCTACTTCATCCTGTGTCTAGCTGTTTTCGCTTACTAAGGGTTTATTCTACGGCGTAACTTTAGTCATTGGGATTACTTAAACCACCAAAAAATTTTTTCCTTGATCAATTTGTTAATCTAGCCCATGTTCTTCGCGCGGGGAGATAACACCTAACTAAACTAGGTCACGTGACGCGCAAGATTCGCGCCTTTAGGGGTCAGAAACTATAACCGTCCAGGTAGTTTTCCACTGGTCCCCTTGAATTCTCGCTACAGGTCTGTCAACAATTTATGCGATACTACATAATTGTAACACGATTACAATAGCTTTTTCCACGACTTTTTACACTACACTACGCTACATTTCAATTAAAATACTTCGCCAAGATATTTTGTTAAATCTCGTAATCTTTTTATATTGTCTCGAAATTGAGCATAACCGATCACGTGATTTTCATCCAATGAAAGCCAAGTCTCAAACGACCCTGATTATACTCATCACTCAATTATTATGTAACATCTTGTACTTACCTTGTCTTTTGTAAGTGGAAGAACGAAGAACTGGATAATTAGTTTTCTTGTCTCCGATAAAGTTTTTAAATTCTGGAATCTTAAAAGGTGACACTGGGAGACATGCCAAGGCATTTTGAAAAGAGTTTAAGAAAAATATTTTGGTATCCTTTGGGAATATTTTCTTGCTGTAACATCGTCAAAAGTATGCCAAGGAAATAGAAAAATTAAGTAAAAATGAAATAAAACTCCAAAATCCAGTAACATATATATATTGATATTTATAATATAGTTTGCTATATTTATTCGTAAAGAGTGCTCATATCATTGATAGATAGTCAAGTCATAGACTAGCTAAGACATAAAGTCAAACAGCGCGATTGGTGTCTGTCAGTTTCTCACCTATGACAATTTTCAAACAAGGCTTGGGAATATCAAACATTTGATCTGTTTAGTTGTGGTGGTATGGTGGGAGGCTGGTTCTTTGTTGTGATTTAAGGGATAGCGTTTAATTACTGCTGTTATCATTGCGATCTGCCATTATTATTATTATATATTATATTTATTATTATTATCATCTTTTCTTTAATATAAAAAGTGTTAGAATTTATTTAGTTTTTGGAGTTGATTTGTTTTTAGGGGCTTAATAAAATTTTATTTTCTTGCCCTACATCTGAATGTGAGTACTGATCGTTTGTTAAGTAGGTTCGTTTATTCCAATATATTATTATATAATATGTGTGTGTTGTGTGTGTTGTGTGTGCGTGTGTGTTGTGTGTTATTTTTCCTGTTATATCGAGAGCTTCAATATAATATAATCCAGGAATTATATACAGGCAATACTATTCTGTAAAGAAAAAAGGACTTAAATATCAATCATATAAGCTGGTTAATAGATCTATTCGCCATATTTAGATCGCGGCTTCTTCGATGCAATTTTATTGAAATTAATTGGAAATGCTGTAGATTTAAATGATTATTTGGGGACTCCCGGTACATTCCTGGCTTCAGTTTTTTATCATTATCTAAATTATTATACTTGTGGTAATTCCCAACAGTCCTGCTGTGATACTATTAGACAAAATAGAATTTAATAAAGGTTCATTTTAACCCCCACTAATCTAAAACCATTCTTTGGAAAGAAAAATTTCTTGTTGAATTTCATACCCAACATATATCACACCAAATTTTCTGCAATTCCTCCGATGCGATAAACACCGCGAATGTCCAAAATTCTTTAATCCGGTGCCCAAAAGTCCACAAAGGTTTGAAAATAGTCTTTCCGTATGGCCAAACTGAGACTGTTAAACAAGAAATCGTATGGTGAATGTGTGTTAATGATTGTGGATTGAATTTAACCGGCGTCTAATCCTTCGGGGTTATTTTATGTAGCCATTTTTAAATCTTCTCTTTTTATTTGACTAGAATAATAATTTGCTTGTATATTATATGATATCAACTATTCCTATCTAACATAAATAATTTGCTCACAGTTATATGGTGTCAAGAATTCTTATATAACACAATAATCTGAACAGAGTTATGTGGGCATCAAGTATTTTCTATTTAATGCTAATAATTCAGCATTTATATGCTTAAAATTTGTGTAATGTTGATCGTTGTAGAAAGGGATTCGCGATCCGAGTTCAAATCCTTGATGAGGCTATTTGCATTTCATATAGTGCTAATACCATTTAGAAAATAATACATCCAACTATTCTCCTTTACTTATGCGTAATAGTGGGGTAGACTGAGGTCTTTAGCCTTGTATGGAAACCTGTCTAAGGGAAATAAAACTCAAATTCACAACCTGTTAAACTTCCACTAAAGAAATTGACCCTGCTTCGCATCCTATTGGCGGAGTTGATATATATATATACTATATATATATATATATATATATATATATATATATATATATAGTCTAAAGTATCTATTGCTATTTAATAATAATCATTTTCCACTCAGAATTATGTGGTTTCAACTATTCCTATCTAATATCAACAATTGTCATAAAGTTTAATTTTACTTACATTCAGTCCATTTGTTTCTATTCTAACGGGAACTCTGTCTTCATCCACATCTTTTTCGGATCCATTGTAAAATCCTCTAAAATTGGAATATTCAGATCTTTTATCAATTAAAAATGTATTTAATTTAGATTCATAAAACAAATCAGACAATCTCATAGCAAATAGACACTCTTCACAATCGACCATAAATACGTACACCCTAACAATAATAAATTTACTGTACTTTATTAGTATTTAAATAATGAAAGAAATACCAAGATTTTGGCTAAAGACTTTTACACTAGGATTAATGATCTAGAAGAAAATTAACTTTTTATATACTGATCATTATAAAATGATAGGAAATGTAATTATATCTGGATGATAGGAGGCAAATCCTGGACTTGGCTGTTTATAATTTACATAACCCTTTGGAAAGGTATGCATCTAAATATTCATCCTCCATCTATCTGTCAATAGGAGGACAAACTGTGCTCTTTAACGTTGATATGACAACCGGAAATTCTGAATTCAAATCTGATAAGATCCACTTTGAAAATATTGAAATTATGTCACATCTTGCTAGTGCGAGGGTGATTGGTGACTACATATATCTGGGCGATAGTGTATTCTTGGTCGGTAGAGCATTCGCCGTAGAATCGAACGGTTACGGATTTGATAACGGTCTTGGCCAACTCAGCGCATGGACAGCACAACTTAGGTAATCTAATCTGTGCGATAAAGAGCCAGGGAGCTGACGATAGGTGTGGATTCCAGTTCTTTCTTTTTTTATGAAATTAGCGTTCACTGTAATTGTGCGTATTTTTCAACATTTGAGAAATTAGCCATACCCAAAATATTTATTAGCAATCAAAAGTGCTTACCGTTTTGAAGAAAACTCTGTGAAGAACCTTTGTATAGTTGATGTGGTTCATTGGAGTGTAGAATGGTAAATGATACAAAAGGACGTCTGAAAGGATCCCACGTACCCGTTTCTGAGAATGAAAGAAAAATTCATTTTTGGAGAATAATACATTTACTTCTATTTACTAATAGTATAATTTTCCAGTCACCAGAAAATCAACCCGTAATACAGGTTGATTTTCTGGTGACTGGAAAAATAAGTAATTGGAAAAATGTCATTTCTTTGGTAATCTGAAATCTAGGGATTTTCTGCTATATGTCTACTTTATACAGTAAAACAAAAGCATTCGGTTTAGCTAAACTGATGGACCCAAAGTAAGGGTACAGTTTAGTATTTTATTTACAATATAAATCCAACCCCATAACATTTGATTTCTGGCTCGGAAAGTTTCACTTAGATGTCTGCTTTATATGTTTAAACAAAAAGATAAAGATTTGGTTAAGCTAACCTGATGAACACAAAGTGAGGGTTTGGTTTAACCTTATATTTGCATTTTAAATTGAACCTTTGCTAAAAAAAAATTAAAAACTTCAAAGGTTTTGGAATTTTCAAGAATTTCTTATAATTAGAAATGCCCATTCTAACAGGACCGCCCTCGGAGGTGGCAGGTTCCCCATAGCGGACTGTTCATGTCTGAAGCCAAGAGGTCCAGAAGAAAGCGACGTCAACAAAGCACCGGCACATCAACCTTCACATACGATATCTGTGGTTGGTTTCTCGAATATTGGACTTCACAGTCACAGAAGGCACTGTAACTAACTTCTGAGGCAAAAGAGCTATACAATACAATACAATACAATACAATACAATACCATTCTGACTGTAGAATATTCCATGGAGAATATGTATAGCGTACCTGGCCGGAAAATATCACCTTTCCGTTCATATGCAACATACTTTTGGGATCTTTCATGGAAGAAGCATCACGCAGTGTTTCGTTGTAGAAGATGGCTTCCGTGTCTCCATTCACTATTGAACGGCTCCAGCATTTCGACCCAATTATGTACATAAAACCTAAAATGAAAAAAAAAGAACTCAATTAGATCTCGTTATCTCCGTTTAGGAAATTGGTCTTGTGTCACATCCTACTCACGTGGAGGGGTTTGTTAATATATATATATATATATATATATATATATATAGAGAGAGAGAGAGAGAGAGAGGGGGGGGGGAGAGAAAGATAGAGAGATTTGATCTCTCTGGTGATCGTAAAGTATATACACAGATGTATGTATTAAAAAAAAACAGTTAAAAAAACAACAGCTGGCAACGGCCCAGAGGTTAAAGGATCGGACAGGTGTAAAGTCAGTTGGGGTTTGCTTCTGGTCGGAGTTAGTTGTTGTGTCTAGCCACACTGAAGAGGCGTGAAACGCCGAAACACCTTTCTGTTGATAACTTATATATATATATATATATTGTTCATTTCTGTTTTGGTAAATACAGCTTCAATCTCGATAATTTTATGACACACCTTGTATATGTTATTATTATCATTATTATTATTATATTAAAGCTGAGTTATTGTTTCATAAAAGTTTTTTTTCCTATTTGGTTTAATTACACAAAATGAATACCAAAATATTTCTTAGTTCTGGCATTGAGCTATGTTTGGAAAAAATCCATTTTAATTGGTTCTAATTACCGTAATTTGCAAGTGAAGTCAAAAACTCAACCCGTCTTTTACTTTACATTTTGTTTGTCACTTTCGCCCTCTCTATATATATCTTCCTTATAGTCCTTATATATGTTAGTTTCTCTGTGAGTGTAAAGAGAGAGATTAAACTTCCCACTTTCTTTGTATATTAATTTTCTTCAGCAGCAAGAAACTAAACTGGCTTATATATAACATACAAATAAAGTGGGAAGTTCCCTCTCACACTCTTCAATATCTCTTTAATCTCACACAGAAACTAACACATATAAGGAGTTAATCAATGTATATATATAGAGAGGACGAAAGGGACATGTAAAATGTAAAGTAAAAGATGGGATCAGATCTTTGTGTGTGAGATATATATATATATATATATATATATATAGAGAGAGAGAGAGAGAGAGAGAGAGAGAGAGAGAGAGGGGGGGAGAGATAAAACATATTACCTGTGTTGAAATCATAAATTCGATCCATTACTGCTGACGACAAATCGCCCATGGGAGAAGGAAAGTTGGAATGAATTCGCAAAATTTTTCTTTGGTAATCATACCAAACCTTAAAAATAAAACGAATATATACATTGAATTATATATATATATATATATATATATATATATATATATATATATATATATATATATATATATATATTATTCACATGTGTGAGATTCCAAGAATCTGTTGACAGGGATGATAAACAAGTGGAAACTGTTTTGGATTATATCATAAAGATACTAACAAAAAGCATAAACCTTTTTATTCTTTTCCTCTATATAAAAACGTAGCAATCAAGATATTTTAAATCAAGAGTTCGTTAGATTCAGAAGAACGGGGATTCAGTGGAAAGTTAAATTGGCTGATGATTGGCAACTGGTGACAATCCGCTTGACCTTCCGGGAGCATGCGATTACAGGTGTGAGAAGTTTAGTTTAGTTGCGACCAGAGAATCAGGGGGCGTGTGCTCAAAAGTCTGTCGATCTGTGAGTCGCTTCGCCACCGCAGTGGTTGAAGATGAGCTTGATTGTTAAATAAAGACTTAAGAAAAACAAGTCTTGTTTTATTGTTTAAGTAACATAATGCACGGACACACAGCCCGAAGAAGAAAGCAGAGATCTACCCCCAGCAGAAAGCGCTAAAGAGAAGATGACCGACAATGTAGACGAATTAGCAGACTGTAAGCGCCCGAGTAAAGAAGTAAGACCCCTCATCCCATCTCTACTCTGTTCGTTTCTCTCTCCCCATTATATATGTCCGGTGTGTTATAAGGGGTATATAACAATTTTCTACTACTTTCTCGTCTCTGGTTTTCATTTTGAAAAGAATTCCAACACTGTAGTCATCCCAATGTCCTGATTAAGTTTTTTATAGTACATCGAAGCGTTTTAACGTCAAGTACACCATCTACAAATAAATTTATCTTTTAGAATACTATTTTTTATTATTTCTACTTACTCTGCATATGCAAAAATATCGCCCTACAAAAGATTCTCATGATAGATCTTTACTAAATCTATATATTAATTCCAACTGTTATCATCTTGCAACACCCTCTGGTTAAAAATCAGACAGTCCAAATCGACCAAGATGAAAATCAAAAATTGTAAATCCTGAGTATCTGGTGTTGCTCATCCACAGAATTCTTATTTTTTATGAGTTTCGTCACCTCAGCTAAATAATGGACCATTCCGTTTTTATTAGAAAGAAAGAAGGGGGGAGGATATGCTACACAGAAAAAATGTAAGAAAAAAAAAAAGAAAAAAAAAGAAAGAAAGAATGTAGGAGAAAGATAGAGATAGGGGCGTTCTAATACTGTATGTATCCGCGAGTACGTGTTCAGTAATAAAAAAGATATTGATGTGGTGGGTGCAAATTTATACCTTTGTTTGAATGACAATAGGCTAAAGAATTTCTTACTTCTCTGTCTTGTACCACAGGGGGTTCCGTACCTTCATGTACAATAATTTCGGCTTTCATATAAAAATGTTGTGGTGGATCAGGTTCTTCTATTTCATAAAGAAAGCCTAAAAAATTTAAAAAATACATATAAAAATCATCTTAATATGTAATTTCTGTGTATGGTTGTATGGTTGTATGTCTCGTTAGACTTCAGACTCTACCAAAAAGTTATAGTGGATTATTATTTGGCTTGTTCTTGTTTACAAGAATGTCCCAGCTACGCAAGAGACAAACTAGGATAGCAGCCAGCTAGTCGAGTTACTCCACCAATTAAGTAAGAAGTAAAGACTTTAAATATGCGAAATATTATAAGAATGCCTCCCAACGTCCATCATCTCCCATCTCCCACCTTTCTTATAAGAACTCTCTCTACATGTATATACTCGATACAGCAAAGGGGTATATAACAACCCTTATTGGGTTATTTTATACTTAAGAGGTTTTTTTCTATTCATGCTATGGTATTAAAAAATTTAACTCAATTTTTAACACATTTTTAAATCATTTATTTCTATTTAACCTATCGATAGATTTCGTGATGTGTTTTAGCTAAGTCCAACAGAATAAATTGTCGCGTTATTTGCAAGGGTTGTTTCCATATGTCCCATGTTTGATATTTTCAAAAGTACGCTAAAGATTTCATAGACTGAAAGGTTCATGTGATAACCCCTACTGTTGATTTTTAACCTATGGAATTCAAGCACTGCAACACCAATGGAAGGAGTGTGTGGACCGCAAGTTGGTAGGTTGATTGGTTGGTTGGTTGGTTGGTTGGTTGGTTGGTTGGTCGGATTGAACGGCATGGCAACCTTTGTTGAGTTATCTTATACCAAAGACGTTTTATTCTATTCATGCTTGATAGGTATTCAAAAATGATTAAACTCAATTTTTAACACATTTTTAAACTCGTTTTCTTCTATTTAGCCTATAAATGAACCCTAACAGGTACTACCACTCCCGATCAGTTTGGACATGGAAGTAATAGAGATGAAGAGATTATTTTATGTCGAAGACTTTTATCTACGCAACCCTAATAAAGTCACAACCATAGCTCTATAACAAATCGCTGCATTCAACTTACCAAAATTGATTTCAGCGCTGCTAGCAAAGTATGTTCTCTTCTGAAAAACAAAAACAAAGAAAAACTAAATGAAGGCATAAAATTAACGTTTTCTTTACATCATTATAAACAATTTGCGTTGTTATCTGATATAATTTCTCCCAATAAAAGAGAAATTCTGGAGATCTGGGAAATGTAAAGTACCCCTTCATTTACGACTGAATATCAGATTAAATGAAAATTAGATACCTGTGTGGAAAGAGTCATATTAAATCCTCCTTTTGAGACATTAGCTTTGATATGTTCCCATGCCTCCTTAAAAGTGATATCAAATTTGTGTTCTCCTCTTACGCTTCCTGGAAAAAGAAAAGTTTTATTCATTTGATTTAGAAAAAAATTGTTTTGTTAATGCACTTATAGGGAAGGCATGATCTACTACAAAAACAGATTATAAATCATATGGAAATCCGATCTCACTTGACAAGTTAAACTGAAAATTCTTCCAAGCCATATAATTTACGGATCCGTGTTTTCATACTCAAAATTAAATTATCTCATAGTTGATAAAATGTCGGTTAGGTGAAATGGCCTTCGGTTGAATTTCCGTTCTGGGAAATGTGTCAGCTAAATGATCTTTCGGTGAAATATCTGTCAGTAAAATGAACATTCGTTTATATGTCTGTCAGTAAAATGTCCGTTAGGTGAAATTTCTGTCTGTTAAATGACCGTTCAGTGAAATGTCTTTCGGAGAAATGTCTTTCGTTGAAATGTCTGTTCGGGGAAATTTTCTTCAGTGAATTGTCTGTCGTTGAAATGTCAATTCAGTGAGATGTCTGTCAATTAAATATCTGTCGTCCAAATGTCCATTCGACGAAATTTTCTTCAATTAAATTTCCGTTCAGTGAAATGTTTGTCGATAAAAACGTCCGTTCAGGAAAATGTCTGTTGATTAAATACCTGTCGTTAAAATGTCTATTTAGAGAACTGTCCTTTAATTAACTGTCCTTCAATTAAATGTCCGTTCAGTGAAATGTTTGTCGGTAAAAATGTCCGTTCTAGGAAATGTCCGTCAGGGAAATGTCCGTTCGGTGAAATGTCCTTCGATTAAATGTCTGTTCAGTGAAATGTATGTCGGGGAAATGTCTGTTCAATAAAATGCACTTCGATGAAAGGTCCGTTTAATGAAATGTCATTGAAATGTCTGTCGGACATTTCTCCGGCCACGTCGATCACTTACGATAATAGCACTCCCATTCTTCACTTCCGAATTTGCTGTTATTAACCTTTTGCAAAGAGCTGAGATGACAAAGATTGACTGTTCCTTCCGGTTGGAAGATATGGAAATAGAAAGAGTTACAATAAAGACTGTCATCGGAGACGTTGTGTGACCGATCGACGCACAGCTGGGCGCACATCTCTCTACTTGAGGCATTCACTGCAATTATGTGGTCATCTGGGGGTTTATCACAGCCATATGGAAGCTTGGTGAAGAGTTCTGTGGGTGGGAAAAAGTTAAAGATAAGAAGTGATATTATCTGATAGTATATCAACATGCTTTTATTGGTAAGAATAGGCTAATATATAGAATGAGAGAGAGGGAGGAAAAGAATTCAAGACCGAGAGAGAGAGAGAGAGAGGGGAGAGAGAGAGAGAGAGAGAGAGAGAGAGAGAAAGAAAGTTAGAGAGAGATAAAGTCAGATGGACAGACAGATAGACAGATGAAGTTAAAGGGAGAACAAGAAGATATAAATATAGATAGAAACAGAATTCAAAATAGATAGACGGAGATCACGAAAGATAGAGAGATGAAGAAAGAAAGAAGTTTTGAGAGAGATAAATGCATAGATAAAGAGAGATAGAGGGAGAAGAGAGAGAGAGAGAGAGAGAGAATGAAGTTAAAGAGAGAAAGAAGATAGAGATATAGATAAAAACAGAAGACAAGATATATAGACAGATAGAGTTGTTTCCATATGTCCCATGTTTGATATTTTCAAAAGTACGCTAAAAATTTCATAGACTGAAAGGTTCATATGATAACCTCATTATTCAATCTTAATTAGCATCTTATTTATCAACGATGATCATCTATTAAAGTCTTGCCGAGTAAGATTTACTGCAAAACGGCCCATATTGTTAATGCATTTAAAATCCTGACATATGTGTTATATGACTCTAAGAAATAAAGATTTACGTAGTATCTGGTGGGGATAATTTGTATAATGATTTTAATAAAATTGGGTTTAATAGATAATTATTGGCTGTTACTGATTTCTAATTCTATCATTTTATTCTCAAAAAGCAATCCTATATGTAAGTTGATATAGAAACCAATTAGAATAACATTAAAATAAGTATAATATCTTTATATTCGTTCTTATATAGTTTCCTTAGTCTTTCTAATTTAATACACTATTTTATTACAAAAAAAATTTGCGAGTGACTACAAAGGTGGTCAATTTAAAATTGTTAAGTAACGGAACGGGCAGTGCGAGAATTTCCTTACCAATAGGTTTGTCCCTTCCCAACAGAATTGCGTATAGATAGAGATAATCCGTGTCATAATCCAGTGTTATTCCCTGGACACGAAGAAAAGATACACGTGCAACGTCTTTCAGGTATTGTCTTGCTCGATTCATCAGAGGAAATCGCATGTCTGGATCATATTTTCCTGTAAATTAGATAGATAGATAGATAAATAGATCTTAACAGATTAGAATATATATATATATATATATATATATATATATATATATATATATATATATATATATGAAGATAGGAGGGTTGGAATAAATCCGACAGTATGAGGTATGGTAAAAGGAAAAGTGAACAAAAAATAATGACTCAAACAAGTAGAAGTAGGAGAGAAATATTTCGTCCTGTTCGCGAAGAACATCATCAGTCTAACTTTTCTAAAGTCAGAATGATATTTCTCTCCTACTTCTACTTGTTTGAGTCATTATTTTTTGTTCATTTTTCCTTTTGCCTTACCTCATATATATATATATATATATATATATATATATATATATATGAAGTAAGGTAAAAGGAAAAATGAACAAAAATAATGACTCAAACAAGTAGATATATATATATATATATATATATATATATATATATATATATAGAGAGAGAGAGAGAGAGAGAGAGAGAGAGATGATAATCAAACCTGTCGGCTGGGGCTGTAGAATACGCCGACTGCACCTCTGCAGATGGGGTAAAACACACACACCCAATGGGGCCTCCTGTTGGTCTTGAGTGGTGATTAAGTACAGAATATTGTAGCTGAGCAGTCCATGATATGCAATACTCTACTTTGGCCCATACTTGGACTATACAGGCGGTCCAAGAGGCCCAAACCGATAAATCGACTGGTCACGTCTAGCCCTAGCACCTATATGATTGTCTCGAAATGCTCTTATGTCAACCCCAACCCTTTTATAATATACATATTTACTTGTGCACAAGTAGGATATAACACGAGGTCAATTTTTAAGCGAATTTTAACAGGTTTGAATTCTGAGTTTTTCTCTCCTAAACCGCTTGCCAAGGGTTAATACCCAAGTCCGCCCTACTATTTATCCATAGAGAGAATTGTTGGATTCATACCTTTTCCAAGTGTATTAGCGCCATGTGAAATACAAACAGCCTAATCCAGGATTTGAACCCGTGTCGATGTATCCATTTCTTACCATTACACCACGTGCATCAACTTTTATCATATATGTATTGTGGTTGAGGGTCTTAGTATCCAGCGTATGACGTTAAACTGCATCTAGTGGCGAGGTTCCAATTCTGGAGCTCCGGGAAGTGTGTAACCCTTCGTTGTCAGTATTCCGAGGTCCACTTTGACCCGGAGTAGTAGTACATGTTACAGTCCCATCTACATATTTACCAACCCTTCTGCTCGAGCAGGATGCGACACAAGGTTAATTTCTTAAGCGGAGTTTAACAGGTTTAAATTTAGAGTTTTCCTTCTCCTAGCCTGATTACCTACCCACGGTTAAAGAGCCCAGTCTACACTACTATTTACCCGTAGTTGGATGCATACCTTTCCCAAGGGTGTTAGCGCTATGGGAAATGCAAACAGCTTCGTCCAGAATTTGAACTCGGGTCGACGATTCCATTTCCAACGACTCTATTACACTACGCGCCTCCGTTACAGTCTATCTATCTATTGATCAAAAAGTGAGTTTTATAAATGTATCAAAAGAGAGTAGTAAAAAATTGACAAAAGGGTTGACATGATGTAAAATCCAACTAACCAATCAACCAACCTTAGAATAAAAGAGCAGATTTTACGAGAACGTAAATTGAATGTAACTGTATTAATTCATTAATGGATGCGCTTAGCGTGTAATGGTTACCGTCTTAGAAAGAAGATCTGACTACTCGAGTTCAAATCCTGAACGATGCTTTGAACTGTTTGCATTTCATAACGCTTGAGAAAAGTATAAATTCAATTATTCTCTCTTCAGCTATGGTAGTAGGGAGACTGGGCTCTTTAACGTTGGCATGGTACGACCCATTACTTCACATCAATACACAACAGAATGTAAGCCGATTATAAATTTGAATAAAATCAGAAGTCTTACCAAGAAAACTGATTTGAAAATGCAATTGTGCTCTTTCACTGTAGCAAGGGGTGACATCAAACACTGAAAAATCCAGTACAGAATCCTCATAGGAGATGAAATTGTAGCTTTCAGTTTGCCCCTAAAAAAACAAAAAAATAACTAAAATTAGAATTTTATATATATATATATATATATATATATATATATATATATATAAGGAGTAGTCAAAAATTAATGCCATTTTTAGGACAGGTTTAATTACCAACACAGGAACGTATCATACATCATTTTGATGTATGATACATTTTTTTATACTGTTTTGTTCCACAACAGTGCCAACTGTAAGCACGCGAGCGCAGAACCCAGTGTGACGATAATAAAGATAAGTAATGGTTAATCGCGAATAATCTTTGGCTCTCTCTCGTAAATTTACTGACAGTATATATATATATATATATATATATATATATATATATATATATATATATATATATATAGTGTCCTGCGAAATGACCCTAAATTGCATCCGAAGGTAAGTTTCCAGTTCTGGAGATACGGGAAATGTGGAGTACACTTTCATTGCCATTACTTCCAGGTCCACTCTGAAACGAAGTGGTATTACTTGAAATTGCAAATGATTATCATTAGTTACTTGAAACCAAAAGAGGGAAAAGAGAATGTTGAATTAAAAGCAGCTGTTCTCTGTTTGATAATATGACCTTGTGCCAAAAATATCAAAATGTCAAAAATATAAATGTACATACATCTTCGGTGGTGACCAGCAGTTTGATTGGGATTTGTTTCTTCTGAGGTTGTTCGGAAGACTGGAAATAAAATACATTTCATCAGTTATTTAGAATAAAGACGAAAATTTTTAAAAATGAAAAGAATATATTTATTCATTTATTAACTTTTTAAAACTTTTCTAAAAATAAGTTATAATCTATGCATATATAAAGGACAGCTGTGTGCATACATGGGCGGGTGTATGTATGTCCGGAGGAAATTACGAAAATAAAAATAACGACAAAGTATATATATATAATTTCACTACCACCAGATCTTCCTTTTTATGTTGAAAATTATGAAGATTTGACCTATATTTGTGAAGACACTTAAAATTAAATTTACGAAAAAATAACATTCGAATTCTGCTTCGGCCATTGTTTGACGTTTCTAGCTAAATTCACACATAAAATAAGTCCACTCATTTTTTATTTAGCTTTTAAAGAATTAAAAATTCTCTTTAATAAAATAAGTTGTGAGTGTGCGGATGCCATAACGCTAATATGTTTATGTTTCACAATGAAAAGATGAAAACAAGGAAAGAAAGAAAAAATAAGAGAGACTTAAATCAAGGATATTATACTTTTTAAAAATATAGAATTATTTGTAATAGCTCTTAAGTAAACATACCAAACGTTGTAATAACTAAATTACCATACTGTGGTATTCCCTTATACTCTTTCTTTTTTATATTTTTATATGTTGAGTGTCCTTTTTCTCAACTTTCTTTCTTTATGATAATAACACGTAATGGTTCATTATTTGGCTGAGGTGACGACACTCATAAGAAATAAGAATTTGATGGATAATCAACACTTGATAACCAGAATTTGCATTTTTGTTTTTCATCTTGGACGTTTCGGGTGGCCTCAGTTTTAACCAGAGGGTGTTGCAAGATGATAACGGTCGTCCAATTAAGGAACACGAGTATTAATATATAAATAAAAACAAAATCTGGCATTAAACCAAACAACCAACCATCTTCTAAAACTCTTCAAACGTTTGTGAAATTTTAGTTCAATACGAAAATTTACCGTTTTACATTTTTTATGTTATGAAATCTTTGTCGTGTGCAACTGTTGGCTACACAATACATTTTCATTACAGTTTAAATTTGAAAAATATCACAATGAAAGAGGAAAAGAAAACAATGATACCTGTTGTTCTTCCTTCATACATACATACATCCATACATACATTCATTGACTCCTCTCCAAATCCATTCATTTTTTCCCTTCCTTCCCCATCCCCTGTATCCGACCTCAGCATAACCCCCGAGGCTTACGTGACAATCAACATGTACCCACCAGACCCTTTCCTGTGCATTTGGTCAATTCGGCAGTTCTTACCAAAACACCAAGACGACAACACGCATCTCTTCACCGCTCTTCGATCTCCCTCATACACTTAATACTTTTCTACCTGAGGTTTGTTAAGAATTTTCAACTTTTTCATTCTTTTTTGTCATCTTGTTAAATTGTTTGTATTTATGTCCAATACATAACATTTATGTTACATCTATTGTCTTCACTTTTTCCTTTTTGTTATTTTATATAATTGCTTGGTTAAGCTTACTGTCCAATCTTCACAGACAAGGAAAGGCAGAATACATATGAAATAATGATACCGATATAACAAAAGTATAATTGAGTTTTATAATTTTCTTGAAGCAATGTGTTTATATTGGTTTGCTGGTTGGTTTTGAAGGCTATCATAATGCAAGTGTAAAGAAAAACTAGGTAACTATGATGTTGTTCGTTTACCTTTGATTTATTTTCTTAATATTTCGGATAAAGATCCTTTTGTCAGAAGATTTTTGAAAACTAGGTCCTGGGGTTGTTACACTGTGGTTAGGATCTGTTAATTCCGTTGTATAATTATTTTCTCAAGCAATTCGTAGTCTATCACATTAGAAATCCAAAACGAAATATATCAAACTGTACTTACAGAGAGTATGTAATACTCTAAAGTTATATTCCCAGTTGTTTCCCCCAATGTCATTTGCCGATATGTGATATATGTATCACACGGAATACCTCGTACGGTCGTCTGAAAAAAGAAAGCAATAACTATTGAAAAAGTTAGGTATGTCCGAAATTTCGATACGACAACCTTCACCCTTTTTTTTAAATTTTTATAAATAAAATTGTAAATTGTTACTTATTTTAATTTTTCTCCTCAAGAACAGCTTACAGTCACCGAAGTTAAGCAGCAATGAGCCTGCTTAATAGTTAGATGGGTGACCATTTAAGCAACAGTAGGTTGTGTAAGCAACCTGATATCAAAATGATTTGATTCGGCATTAAATGACCCGAAAAGGCTGGATAGGCCGTAAAACAACCAACCTACCTTCAAGAACAGGTCCTAAACGTACATATAACAAATTCTATGAATTTCATAATTATAACTATGAAATAAGTCACATTAAAAAACACATTTTCAAGAGAGAAATAAACTGTAAAATTGCATCATTTTGACAAATACAGATGTTAATTTATAATATTTTACCGTTTAAAGACTGTAAAACAAATAATTGTTCCATGCGACTTTTTTATTCTTCCTCTTCTTCTGAAGAAAAAATTACGTTAAGTTTAATTCTTTCCGAGTTTTGTTGAATTTTAATTCATGTGGTTCAAATCTTTGCCAACCAAATTTCCCCACGGCTGTATCAAATTTTCTTGGTATCTTTGACCTGTATAATGGGATATTTCAAAGTTCACAATCTATTCACCTCAGAAGTCATTCTATTCAAATAAAGATGGCAGGGATGTTCGCGTAATGATTTTCCAGTGTAAACAAGTGACAAGTGCGAGATCCACTGACAGCGGCTTACAGTAGGATCTCAGTGGTTGGATAGCCACTATGAACGGTTTAAAGTAGGCAAATAGTTAAAACCCATGAAATTTTGGCTATACATAGGAAAAATACTTATCTCTGAGTGGCAAATTTTCATATTGATACAAAAACGAGATTCTTCATAAATTATGCAAGTTAAAAGTATATAATGGTTGGTTGGATTTTACGGCATATGAACCTTTGTATGGCTATTTATTGTCAAAGACGTTTTGTTTTACTCAATTTTTTAAACGCAATTTTTATACACATTTTTAAATTCATTTTTTCTCTATTTAACCTATAGATAGGACCTTAATAGATACTACCACTCCGTGTCAGAGTGGACCCGGGAGTAATAGCGATGAATGGGTATTCTATATTCCACAGAACTCCAAAATTGGAATTTCACCATTAGATGCAGTTTAGTGTCATACACGGGACAAGAGGACTGCAAAGATGTCTATGTTGAAAAGTAAACCTCATTTGGTCCTAGCCTCAGAATCTTTTTTAGAAGAAAATAGTCAGCCAATTACTGATTATGTCATGCCGCATTTCATTGCCAGCCAATGAGAACCTAGCTTTCATCGAGAGGGATGATGATTGGACAGTCCGTTCTCGTATCACATTGAGAGGAGGAGGAGGAGCAACATAACAACCTTGAGCCCTTTCGTTTGGCCATTCACATTTCGATGCCTACCGGTAAATTCTTCCGACTTCAGAAAAGTCAAAGATGTGCAATGAGTTCCCTCATCAAGTCACATCAAGTCCTTTTAAAAGTTTTAATAAACTCATCAATTTAGTAGCTGCAGTGACCTTTGATGGAATTTGTAAACTCAGTCAGAATAACTAACCTGTATCTAATATTTTAGTTTTAATATTTTTTATTTATTCTAACGAAATTACTTCTGACTACTTTTCTTTTCTTATTAATGAATTCTAAACGTCAACAGAAATCCTAGTTGTTTTACAGCATATCAACTCCTTGTATAGTTATCATCAAGCTTTCTTCTCCAAGCATTTCCTTAGAGTCCAAACAGCTGAACCATACAGTAGTACTGACACGGCAACAGCTTGGAAGAATTCCCGTTTAATTTTATAAGAGATTGGATTTCAAAATGGTGCCATCTCTGATATTACTATACCAGTTCGTATACCGCGGTAGTAATATCTCATCGTTTGTAAATGTTTGATTATAATTATAACTATGTTTTAGTTGATTGATTCATTAATCTTAATGGTATGTCAATCCGTCTCGTGTTATTTTATGCCGAGAGGTTAGGAAATCGCGTTCACTGTACATTTATATTGACATTTTTGTGCAGTTGCTTCTTAAGAGTTGTTTTGTACCCAGTTATATATCAAATAATTACTATCTAATATAGATAATTTGAGCGTGGTTGTATGATTCCAAGTATTCCTATCTAATACTGATAATTATTAGTTTTTTTACAGTGGCACCTTGACTTACGGATGCCCCAACTTAGGAGTTTCAGATACGCTTATATTAATACGTTCACTAAAAACATTTAAGTTCCAAATTTATTTCGCCAAAGAAAAATATTATTTATAAAATAATATAAAACATTAAAACATACTACAGCAAATAATTCATTACATTCTATTTTATGTTTTTATAATTTTTTATTAGTGGGACTGGAACGGATTAATGACATTTCATTTTATTTCAATGGGGAAAATTGATTTGATATACGAAGAAATTGAGTTACGAAGGGAACGAATTAAACTAGTTAGTAAGTCAAGATACCACTATTTGATAATAGTCATGGGTGGTGACTCACCAATCCTTTTTTGAAGTAGTTTCCATTCATCTGAAAGAGTTGATTTGGACTATTCATCTTCAAATAACGAACACCATTCACATCAGTAGCTTCCACGTCTGTAATGATGTCATTCCTCCATGGGGCCAGGGGGTTGATACTACAATGCCCACTTGCAGGATCGATCTTGTATTGCACGCCTGGATTAGAAAACAAAATAGTGTATTATTTTGATCATTCGGACGATTTTCATCGTCTTTATTATCTACACAACGTTTCGGCCGATGTGCCCTCCCGTCTTCTTCCGGTATTTCTTGTCGTATTTCTTGTGGTATTTTTAACATTTGTACATGTTAAACTGTGTTGATTATTCTATGTTGCTGTCGCCCTTGACCAGGATTGAACCTGCAGCGTAGAGATAACTGTCACTTATAAATGTATTATCTCAACGCCTATATCCACTATAATGCCGTTAGGAATCCTATCTATCGTTAAATAGAATGGACTACAGCGTTGGAGAGGCAACCAGTCTAAGAGAAGGACTTTTTGTTACATCCTATTCGGGCGAAGGGGTTGGTAAATATGTATATGCGTGTGGGAGATTCGCGCATCTATATGGGGTGATGTAGATTATATATATGTATGTATGTATGTAGATGGGTGTACATAATATCAAAATAATAGCTAGAAAAAGTTAGGAAAGATAGGTGATGAATGATGTTTCAAGAAAACAAGCTTCTATTAACGAACGTTTTGTTAACAACAACAACAACAATAAGATTGTGATGGTCCGAAAAATGCCAATTGTAATGTTACATAATTCGTAGGTAGCCTACGAATTATGTCTGTAAGTGTAGTATGATTCAAATAACGATATGGTAAATGGAAATGTGCCATTAACCGTTATAGGACGATTGATAACCTGGATGGCTGAAGGCGAGCGTTAGAAGTGAACTGACTTAGATTTTGGCCGTTAGTCAAACGGTCTAGACGGGATATAGACTGACCCAACATGCTTGCTGTTCACCGCGCGGTTGAAAACACTTTTGGGCTTTGGTTTTTAATAAATAATAAAGAAAAACAATGATTAAGCAAAATCATTACAACCAAGAAATAAGCACAGACACCCAGCCCAGCAGAAGAAAGGAGTCAGCCCAAAGGAAGATGGTCACCGATTGACCAGAACCAGTATGAACCCATATCGTCTCCCCTCTACTCTTTCTCTATTATATACCCAGTTGATGAAGGGTATATAACAGTAAAAGAAAGAATTCCAGAGAATAATGACTATTTCATTTTAAATATTTTTCTACCAAATTTCCCCCATGGCTGTACCAAATTTTCATGGTATTTTTTACCTGTACAATGGGATATTTTAAAGTTCACTATCTATTCACCTTAGAACTCATTCTATTCAAATAAATTATTATTACTATTATTGTAATCTGATCCCTTCAGCTCAATTATAATGAACTAACTATCAGTTTTTGTGCTTTGCTTGCATGTGGTATGCGTAGGAACAGAGATCCGCTGTGGGCGGTTTAATGTAGGCAAAGAGTTAAATATGCATAAATTAAAAGGAAATTTCCAGTTTACTTACCATTGATATAGTCATGTACTTCAAAGACAGTAATATCGGAATTCCAAGGTTTATAATCATGTCTGGCAACAAGGATGTCCGACTGGAACCACCACTGAAATTTGAAAAGAAATCTGAATTAGCTAAGATTGATTTTGATTGATTGATTGATTGATTAGTTTATTTTAACGACATGTAAACACTTTAACGGCCTCCACGAACCTGGAAAAGAGACTGGGGAGAACAGGAGGTTAGAGGATTACCCTAAACCTTCCAGACCACAGCACTGCTAAAATCAGCTTGAATCTTTTTAAAGATCCTGGAGATTTGACGGGACTTGCTCTAACTCAGATTCTTTCAGATATCTGTATTTCTCAAATTGTAAATCAGGCAAGCATCGCACTATGATCAAATTTGAAGGGACTCTTAAACGTTGGTTTCATGAATCACCATCTTTCATCCTTATCAGGTCGTGCTGACAGCAGAGATACCCATGTCGCTCTCGCTAACCATCCCTATCGGTCATCGCACTTGGCAGGTCCTCTACACAGCATCTAGAATATACACAGAGATGACAGGTGCAGGTTTTTGCTGGATGGCCTACACTGGCGTGTTCATGTGTCGGTGTCAACAGGATAACATCACTTATAAGTTCGTCCTGGCTTCTCTGGCAGTGTCTATCATGTCTTGTTCGTTTCACTTGAATGGTTTCTGTGCCGGGAGGTAAGAGGCCGTACAGCTACTTTCTTGGGTGGTGCTGCTTCCAAGATTTGTTCAACACAACACGCGGTATCCTTATGTAATTTCCATCTAGCTTTTTCTCTAAACGTTTTGTTAGAGTCTAAAGGGTGCTGCCATACAGTAGCACTGATACGGCTACAGTTTCGAAGAATTGTTACTATCTTATCAGAGAGATCAGATTTCTATAATCTGTCTATAGCAGTCCATGCTTTTCCTATGCGTATATTTACATCGCTTTCTGTAGTTGAGATGTTACTCTCAAAGTTACAGACCATTTCACATAGCAAACTAGTAATATCTACATAAAGCGATGTCAACGTCTTTTGATAAATAAGATTATGCAAGACTTACCTCTTCTTCTTCTGGTGGTTTGTCCAATGAAGTTACCATCTTTTCAACTTTTACATGAAAGTTTTTCCCAATGTCCGGAAATTTTTCGATGGTATGTAAATCTTCACAGATCATTCCTTTTGGAATCTGCTCCAAGAAGAAAATAAGAATAAATATTGGGACGGTTCCATAAACTGAATTTGGTACCAACCGACAATCCTAAGAGAATTTTGAAACTGATACATTTACGAAATACAATAAAAAAGTAACAAAATTTAATCAACGTTATATTAATTTAAATTCACTTTATTATAAAGTTTAAAATTTGAATTCCCTTTCATATATAATTTTCTGATTCAAATTAACTTTATCATTAACTTTGAAAATTTGAATTATTTTAATAAACAAGCAAAAACACCCTCCAGTCGGTGTAAAATAAATTTAAAAAAAGATATTTTTAAAAGATTAATCACTTAGTTAAGAAGCATCATATTTACTGCACTCCAGCGAGATATTTGTTTTCTTTTACAACAGTTGGAACCTCCGAAATGTTTTTTTTTTTTAAATTCTGATTTAATTATTAAGAATCTTATCTTTATAGAAAATTGAAAACGCTCTATCATTGATAGTAAGCGCAATCTGCTGAACACACATATCATCCACTATATATATATATATATATTATATATATATATATATATATATATATATATATATATATATATATATATATAATGTATGTCAAAAAAGTATCGATATTGAAGCTGTATTTACCAAAATAGGAATGCACAATAAATGTAACGTTCATTTTTTTTCAGAATATAAGGTGTGTCCAAAAATACAGATTTTAAAATTGTATTGACAAGATAAAAATGAACAATGAATGGGACGTCATTTTTTCTAAATAAAAGGTGTGTCAAAAAGTACAAAAGATCTCGATACGTTTTTGACAGGCCTTATATATATGTGTGTGTGTATATATATATATGAGGAAGAATGAATAAAGAAAAGAAATAGAATGGATAATAAAAGATGAATTTAATCAATATCACTTACACATGTGTTTCGGTCAGTTCATCTGTGTGAAAATATTTCGCACACAGAGAAATAATAAATTTATAATAATATAATAAATGTGGAATTATTTAATAATTTATAAAATATTTGTGGTATGGTAATTTATAGTAAATAAGTGTTAGGAAGAGTTTGCATGATGATCTAAATTTTAATAAAGCAAAATAGATGTATATATATACATAGATATAGGATAATTTATGATAATAAGAGTTTATTGTGATTAATTCAAGAAAATGAAGTAGATAAAGGTATATAACATTAGTGGTTAAATGGTTATATATTGAGAGAAAAGAAAATCTATTGTTGTTAAGTTATTGATGTAGAAAGTTTTGGTTAATAATTAGGCTTGTTGTCACTTGTTTTTTTATTAAGTAATATTAGTTGATTTAGTTTTTTAAAAAGTTTTGTTTTTTTTCTTATAAATTATTAAATAATTCCACATTTATTATATAACGCAATATTATATAATAATAAATATACCTAAAACCCTTTTCTTCCCATATTATCTGGCCTCAAATTTTCAAGCAATAATGAAATCACATTCTTCATTATATACAATGTTACTTTTAACTTAACATAATCTGCAAATACAAATATATACACAACCAAAACAGAACCATCTTACGAAAACATCAAAATAAAAAAAATAACATATATAAAAATTATCTATTATCAAAGTTAAGTTCTTTTTATAAACGATTACTTTTTTAATACTTCACCGATTTTTTCAAAACAATAAACATAAACTTGGCTCCGAGAAAAATTTTCAACATGTTAGGGCCAAATAATGACACTTTATTTTTGCAATACAAAATTTACCATAACCCCTAGAAAAATCAAATATCCAAATTCTAACGGTCTATTTCAGCGTTCCAAATGTGATTTTTTTTAAATTCTATTCGAACATTTCCAAAAAAATTCTCCGTTGTTCCCCAAAAAATTTTTTTTTTTCATTCAAAATAAAATTTCACTCTGATGAAGATTGAATCTTCTCTGTGCGAAATATTTTCACACAGATGAACTGACCGAAACACATGTGTAAGTGATATTGATTAAATTCATCTTTTATTATCCATCCTATTTCTTTCTTTTCTTTATTTATTCTTCCTCATATTGTCGGATTCATTTCCAGTTTCCATTTTTTACACACACACACACACACACACACACACACACACATATATATATATATATATATATATATATTATATATATATATATATATACTGTTATTGTTATTACTATTGTTATTTTTAATTTGATATAGTATTTTATTACATTAATACCTAAATACTTGCGCTCGGGGTGAGGGGGGTCGTACTTTTTCAAGATTCAATGAAATCTTACCTCAAATACTGACATGTCTTTTATGGTGCCATCAAAATTAAAGAATTCGTATTGATAGTGAAATGATTCAGTTTCGTAACGAACTCTCTCGATTCCGTTTACCAGTGCCTTCACAGGAGGATTCTTCCATCCAGTCGCCGTGGACCAATAATCTTCTGCAAATAATTATTCAACAATATTAAGCAAAAAAAAAAAAAATATATATATATATATATATATATATATATATATATATATGTGTGTGTGTGTGTTTCATTATTTGTTTCATTATTCCTTGGAGAGCATAATACGATAAAAAATACATAATTATGTATATTTAATATCCATAATGATAATGATAATATATATATATATATATATATATATATATATATATATATATATATATATATAAACCGCTTTGCACGAGCAGAATACGACACAAGGTCAATTTCTTGAGCGGAGTTGAACAGGTTTAAATTCAGAGTTTTCCTTCTCATAGACTGGTTACCAAGCCAAGGTTAAAGAGGCCAGCATGCCCTTCTGTTTACCTATAGCTAGAAGGAGTTAGATTCATAACTTTCCCAAAGGTATTAGCGCTATGTGAAATGCAAATAGCCTAGTCCAGGATTTGAACTCTAGTCGACCAGTCCATTTCCTACGACACTAACCATTACACCACGTACTTTCACTCACATACCTACACACACACACGCATACACACACACATATATAATTGGGGGGGGGGCTTGAAGGCAATTACAATGCGTATATCATATAAAATTCGATAATTATTGAAAATAATCATGACAAGCGAACTCGGCAAATAGTGTGCCCATGTAGAACATCGTTCAGCGATGTTCTACGTGGGGCACAATATTTGCCAAGTTCGCTTCTTATGATTATTTTCAATAATTTTCGAATTTTATATACGATATACGCATTGTAATTGCCTTCAAGCAAAAAAGATATAAATAATGATATACTTTACTCAACAATGCTTCTAAAGCAAATCATCAAATCTCATATATATATATATATATATATATATATATATATATATATATTTGTGTGTGTGTGTGTGTGTGTGTGTCATCCACAGTCACCGTGTTTCGAGGTATCACTTCTCCTCAGTGTGGCTAGACTTAGCAACTGCTTCTAGCCGGGAGCGAAACCCAACAGATATTTCATCAGTCTGATTCCTTAACCCCTTGTCCTTTAACTGATAAATAAAATCATAGTTATATATGTTACGCTCACTTAGAGAACTCATATCCGTAGTTATGATATGCCTAGACAACGTACTACGATCTAATGAAAGACAATGGCTTCTCGCTAAAAAAAAGAAAGCAAGAAATATCTGTCTAAAAAGGCAAGAAATATCTATCTAAAAAAAGAAATATCTATAGAAAAACAGCAAAGAAATATCTATCTAAAAAGTCAATAAATGTCTATCTAAAAAAAAAACAAGTAATATCTATAGAAAAACAGAAATATTTATCTAAAAAGGGGCAATGAATGTCTATCGAAAGAGCTCATTTCTAAGAAAAAAAATTATATCAATGTCTACATAGGAAATGTTAAATATTTACCTCGTATTTGAAAAGTCACATCAAATTTCACCCAGTCGCTCCCGTTTCTTATTGCTGTATTACTTATCTTGTACGTTTTTGTTCCGCTTTCAGGGTCCGATGAATTTGGCTAAAAAAGACAAACAAAAAATAAAACGTCTTTATTTGTAAACATTTTGATACATCATACACAGGGTAGAGCGTCCCATTGTGTCGCAATGGATAATGTATTGGGTTCGCATCGTATTAAACGAGTTCGAACTCCACAGAGGATGAATTTACTACTTAGCGTCTAAAACCACAAGTTTTGTTGGGGTATAAACCGTATGTAAGTGTGAAAAGAAGAAAGTGCGAGGCTTTTGAAGAAAGGAAACAACAATGTATACTATTACGACAAATTTTCTGTACAAAATAGCACAAGAATATACAAATTAGGTAGAAACAATGTACAAAATATGTAATTATGTTCAATTTTCAGTTTTGAAATGTTAGGTTTGCAGAGAATATGCCCGCGGACAGTTGGTTTAATTTCCTGGTAGCTTATTCACGTGTGGCCCGGTTCAATTTGCAGTAGAAGATTTGATTGTCAACTCTTAGTGGTAGAGGGGCCTAGTGCTTTGATGTCGCCATCTTGGGTTGTGTCTCAAAATAATGTCTGCATAGGGCTGCTACTAGCGAGAGTGGCAAAAAGGGGCCGAAGGATTCGGGGTCCTTACTTTTATAGCCGTCTTCACGTGATCTCAAGGAGGGCGTGATTGGTCTATGGCCATTTGCACGTGTCTCCAAATAAATTCCAATACAGAAGACCAAAATTTGCAGGATCATGGAGACTAGTTGCCATATATCTTACCCCTAGCATGGAACGTCTCTCGGGGGAATGTCCGTTGCGTATTAACTAACGTGCTGGACTCAAATATCGCAGTGAGTCCGAACTATTAAGTTCCCTTTCGAAAAATTACCCTTGGGAAAAGTATGAACCCCTCATCTCCCGGCTGAATAGTACCATTATTGTTCTTCTACAAAAATGGCTTTGACATTAAATAACTAAGATTGAGATGAAATTAAACAAAGAAACCAAAACAAACCATACACATGGTCGGGTGAAGCTAGTCTCGATTACCTATCATTATTGAATAGCGAGTTTTATCCTCGCTAAATGTCTCATAATTGTGACTTTGTGTCACATCCTACCTGTGGCGAACGGGTTGGGCAAATACCTAAATTTATATTCAGGGTGTCTAGCAAAAAGTTTATTGCTGCAACTTCCAAGTTTATTTCGTGTTCACTGGTTAATTCTTTCTTTCTTTTTCTATTTCTATTTTTCTTTCTTTCTTGTGCGTTGGTTCTTTCTTTCTTTTCTTTTTTTCTTTTTGTTTTTACTCTTCCTTTCTTGTTCATATATCTGTTTCTTTCTTTCATACTTTCTTCCTTTCTTTCTTTCATTCTTTCTTTGTACAGGTTGATTCTTTCTTTCTTTTTCTCTTTCTACATTTTTTGTTTCTTTTTGTTTCTTCTTTCGTTCGCATTGATGCTTTCTTTTTTTTTCCTTTCTTGTTCATATATCTGTTTCTTTACCTTTTTATTTCTTTCCTCCTTTCTTTCTTTTGTACAGGTCGATTCCCTCTTTCTTTTTCTCTTTCTAGTTTCTTTGTTTCTTTTTCTTTCTTTCTTCCTCTCTTCCTTTCTTGTTCGTTTATCTGTTTCTTTACATTTTTCTTTCTTCCCTTCTTTCTTTATTTCTTTCTTTTTCCACTTGTTGATTTCCTCTTTTTTTATTTCTCCGTGTTTTATTGATTATTTTATTTGTCTATTGAATTATTCTTTAAATATTTTTCTCTTTATTTCTTTTCCATTCGTTGACGTTTTTTCTTTCTTTCACACTTTCCTAATTCTTTCTCGCTTTTTCTTTCTTCTCCTTCTTTTTATTTATTAGTCACTGAATGGTACGTGTGTTTTTTCCAAATTAATATTCTCACGCCCGTGGGGTCCTTAACCCTGAGCTCCTGGTTAAAATATAGCTGAAAAGTTAAAGTGTTGTAATGTGTTAGTATACAGGCAACACCGATGAAGAAATAATATTATTAACAATAATATTGTTATTAAATATACAACTGGGTGGAAAAGGTGATCCACTGGGAATTATGGAAGAAACTGAATTTTGACCATGCTACCAAATATATACCAACCAAGTGATCTAAATTTCGGCCGATAAATCCCCATTTCTTTGTCGCTATTCCCTATAATTAACGATATCATTTTCTGACCATAAAACGGATTTTTCAAAACAGCGTTAGCTGGTGGGCTTTTTTCATTGGGGTTACAGCAAGTCTTTTAAGGTCTCCAGGACTCTTCTGAGTAGCCGATCTCAATAATGCTGTTGTCTGGATGGTCTCGATTCTTCCTCTGATTTCCAATTCCTCCAGTCTTTTTTCAAATCTATAAGACCGCTCCAAAGTCACCAACAACAATTAATATTACCTTTACGTTCATGTTCCACAGTTGTTGTTTTTTGTATTTTCTGTTGTTGTTTTTATTTATTTATCTATTCATTTTTATCTTTATATTTTTTTTTTTCGGTTTTCTGGCATGGTCCGGGTATTTGTCTATCTTTTCATTTTCGTTCATGTTCCTTCTGTTATCCGCCGGTGCAGCAAAATCCACTAGATAGCAAGTTCTTCTTGTTGTCAATTAACACTAGGTCTGGTCACCGGCATTAGGTGATCGATCTGTATCTCAAAGTCATAGAAAATGTTATGTGTCTCATTCTCTAGGACGTATTACGATTTGTGCATTAACTCCTTGTGAGTTATTTAAGGCCGAAATTTAGTCCATTTATAAATGTTTGATTATAATCATAACTATTTATAGGTTTGGTTCAGTTTTCAGCCCACTCTTGTATGTACATCGAGATAGAGACATAAAAATACCGCTCACTCGGATTCTAAGGCTTATGAGTCCAAATTATTGGCTAAGAAAAATCAAAAAAGAATCCCTGATTTAAAAAATAAATAAATTCTGTTTGTCTTAACATACCGTTAAGGAGGAGTTGAATAGTTTCAGTAATGGTTTCTCTCCAAATAAGATGTACTTCCACAATTCCATCCGTTCTAAAGTCAACTTGGATTCTTCACACTTTATCTTAGACTCTGAAAAACAGAAAAGACGAACAAAATGAGAAAAATGTGTGAAATTCGAAATTCAGAATTGAATGGTGAACAATCTTTAAGCATTCATAGACATTTAAGATATGAGTAATTTTTATCGAGAAAAGAAAGGAAACTTTTTAAATTCTTAATCCTAGATGTTTGTGAAAACCGCATTTTTCATTTCGGCAAATTACGAGAGACAGTCAAAAATTTTCCGCACTTTCGCCATAATATATCTTTATTATTGCCTGGGGGCGTTCTTTGCATGCTTGCTTACAGTTGTGATCACGTGATCGAAGTTTAAGTCTGATCGCGCTATTTTGCTTACAGTCTTTACAGTGTAAACATGGTCGCTCCACAAGCGGTATGTACCAGGGAAGGGATGCGATTTCTCTGATCGGAAACAGTGTCAGGGACTAAAATTCGTCGGTGACTTTTATCACAATACGGGGGAAGTGCCCGAACAAGCGTGACGAATAAAGAAGGACACAGTCAACTTCCAACACTGATGAAAGATGGAAATGGCGAACTGGCGAGTTATCATCAACAAGGTAGCTTGTTCTCTGTAGATTAGTAAAGTGCGATTTAACAAATGATAGCAAAAGAAGTTGAAAATATAAATGGCTATCATTATAACAAAATATTTTCTAATTAATCAAATTTCGGCATTAAATAACCCATCAGGAATTGAAATGCCATTAAACAAATCAAACAAACAAAACCTATAAATAGTTATGATTACAATCAAGCATTTATAAATGAATCAAAATTTCGGTATTAAATAATCCACAAAGAGTTGAAATGCCACTAAATCAGCTAAACCAATTCTGTGAATAGTTATGATTCCTATCAAACATTTACAAATGAATCAAATTTTGGCTTTAAATAATCCAGAAGGAGTTGAAATACCATTAAACAAATCAGCCAAACCAAGCTTATAAATAGTTTTGATTACTATAAATCATTTATAAATGAATCAAATTTAAGCATTAGATAACCCACAAGGAGTTGACGTGCCATTAAACAAATCAACCAAATCAAGCCTACAAATAGTTATGATTACAAACAAACATTTATTAATGAATTAAATTTCGGCATTAAATAACCCACAAGGAGTTGATATACCGATAAACAGATAAACCAAACAAACACGAATTTAACCCTTTGTACATCAATATTCCCGCTCAATATACGTCTACACAGAAAGATTCTTTTCTCATACTTACTTGATAAGAAATATACAGTTTCCTTTTTGTTGTTAATTAGGAAATTTTCTTCCTTTTGTGCTTCCATAATTCGAACAGATTGTCTCCCTTTTTGTCCATCATAAAAATGGCTGAGTAAAATGCTTGATTGTTCGTCCCACAAAACCACTTGGATTTCTGTCTGGAATGTCTCAGGTATTGGCTCAGTTGTAGCAGCTGAAAAAGAACAACAACAGGTAGCAGATTCTACTACTTCACCACCGGCGTCACAATTCCCTTAGTTATTTAATATCACATTCTCTGTGTTTATATTTTTATCCAAATCTCAAATATTAAATGTTATTATTATATATTATTAATACTGTTCTTAATTATTATCATTTATTTAATTAATTAATCTAAATTGTTGTTAATGATTAAGCATTAATTGTCAGGTCCGGTTTAGCTCAGTCGGTAGGGCATCCTCCTGGGAACCATGAGGTTCCTGGTTCGATACCGGCCCTCACTAACTCAGTGTATGAGTAGCACAGGGATCTGTACGATAAAGTGAGGAGCTGAGGCGAGGTGCTCCACCTTCGAAGCTAAAAATAACTCCTCGGTCTAGCTGTAGTGAAAAGGTGATAGACACCCTCGCTGTCTGGCAGATATCAACTTTAGGCCACCCTAACAACATTTTTATTAATACTTTAATTAAGTATTAATTGTTGCATATTATTAATACTGTTGACTTTAAAATTGTAGTTTATAGTGTGAACAGGAATGTTAATTTGAATATTGATTGTAAAATTTTAATTTCAATAAAAACTTGTTTAGTATTATCAATTTCTAATTGTTTTGTTTTATTTTGGTAAATATGGGTGAGTTTTTCACGTCGATAAAGAAATCCATTAAGAAATGGAAATAACTAATTTTTTTAACAGTCTAATTCATTTAAATAGTTAAATTAGAAAATTTAGCAATGAAAGCCGGGAGTGATGGAAATAATTAACTCCTAAGCTGTTCTATTTTTCAATCATATCTTCTTTTATTACTTAATTTAAAAAAATATTAGATGCTATTTTTTTCATTTTTTTATTTATTCATTTTTTTAAATGTCTTTAAATTTACTAACATAAATAAATCCTATGAATAATTTTATATAGAAATTCATTTAAATAAAGATTAGTGTAATATTTTTATAGGCGTTCTTATTTAGTTTCGTAAGTTTGTCTAAACTGATCAAATATTTTATTACATTAAAACTTAAATATTTGCACCCTGTGGGGACAGAATATTTTTGCTGGTTTCTTTAATACATTAATATAAGCAAAATGACTGCAAATCTCTCTTACTATAATTCATCTGAGTGCTAATTCTTCGTATTGTTTTATGCAGCAGGCTGGTAAAACTGAATAGGTCCCCAGGGCCGCATGGATTACATATGTCTGTCATGAAGGCCGCACATGACAACTAAGTCTTTAAATTCTTCTTCTACATTAACAGAACAAAGTGATGATTGCTATCATTAATTTCTTTATTAGCAACTAAAAGCCATTGAATTCATATATTTTTAAAATGTTAAAAAGAAAGGGAAAAAAGAATATTACTGACCGAGTTCAAATAATAAAACGCAAAAGTGTCACTGTCATTTTCAATTATAGCCATGTATTGATTGAAAGCAGTAGAAGGCAAGAGGGAAGACTCACTCCCTTTCATTAACTGAGTTAACCTTCTCCTTCCATAACTCAAAGGAAGGAGAGAAAGACTGTTTCTTAACAATACATTGCTCTATTGAAAATCAACGATGGTTTTTCGCCCATGAAATTTTGGAAAAAAAACTTGGGGTACTGTAAAAACGCCGGATGGGAGTTTGCGTGCAGGCCTGTGCTTTCTGAGGGCCGCATGTGTCCCGCGGGCTACATGTTTGACATGTCTGTTATACAGGGTCCTACAGAACTATCTCTTTGGTTTTGAACGTAACATAAAAAAGTCACCATAGATTATATTCAAAATGTAATTTTTCTTTAAGAAAGGACAATGTCTGCCATTTTGTTATTGTTATTATTTGTTCTGAATATTACAAGCAAATTCGCAGACTCACACCTTTGGCCGCTATATAAAGGACTCGCTGAGCAAGCAACATCACTATACAGTATTTGAAATACCGTCATATGATCTCATAGACATTTGTTACATAATTCGTTGGTTTCCTACGAATTATGAATGTAGTGTAGTAAAAATTAAATAACGGTATGGTAAATGGAAAGTTACCAATATAACTGTTATAAGAAGTAATTGACAAGCAGTTCACCTTTCACTGACCTAGCCCCTGATTTCTCATTGGCTAAAGGCAAGGCATATGAAGGTAACTGAGTTAGAGTTAGTTGGAATTTGGCGGTTAGTCGAAGGGTCCAGACGTGGATCGTCTGTTCTCCAGTAAGCCATCTTCTTACTACGCGGTTAAACAGCTTCGGGCTACGGGTAATAAAGAAGTCTGAAAAATAAACTAATTCTTGCTTCGTGATTTTTAAAAAAAGCGAAGAGAATGAGCACAGACAACCAGGCCCAGCACAAAAGACGCTGTATCGACCAGAGGAAAAAATCAACCCAAAAGAAGATGGCCAGACGCCGAAATAGAACCAACTTAAGACTCTCTCTCTCTCTCTCTCTCTCTCTCTCTCTCTCTCCATTTATATACTCGAGTTTAAGGGGTATATAACACATTATCTCGCAAAATACGGAAAGGCCCGGTATTATCTTTAGCCTTAAAAAAATTACCTATTATCGTTAATTTTTGACATGGTATCTTTTACCTTTTACCTGCTAACTGGTATCTTTTACCCGGTATCTAATAGCTATCTATCACTTCACCTTTTACCTTTTTATGTTTGTATTCCTTTATCTATTCACTATAGATGGCTGGGCCTATGTATTCATATAGATTTAATTTTTTTCCAATATTGCCATGGCAATATCACCCGGTTATTTTACTATGCTTTCCCTTCGGGTCCCTACATTATCATTGCTTTTAACAAGGTCTGGACATATATATATATATATATATATATATATATATATATACTAGAAAAAACGTAATCCGTTGGGTCACCCATTGAGCTCTGAGTATATAATTGGGATTAGGGAAAAAGTGAGTTTGCAAAGCAAATTAAATCTAAAAAAAATATATTGACAGTCATAATTTTTAAAAATATGCTAATAATGATGACGATGATGGTGATGATGATCATTATTATTTACTTAGTGTGTATTTACCCAACCCTTTCGCTTGCCCTGTCGGTGGGGTTTAGAGTACGCTGACTGTGCCCCCCTGGCGAGGCATAAGGACCCCCAATAGGGATATTCTGGGTATGACACTAAACTGCATCTAATTATGAGGGCCCAGTTCTGGAGAACGGTAAAAGTTTGGAGCACCTGTTTATGGCCATTACTTCAGGTCCACTTTGGAATATGAATCAGATTTAACTAATAACGTGTCAGGGTTTTAAAGAGTAAGTAAAAAACACACCAAACCTTTATTACAGAAATATCTCCAAATTGGCAAACTGTGACTAAAACGGTCAAGCAAATCTGAAACGAAATAAATGTATATAATAAAACATAAAAATCAGTATGAAATGGCAGTCATAATCTTTGCACAATTAACTGAACTAGAAAAAACACCTCCGGGTGGTGTAGAAATAATTTTTTGAAAGATATTGCCTGAGGAGGTGAGAAAAATTAATTTTTTAAAAAATCTGATATTTACAAAAAGTTACTTACTTACTTAAAAAAGCATCATATTTACTCCAATGAGATATTTGTTTTGTTCTACGACAGTGGGGACCCAAAACGTTTCTAAAAATTTCTGATTTAATTCTTCAGACTGACTACTATTAATTATTCAGATCTTTAGAAGAAAATGTAAAAATCGTACGAGTAAAATATATTTCGTTCGGATTTCATAAAATTAAATAGGGGGGGGGAGTCGACGTAGTAAAAAAAATTTCACCAAATATATTTCCAATTCATCTGAAATGTGAATAAGTATCGAAATTTTCGTAAAAATTTGACAATTAATTGATTTTTCATAGAATTTTAATATCTTTTTATATTAATGTTACTGACTATAATTAACTACTCATTGTAAACTTACTTAATTCCTTGATTGTGACGTAAGCAAATATTTCTCTCCAATACATTTTGCACATATTTCTCCAGTAAACTCATCTCAAAGACCGCCCTGTACACCGACTGCACCTCTGCAGAGATGTAAGGCCCCACCCCCACCTGTTAGTCGTGGTGGCGACCCATGAGGATTAAGGACGGAATCCTGGTGACTGAGTAGTCAATGATATGCAACACTCTACTTTAGTGAGAGGCCCCGTTTGATCAATCGGTTGGTCACGTCAAGCCCTTGCACCTATATGATTGTCCCGACCTTATTGCTCTTATGGCACATTCTTAATACTTTTTATTATATATGTGCTAGAAGGCTGTGGCTGAGGGACTTAATGTCCTGGTTATGACGTTAAATTGCATCTATTGGTGAGGTTCCAATTCTACAGCCCTCGGAAATATGGAGTATTCCTTGATTAGCATTACTACAGGTCCACTGTGACCCAGAGTTTGTAGGATCTGTAACGGTCCATCTATGGGTTAAATAGATCTAATTGCACTTGAAATAAGAATTGAACTCAACAAAGAATGAATAAAAAATATATTCGGCATAAAATAACCCAACAAAAGGTTGACATGCCATAACACCCAACCAACCAACCATCATCTCAATAAATAATTTTTTTGGGGGGTGGGGGGTAATCCCTGATTCGAGGAAGTCTTTTCACTAGCGCTAGACCTGGGAGATTGTTTTTGCTGAGGTGGAGCGCCACCCTAACCACATAACTACTTTACCGACCAGATCAGATTACCCGAGCTGTGCTACTCACGCGCTGGGTTGGTTAGGCTTGTATAGAACCGGGAACCTTGCGATTCCTAGGTGGATGCTCTACGACTGAGCAAAACTGTTTTTTTTACATCTCATTATAATGGAGATTCGGTGCCTGTTTGTAAGCAAAACTACGACACTGCTTACGTCACAATACCCTCTGGAATTGCGTAGTTTGTCAATGATTATTTAATTCATAGTCAAAATTATTAATACATAGAATAAATCTTATTTTTTAGCGAGGTCTCTATGAAAATCAGAGATAGATTTGTCTCAACACAGACCATTTTATAGGTGCGTTTAAAATCTTGAAATATGTCTTATATATCACTTTTCAGACGTTAAGAAATAAAGTTCTACATAATATATGGTGTGGATAATTTGCATACTGGTTTTAACAAAACCGAGTTTAATAAATAATTACTTGGTATTATTGATCTCTAATATTATTATTTTATTCTCCAACGTAGTAAAATCAATCATATGAATGATTTTATATAGAACCAAATTAGAATAAATAAAATAAGTGCAATCTTTTTATATTTATATATTTCATTACAATACAACTTAAGTACTTACGCCCGTAGGGCACATATTTTTGCTTGTACATATATAAATCTGCGGCTTTCCCGCAACTTTTTTCATATATTCGTTTCAACCAATAAATAATCAACTGTAATCTTAAGATAATAATATACAACCATAAATAATGTTCTAGAATGTCAGCACTAAGAGAATTTTGGAGGAAAATGGAAGTAATTGAACTGTTGCGACGAATAAATTTTCTACCTTTATGTGAATTTAATGGTTTTGCAGAAAATATATTCATTTCTAGCGTTAGACACCTGTAGCGATAACATAAACACCAAGTCGGCTTGGACTGTAGAATATGACAACTGCACCTCTGCAGATGAGAGAGAACATTCAATGGTGCCACCTGTTGGCCGTGTGTGGCGACCTGTAATGCCAGAGGACATAAATTTTGGCGCCCTTAGCTGTTTGTTACTCAGTTTAGACCGGTTTTGATCAGTCGGAGGACTATCCATCTAGGAATCTCAAGGTTCCTGGTTCGATACCAGCCGTAGCCAACTCAGCGTATGAGTAGCATAGCTTGGGTAATCTTGATCTGTGTGGTAAAGTGGGGGAGCTGATTGTAGGTGTAGCGCTCCACTCTAGCAAAAACAATCTCCCAGGTCATGCGATAGGGAAAGAGGATAGACTCCTTCGCTGTCTGGCTAATACCGACGATAGGCAATCCGTTGACTTTAACATCTAAAAAAAAAGAAAAGAAAAGAAAAGAAAAGCGTGGACCTGAAAATGCTTAACGCCATTTCTACGATCACTTCGGCTAGATGAGTAATCTGATCTGTGCGGTAAAGTAGGGGAGCTGATTGTAGGTGTGGCGCTCCACTACAGCAAAGACAATGCGATAGGGAAAGGGGATAGACTCCCTCAAGTAATCGGAGAGGCTCCATCCGATCAATCTGCTGTCCTTGAAACTATGATTGTCCCGGACCGTATTCTTCAAATCGCAAACACCACCCCTTTTTATTATAAATACTAACCCACGAGTAGGATGCGACAAAAGATCAATTTCTTAAGCGGAGTTTAACAGGTATGAATTTCAGAGTTTTCCTTCTACCAGACTGGTTGGCCTAACCAAAGTTTAAAGAGCACAATCTGCCCTACTATTTACCCAAAGCGGAGGAAGATTAATTAGAATCATACCTTTCCCAAATACAAACAACCAAGATCTGGACTCGTTTGTCATGGCCATTTCCTGTGACGGTAACCATTACACCATACTCCTCCTACACTTTTTATCATATAGGTACTAGAAGGCGGTGACTGGGGGCCCACCACTAGCATTTATCATACAGATGAAGTCAATGAATTATTTCTAACAATTTATTAATACACATCAAGTTAACAAATCATATATCCGAGGTGAATCCAAAAGGTAAGGTGATCAAAATATTTAGAAATCCCAAAACATTTATTGTTATTGTCATCATTTTAAAGTTTGAATATGTATCTATTTTACTACATAATCTCCATTTCGCTCGATTAAATTTTCTAGACGCTGTGACAGTTTTTTGTATGTCCGTGTCATACCAGCTCGCCGCTATGTCGTTGAGGAAGCGTTGAATCTCGTCGTTTTGCAAACTCCCTACATCACTTGCGTACATTGTTTTATATCCATACACGACTCGTTATTTACTTCCGTTAATTGGCGATGAATTTCAATCAGTTTAAAGCCTTTTACTTTCAACAACAGAATAGCTGCGGGAACTTCATACTTAGCGTAGCGTCAATTGGGAGCTCCATCAGAAATGACAACAAAGCTAAGACTGGGCGTGGCAACGAGGTGCACCCAAGGCAAAATACAAGCACAACAAATTAACACGTGTTACCATAGCCACACGCACAGTTTTCCAGCTTCCGAATGCTTTGCAGACCTTACTTTTGGAATTAGTTCTCTTATCTATTATAATGGAGATTCGCTTCCGGTTTTTGTCTGAAGCAAAAACGACGTGCACTGCTTACGTCACTACACCGAAATCGTCATAACATGAATAAATACACCTCAAAATTTGAAGCATGCACAGTCCTCATTGTTTTAAAACAAGTTTTAATAGATACATCCCAGTATCATATATTTATTATAGTTTTGTTTTATTTTAATAGATATTCAAGTTAATAGAACTTAGTTTCGATTTCACATTGTTTTTGTTTTTTTAAACTCCTTTAATAAATTTGATGGTTTTTATGATTATGGTTCAAAACTCTCCGACATTTAATCTAACTTCCACCTCCTCAAGCAATATTTTCAAAAATTTTTTTTACATCGCCCGGAGGGGTGTTTTTTTTTTATTTTGCTAGATATTGGTTTTTTTTTTTTTCTTGAGGAGGTGGAAGTTAAGATTAAATCTCGGAGAGTTTGAACCATAATCATAAAAATTCAATTTATTAAAGGATTTAAAAAAAACAAAAACAGATTTGAAATCGAAACTAAGTTCTATTAACTTGAATATTTATTAAATAAAACAAACTATATATAAACATATGATACTGGGGATGTATCTATTAAAGACTTGTTTTTAAAACCAATGAGGACTGTTTGCATGCTCAAATTTTGAGTGGTAATTTTATTCTATGTTATGACGAATTCGGGTGTAAGTGGACGTAAGCAGTGACGTCGTTTTGGCTTCAGACAGAAACCGGAAGCGAATCTCCATTATTAATAGATAAGAGACTAAATTCGCAAAAGTAAGCGTCCTGCAAAGCATTCTGGAAGCTGGAAAAACTGTGCGTGTGGCTATTGGTAACACGTTTGTTCTTTGTTGTGCTTGTATTTGCCTTGGGGTGCACCTCGTTGCCACGCCCAGGTCTTAGCTTTGTTGTATTTCTGATCGGAGCTCCCAATTGAACGCTAACGCTAAGTATGAAGTTCCGCGCAGCTATTCTGTTGTTGAAGTAAAAGGCTTTAAACTGATTGAAATTCATCGCCAATTAAACGGAAGTAAATAACGAGTCGTGTTGGATATAAAACAATGTACGCAAGTGATGTAGGGAGTTTGCAACGGCGACGAAAGATTCAACGCTTCCTCAACGAACATAGCGGCGAGCTGGTATGACACGGACATACAAAACTGTTCAGCAGCTGACCCCCCCCCCCCCCCCCCCCCGCCCCCCCCCCCCCTCCTAGAAAATTTAATCGAGCGAAATGGAGGATTATGTAGTAAAATAGATACATAATTCAAACTTTAAATTGATGGAACAATAACAATAAATGTTTTTGGATTTCTAAATATTTTTGATCACTTCCTTTTGGATTCACCTCGGATATATGATTTGTTTAACTTGATGTGTATTAATAAATTGTTAGAAATAATTTCATTACTTCATCTGTATTGATAATGCTAGTGGTTGGCCCCCAAGTCACGCGCCTTCTCGTACCTATATGATAAAGTGTAGGAGGAGTATGGTGTAATGGTTACCGTGCAAGAAATGGCCATGACAAAACGAGTTCCAGATCTTGGTTGTTTGCATTTGGGAAAGGTATGATTCTAATTAAACTTCTCCAGCTTTGGGTAAATAGTAGGGCAGATTGTGCTCTTTAACTTTGGTTTAGGCAACGCAGTCTGGTAGAAGGAAAACTCTGATTCATACATGTTAAACTCCGTTGAAGAATTGATCTTTTGGTCGCATCCTACTCGTGGGTTAGTATTTTATAATAAACGGGGTGGGTGTTGCGATTTGAAGAATCCGTCGGACAATCATAGTTTCAAGACAGCGATTGATCGGATGGGCCTCTCCGATTACTTGAGGGAGTCTATCCCCTTTTTCCTATCGCATTGTCTTTGCTGTAGTGAGTTCGCCACACTACAATCAGCTCCCTACTTTTACCGCAAGCAGATCAGATTACTCATCTAGCCGAAGGATGCGTAGAAATGGCGTTAAGCATTTTCAGGTACCGCTTTTCTTTTTCTTTTGCTTTTCTTTTTTTTTAGATGTTAAAGTCCACGGAGTTGCCTATCGTCGGTATTAGCCAGACCAGCGAAAGGAGTCCTATTCCTCTTTTCCCTATCGGCTGACCTGGGAGATTGTTTTTTCTAGAGTGGAGCGCTAACACCTATCAATCAGCTCCCCCACTTTACCACACAGATCAGATTACCCAAGCTATGCTACTCAACGCTGAGTTTGGCTTACGGTGGTATCGAACAGGAACCTTGTGATTCCTAGATTGGATAGTCCTCCGACTGATCTAAACCGGTCTAACTGAGAACAAACAGCTAAGGGCCCAAATTATGTCCTTGGCATTACAGGTCGCCACACACGGCCAAAACAGGTGGCCCATTGAATGTTCTCTCTCATCTGCAGAGGTGCAAGTTGTCATATCTACAGTCCAAGCCGACTTGGTGTTATGTTATCGCTACAGGTGTTAACGCTAGAATATGAAATATATTTTTCTGCAAAACCATTAAATTCACATGAAGGTAGAAAATTTATTCGTCGCAACCAGATCAAATTACTTCCATTTTCCTCCAAAATCTGCTTTAGTGCTGACATTTCTAGAACATTCTTTATGGTTTATTTATGCTTAAGATTAACAGTTGTTTTTATTGGTTGAAACGAATATATGAAAAAAAAAGGTAGGGAAAAAAAAAAAAAAAAGAAAGGGGTAAAAAAAAAAAAAAAAAAGAAGGGAAAAAAAAAAAGTGCGGGAAGCCGCAGATTTATATATGTAGCAAGCAAAAAATAGTTGCCTACGGGCGTATGTACTTAAGTTGTATTGTAAATGAAATATATTAATATAAGAAGGAAAAAAAAAGAATTGCACTTATTTTTATTATTCTAATTTGGTTCTATATAAAATCATTCATATGATTGATTTTACTACGTTGGGAATAAAATAATAATATTAGAGATCAATAATACCAAGTTAATTATTTTTAAACTCGTTTTGTTAAAACCAGTATGCAATTATCCACACCATATATTATGTAGAACTTTATTTCTTAACGTCTGAAAAGTGATATAAGACATATTTCAAGATTTTAAACGCACTATAAAATGGTCTGTGTTTAGACAAATCTATCTCTGATTTTCATAGAGACGCTCCTTAAAAATAAGAATTTATTCTATGTAATTAATAATTTTGACTAAAGAATTAAATAATCAATTGACAACTTACGCATTCCAGAGGGTATTGTGACGTAAGCAGTGTCGTAGTTTTGCTTACACAGGCACCGAATCTCCATTATACTGGAATGTAACAAAACAGTTTTGCTGCAGTCGGTAGAGCATCCACCTAGAATTCGCAAGGTTCCCGGTTCTATACAAGCCTAACCAAACCCAGCGCGTGAGTAGCACAGCTCGGTAATCTGATCTGGTCGTAAAGTAGTTATGTGGTTAGGTGGGCGCTCCACCTGCAGCAAAAACATCTCCCAGGTCTAGCGCTAGTGCAAAGTACTTCTCGAATCAGGGATTACCCCCACCCCCCAAAAATTATTTATTGAGAGATGGTTGGTTGGTTGTTGTGTTTATGGCATGTCAACCTCTTGTTGGGTTATTTTTATGCCGCAATATAATTTTTTTTATTATTCTTTGTTGAGTTCAATTCTTATTTCAAGTGCATTAGATCTATTTAACCCATAGAATGGGACGGTTCAGATCCTACAAACTCTGGGTCACAGGTGGACGCTGGTAGTAAGTGCTAATCCAAGGAATACTCCATTTTCCGAGGGCTGTAGAATTGGAACCTCAACCAATAGTGCAATTTAACGTCATAACCAGGACATTAAGTCGCCTCAGCACGGCCTTCTAGCAGCATATATAATAAAAAGTATTAAGAAATGTGCCATAAGAGCAATAAGGTCGGGACAATCATATAGGTGCAAGGGCTTGACGTGACCAACGCGATTGATGCAAACGGGGCCTCTCACTAAGTAGAGTGTTTGCATATCATTGACACTCAGTCACCAGGATTCCGTCGATTAAATCCTCATGGGTCGCCAGCCCACGACTAACAGGTGGGGGTGGGGCTTACATCTCTGCAGAGGTGCAGTCGGTGTACAGGGCGGTCTTTGAGATGAGTTTTACTGGAAGAAATATGTGTCAAAATGTATTGGAGAGAATATTTGCTTACGTCACAATCAAGGAATTAAGTAAGTTTTACAATGAGTAGTTAATTTATAGTCAGTAACATTAATATAAAAAGATATAAAATTCCTATGAAAAATCAATTAATTGTCAAATTTTTTACGAAAATTTCGATACTTATTCACATTTAGATGAATTGAAAATTATATTTGTGAAATTTTTTTTTTTACTACGTCGACTCCCCCCCTATTTTAATTTATGAAATCCGAACGAAATATATTTTACTCGTACGATTTTTACATTTTTCTCTAAAGATCTGAATAATTAATAGTAGTCAGTCTGAGAATTAAATACGAAATTTTAGAAACGTTTTTGGGTCCCCACTGTCGTAGAACAAACAAATATCTCATTGGAGTAAATATGATGCCTTTTTTAAGTAAGTAAGGTAACTTTTTTGTAATATCAGATTTTTTAAAAATTTAATTTTATCACCTCCTGTCAGGCATATCTTTCAAAAAATTATTTCTACACCACCGGAGGGTGTTTTTTTCTAGTTCAGTTTAATTGTGGCAAAGATTTATGACTGCATTTCATACTGATTTTTATGTTTTATTATATACATTTATTTCGTTTCAGATTTGCTTGACCGTTTTAGTCACAGTTTGCCAAATTTGGAGATATTTCTGTAATAAAAGGTTTGGTGTGTTTTTTACTTACTCTTTAAACCTGACACGTTAATTATTTAATCTGATTTCATATTCCAAAGTGGACTAGAAGTAATGGCCATAAACCAGGTGGCTCCAAACTTTTACCGTTTCTCCAGAACTGGGCCCTCATAATTAGATGCAGTTTAGTGTCATCTCCGAATAATCCTATGGGGGTCTTATGCTCGCCAGGGGGGGCACTAGTCAGCGTACTCTAAACCACCGACAGGGCTAAGCGAAAGGGTTGGTAAATAACACACTAAGTAAATAATAATGATCATCATCACCATCATCGTCTCAATTATTAGCATATTTTTAAAAAATTATGACTGTCACTATATTTTTTTTAGATTTAATTTGCTTTGCAAACTACTTTTCCCTAATCCGCAATTATATCTCAGAGCTCAATGGGTGACCCACGGATTAGTTTTTTCTAGTATATATATATTATATATATAATATATATATATATATATATTTATGGTCCAGACCTTGTTAAAGCATGATAATGTAGGGACCCGAAGGGAAAGCATAGTAAAAATACGGGTGATATTGCATGGCAATATTGGAAAAAAAATTAATATCCTATACTGAATACATAGGCGCAGCCATCTATAGTGAATAGATAAAGGAATACAAACATAAAGGTAAAAGGTGAAGTGATAGATTAGCTATTAGATCCGGGTAAAAGAATACGCAGTTAGAGGTAAAAGGTAAGATACCAATGTCAAATTAACGATAATAAGGTAATTTTTTTAAGCTAAAGATAATACCGGGCTTTCCGTATTTTTGCGAAGATAATGTGTTATATACCCCTTAAACTCGAGTATATAAATGGAGAGAGAGAGTAGAGAGAGAGAGAGGAGAGAGAGAGAGTCTTAAGTGGTTCTATTTCGGCGTTGGCCATCTTCTTTTGGGTTGATTTTTTCCTCTGGTCGATAGCAGCGTCTTTTGTGGCTGGGCCTGGTTTCTGTGGCTGCATTTCTCTTCGCTTTTTTTAAAAATCAACGAAGCAAGAATTAGTTTATTTTTCAGACTTCTTTATTACCGTAGCCCGAAGCTGTTAACCGCGTAGTAAGAAGATGGCTTACTGGAGAAGCAGACGATCCACTCTACCCTTCGACTAACGCGCCAAATTCCACTAACTCTAACTCAAGTTACCTTCATATGGCCTTGCTTTAGCCAATGAGAAATCAGGGGCTAGGTCAGTGAAGGGTGAACTGCTTCATTACTTCTTATAACAGTTAACTATTGGTAACTTTCCCATTTACCAACCGTTATCTTAATTTTACTACACTACATTCATAATTCGTAGGAAAACAAAACGAATTATGTAACAAATGTCTATGAGATCATATGAGCGGTATTTTCAAATACTGTATAGTGATGTTTGCTTGCCTCAGCGAGTCCTTCTATATAGCGGCCAAAGGTGTGAGTTGCGAATTTGGATTGTAATATTCAGAACAAATAATACAATAACAAAATGGCAGACATTGTCCTTTCTTAAAGAAAAATTACATTTTGAATATAATCTATGGTGACTTTTTTATGTTACGTTCAAAACCAAAGAGATAGTTCTGTAGGACCTGTATAAGCAGACATGTCAAACTGTAGCCCGCGGACACATGCGCCGCTCAGAAAGCCACAGGCCTGGCCACGCAAACTCCCCTCGGCGTTTTTTACAGTAACCCCCAAGTTTTTTTTTCCAAAATTTCATGGGCGAAACCATCGTTGATTTCAATAGAGCAATGTATTGTTAAGAAACAGTCTTTCTCTCCTTCCTTTGAGTTATGAAGGAGAAGGTTAACTCAGTTAATGAAAGGAAGTAGTCTTCCCTCTTGCCTTCTACTGCTTTCAATCAATACATGGGCTATAATTGAAAATGACAGTGACACTTTTGGCGTTTTTATTATTTGAACTCGTCAAGTAATATTCCTTTTTTCCTTTCTTTTTTTAAGCATTTTAAAATATAATGAATTCAATGGCTTTTAGTTGCTAATAAGAAATTAATGATAGCAATGCATCACTTTGTTCTGTTAATGTAGAAAGAAGAATTTAAAGAGCTTAGTTGTCATGTGCGCCTTCATGACAGACATAATGTAATCCATGCGGCCCTGGGGACTATTCCAGTTTTACCAGCCTGCTGCATAAAACAATACGAAGAATTAGCAGCTCAGATGAATTTAGTAAGAGAGATTTGCAGTCATTTTGCTTATATTAATGTATTAAAGAACGAGCAAAAATATTCTGTCCCCCAGGGTGGCAAATATTTAAGTTTATGTAATAAAATATTGATTCGTTTGACAACTTAGCGAAACTAAAATAAGAACGCCTATAAAATATTGACACTAATCTTTAATTTAAATGAATTTTCTATATAAAATTATTCATAGGCTTTATTTATGTTAGTAAATTTAAAGACATTAAAAATGAATAATAAAAAAAATGAAAAAAATAGCATCATTTTTTTTAAATTAAGTATAAAAGAAGATATGATTGGAAAAATAGAACAGCTTAGGAGTTTAATTATTTCCATCACTCCCGGCTTTCATTGCTAAAATTTTCTAATTATATTAAATGAATTAGACTGTAAAAATGTTAGTTTATTTCCATTTCTTAATGGATTTCTTTATGCGACGTGAAAAACTCACCCATATTTACCAACAAAATAATTTAAAATAAACAAAACAATTAGATTGATAATACTAAAGCAAGTTTTTATTGATTAAAATTTTACAATACAATATTCAAATTAACATTCCTGTTCACACTATAAACTACAATTTTAAAGTCAACAGATTAATAATATGGCAACAATTTAATACTTAATTAAAGTATCTAAATAAAAATGTTGTTAGGGTGGCCTAAAGTTCGATATCTGCCAGACAGCGAGGCGTGTCTATCACCTTTTCACTACAGCTAGACCGAGTGAGTTATTTTTAGCTTGAAGGTGGAGCACCTCGCCTAGCTCCTCACTTTTCGTACAGATCCCTGTGCTACTGCATACACTGAGTTTGTGGGGGCCGGTATCGAACCAGGAACTAGGTTCCCAGGAGGAATGCCCTACCGACTGGCTAGAACCGGGACCTGACAATTAATGCTTAATCATTAAGCAACAATTTAGATTAATTAATTAAATAAATGATTATAATTAAGAACAGTATTATAATATATAATAAATAACATTTAATATTTGAGATTTTGGACATAAAAATATAAAGAGAATGTGATATTAATACTAAGGGAATTGTGCGCCGGTGGTGAAGTAGTAGAATCTGCTACCTGTTGTTGTTCTTTTTCAGGCTGCTACACTGAGCCAATACCTGAGACATTCCAGAACAGAATCCAAGTGGTTTTGTGGGACGAACAAATCAAGCATTTTACTCAGGCCATTTTATGATGGACAAAGGGAGACATCTGTTCGAATTATGGAAGCACAAAGGAGAAAATTTCCTAATTAACAACAAAAAGGAAACTGGTATATTTCTTATCAAGTAAGTATGAGAAAAGTAATCTTTCTGTGTAGACGTATATTGGCGCGGATATTGATTACAAAGGGTTTAAACTTCGTGTTTGTTTGGTTATCTGTTTATGCGTTATACACTCCTTGGTGGGTTATTTAATGCCGAAATTTAATTCCAATTAATAAATGTTTGTTTGTAATCATAACTATTTGTAAGGCCTTGATTTGTTGATTTGTTTTAATGGCAGCGTCAACTCTTGTGGGTTTTATCTAATTGCTTAAATTTGATTCATTTATAAATGATTTATAGTAATCAAAACTATTTAATAAGCTTGGTTGGCTGATTTGTTTAATGGTATTTCAACTCCTTCTGGATTAATTTAAAGCCAAATTTGATTATTTGTAATGTTTGATATTGGAATCATACTATTCACAGAATTGGTTTAGGCTGATTTAGTGGCATTCAACTCTTTTGTGGATTATTTAATACCGAAATTTTGATTCATTATAAATGCTTGATTGTAATCATAACTATTTTATTAGGTTTTGTTTGTTTGATTTGTTTAAATGGCATTTCAATTCCTGATGGTTTATTTTAATGCCGAAATTTGATTAATTAGAAATAAATTTTTGTTATATGATAGCCCATTTATATTTTTCACTTCTTTTTGCTATCATTTGTTAAATCGCACATTTTACTAATCTACAGAGAAGCAAGCTACCTTGTTGAATGATAACTCGCCAGTTCGCCATTTCCATCTTTCATCAGTGTTGGAAGTTGACTGTGTCCTTCTTTATTTCGTCACGCTTTGTTCGGGCACTTCCGCCCGTATGTGATAAAAAGTCCACCGACGAAATTTTAAGTCCCTGACACTGTTTCCGGATCAGGAATCGGCATCCCTTCCTGGTAACATACGCTTGTGGAGCGACATGTTTAACACTGTAAAGACTGTG
>CM042142.1:89234208-89263305 GCA_023376005.1 Doryteuthis pealeii | reverse complement strand
GCGAAGAAAAGAAGAAACAAAAAGAATACACCAAAAATGTAGAAAGAGAAAAAGAAAGACGATCAACCTGTACAAAGAAGAATGAAGAAGAAAGGAAGAAAGCTCATGAAGAAAGAACAGATATATGAACAGAAAGGAAGAGTAAAACAATAAAGAAAAAAGAAAAGGAAAAAAGAAACCACAGCACAAGAAAGAAAAGAAATAGAAATAGAAAAATGAAAGAAAGAATTAACCATGAAACACTCACGAATAAACTTGGAAGTTGGCAGCAATAAAACTTTTTGCTTAGACCACCTGGCTGTGGAATTATAGAATTTAGGTATTTGCCTCAACGCCTGTTCGCTCACAGGTGATGGAGTGAAACACATAAGTCACATTTATGTAGACATTTTAGCGAGGATAACTCGCGTAATTGCAAAATTAATGATAGTTAATGAGACTAGATTCACCCGACTCGAATGTGGTTGGTTTGGTTTTGGTTTTCTTTGTTTAATTTCTATCTAATCTTAGGTTATTTAATGTCAACTAGTGCCCATTTATGTAGAAAGTGTAAAATAATGAGTACTATTCAGCCGGGAGAATGAGGGTTACATGATTTTTCCCAAGGGTATTTTTCGAAAGGGAACTTAATAGTTCGGGACTCACATGCGATATTTGAGTCCAGCACGTTTAGTTTAATCACGCAACCGTACATAGACATTCCGCTCCGATCGGAGAGAGACGTTTTCCACATGCTAGGGGTAAGAATTATATGGAGCAACTAGTCTCCATGTCCTGCAAATTTTTGGTCTTCTGTATTGGAATTTATTTGGAGACCGTGCAAATGGCCATAGAGCCTATATTCACGCCCCTCCTTTGAGTATCACAGCTTAAGTACGGCTATAAAACACAGAACCCCCGAATCCTTCGGCACCCTTTTGACCAGCTCTCGCTAGTAAGCAGCTCCTATGAGAGCATTATTTGAGACACAACCAAAGATGGGCGACATCAAAGCCTAGGCCCCTCTCCACTAAGAGTTGAACAATCAAATCTTCTACTGCAAATTGAACGGGCCACGAGCGTGAATAAGCTACCAGGAATTAAACCAACTGTCCGCGGGCATATTCTCTGCCAACGCTAACATTTCAAAACTGAAAATTGAACATAATTACATATTTTTACCATTGTTTCTAACCTAATTTGTAATATTCTTGTGCTATTTTGTACAGAAAATTTGGTCGTAGAGGAGGGTATACATGTGTTTCCTTTCTTCGAAGAAGCCTCGCACTTTCTTCTTTTCACACTTACATTACGTTTATAACCCCCAACAAAACTTTGTGGTTTTGAGACGCTAAGTAGTAAATTCATTCCTCTGTGAGTTCGAACTCGTTTAATACGATGCGAACCCAATACATTATCTATTGCGACAGCAATGGGACAGCTCTAACCCGCGTGTATGAATGTAATCAAAATGTTTACAAATAAAGACGTTTTATTTTTTGTTTGTCATCTATTTCAACGACCAATTCATCGCGACACCACACACACACACACACACATATATATACACACTAAAGTCTGCGAAACTATTTTTTTGTACCCGCCATTCTACCCAGATGACGCGCGGTAAGCTGCTTCTAGTGAACTCATAAATCTCTATTACATGCTCTCTAAATGCCATAACAACAAGTATAATGTCTTTTTGTGATTTGTAACAAGTAAAAAAAACTCATATGACTTTTGTCCCTCGCGTTTCTTAACACAACGGAGTAAAACGCTCTGATGACGAATTTCAATAACATCGAAAATATTGTTCAATATCATCGAAGTTATCAAATGTTTTCACTCTCTGTAAAAGCAAGCAATAAACGATGGGGATCTATTATTATACTCATCCATGTGTATATTATAGAAAACTGAGGAAGCGACTCATAGTGAGGTATGATAATTTGATGTGATACTTTTATTCCGAGTGTACTCTATCGTGAAGATGATAATAATTTAACATTTCACAATGGCATTGATATACCAGTTAAATAATATAGTATTCTACCCTTTAGTAATGAGCATACATTCACTCAGTAGCAGTAAGGACAATTTTATCAGTGATCGCCATTTTAATATACCTTTTTAGACTAACACTATTAAATAGAGGTGAGACATAAGTCATTGTCTATAGAGTGACTCTGATCTTTTCTCTATTGTATCATATTGATAGGTGTTGTACATATCTTTTATCATTATATTTCTAGATATTATAGATATATTATACCGTTTTTATGAGAACTGTGTTAATTCGATAAATCTGAACACTATTTGTATGAGTCTCACTTATTTTTTAGAATAAGAATGATAATTTATACTGCCTTTTTAGACAGAAATTACTCCAGTTGTATATATGTGTAGAAGAAATCTATATGTACATCTTCATTAACTGCAGTATGTTATGATTGAAGTCATAAATCATAACTAAAGGAGAGAGTAATAGGAAGATTTGCACTCAAGCTGAGACGATAATCATATCATAGGGATGAGTATTAGACTTTTAACTAATAGAACTGATATATATTATCATACAAGCTTATACGAGTGCATATGAATAATCGAGAGAGTAATATTCGATGTCACTGAGTGAATCGGAAGATATGTTTATCTTCAATATACAGCTTGTGTTCGTGCTGGTGTCTTCATCACGTGTGTCTTAAGACAATCAGATATGCTAATGATCTATAGCCTCATCATACTCGAGATTGAGTCACGCTCGTATTCAGCATACACACACCTTCGAACCACACCGTCGATAGTACTATCGCCATTGGAAATAACATACATCACATTCACTAGACCGATCAATCACTCTCACAAACGCGTCCTGTTTTCATCAACTATCATCTAAATAAAATATTCATTAATACTAGAACTGAATAACATAATGAACTACTCAATACTTATATATTAAGCTTATTCTCGTTATTCTCTATGTATGAATAATTGAGATTTTGATGATTTTTTTCGCCTTTAGAAGCATGTTTAGTCGCTAAAGTATAAGTGAGTCTTCAATAATATATATCTTTAATTTGCATATGACCAGCACCAGAATTAAATTGCGTTATTATAATAATCAGTCTAAACTAAACTATGCTACGCGAACAGAGTACATAAATGAGACATCATCATACTTAAGAACCATGTTAACGAGCGCATGTAGCTTTGTGTTCATTAATTATTTGCTCGTCTCCATATATCCGAGATAGAAGACATGTCAGTCTCGAGAGCCGAGTGGTATTTCTACACTTCACTCGTTTGCGTGTGCGCAGCCACCACACAACTACTCTTACCGAGTAATTCGCTTATAGTCATTGAATTATTTATTATTCACAAATATAATTATTCAGAGAGATATTATTATAGTATTGATTATAAATACTCTACATATGCTCAATCCACATGCTTCAGAACACTCCTGCGAGAGAGTAGAGTATAACTCGTATTGTGTTGTGGTACACTGCCGCTAGTGTTGATGTTACGGTACATGAATGATGAGTGAGGACCAGAGGTCAGCTGCTTCGTAAATTGGTATAAGATCTCGTCAGAGGAAATATGCGAACTCATGCAAGTTTCGGACTGAGCATGTTAACTAATATACTAGCGAAGCTTAAGAGCTATTGTGGCATATGTTCATGATTAGGTGTGTGCGTATATAACAATACTTATGAATATGAAAGAGGTGCAATTGAGTTCTATATCATCACGCTCATAGTACATAAAAGAGAGCTTGAGGAGCACTATTTATAGGAGTGTCTCATGACTCTTAGCCGAAGGTGTAATTAAACCGTTGCGTTGTGAAGGAGTGAATATGAGAAGGAAACAAAACACTTGATTTCGAAAACACTGTTAAAATACTCACGCTAACATATGAGAAAGTTGAGAGAGAGACTTTTTGAGAAATCAATATCCACTTAAGAAAGGTGAAGGACGGTAAAGATCAGAGAGACAGAACGCAAGGAGAGTACCTGTACGTAAGAGCACGTGGTCTGCTTTGATATATATACGTATATAGCATACTTCAAGACAGCTGAAGAATTTGAATACAAAATATAAGATTTAATAAATAAAAAAGAGAGAGATAAGAGTAGAGATAAAGAAGAAAAACGAGAGGAGGAAACAGTAAATGAAAAAAATCTTCAAAGTGAGAGAGATGAGTTAAAGAATAAGCGATTAAGTGAGATTAATTATGAACAAGAAGAGAGTAAAGTGAAGACAGCACAAAAACAGAGAAGAAGAAAGACAAAAAAAGAATATATATAAGACCAGACACTCACACCACCAGCCCCAGACAATGAATGAAAATATAGAAAATGAAATTAGAAATAGAAAAGAAAATGGAAGATTTAATAATTATATATAAATAGATAAAAGATAAGATAAGTAAAAAGAAAAGCAAGTAATATGAAAATAAGAAAGATTTAAAAATAAAAGAAAAGAAAAGAAAGAAGAAAAGAAAAGAATAAAGATAGATAGAAATGAAAGAAATGAAAAAAGTATAATATATATGTATATATATATATTATAGTATAATTAATATATATGACTTATATATATATATATATAAATATATAGATTATAGAAAAGAATTAGTTATAGACACGAGAATGAAGTGAATAATAGATATAGCGAACGAGACCGAGACTGGAATGAGAAAGAACCGACAATATAGAAAGAAGAGCACTAGAGAAGAAAAGAAGAAAAGAACACGCGAGAATCAAGAAGAGAGAGAGAGAGATATACAGTGATAACGAGAAAAACAGAGGAGAATATATATATGCAGTGATTACGACACTAGAAGCGAATAAGAAAAAAAAGCATAAGTAAATTGTTGTACGAGAGAGGATGGAGTGGACCCATCATTTAAACGGCATAATAAGACAGACACACCTCTCGCATTTCACGGACGATTTCGAGGAGTAACCGATATACAATTTAGAATATCATGTATAAATATGATATGAGCTCCTCTAAGCACACATATCGACTATACCACAGTCTAGCTATACATTACACCGAGCCGAGCAAGACAGGATTACGAGTAGTCTGAGATATGTAGTAAACAAGAGTACACTTATAAGACATGCTAATACACTGCTCAGACAATATATAGACATACACTCACGCGATCAGATCAATCTATCATCAACTAGACAATAATTAATGAGTATTATAATATAACTACAAAGTGTGCACTCGTGTGGTGCTTATCGTGATGTGTGATGAGTGTAGATGTGTATAGGTATGTGTAGTTGGTTTTGTTTATGCTCGCTAGATATTATGAAGAAAGAGAGAAGATGCGGCACTATAATTGCAATCCGAGTACCATGATTGACGGAGTAGACATTGTAATGAGTATAAATGAAAAGATATGAGGAGTAGAGAAGTGATAATGGAGATAAATAAAATTATTTGGATATTTATACGTATCAAATTATTGATCCTCTAATCCTATAATGGTGTTGGATTATCTGTGACTTCATTATTCGTATCCACTAGCTGTGAGATAAAATATTCTCTCAGGCTCTGCTAGTGTAGAGATGTTTATTATTCTAATATTACACAGAGAGATAGAATATTTACTTTATGAAACTGATACCACAATAAAAAATGTTTGGGGAAACAACGGAGAATATTAATAGAAATTTAAAAAAAAATCGAACCATTTGGGAACGCTGAAATAGACGCCGTTAGAATCTTGGAATACAATAGTGAGTTGTTTCTACGTAAAGTGGTTGAAGAGTTTGAGCTATTTGCTCATATGAATGAGAGTTCTTCACTCTAGTCTATGGCGAGTACTAAATCGCGATCGTATCTTGGAATTTATTTCTCAGAGCCAAAGTATTTGATTAAGTTTATGAATGATTTAGAAGTATATTATAACGGTGGATGTGTACGAGTGAGTATGACACAATGTTAATTCGTGTTAATTATTATGATTGGAGCACTTATAACTGTGATAATACGATAAAGTAAGATATTAATCATAATGACTTACTACAATTTTGATATATTTATAGATGTATTTGTGTCAGTAAAGAGATATGTTACAAGGTATATTCTGTGTGTTGTTATGCATATTTAATATTTTGACTAGTGAGTGTATGTTTAGTATATAATAGTCATATCATAGACTATTATTACTCTGAGTGTATAGAATATGTGTATTTCATTTATTGTGACATTGAGAATATTAGAGGACACGAGATATATAAATGTGTGCGCGTTACAGAGTAACGGTTAGTAGATATATATGTTGATAATTTACACATTTATCTATACTTCGTGATAGTTTCTATTCTTGTGCTCGCGTTATAATAATACACATTCGTGAAATTATCTGAGGTAATTCTAATGAGAAGGATAAAAAGATACAAAAACTTTTTAAAAACTAAATCAACTATATTACTTAAGTGAGGGGGGGATAGAGTGAGACTATTATAGAAGAGCTCTCTCAGCTTTGTTGAGATCACCACCAAAAGCTTTTCTTATTAATAGTACGACATAACTTAACGAGAGAATAAGATGTGTACCTCTTTTCTCATATAGCAGATCTCATAATTAGAGGTTCACTTTGTGCTTCTATCCTCTCAAAGTGTTGACACTATTTGTTATAGTAGCCACTTATCGTCACTTGTCTATAGTTTCGATCTAGAGGAGACACAATGCCTTTCGAGAACACTGTCGTGTAAAATGTATATAATATTGTATCTCTAGTATCCAAGGTGTATACAACGGTCACGTACAATGTCATATTTAGAGCGTTATTATAGTAAAGAAGTCTTTCAGGAGATTAATGGGAGATCTAAGTAGATTGAGTAGGGAACTGTAGTTGACTAGTGAGAACTTACCATACCCAAATATTTTATAAATTATTAAATAATTCCACATTTATTATGATTATTAGAGCTAATATTATTATTGTGTTCTCTGTGTGCGAAATTTTCACACAGTGAACTGACCGAAATCCGCACATGCTGGGAACATAGCTGACTATTGTGAATGATGAGAGCATTATCATCTTTTATTATCGCCGTCGAATTTCATAGTTTTTACAACTGTTTTTCTTTGAGTGTTCTATGGCGTCCACACTATTCGTATCCTCATATAGTTGGTCGAATTTACGCTCACCCTAGCCAAGCAGGGGGGAATAATTACACTATGAGAATTTTATCAAACTAACTATACCACACATATAGTAAAATAAATGAAATGAAGAGAATTTGAGTTATTCCTGAAGAGCATGACAAATATTCTAGATATTGTGGAGAGAGGAGCCTTTATCTGTAATATCTTGAATCATTGTGTGATCTCACATTTAAGGTTACTCACTTTTATATATTAAGAGAACACACTAGACGTGTATCACAGCTCTGTATTCATATACTCCTTAATATTTGTGTATATCGTATAGTAACAAACTGTAAATAACTTAATAATATATCTACGTATTTTTTCTTATAAAGAGAGAACTCGAGCAGAACAATATAAATAATCTCGAAAACGAAGATATGTCTACACGTTACATATTGTAGTAAAATGTTATTTTATCATAATTATAAATGGTAAATATTAGACTTCAATATCCGAGTGGATGAAAACTTCTTTCACTTGTGAATCATACTCTCGCTATATATATAGTATAATATAACAGTCCGTTTATGAGTTAATTGGACAACAGGGTCAATTTCTTTATATGTGAGTTAAATTTATTTTTAGGTAAAAATATCTATTACTGTATATTATATCATTAGGTTTCTGTTGATGTACACTTATAGAAGTCGTTCGTGTGAGCACTAGAGTTCGCGCTTTATATACTAAAATGTTCTCGAGTAGATATATATATGTAGAGTACTTATCTAGTAAATATAAGTTACAGATTTTTCTAGTGAACAGAGTTTATAATGTATTTTTATATAACTATAAAATAATTAAAATATTCGAGAGAGAGGGTTTAAGGATAAAAAAACAAAAACATAGTTCTATTCGGAGGTTTCACTTTATATAAACAATAAGTAAGTATGTAGTTTAAGACACAAGATCTAAAATATACTACGAGCTCTCGTGTGTTGATAGATACCACTAAAATATGAGCTTCTTAACTAAGTGGATTACATTCTTAATATAATATTAGATTCTAATCTTTTGTTATAAGTTTATTTTTAAAGCTCTCCACTCGCAATAAACAAATCTCGCAGAATCAACATGAGAGAGAGAGATTCGCAATGAGAGCAGAATAAAGATATTAGCTTGTAGAGTCTCTAGATTTTTACTTCATCTCTATAATAATAATTCATTAACACACTATATATTTATACAAGATAGATAATATTATAGATAAAGTAGGTAATAAATTGTAATATGCATATGAAAAGACGGGGAGATATATATAGATAGTAGGTAAGTATTCATTTGTATTCGCGATTGAATTTTCAGAATTTATAACAACTCTTTCAGTGTAACTTCTAATGCATAATTTAGTACAGTCAATCTTATATATAAAGTACTTCTATATAGATCTCACACACTCCGAGAATACGTGATGTTAGATAAACTAATAAATCATATATAATATACACATAAGAATTATATTTATGACAATTAGTGAAAGAAATACAGAAATTATTTGGTCACGCTGAAGAGTGGCCTCTGGGGTGATGTGGATCGGCTGACTTATGACGCACAGGCATCTCAACTTAATGCACTTTCTGGAGCATCTCAGCGAAACCGTGCTATAATATCGGAATCTCTCGCATACGATATGTTTTACAACAGTCGCATCCTCGCGTTTAAGGAGTAATAGCATACTCATGTTAGTTATTGAGTAGAATATTTAGTAACCGAATCTATGGAGAATGTAAGGAATTGGATCAGACGGACAATTGTTTTGGTCACTGTGGGAATCTTAAACGATATAAAGTACACATCATACGATAATCTGTAGTCATTTATAGTATATTAACTCGAACTAACTACCTTGAGACATCAAGGGCTTTTCGTGAGATAACAAGGAATCACGTAGAAGCGCAGACACATGGACTAACTGAAGACACCAGCATGAATACATATTCACCACAACTATAGTATCACCAGTAATGAGACCATTAAGAATGAATATACCAGACCAAGATTATGAATTAATGTAATCAGATCACATAGCCTAAAGACTATAAATAGGAGTCCGAGGATAAAGAATAGAAACGACCAGTATAGTAATAAACGTAAGAAAGATATTAATAACTATATAAAATCTATATTAGTGCTCCGGTGTCAAAAAGAGAGAGCATGATGCATATACAATGATTATATATTTGACGCACTTGTTTTGGTGTACTTATGTATCACAAGCATAAATCTGAGGGTGGGAAATCGCATACATGAATCCAAAGTAGAGAGGTTTCACTCTTTCTTCTTTGCTTGCCGATGTCAGATTCGCGATCAGAGTAGGGTGTGTTGCCGCGCATGAGTAAATTTGGCACACAATATGCGGGAATGTCTGACACCAACGCCACATTTCTATAGAAGTCGTCACGTAAGCTCTTCTCATATATGACAGTAAGTCCGATAGCGAGCATATATATCCATTATAATAATCGGTATAATATCGAGAGATTGCTAATTATTTGTGATAGTGATTGCGCTTTATACACTTATCCATTCCGTCATTTATGGAATAAATATTGTTATCGTTTGCCTATCATATATAATGTTCACGGATATGTTTATTAAATGAGCAGAGAGTGTACCACAAAATTATAACGCGTCCAAGTAGGAAAAGAGATTCACTTTCTAGAGCCATCATATCATAATATCGATTTTATTGGAACTTCCTCACGACGAAATTCTCCCATACGCTTATGATTATAATATGAGACATTAGATGACGTTAAGATTAAGTGAGTAATATTTCGCAATAGAGTGATTCCTCGTCCAGCAGGTGCACCACAATTGACCACACGAATACGCAAAGGGTATAACCGAGACTTGAGTAATTCTGGAATCAGGAGTCTAGAGCTTACACATGTGTTTTCTCCCGCAGCCTCAGTCACAGATCTTGAGCGTGTATGTAGAGAAGATGAGTATACCTGAAGCGGTGCTCACTTGAAAACAAAACAACACATAGGGTCACGAGGAAATAAGGTGATAATATTGAGTGAGAGTTTTAGATGATGTATTAGTTTAATGGGAATAATTAAAATGTGGAATATTTAAATAATTATTAATATATAACATACTATCTAGTGGGGAGTTGGAACCAGAATTATAATCAAGTAAACCGTATATATTAAGCTGTTACAGAGAGATTTTGATATAAAACTTAATTTTAATAAGCTGTTTTTAGGGCTCAATGGGAGTGTAGGGGAGTTTTCGATAAAAGCCACATACATTTTGTGAATTGTTTTTTTATATTATATTTGATGATAATTTTTTATGTTTACTCAGTTGACATCCACATTCGAGCTAAGGTACTCTCTCAATCTCGTAGCTAGGTGATTTTATTTTGAGCAATCTGTATCGAAGTCAATCAGCGGATATGTTTGAGTAGGTATGGATTGTGAGAGCCGTGTACGATTCAAGAGAAAGAGTGATAAAGGTAATATAACATTAGTGGTTAAATGTGAATCTCTGCAAAGTAAGTTTATCACTGCACTTAATAAAGCTAATAGTCATAATCCGGAGGGTTTTGCGTATAATTTGCTATTTTAAATTAGATCTGAGCAAGATTAGTTTAATATAAGTTTCTCAGTAGAGTGTGTTACCTTACGTATGATTTATTGGAGTACAGCTTGTGTCAACTTATAAGTTTGTCTTATTTCCATTTATGCAGTTATTACTTTGTTGAGAGGTTTGGCACATACGACATTTCTACGCATTTTCTTATAGTAAATTTTTATTTCTCTTCTCGAGCTTCTCTCTCCTTTTACATTCTTATGATACTATCACATACATTGAACATTCGAATTATAAATTCCAATTTCTATATTGGAGTTTCTAATAATAATTATATAACAACCATTATAAAATGGTAAGAAAAATTAGAAGAGTAAAATATACCATTCGTGATATATAAACCCTTCTAATTGCTTACTCTCCATTATTTTGATCTCTGGCCTCAATTTATCAAGAGGAGATATATTGAATAATACATTCTTTAATTATATACCAATAGTTATATTTATAGACTAACAAAATCTGTCAAATACAAATATATATTATTAAACACAACCAATACAAGAACATCTACGAATAACCATCAAAAAATAAATATAAAATATAACTCATATATAAATATAATTATATTATTATATCAAAGTTAAAGTTCCTTATTTTTATAGGAGTTACTTTGGTGTTTAATTTAATTACTTCTATATGTTATATTATTCAAAATCAGCACATAAAAAACAAAACTTAGGCACTCCGAGTATAGAGAATTATCAATAGATGAGCTAGCAAATTGAGATGAAACACTCTTTTAAATATATCTGAGTACGCACATATTACTCCAAATCTACTACACACAACAGGCGACCCCATGGGCGCAGGAAGGCTGCATATACATAATCACCACCATTGCTATACGCTCCAGAGTTGTTATGTTCAGCAGTGCCAGTGTAGATTTATGTTTGTGAAATATGATTCGAACATTTCCAAAAAAATTCTCTGGTTCCCAAGAAGTTTTTTTGTTTTAGCAGTTATGCACGAGATGGGAGGGAGTGTGAGCGTGCATGAATTAGCGAAGAGTTGCAAGTGCTGTTCTACTGGTGATCTGGATATGTATTAATCACGAGCTCACACGCGCGATAGAGTGAACCGCACGTCAGTGCAACGCCGTGATGACATAGTTTTACATTTCTCACAGTCGCATACTATTTTATGAGTGCAAGCAGTTCATATGTATATTCTTCTTCATTCATTTTACTTTCTTCCTACTCATAAATTGGTTCAGAGATATGCTCATGTCCAGTCAGTCACATTTGTATGTGCTACTCACTCACATTATCTGAGTTCACGCGCGGAGCGCAGAGCGACGTCGCGATGCTGAGCCGACGCACGAAGCAGGACAACACTCTACACACTTAACAACTATCTAAAATATGTGAGTGAGACTCACTTCGTTGTACGCAGTATCACTTGAGCTCGTTATATGCAGATATGCGTATATATGAATATAGGTTCTTGTATTGTTTGTTTTAGCTATTCGTGCTATTATATTTCAGTTACTTTGCGATTCACTCAGATGATTGGGTCATATTATACTATTGCTCCAAGAGCAGAAAATATTATCTCTTGTGAGAGCTCGGGAGAGCTAGATGTGCGTTGAGATCTGTGACTTTATTTATTCCATAGATCAATGAGAGTACATCTTTACTCTAATCATATATTTAATCTGCCACAATATGTACTTGTTAGTAGCTGCCCCATCACACATAAATATGTGAGTACTAGAATTCGTTATAGACCTACATGTGAAATGATTCAGTTTTCGTAAACGAACTCTCCTCGATTCCGTTACCAAGTGCGTTCACAGGAGGATCCTCTGTGCATTCCAAGATGTGCGGAGCCGCTGAGCCATGAGATCACTGTGCGAAATAAGTATTATTAACACCGAATGGATGGCTTAGCCACAATAAATAACACACAAAACATATTCACTCATATAAACTGAGGAACTCATATCAAAACTCAACATTACAGATATATGTAGTATTAACTGAGTCATTATCCGTAAGTGACATGTATAGATCCCAGACAGTACACCGAGTGAGCCTTCTAGCACTCACTAACTGATGGTATATGGTAGAATGTTCATGTGGATTTTGGTGTGTGATGAGTCTCCAGTCACCTTTGGAGAGCATAATACAGGACAATAGAGATATAATCTGCGCGCCCCATAATATGAGTATAATACTGGTTGTATGGAATATCATGACGTTAGACTAGGATAATGAAGGTATGAATAAGGGTGACCTCTTCCTAGACCTATATGCTCACGTCTTAGACCTCACATAGATATAAGTGCCAAAGGTATCGCACGTAACAAACCGTGTGTGTGTGAGTGTCAACTGACAGGAACTAGTGACCGCTCACATAAGGATCCCAACTTCTCTTTGAGGATCTTATCTTACATCACACAGCAGCTTCTACGGGTGCGCTAAACTATCCCAGAGTTGTTCCTTCTCTAGCTGGCTCTACAAACCCACAGGTTGAGAGAAGCGCGCAGAGGCCGAGTCAGGCCTCTCACTTTGTGAGCGTAGTACTGATGATAGGTAGTTAGAGATTCATCACACTTTTCTGAGACAGGAGTGTGACTCTCCAGCGCTCTATGCTGAGAAGTGCGAATATCATGCTAGTACCAGGATTGGCACTCCACTAGTACAGCCAGGTCACGTGACACGTGAGCGCGGACACGCAGATTAAGCCATGGTACACACGATTATATATCCACTCTCACACTATACCTCAGTTAACACTCAAAGCATTAATCGCTATTAACCCTACTCACACGCACAGTATGAATATATATTAGGGTAGGGGGGCTTGAGCAATTACTCAAATGCTCGCGCTCATACTCCACTCATTAATACTCGTCGGCATGAATAATCAGGAGAAATATGCAGATCGCATCGCAAGGTCAGAACTCGAAGTCTCTCAGAAGAGCTGATGATAGTTCGACACATGCTCACACGACAGATCTGTGAATCACGACGAGTGTATTTATGTCCTCGGTTGCGACAAATAATGTAGCCAACGTGTGAGGTTATCTTATCGATTAACTTGCTTCAGATCATATATGAAGTCCTATATTCGTGATCATTATTATATACGAATATACGCTCAATTGTATAATCTGCACTTACTCAGTCGCGAGAGGAAAGAAGAAGATTAAGAAGTAGGTTTTTAAAATGAATAAAAGGTGAGCTATTACTCACAATGCTTATATATCATTATTACAGCCCAAACTCATACACAATTCATATATTATATATAATATATTATGTAATTTATGGATGTTATTTATTATATATATCACTCACGAGATATTAGCGTGAGATGGTGTATTATGTCTATTAGTGTAGCTTGGTGTGACATGCTCACAGTCACGATCTGATATGATCTCGAAGGGGAGTCGAGTTCATCCAGTGTGCGCATAGAGACTTTATTGACACCACATCTATCCACAGCCCGAGGGAGAGCGTCACTACTCTCCAGGGAGAACTCAGTATTTTCAATCATAGATACTGCACTCTGTAAAGCCCATGTCGACTCTTCATATACTCGAAAGAATAGAGAGTATACGATCAGTTCCATAAGGATAGTATTAGGATTTCGCGCGTCTAGATGGTTAGGAGACTCATACCGTAGTCACTGATATGTCCCATACAACGTCACATGCCGTAATTCGACTATACCTATATTTAGGCTTCTCCGTCACAAAAAAATACCACTGAGCGACAGCTAGAAATTCCTCTGTCACTCACAAGTCAAAGAAATATGCTATCTAAAAAAGTTAAGACTAAACTAGCAGCGAGATAATCGAACGAACGCAGAAAAAGAACCTATGTGTAAACCTCTATGCGTAACACAGAGGTACCACGGCTAATATCCTACTCGAGAAATGAAGAAAGCACACCAACCGAGAGTACAATTTATTCGATAATGAGAATAATATAGCAAACTCTCTCGCACCGCACTATACATATTATATCACTTACTATAGCAATTAAACAGACTGTGTCCGAATTGGGAATATGGCTAACCTACTGCAGAGTGGTCAAAGAAAAGACGCTCATATTCTATAGAGGAGAACCAACTTTATGAGTTCCAGATGTCTACACTAGAGAGTGGATTGACCTGGTGATACTAAATAGAATATTTGTTAAAATATACCATAACTCATATAAGTTAGTATTATTAAAGTTACTCACACTATCAAACTATTCACACACAATCATGAGTTTACGCTCCTCGTTACATTACTGTCAGTGGTATTACCTCATTATCATGATACGTACTCCTAGTATCGCGCTCTTGAGTCTTACTCGCGTGTTCAACGAATGATCAATGGAACTCCAACAAGGAACAATATCAGATAAAATTACAGATATATACAGTCGTATAATGTGTGACCATGTATATATGAGCCAGTACAATCGACGCAGAGGGAGAGCGACGAAGCCACCGCGTGTGGGTGCAGAGTGAGATGAGTGAATACAGAAAATGAGGGTTTGCATAAAGACGAGAGGAAGAGTGTGGGAACAATAATGAGGAGGGAAGAAGAGGTAGAAGAATATGAGATGTAAGGAAAAAGTGAATGAGAGAATTAGTATACAGAATCGACTCCACAGAGGATGTAATTTACTACTTAGCGCTCCTAAACAAAGTTTGATAATAGTATGTAGGGATATAGAAAAAGTAGAAAGGAAAGAAGAGAATGAGTGCGAGAGGCTTATGTGAGAAAGAGAAAACAAACGAAATAATGCAAAAAATAAATGACATATGTCAGCGAGAGAATATAGAGAAGAGTAGAAACAAAAACAAAATATCTAGTGTTAATTAAGTTACAACATCTCAGTTTTGAAAATGTTAGGTGTGGCAGAGAATCAATTGTTCTCCGCCGGACATGGTTGGTTTAATTTCCTGGTAAGTTTATTCACGATGGCCCGGTTCAATTTGAGAGTAAAATAATATGCCTTGATTGTCTCAACTCTTAGTGGTAGATGGGTCCTAGGGCTATGATACGTCGCTATGCACTCTTGGGTTGTAGTCTTAAATAATGTCTGCATAGGGCTGCTACTAGCGAGGAGGGTGGCAAAAGGGCGAAGGATTCCGGGGTCCCGCTTATCTTTTATAAGCGGTACTTCGAGCGTGAGATCTTATGTGAGATGCGAGCGTTAGAGATGAGGTGCATATTGGCCTTTGCAATGTCTCCACACAATAAATCTCCAATACTAGAGAGAACCAGATAGATGCAGACATGGAGACTAGTTGCCATATATCATATATAACCAATACTCACACACTGGAGAGAACACGGTATGCATAAAAACACGATGCAGCTCAAAATATAGATACGTCTGTGGTTCCCATACACATTACCTCTGGTGAACACAACCACTGCTCTCGATCTTCCTCGGGATAGATAGCATATGTGACTTTTCACAACAAAAATGGCTTTGACATAAATAACATAGATTGAAGATGAATTAAACAAAAAACAGCAAAACACACCACCAGAGCAGATGTGTTCAGGATGAAGATAGTCTCGATTGAGCTCACTCCAATTATGTTCGTAATTAGCGAGTATTTATTACACCTCACGTAGTTAACATGTCTCATAATTGTGACTTTTGTGTCACATCCTACTGTGGCGAACGGGTTTGGGCAAATAATGAAATTCTTTATATTATTCAGGGCTCGTCAGACAGAGTTATTAGCGCACGCTCTCCAAGTTAACTCTGTTCACTGGAGTAATATTTTTGTCAGCTTTCTTTTCTAGTGTGTGAGTGGTTCTTCTTTCTTTGCGTTGTCTTTTTTTCTTTTCTTTTTGTGTTTTTGTTTACTACTCTTCCTCTCATTTTTTCTGTTCTTTGTGTGCACTCATTCTTCTTTCTTTCTTCATCACTTCCTTTGAATGTTGATTTTCTCTTCTTTGCACATCTTTCTAACCATATTTTTGTGGAGATCATTGTTTTTTTCTTCGTTGTCTATCTCGCATCTCGCTCTCATCTTTTTCTATTCACAGTTTTTTTGTTATCATATTATATTCTGTTTCTTTATATAAATATCCGTCTCCTCTTTCTTTTTTCCTTTTCTAATTCTTTTCTTTCTGTACAAGAGAGAAAGTCGTAATTTCACCTTGACATTTACTTTTATCTCTATAATTTCGACTAGTTTATATTGGTCTTCTGTTTTCTTCTTTCTTCCTCTCTGTCCTTTCTTGTTCGTAACTTCTATCTGTTCTCTCCTGCTTCTCTCACACTTTTTCTCTTCTCCCTTTCTTCTTCTACTATTCTTCTCCTCTCTTCGCACTTTGCGCTCTCGCAGGTCTCCTCTTTTTTCATTTCCCGTGTCTTTCATTCGATTAATTTTATTATACATATTCGATATGTATTATCTTGAGAGAGTATTGTTATCTCTTTAGTTCCTCGTTTTACAATTTTCTTGTGTTTTATCTGTTTTCTTTTATATTGCAGCGCACAACTCTCGCGTATAGTCATTAACATATGTCTATCGTTTCTGGTTACTCCGTTTTAAGTGAATTATCTTTCTGCCTTACTATTTTTTATCTTTAAAATTTTTAGTCCATGAAATGGTACGAATGTCGTTTCTTTCACCAAATTCATATTCTCCTGAGCGCGCGGTCCAGTTACATCGCTGAGAGCTCCTACGTTAAAGGCATTGAGAATATAGTATATATAAATCTGATAGTTGTTATGTGTTAAGGAATCAGGAAACAATAGTATGAATGAAATATTATATTATTAAACACCGGAAAATGATTAGTTTTTAATATATACCACACGGTGCACAAAGTTGATCCAATCTGGTATATTTATCGGCAGAGAACTAGATAGAATATTGATCCATGCAACCCACAGAGAGTGAGTGTACCACCAAGTGAGTCTAAATTACATCACGATACACAAATAAGTCAGACAGCATGTTGTATCGAGCTTCTTAGAAAATACTTATTCGTTCGTCTATTCCTATCCATTAACGTGATCATCAATTTTGCACTGAGGGCATAAACGTATTTTCTAATAAACAGCTTTAGCGTGTGCGCACTTATTTCATTGGTACTCATAGCAAGTCGTTTAAGGAGATTCCAGTGATTTTTCTTGATTATACCATAATGTGTGTGTCTGTGATGAGATTTTCCTCTGATTTCCCATATTCTCTGCAGTCTTTATATTTCACAAATCTTAGAGAGACACGAGCTCGAGTACAGTTGACTCTCTAGCATAAATTAATTGATTAAATATATTTCAATATGTCTTCCGAGCATGTTTTGTTCGTATATAATATCGTGATTTTTCGCTTGTGTTGTTGTTTTTTATTTGATTATATCTAGTGTCATTTTACCATCTCATAATTTATATTTTTTCGGAGATTCTGGTATTGTGAAGTAACCGTGAGTTTGTTTATTCTCATTTACTATTTATGTTCGTAGTCTAATCAAACCGTTCCTTCTTGTTAACTTCCGCCGTGGTGTCACCGCATATAATGCCAAACTAGATAGCAATTTCTTACTTGTTGGTCAAATTAACACTAAGGTCTGGTCACTCGAGGCCATCTAAGGTAGCAATCATCCAAAGTCCCATAGAAAATGTTAGAGTGTAAATCTCTAGGACAGATATAACGGCGGTATATCTATAAAAACTCGATGTGTAGTTAATTTTATATGTGCGTGCCGAAATTATTAGTCCATGTATATAATGTTTGAATTATAAATCATAACTATAGTGGTATATGGTTCTCCACGTACTTACAAGTTCACTCACTCTATGTATGTACAATCGAGATAGAACATAAAAACCAACATGCTATCCACCTCGCAATCTAAGGCTCTAGTGAAGTCACATATTATATTGTGGTGCTTATAGCGAGACAAAACATGATCAACCAAAAGTATAATCCACTGATTTAAAAAATAAATAATTCTTTTTGTCTTATACCATACGCTAATGAGAGAGTAAGAATATTTGTCAGTTTAATGTGGTTAGTGTGCTAAGTGGAGATGCTATCAATTACACAAGTTCCATCCAGTGTACATAGTCTAACTGTGGATATTCTAGCCACACATTATATTAATACATTATACAGACACAGACGAACAAAAGAAAGTGTGAACATTCGAAAATTCAGATCGATGGTGTACTATCTGTTAAGTATTTCACTAACATAGAGACATTTAAGAGAGAGTAGACTTTACTCAGGAAGGGAAAGCTTTTACACTCTCTAATGAGGCACCCTAAGAATGTTGCTTGAAAGAAATTCCCTGTCATTTTTTCATATTCTGGCTAGAGAGTTTTGTACTGAAGTAGATTTAGTGAAACACACGAAGGTTTCTCTTTCTGACACATTATCGCCTATAATATAATCTTGTATTATTTGCGCGCGTGGGGCTGTTTTTTGCACTACATACAAATATCACGTGATGTGTGGAATGTTTATATTGATATCGTAGCTATTTTGCTTTAACTGTTTTACATATCGCTCACTACCATGTCTAGCTCACACCCGTATAGGTACCAGGGAATGGTGATGCACGATTAGTCTCTGTGTTGATTTTCAAGCACACAGGTGTTCAGTCTAAAATATCACGTCGTGACCCTATGTTATCACACTAAGGAGTGAACGTGCCCAGCTATGTACAAGCGCGAGACGAAAAAGAAAGACTATCAGGTCACTGTCCAATCTACGTGATGAAGATGGAAAGTGCGAACTGCGACGACGATATAGCCACATCAATGGATAGCTCTGTTGTGTGAGGATTAAAAATGTGCGACTATTAACTGAAAAATGTATTAACGCAAAAGCGATTGTATATATATATAAATGAGCTATCATTAATAACACAAATATATTCTCGAATAATATCTCAAACTTTCGGCATTAAGAATTGAAAACATTCGAGAGAAATATGCAAATCATATCATCTATAAATAGTTTATGGAATTACAATCAATGCATTTATATAAAATGAGATACAATCAAAAGTGTCGAGCTTTATATATGAGAGAGATAACAGAGGTGTAGACAAATGCACATACACTCCAACTATACCAATCTCTCGATAATCACGTAATATAGATTTACCTATCATGATCTCAATTTTGAGTGAGAGTCGAGAGAGTGTGTGGCCTTAAATAATTATCAGACCAGAGAGCTTTGTGGAAATACGATTAAACAAATTCACCAAAACCAGCTTATAAATAGTTTTGATTACTATAAATCATTTATCAGAATGAATCAAATTTAAGCCATTAGATGACCCACCAGGAGTTGACGTGCCATTAAACAATCAAACAAATCAGCCTACAACACTCACTTATGATTACACAACAAACATTTATTACATGAATTAAATTTCGGCATTAAATAATCCCACAAGGAGTGATATAGCCCGATAAACAGATAACACCAACACCAAAACACAGAAATAATAAAACACACCCTTAACAATATCAATATTCCCCGCTACATATAAACGCTCTACACAGAAAGAGAGTATATCGAAATGTAACTTAACATTAGAGTTAGAGAATTACAGTATCTACCCTGGTGTTGTGAGGTTGTATAATTAGGCACACACTCTCTCTCTATATGCACCTTATTGTGCTTCATAATTCGAACAGAATTGTCTCCCTTTTTGTTCCATCATAAAATGGCTGAGTAAAATGCTTGATTGTTCGTCCACAAAACCACTTGGATTTCTGTCTGGAATGTCTCAGTGTATTGTCTCAGTTGTTAGCAGCTGAAAAAGTAACAACAACAGGTAGAAGCAGATTATGCTATACTTTATTTATATACTCACGTTCAATTCCCTTAGTTATTAATATCACTTCTCTCTTTGTTATATTTTTTTTATAAATCTCTCAAATATAAATGTTATTTATATTATATATTATTAATTGTTCTTAATTATTATCATTTATTTAATTTTAATTCTAAATTGTTGTTAATGATTAAGCCATTAATTGTCAGGTCGGTTAGCTCAGTCGGTAGGGCATCCTCCGGGAACCATGAGGTTCCTGGTTTCGATACCGGCCCTCACTAACTCAGTGTATGAGTAGCACAGGGAATCTGTACGATAAGTGAGGAGCTGAGCGAGGTGCTCCACCTTCGAAGCTAAAAATAACTCCTCGGTCTAGCTGTAGTGAAAAGGTGATAGACACCCTCGCTGTCTGGCAGATATCAACTTTTAGGCCACCCTAACACAAATTTTTATTATAATACTTTAATTAAGTATTAATTGTTGCATATTATTAATACTGTTGACTTTAAAATTGTAGTTTATAGTGTGAACAGGAATGTTAATTTGAATATTGATTTGTAAATTTTAATTTCAATAAAAACTTGTTTAGTATTATCAATTTCTAATTGTTTTGTTTTATTTTTGGTAAAATATGGGTGAGTTTTTTCAACGTCGATAAAGAAATCCCATTAAGAAATGGAAAATAACTAATTTTTTTAACAGTCTAATTCATTTAAATAGTTAAATTAGAAAATTTAGCCAATGAAAGCCGGGAGTGATGGAAATAATTAACTCCTAAGCTTGTTCTATTTTTTCAATCATAATCTTCTTTTATTACTTAATTTAAAAAATATTAGATGCTATTTTTTTCATTTTTTTATTTATTCATTTTTTAAATGTCTTTAAATTTACTAACATAAATAAATCCTATGAAATAATTTTATATAGAAATTCATTTAAATAAAGATTAGTGTAATATTTTTATAGGCGTTCTTATTTAGTTTCGTAAGTTTGTCTAAAACTGATCAAATATTTTATTACATTAAACTTAAATATTTGCACCCTGTGGGGACAGAATATTTTTGCTGGTTTCTTTAATACATTAATATAAGCAAAATGACTGCAAATCTCTCTTACTATAATTCATCTGAGTGCTAATTCTTCGTATTGTTTTATGCAGCAGGCTGGTAAAACTGAATAGGTCCCCAGGGCCGCATGGATTACATATGTCTGTCATGAAGGCCGCACATGACAACTAAGTCTTTAAATTCTTCTTCTACATTAACAGAACAAAGTGATGATTGCTATCATTAATTTCTTATTAGCAACTAAAAGCATTGAATTCATATATTTTTAAAATGTTAAAAGAAAGGGAAAAAAGAATATTACTGACCGTTCAAATAATAAAACGCAAAAGTGTCACTGTCATTTTCAATTATAGCCCATGTATTGATTGAAAGCAGTAGAAGGCAAGAAGGGAAGACTCCTCCCTTTCATTAACTGAGTTAACCTTCTCCTTCCATAACTCAAAGGAAGGAGAGAAAGACTGTTTCTTAACAACATTGCTCTATTGAAAATCAACGATGGTTTTTGCCCATGAAATTTTGGAAAAAAAACTTGGGTACTGTAAAAACGCCGGATGGGAGTTTGCGTGCAGGCCTGTGCTTTTCTGAGGGCCGCATGTGTCCCGCGGGCTACATGTTTGACATGTCTGTTATACAGGGTCCTACAGAATATCTCTTTGGTTTTTGAACGTAACATAAAAAAGTCCATAGATTATATTCAAAATGTAATTTTCTTTAAGAAAGGACAATGTTGCCATTTTGTTATTGTTATTATTTGTTCTGAATATTACAAGCAAATTCGCAGACTCACACCTTTGGCCGCTATATAAAGGACTCGCTGAGCAAGCAACATCACTATACAGTATTTGAAATACCGTCATATGATCTCATAGACATTTGTTACATAATTCGTTGGTTTCCTACGAATTATGAATGTAAGTGTAGTAAAAATTTAAATAACGGTATGGTAAATGGAAAGTTACCAATATAACTGTTATAAGAAGTAATTGACAAGCAGTTCACCTTTCACTGACCTAGCCCCTGATTTCTCATTGGCTAAAGGCAAGGCATATGAAGGTAACTGAGTTAGAGTTAGTTGGAATTGGCGGTTAGTCGAAGGGTCCAGACGTGGATCGTCTGTTCTCCAGTAAGCCATCTTCTTACTACGCGGTTAAACAGCTTCGGGCTACGGGTAATAAAGAAGTCTGAAAAATAAACTAATTCTTGCTTCGTGATTTTTAAAAAAAGCGAAGAGAATGAGCACAGACAACCAGGCCCAGCACAAAAGACGCTGTATCGACCAGAGGAAAAATCAACCCAAAAGAAGATGGCCAGACGCCGAAATAGAACCAACTTAAGACTCTCTCTCTCTCTCTCTCTCTCTCTCTCTCTCTCTCTCTCTCTCTCTCTCTCTCTCTCTCCTCTCCATTTATATACTCGAGTTTAAGGGGTATATAACACATTATCTCGCAAAATACGGAAAGGCCCGGTATTATCTTTAGCCTTAAAAAAATTACCTATTATCGTTAATTTTTGACATGGTATCTTTTACCTTTTACCTGCTAACTGGTATCTTTTACCCGGTATCTAATAGCTATCTATCACTTCACCTTTTACCTTTTTATGTTGTATTCCTTTATCTATTCACTATAGATGGCTGGGCCTATGTATTCATATAGATTTAATTTTTTCCAATATTGCCATGGCAATATCACCCGGTTATTTTACTATGCTTTCCCTTCGGGTCCCTACATTATCATTCTTTTAACAAGGTCTGGACATATATATATATATATATATTATATATATATATATATAACTAGAAAAAACGTAATCCGTTGGGTCACCCATTGAGCTCTGAGTATATAATTGGGATTAGGGAAAAAGTGAGTTTGCAAAGCAAATTAAATCTAAAAAAAATATATTGACAGTCATAATTTTTAAGAATATGCTAATAATGATGACGATGATGGTGATGATGATCATTATTATTTACTTAGTGTGTATTTACCCAACCCTTTCGCTTGCCCTGTCGGTGGGGTTTAGAGTACGCTGACTGTGCCCCCCTGGCGAGGCATAAGGACCCCCAATAGGGATATTCTGGGTATGACACTAAACTGCATCTAATTATGAGGGCCCAGTTCTGGAGAACGGTAAAAGTTTGGAGCACCTGTTTATGGCCATTACTTCCAGGTCCACTTTGGAATATGAATCAGATTTAACTAATAACGTGTCAGGGTTTTAAAGAGTAAGTAAAAAACACACCAAACCTTTTATTACAGAAATATCTCCAAATTGGCAAACTGTGACTAAAACGGTCAAGCAAATCTGAAACGAAATAAATGTATATAATAAAACATAAAAATCAGTATGAAATGGCAGTCATAATCTTTGCACAATTAACTGAACTAGAAAAAACACCCTCCGGGTGGTGTAGAAATAATTTTTTGAAAGATATTGCCTGAGGAGGTGAGAAAATTAATTTTTTAAAAAATCTGATATTTACAAAAAGTTACTTACTTACTTAAAAAAGCATCATATTTACTCCAATGAGATATTTGTTTTGTTCTACGACAGTGGGGACCCCAAAACGTTTCTAAAAATTTCTGATTTAATTCTTCAGACTGACTACTATTAATTATTCAGATCTTTAGAGAAAAATGTAAAAATCGTACGAGTAAAATATATTTCGTTCGGATTTCATAAAATTAAATAGGGTGGGGGGAGTCGACGTAGTAAAAAAATTTTTCACCAAATATATTTCCAATTCATCTGAAATGTGAATAAGTATCGAAATTTTCGTAAAAATTTGACAATTAATTGATTTTTCATAGAATTTTAATATCTTTTTATATTAATGTTACTGACTATAAATTAACTACTCATTGTAAACTTACTTAATTCCTTGATTGTGACGTAAGCAAATATTTCTCTCCAATACATTTTGCACATATTTCTCCAGTAAACTCATCTCAAAGACCGCCCTGTACACCGACTGCACCTCTGCAGAGATGTAAGGCCCCACCCCCACCTGTTAGTCGTGGGTGGCGACCCATGAGGATTAAGGACGGAATCCTGGTGACTGAGTAGTCAATGATATGCAACACTCTACTTTAGTGAGAGGCCCCGTTTGATCAATCGGTTGGTCACGTCAAGCCCTTGCACCTATATGATTGTCCCGACCTTATTGCTCTTATGGCACATTCTTAATACTTTTTATTATATATGTGCTAGAAGGCTGTGGCTGAGGGACTTAATGTCCTGGTTATGACGTTAAATTGCATCTATTGGTGAGGTTCCAATTCTACAGCCCTCGGAAATATGGAGTATTCCTTGATTAGCATTACTACCAGGTCCACTGTGACCCAGAGTTTGTAGGATCTGTAACGGTCCCATCTATGGGTTAAATAGATCTAATTGCACTTGAAATAAGAATTGAACTCAACAAAGAATGAATAAAAAATATATTCGGCATAAAATAACCCAACAAGGGTTGACATGCCATAACACCCAACCAACCAACCATCATCTCAATAAATAATTTTTTGGGGGGTGGGGGGTAATCCCTGATTCGAGGAAGTCTTTTCACTAGCGCTAGACCTGGGAGATTGTTTTTGCTGAGGTGGAGCGCCACACCTAACCACATAACTACTTTACCGACCAGATCAGATTACCCGAGCTGTGCTACTCACGCGCTGGGTTGGTTAGGCTTGTATAGAACCGGGAACCTTGCGATTCCTAGGTGGATGCTCTACCGACTGAGCAAAACTGTTTTTTTTACATCTCATTATAATGGAGATTCGGTGCCTGTTTGTAAGCAAAACTACGACACTGCTTACGTCACAATACCCTCTGGAATTGCGTAAGTTTGTCAATGATTATTTAATTCATAGTCAAAATTATTAATACATAGAATAAATCTTATTTTTTAGCGAGGTCTCTATGAAAATCAGAGATAGATTTGTCTCAACACAGACCATTTTATAGGTGCGTTTAAAATCTTGAAATATGTCTTATATATCACTTTTCAGACGTTAAGAAATAAAGTTCTACATAATATATGGTGTGGATAATTTGCATACTGGTTTTAACAAAACCGAGTTTAATAAATAATTACTTGGTATTATTGATCTCTAATATTATTATTTTATTCTCCAACGTAGTAAAATCAATCATATGAATGATTTTATATAGAACCAAATTAGAATAAATAAAAATAAGTGCAATCTTTTTATATTTAATATATTTCATTACAATACAACTTAAGTACTTACGCCCGTAGGGCACATATTTTTGCTTGTACATATATAAATCTGCGGCTTTCCCGCAACTTTTTTCATATATTCGTTTCAACCAATAAATAATCAACTGTAATCTTAAGCATAATATACAACCATAAATAATGTTCTAGAAATGTCAGCACTAAGAGATTTTGGAGGAAAATGGAAGTAATTGAACTGTTGCGACGAATAAATTTTCTACCTTTATGTGAATTTAATGGTTTTGCAGAAAATATATTCATATTCTAGCGTTAGACACCTGTAGCGATAACATAAACACCAAGTCGGCTTGGACTGTAGAATATGACAACTGCACCTCTGCAGATGAGAGAGAACATTCAATGGTGCCACCTGTTGGCCGTGTGTGGCGACCTGTAATGCCAGAGGACATAATTTTGGCGCCTTAGCTGTTTGTTACTCAGATTAGACCGGTTTAGATCAGTCGGAGGACTATCCATCTAGGAATCTCAAGGTTCCTGGTTCGATACCAGCCGTAGCCAACTCAGCGTATGAGTAGCATAGCTTGGGTAATCTGATCTGTGTGGTAAAGTGGGGGAGCTGATTGTAGGTGTGCGCTCCACTCTAGCAAAAACAATCTCCCAGGTCATGCGATAGGGAAAAGAGGATAGACTCCTTCGCTGTCTGGCTAATACCGACGATAGGCAACTCCGTTGACTTTAACATCTAAAAAAAAAGAAAAGAAAAGAAAAGAAAAGCGTGGACCTGAAAAATGCTTAACGCCATTTCTACGATCACTTCGGCTAGATGAGTAATCTGATCTGTGCGGTAAAGTAGGGGAGCTGATTGTAGGTGTGGCGCTCCACTACAGCAAAGACAATGCGATAGGGAAAAGGGGATAGACTCCCTCAAGTAATCGGAGAGGCTCCATCCGATCAATCTGCTGTCCTTGAAACTATGATTGTCCCGACCGTATTCTTCAAATCGCAAACACCCACCCCTTTTTATTATAAATACTAACCCACGAGTAGGATGCGACAAAAGATCAATTTCTTAAGCGGAGTCTAACAGGTATGAATTCAGAGTTTTCCTTCTACCAGACTGGTTGCCTAACCAAAGTTAAAGAGCACAATCTGCCCTACTATTTACCCAAAGCTGGAGGAAGATTAATTAGAATCATACCTTTCCCAAATACAAACAACCAAGATCTGGACTCGTTTTGTCATGGCCATTTCCTGTGACGGTAACCATTACACCATACTCCTCCTACACTTTTTATCATATAGGTACTAGAAGGCGGTGACTGGGGGCCAACCACTAGCATTTATCAATACAGATGAAGTCAATGAAAATTATTTCTAACAATTTATTAATACACATCAAGTTAACAAATCATATATCCGAGGTGAATCCAAAAGGTAAGGTGATCAAAATATTTAGAAATCCCAAAAACATTTATTGTTTATTGTCATCATTTTAAAGTTTGAATATGTATCTATCTTACTACATAATCTCCATTTCGCTCGATTAAATTTTCTAGACGCTGTGACAGTTTTTGTATGTCCGTGTCATACCAGCTCGCCGCTATGTCGTTGAGGAAGCGTTGAATCTCGTCGTTTTGCAAACTCCCTACATCACTTGCGTACATTGTTTTATATCCATACACGACTCGTTATTTACTTCCGTTAATTCGCGATGAATTTCAATCAGTTTAAAGCCTTTTACTTTCAACAACAGAATAGCTGCGGGAACTTCATACTTAGCGTAGCGTCAATTGGGAGCTCCATCAGAAATGACAACAAAGCTAAGACTGGGCGTGGCAACGAGGTGCACCCCAAGGCAAATACAAGCACAACAAATAACAAACGTGTTACCAATAGCCACACGCACAGTTTTCCAGCTTCCCGAATGCTTTGCAGACCTTACTTTTGGAATTAGTCTCTTATCTATTAATAATGGAGATTCGCTTCCGGTTTTTGTCTGAAACAAAAACGACGTCACTGCTTACGTCACTACACCCGAAATCGTCATAACATAGAATAAATACACTCAAAATTTGAGCATGCAACAGTCCTCATTGTTTTTAAAAACAAGTTTTAATAGATACATCCCCAGTATCATATATTTATATATAGTTTGTTTTATTTTAATAGATATTCAAAGTTAATAGAACTTAGTTTCGATTTCAAATTGTTTTTGTTTTTTTACTCCTTTAATAAATTTGATGATTTTATGATTTATGGTTCAAACTCTCCGACATTTAATTCTTAACTTCCACCTCCTCAAGCAATATCTTTCAAAAATTTATTTTTACATCGCCCGGAGGGTGTTTTTTTTATTTTGCTAGTAAATATAATTCACCGAAGTTAAGCAGCGATTAGATTGTTCAATACTTAAATGGGTGACTGTTTAAGCAACAGCAGGTACTGTAAGGAATCAAATATCAGAATGACTTCATTCGGCATTAAATGACCCGAAAAGGGTTTATATGCCGTAAAACCTAACAACCAACAATAATGCGTTGAGCTGTTGAGGACCGATATCGAACAGAGAACTTTGTGATTAACTAGATAGATGCTCCATCGACTGAGCTAAACCAGCTCTAATTTTAAGTTTAGAACTGCAAATAATAAATGAATCATCCTCTTCCCCCCCCCACGTCCCCGTTAAATGTTTATATATTTATTTTCATTTTGGGGGAAGGGTGTGTTTTAGTTATTTAGTTGGCTAGATTTTACGGCATTCGAGCCCCTTGGGTTGGCCAAAGACGTTCTGTTTTATTCATTCTTGATGGGAACTCATTTTCAACTCAATTTTTTAAACATATTTTTAAAACTCATTTTGTTCTATTTAACTCATAGATGGGACACTAACATGTGCTACCACTCCGGGTCAGAGTGGACCAGAAAGTAATGGTGATGAATGGGTACTCCTCATTCCCCAGAGCTCCAGAATTGGAACCTTACTGTCAGATAGAGTTTACCGTCATACACAGGACAATAAGACCCTCAGCCACCGCCTTCTAACACATATATAATAAAAAGTGTTGGGGCTTGCCATAAGGGTTGGGACAATCATGTCTGTTTTTAGGTACGAGAAACTTACATTGACCTTTAAAATAGATATAATGATTTATCAGTAGCAAATATTTTGTAACTTACGTTACTCTACTTAGTCGTGTTGGTTTTCGGGGGGTGGGGTTGTAGAGTAGGAACAAAAGTCCACGTGCCAACGTCAGACAGATAAAATAAATCTAAATTTTGGGCTGATAAAACCTTTTTCTCCGTCTCAA
>CM042142.1:89224208-89231708 GCA_023376005.1 Doryteuthis pealeii | reverse complement strand
AAATCCATTGATCTAAAAAAAAAAGTTATTTATTTTATCTACATTTCAAACCCAATACACAAAAAGTAAAAAAATACATATATTTATCTATACAAATATATATATGTGTGTGTGTTTTGTAAATACGACCTAGCATACACATCAGTTCACATATACATACATACACCCGCACATAAGCACACATACACACACGCGCGCACACATACACATACGTAGACATACACACATACACGTGTGTGCTCAGAACAGTCAATAAATCAACATATGAAGATACAAAGATATGAGCGTGTGTGTACAGATGTCTTTGTGTGTGTGTGTGTGTGTGTGTGTGTGTGTGTGGTGTGTGTGTCGCACCTCAACTCATATACATATATATGCATACGCACACCAATACTCATAAATACACACATGTACACATAAATGCACACATACACATACACACGTGCACGCTGAGCATCAATAAATCAAAATATCAAGATACAAAGATGTGTGTGTGTGTAGGTGTGTGTGTGTGCAGCTCTCTCTCTCTCTCTCTCTCTCTCTCTCTCTCTCTCTCTCTCTCTCTCTCTCTCTCTCTCTCTCTCTCATTTTGTGTGAGTGCATGTGCGTGTGTGTGAGCGTAAACAGACAACGATATAATCATGATAGTAAACATAATCACAATTAATTTGAGATAATAAAAAAAAAGAACTTTCCAAACATGTGAGTGTATTTTGCACTTTATACGCACTATATGCACAATGGCAAAGATAAAATGGAATCTAAATTTAATTTTTTTAAGATACTGTGACAGCATGCAACGTTAACCTCTGATCAGTCACCTGACTTGTAACTGGAAGCTCTGTACTAGCTGTCTCACCCACCACTCGCAGGATATATAAACGTAACATTGTTTACAACATAATAAAGAATATTCGATTCGCCCATACATTCAAGGATCAGCACTGACTCAAATATAGCCCTATCCACCGGGCAGCAAATTTACCCCGTACCCCACGTGTACGAGTCTGGCATAAAGCCCTATTAATGTGGAACCACCCACGAACCGAAGCTCATGGGAGTCGGGTGCAAAAAATACGTCGATACCGTCTGCATTCCCACTCAAGGGAGGCGCCTCAGGTAACGGACAATAAACCCAGCCCTGCTCCTTTAAATCGAGGGGGCAGGTGTTGCCTGGGGGATGCCCCCCCCCCTCCTGGAATCAATGTTGTTAACTTCTGTCACCCAGGGCCGAAGCGCGAAGGCAGACTGTAATGATAATATCCCTCTTCAGAACAGGTGTCCTCGGTATGAGATTAAACTATATCTGGTGGTGAGGTTCCAGTTCTTAAGCTCTGGGGAGTGTGGAGTACACATTTATTGTCATTATTCTCAGGCCCACTTTGATCCGGAGTGGTAGTAACTGTCAGTCCAATCTATCAGTCAAATATATGTTTCAAAATAATTAGTACTGGCAAAAATATGCGTCCTCCGGCCGTAAGTATTTAAGTTTCAATGTAATGAAATATATTAAATTAGAAAGACTAACGAAATTTTATAAGAAGGCATATAGAATATTACACTTATTTACTTATATTTTAATTAGTTTCTATATAAAATCATATATAGGATTTATTTTTATACGTTAGAGAATAAAACAATAATATTAGAGATTAATAACAGCAAGTAATTATCTATTCAACCCGGTTTTGTTAAAACCAGTACGCTAATTAATTATACTATATATTAAGTAAACCCTTATTTCTTAGTGATATATAAGACAGATTGCAGGATTTTAGATTCCTTAATAAAATGGGCTGTTTTAAGGCAAATCTAACTCAGGGTTTTACAGAAATATCATCAATAAATAAGATTTATTCTATGTATTAAAGATTTTGACTATAAAGCAAATACTCGGATAAACTTACGCAATTCCTGAGGATATTGTGACGTAAGCAGTGGCGTAGTTTTGGTTATAGGTTGGCAGACACCCAATCCAAACCAACTGTTATTTAAGCAATACAATTGTGTATAGATTATTATTAGTAGATAGTAATACTTGAAATCATATGACTGTGGGCAAATTATCTATATTAGATGGAATACTTGAAATTATATAAGTGTCTACAAACTAAGGATTACTATTAAATAAGAATAGTTAATTAAAGTCATAGGACTGTGTATAAGGGGTTAGTATTAGATAGGAATAATTTGCACCATATAACTGTATGTAAATTATTTGTACTAGATTGGAATACTTATATACCATATAACTGTTTGCAAACAAATGATTATGATTAAATAGGAATTGATACAGGAAATCATGAATAAATTATTAGAATTAGATCGTAATATTTAAAACCATATGACTTTGTAGAAACTATTAGTATTAGATACGAACACTTGAAACTATATAACTGTGTGCAAATTACACCGCTTTACAAAGAAATTGAGGCAAGCACAAAAACAGCTAGTGGGTGCTGAATTCAGATTTGAAATTCATTTTTACTCATCACCTCTAGTTTTTTTAGATATGCATACTGTACATTTTGTACACATACTGTACAAAAAGGCGTATATGCATTCAGGGTTAATTTCTAATAGTGTGTGACTTATGTCTTCTTTTTTAGTTATTATGCAATAAATCTAAGTGATAGCATTACATTATATATATAGCTATATATCAAGACGGATTTTGGCAGTTAAGCGTAACCAACACGTCTTAATCAACAGCCAGTAGAGCACTGGCAGTCAGTGCAGGAGGAAGGTGTCACTTGACAATTGTGTTAGACCATCTTTTGGGTATATATTTGTATTACAATTTCCAACGACGCACATTGTATTGCTTTACATTTGATTTAATTTTACTTTGTTTTGTTTTTGTTTTTTTTTTTTGTTTGTTTTTTTTCATATTCTCCAATGGCTTCAAGCTCGTCAAAACATCGAGGATGCCTCAACAAGGCCAATTCTTTCTGCCACGTGTGTGGGGACTTCACGACAGTTGCACAGTGTCGAACCATCACTTCCCTCCTCAGAACTGGCTACTTTCATTATTTTGACTGTAGAATTGGTGATCAGGACAAATCTTGGACTCCACACATCTGTTGTAAACCCTGCTACAATGGACTAACTGCATGGTTTAATGGCAAGAAAGCGGCTTTCAACTTTGCACTCCCGATGGTTTTGGAGAGAGCCATGAAGCCATGCAGATGATTGTCATTTTTGTCTAACAAATATAACTGTTTTCAATGCATCTTCTAGAAAATAGATCAAATAGCCCAACCTTCCATCTGCTATGAGATACAGCAGTTCATCTAAGAAAACACACTTCTAACTGTCTGCGGTACTATGAATTATGTACATTGTGTCATCCAAGTGTATTTATTCCGTCAATGTTCTTTATCTATCCTGTTTTATCTGTAATAAGCTGCTGCAACTGTTGAAATAAGCACGTATATACTCTGTATATACTAAAATGAGATTATTTAAAAGACAGAAAACTAGAGGTGATAGAGCAAAACTGTTTATAAATTTGAATTCAGCACACCCAAATTAGTAAAAAACACCTATTCACATTCTTGCCTCAGACAAAAAATATTTTTTTGTAAACCAGTCTTATTTGTATTAGATCGGAATATTTAAAAATATAATTGTGTAAAAAGTATAAGTATTAGACGAAAATACTTAAAATCATATAAATGTGTGCAAATTATTTGTAGTAGATTGAATACTCAATTCTATATAAAAGGGTACACATTATTATCATTAAATAGAAATAGTTACTTAAAACCATATAATTGTGCATAAATTATTAGTATTAGATATGAATAATTTGAATCATATAATGGTGTGCAAATTATATATATATATATATATATATATATATATATATATATATATATATATAATTATATGTGTATACTTGATATCATATAAGTGATTATATAATGCAAATAACTATCAATGAAAAGCTTGTAGTTTTTATTATAATCAAACATTTATAAAGGAATCAAATTTGAGAATTAGATAACCGAAAAGGAATTGATACGCCGTTAAATAAACCAAGCCTAACCATAATGAAACAAGGTATTCATCCAACCAAGGTGATATGTGTATATGGCGGGATTTGAAGGCGGCCAATGATATGCTCCAGCCAACAGACCTAATCTCGCAAAAGGAATGCTAGTTTCTTCTGTTCCGACGTGGTCGTATGCGTGGAAGGAAAGACAGAAGCGGAACGCAACAAAACTCTTAACTAGTTAGACATTTTTTAATACATATAATTTCTTCTATTTCAAGTCTTTGTGGAGTTCACGGGATTTTAGCCGGAATCATTTTTTTTCAAACTGTGCATCTCTTCCTCGGCGCCTCCGAGCTCGAGCTGACCTTCTGACTGACTCTATTCAACTATATCTCTTCATATACATCCTTACCTTCCCTTGCCTTTCATTCATCATCGGAAATATGTTTTGTTTGGGGGGGGGGTTCAACTTACCTATGTCAACAAAATTAGCACCAAGCTACTTTGCAAACAGTTAATGCGATGACGAACCCAATGCCCCCTACATTACATAAGTACTTCTCTCTATTAGACAAATTGAAAGTATATAACGACTAATGGCATTCGAAATTAGTTAATAGAAACAATGTCAAGTTCTATCAGGACAACTTTAAAATGAATGTTATTTTGTTGACTCGGCAAAAAATGTAACAGCTGGGCTGATAGTTTTCACTGATCTACCATATTCACTCAATATTGCGTCATTAGCTTATCCTTTACTCTGGTCTTAATCTTATTATAATAGATATTGTATGTGTGTTTGTCTGTAACTGAAACTACGTTACCACTAAGGTCACAATTTCCTTAGTTATTTACGTTATATTCTCAATGGTTATTAAATAGGCATTACCACTATTTAATCTTAATTAGCATATTATTTATTAACAGTGTCTCTATTAATATCTAGCTGAGATAGATTTACCTCAAAACAACCCATATTATTAAGGTGTTTAAATTTTGCGATGTGTGTTATATATCATTAAGAAATAAAGGTTTACATAATATATGGTGGGAATAATTTGCCTTCCGGTTTTAACAAAACCGTGTTTAATAAATAATTACTTGGTGTTATTGATTTCTAATATTATGGTTTCATTAAAAAAAAAGCAATCCTATCTATAATCTTATATTGGAATCAATTAGGATAAAATAAAAGATAAGTATAATCTTATTTGTATTCGTATTTAATTTCATTAGTCTTTCTAATTCAAGATAATGTCTAATTATATCCAAATTTAAATTCTTGCGCCCGGAGGACGTATTCTTTGCTAGTTCTTTTAATGAAAATAAGATTCAATCTTTTGGGAGACGGTAAAATTCACATAGACCAGTTCTTTGCTGAAAAAGATAAAACAAGTTCTGGGAGGATGGAATTAAGAAGTTGCCTAAAATATGACAGAAGGTTGTAGACAAATAAAACGATAAATGTGTCGTTAAATGAAGTGAACGCGGAATTGTTGTTTTTTTAATTGTTGGGGTGGTGCATGTTTTATTTTGTTTTTTGTTGTTTTGTTTTTGGGGTTATTTCTTACATTTTTACTTCATAACTCAGAATAGAACAGTACTTGAGAGTCAATATTGTTGGTTGGTTGGTTGGCTGGTTATTTTTAAGATATGTCAATCCATAGCTTCATCAACAGAATGAATGAATGAATGAATGAATGGCTGAAAATTCTATTTATTTGTACTATTGTTTCCAAATTTTGGCAAATAATTTGACCTAATCATTGTACATTAGGTGATTCATTTTTTATGTGAATAAATATCCTCCTTTAATTTAACAGTACTTATAAGAATAGTAGGTATTAGTTTATAATCAATACTAAGCCCTTACAATGTATTAGTGTATCCGGGGATATACTAACACTGAACATGCCGTTAGAAAACAGAGACAACTAATTCTCAAGAACAATGCACATATAAATGTTTAATAAACATATAACAACAAATAACAGAATACATATGTCCCAAACAAGTTGAGTGTACAATATGTTCCATGAAAAAATCGTAATTAGCTATAAAGAGGTGTAATAAATAATGAGAAAGTTGGAGACTTATTGTCTCTATTCACCTCTATGGACAAAGCTGAGAAATATGTCCTTTTCGCTCAACTAGCGAAGACTGAAACAAAATAGGGGTCCGGTCAAAGCTTGGGTACTGGACATGTATGCCTAAAAGGAAAAAATTATGATATTGTAAAAAGTACCTGATACCTATTACTTAAGCATAACATTTATTATCTAGATGTAGATATGATATAAATAATTTATTCATATATCTAGATAATGAATTAGAATAATTGATGATAAATTATTTAAATTTTCTTTAAATGCATGTCATTTTTTCTATGAACTGTAACTTTTAATTTGACTAATCAAGACATTTTAGAATTTAATAAAGATTCAACTTATTCAACCGTGGCATATAGAAATCTAATTGACTGCAATGGAGTTATTAGAATAATAATTAATTGGAATAATGTTATTTATTTTGTTTTTGTCTAAAAGAACTGCAATGGTTAAATTACAAAAATACTAATAGTACGGGGTACTCTCTTGGTTACCTCATTTTAGGAATGACCCGTCCAACTTGAGAGTTACCAAATACTTTTTACAATATCACAATTTTTTCATAAGTGTGGGGGAGGCATCCCTACCTATCAAGTACCTAAATTTTAACCTCTCCTGACCAGTTATTTGTTGTCCATCGAATAAAGGAGATAAAAGAGAAAGTTTCAAAGGGCTGAATTGTTAAGTGACGAACGGACACGTGACGTGGGTAGCCACATCTACAATCCAAGGGAAGACAATTGTGTGTCTCCTTACTTTATCATTTCCTTATTGTTATTCATTTATAATATTAAGTAAAGTTGTCAGGGTGGCCAGACAGTGAGGGAATCTATCCCCTTTTCACTTTTACCTTTTAACTCTGGTGTATTGATTTTTTTCACTTTTGAGATGTACAAATACCGGCAATTTTTAAGTAAAATTACAATGCTATTTCTATATATATTTTGATTTTTAAATATCTTCGAATATAAATAAAATCTTCATAATTTTGCACAAAAAGCAAGAACCAGTGATATTTAATGTGTATATACATATTCACTTTGTCGTGAATGGTTTTATTTTCGTAGTTTCCTCTGTGCATACATACATACATACACACTGTATATATATATATATATATATATATATATATATATATATATATATATGTTTTTTTTAAGTTGGGCGTTATTACGAAGCATGTAAAAATAAATGAATGAACTCGATGTTATGGAGTATTGGATTCACTTATTTTATTATTATTATTTTTTATCATAAATTTTCGGGTTCGTTAGATACCCTTTATCAAATGACTGTTGTTCCTGTTCAACGGACCTTTTGTCTATGTTGTTATTGAACAGGAACAACAGTCATTTAATAAAGGGTATCTAACGAACCCGAAAATTTATGATA
>CM042142.1:89201708-89221708 GCA_023376005.1 Doryteuthis pealeii | reverse complement strand
TAGATCTTACTCTGTTCATATCTATCTATCTATCTATCTATCTATCTAATGTCTTACTCTATTCATATCTATCACACTGTGTTCATCTCCCTCTCTCTCTCTATATATATATATATATATATATATATATATATATATATATATATATATATATATATATATATCACTATTCATATCTATCTATCGGTCTATCCTACTCTGTTCATATGTAACTATCTGTCTATGTCTTATTTGTCCAAAATACCTCAATAATAAGACAGTTACCGATGCTGGTAAGCAGTATCTAAGCAACCATCCTCAACAAACGTTCTCGTGTACCACTTCAACCGACTTCCGCCATCTTTGAATGTGGTAAAAATGAGGAAACGTATGTAGACTGAAATTTGACGCCTATTAAAAAGGACTGGTACAATGTTGAATCTGAAGAATTTTTATCGTTGTTAAATTTTTTATTTGAACTTTGTTAAAAGTATATATTCTGATGCTCATTAGGGCACATAACGTGGTTTAATGGTTAGCAAACTGGATTAGCAGACCATTGATTCTCACTGGGTGCCCCATACTTCTGGCCTTGTGCCACAACTAAGCTAAGCTTAGTAAGTAAATAACTATATTCTGATGCTTATTAGATTTATATTGAGTTAAATATACAATCTATAAAAGAAGAATTGTATACAAAATATTATTGTATATAGAATTCGTTGGGAGGTATAAACGCTCCTATTCCCCAAAATAACGTGGATATTACGTCATACTTTAATCCTTTGATCTCTTGTTGATATTTGTGCTGCTAACTAAGGAGATTAAGGTGAGAGTGTGGTAGGTTATAATGGCCTGTTCCTTTGTTGTATTTATGTATTGTAGGTACCATCAAAATACGTCACGTGATCAAGTTAGGCCATATTGAAGGAAGAAACGTAAATATTTTTTAACTTTTTTTTAATCTCGCAAATAAAATAACGAACATAAAGAGTTGTTACAAAGAAAAACAGTTAATTCAAAGATCAGCTTATAAAAAAATTATCTTGAAAATAAGTAAAACAGTCCGTTTTTTTAACAACAGGGTCAGTTTCTTAATTTATATTTTTAGCAGAATTCTGTATTCATGATTCTTTTACTAAAAAAAAATCCTGTATAGGAACTTATAAAAATCTTCTGATATAATTATTCAGACTCTTATCTTTATAGAAAAAAAGTAAAAATCATTATTTATAGGTTCAGTTTTCATATTTCATAAAATGGAATTGGGGGGGGGGTAGACCTCGTAAAAATATTTCCCCTAATATATTTTAGGAAAAACATATTTCAAAAATATTTTCATCAAAAAGGTAAGTAATTATGGAAATTTTCGTGAACATCAGACCATTAGTTGATTTTTCATAGAATTTTTTAAAAGCCTCTTGTCGTAACTAGTTTTGGCTACGTTAAATTTCAATTAATTTAACATTGTTTTCCTTCATAATTTTCATTAATTCCGTAAGCTGAATTTTTTTTCAAGTTTTTTAATGTTTCTTCTTTTGAATGGACAAAACCATTTCAAGATAATATTTACCTTTAGGCAAGTTTCATTGTGTTAAATATAAGGGGTAAATTGGTGGTACCTAATTGAGTGCAATTTTAAACCTGAAAAAATAACATTTGTATGAAAGACGCTGAAAGCTCCATATCTGTAAAGCCATTTTTTGTTGAGTTGAGTTGAATTGAAAAATTAACAGGTACTTAATATAAATAGAAATCAAGTTTCTTTATTGACCTTCCAGTCTGAGAAAGCTTACTCTCGTATGATCATCTGTCCGATTTCTTCCTCTTTTGTGGATAATGTAGATCATCATTATTCCCAGGAGACTTCCTATCAGGAACATACCAATTCCTAATCCAGTTGCGACACCTGAATAAAGCATAAAGTTAAATAGAATGAATTATAGAAATAACTAGACAAAACGTGACCCGTTGGCTCACCCATTGAGCTCTGGGTAGATAATTGAGATTAGGGAAAATTGAGTTCGCAAAGCGAATTTTAAATAATCAAATAAATACGGCCGGACAAAAAAAAACATTTTGTAAGATTTCTAAGAAAGGGATGCTTTGACCTAATTTAAGCTACGGGTTGCTGCTCGTGAAATTTTACATTTCGAATTCTCCCATCTCTCTCTCTCTCTCTCTCTCTCTCTCTCTCTCTCTCTCTCTCTCTCTCTCTCTCTCTCTCTCTCTCTCTCTCTCTCAGAGAAACTAACATATATAACGAGGAGGTAATCAAGATATACATAGAGAGGGGGTAAGTGATATACAAAATTAAGTAAGTGACGGGTCAGTTTTTTACTTAATTGCAAATTACGACTAATTAGAACCAATCAAGATGGATTTTTTTCAAACATAATTCAATCCTAAAAGTTAGGAATAATTTAGTATAACTTTCGTGTCATTAAACTAAACAGTAAAAAGGCCTTTATGAGGCAAAAGTTGATTCACTCAGCTTTAGTATAATAATTGATAATCAATAAAATATCTAATGTGTCTCTGAAATAGGAGGCGCGTTGGTTGGTTGGTTGGTTGGTTGGTTGGTTGGATTTTACGGCATGTCAACATTTGCTGGGTTACTTTGTGCCGCAGACATTTTGTTTTATTCATTCTTAATGAATATTGAAAATTCTTTTTTTTTAAACTTGATTTTTTAACCACATTTTTAAAACTCATTTTTTCTGTTTAGTCCATAGATGGGACCCTAACAGGCATTACCTATCCGGGTCAGGGTGAAGCAAGGAGTAATGATGATGAAGGGGGCGCGAGGTGCATTGGATAAATGTTATCGTCGAATGAAATGGTTACGGCAACTCGATTGATTGCATGATTTTAATGGTACGTCACCCCGACTAGGGTAATTTTATGCATAAAGGTTATGGAATCGCGTTCGCGTTTAAGTCAAAATACTCCTAGCGATTGCGCAAGTTTATCAATGAGTATTTAATTTATAGTCAAAATCGTTAATACATATATAATAAATCTTATTTATGATCGAGGTCTCTATGAAAATCTGAGTTAAATTTTCTTCAAAACAGCCCATGTTAATGCGTTTAAAATCCTGCATTGTGTCTTATATATCATTAAGAAATAAAAGTTTTACATGATATATAGTATGGTTAATGTGCATACTAGTTTTAACAAAACAGGGTTTTCCTCGTGTTATTGAACTCCAATAATTTTTGTTTTATTCTCCAACGTATTAAATCAATGAAGTGAATGATTTTATATAGAAACCAATAAAAATAATTTAAATAAGTGTAATCTTTTTATATGCGTTCTTATAAAGTGTCATTAGTCTTTCTAATTTAGTATATTTGATTACATTAAAACTTAAATAACTACGCCCAGAGGGCGCATATTCTTGCTAGTACAAATAGTTTAATGAAGAGAAGAAAATCAAAATTGTCTTCAAAGATTAATTATTTTAAATACCTTTGTTTCCTTTGATGTATTTTATTTTAAATGGTTTTGGCAAAATCTTTCTGTCTGTTCCTGAAATTGAAAAACAAAAAGAAATAAACATTTATTTGAGACAATAAAAAAAAGAAATTAGAAATTAATTCTTTATATAAAAATGTGCAATTTAATTACAGATTTTAATGCACAGGGTGGCCCACAAAATACTGAAACATTTCAGATATTATAAGTTACATAAGTAAATTTAAAATATCAAAGTACAATGTTATATTACTTTTACTTCGGTTTTTTATTGGCCACCCAGTACAATAGGGTAGGTGGAATTTGGAACTGTAACGTTTCCCATGTGGCAAAAGTTGCAAATTAACATAAAGAATTACCACACAAAATATTTTTCTTCTAAACTTTGCCTTCGTTTGAGTAAATAGATTTCAATCTTTTAAGATGATATCACTATAGCAGCTTGATTATTATGTAAAAAGCAGCATATCGGAGGTGTCAGTGGTGATGGGTGGCATATATTCAATTTGAATTCTAGTTATATTTTATTCGTTTCGTTTAAAATGACAATATTTTCTATTTTGAATAATGAAATTACTAAATTTTCTAAACAATTTCTAAGTTAAATGTTGCAAAAAAGAGGATTTTTGGTTCATTTTAACAGACTATATTTGGATGTTATTTCCTCAAACAATTGTGCAAGAAAGAGATTTAGTTTTTGGTGTCAGTATTTATTATACCAACACACAACTTTCGCAGTTTGAGAAAATTTAGCTCAGTCGGTAGAGCACCAGCCTAAGAATGACCCGACAACTCAACGCACAGATTGGGTAATCTGATCTGTCCGGTAAAGTGGGTAGCTGAAGGTTGCACTCCACCTCAGCAAAAACATTTCCTTGGTCAAGTGCTAGCGAAAGGGGAATAGACTCCTTCACTGTTCAGTTGATACGGACAATAGGCCACTCCGCCAATTATTTACCTTACTTATTCCTATGTAATACAAATAATTTGCACACAGATCAATTTCACCCATTGATGGAACTCTAACGAGCATTCGTTATAGACAAACGACATCTCAGAATTCGTTTTACTTACGTGTGTAATGTGAGCAGTTGAGATTTGTCGGTCCCGATACTTTTCCAGTTCCAGCTTCATCCACCCCTGTGATTCGACAAATACTGCCCGACGGGCAATAATCAAAACTGGCACAATTCGGACCTTCGTCTTTGAGGCATATCCTGGCGCATTGTTTGAACCGATACGTTTTTGATGAGAACATTATCAACAAGGCTCTCAACTTTTGTGGACGCTTTTTTAAAGTCTTTCAAAAATGTCACTGAAACAGAAAAGAGTAAAGAAATTGATGAAAACTTCAAGATCCCATATACAGATCTCAAGAACCAAATAAAAAGATTTATTAAGCAAAAATGGCAACAACGTTGGAATAGTAGTACACCTGCGAGGGACTTGTTTTCTGATTTTGGGGTAGGAGATAAAAATTCAAATTTCAATTCCCACAACTTCAACACACGATACTATGGAAATATGGTCTCCGTAGAAAACCAAAGAAAAAATGGACCATGACACCATTAGGCACCCCAGCCCAAAAAGGAACTGAATTTTGCTTATCACCGGTTGTTAGTAAACAAAACAGCCGGCCGATAAAAACCAGTAACATTTTTATACTAAAATAGTTTTTTTTTAATTTTTATAAATTAGTTATTTCATGTTGTTGTCGTTAGCATATGTGAAAAAATTAATTTTGCACTAAGGATAAATTTTTTTTTTTTAAATAAAACTTAAAACGAAAGATATGTTTATTTATTTTCCATGTGCTTCTACGGACAGTTAATATTTACAAAATTACTAGAGTTAGGGTTAGCAATTATTATTATAACCTTATAATATACTTTTTATAGCTTTAATCATTCCCGTGTTAAACGTGTCTACCGTTGAAAGTTTTATAATTAAAAAAGAATTGCTATTGATGAAATAAGAAAAAAAGAGTCTTTAATATAAAAACGTGTCTTTCGTTTATAGTTTTATAATTTTTTAAAAGTGCGTCTAAAAATCGTCTGTTAACAAACAACCGGATTTTGTGAAAAGTAAAACATGTCCTTTTGAATTTAGGTCGCAAATGAGGCACTTAATGGTGTCTTGGTCCGAAAAAATAAACAAATATCAGAAAAAAATTTATATACAATATATATTCCTTGACAATTCGAATGTTCAATGTTCTTTAAGTGATACTAAAATAGTATATGGATGTGGGTGCGTAGGATGTAATAGTATATGGATGCGAGGTGCGTAGTTTATTTTTGTTTTTTATCAATTAAGCCAACAGTAGGAGAATGAAAGTCGGAATATAGAAAATCTCGAGAGGAAGAATGTATACTGGCTCGGCTGCACATTGACCATACAAGATTTACACACTCTTTTACCCTCAAGCAAGAGGAGCAGTCACGGCGCGAGACGTCAAACACTCTAAATTGTCAAAAATTTCCTAATGGAGTGTGAAGTTTTCTCTCCAATCAGAAAGAAATATTTCATCAGAAATAATATGAGGAATTTGTTTGAAAATACTAACAAGAGTGAAATTTTATTCTTCTTGAAACAAATAAGAATATATAGAAAATTATGAATCAGATATAAAATACATTCACTAATACATTTAATATTAAAATACAATAGACAGGTAGGTATTTACCCAACCCCTCCATTTTTCCGATCACGGCCGGGGGTCCAGTGAGCTTTGGTCGCTGGACCTGCCAGAGAATTAATTAATAGCGTCGATCCCAGGGGGGCTATCCCCCTAGGCAATACCTGCCCCCTTAATTTAAAGGGGCATGGTTGGGTTTATTGCCCAGCACCTGAGGCACCTCCTCGAGGGAAAATGTCGACGGGATCGACGCATTTTTTGTGCCTACAAGCTATGAGCTTCGACTTGTGGGTGGGCCAACATAAAAATGTCCTTGTGTCACGCCACCATAAGTGAGATGAGAGGCAAATACAATCCAACCCCTCCACATGAGCAGAATATGACACAACGTCAATTTCTAGTTCAACAGGTGGGTAATTCCATGTCAAATCATCCAGGCCATGTAACCCACACCCTTCAATTTTTCTGAAATATTTTTCAATTTTTCTTGTATATTGTCAGAATTTTGCAGGCAATATGATTGATACAAAGGAAATGTATTGTTTCTATATCATTTCAAATATATCCAACTACCAACATAATCCTGATCATTTTTATTGTTTTTTGATCTCATTTTAAGGACAAAAAATACATGACAAAAAGTTGCAATTTTTGTGCAACCCCACCAAATTTGGAGAGATAAAAATCGATATAACTCTGGAAATTTTTAAACTGGAATCTCAAATTTTGAGGATTTTCTAACTTTAACATAGTCCACACCTGGATAAAATTTCAGAAGAATTGAAGTGGATTAGTGACAATTTTACCTTCTTCTGGATGAATGAGCCAAGTTTTAATTCTCAGTTTTCCTTTTCCCAGTATGTCCTAATATTTACCCATAGCTGGAGAGAGAATAGATAGGTGCATACTTTTCCCCACGGTATTAGCACTATGTGAAATACAAAGAGCACCGTCCAGGATTTGAACTCATATCACCATGTCTATTTTCAACAAAGATAATCATTACACAACCTGTACCTCGATATAGTTTAGTTTAGTATGAAATATTATAGATACGGATTAAAATACTTACAAGAATAGACCGAACATTTATCAGAGCTGATTATATCTGAACTCGGAACATCCATGGTATGTTTTTTGCTGAAGGTGCAAGACTTCAGCGACTTGCAGTATTGAAATGACTGGCAGTCTCCCACGCCGCTGTTAAAGCACTGTCGGGCACAGGCATCAGGATCTGTTACATCTGCAATCTGGCTTTCTCCTTGCATAGAGAATGTCTGTCCAGGGAGTTGTTCAAACAAGTTCAGGTAGTTCCCTGTGGATATTTACAAAAAAAGAGGTGTCACTCATAAGTCACACAATTCGTGGAAAATTATATTTCTTTGTCACAGAATATATATATATATATATATATATATATATATATATATATACAAAGATGTTGATAGGTACGCGTCCTGCACCCCTGATACACAAAAATCTAAAAAGACGCAGTAAAATCGTATCCATGCGTTCCAGTGTTTTTCTTTTTTCTTCCCTCACCATTTCAAGCTAACTGTAAATACATTTCAATAGTTTCTTAGAAATGAATTACACTGGATAAGTTACAAGGTAGGAGTTAGACGGCTTTAGTTGGGACCCAAGGATTACTCATTCAAAGCAAATATATGCGTCCCAGGACGCATATATATATATATATATATATATATATATATATATATATATATATATATATATATAACACCCCCTACGACCCATTATCTCCGGCATAGGTAGCGCCACTCATAAGATTCATAATAAGATTCATTATATTCTTATTCTCTAACGTATTAAAATCAATCCTGTGAATGATTTTTATATAGAAACCAATTAGAATATAATTAAAATAAGTATAATCTTTTTATATGCATTTTATATAATTTCGTTAGTCTTTCAAATTCAATATATTTTATTACATTAAAACTTAAATTTACACCCGGAGATGCATATTCTTGCTAGTATATATAATTTTCCAAATTCAAATTTATATTGATATTAGATGTTTTCTATGTATTCTATTAAAACAGCAACAAAATTACTCAAGTTTATCAAAACATACTATTCGCTACATTAAGAGGATTTATCTCACTGACTTTTTAGCACATGGTCCGGACAAGAAGATGGTGTATTTATGAGTGCTCGCTTTCTTTCTTTCTTTTTTTATTCTAAATGTTTATCTTTTGTTTTTATTTATTCATTCTTCGAAAAATTCATTACATCTATTTTTTATATCTTTGTCATGCTTTCAGGCCTGTGTCCGGTCGCTTCGACCACTAGACCGGTAATAATTAACGACGGGATCCCAGGGTGGTTTCCTCCGGGCAACTCCTGCCACCTGTCTGTGTGTGTGTGTGTGTGTGTGTGTGTGTGTGTGTGTGTGTTTATCTGTGTGTGTCTATACAACAATATCTTAGTATCATTTGATCTTTATCCCAAAATATTAAGAAAATAAATCAAAAGTAGAGAAACAACATCATAGTTACCTCATTTTTCTTTACACTTGCACTGTGATAGCCTTCCAAATCAACCACCAAACCAATATATATATATATATATATATATATATATATTGATATAATGGAATTACCCATTATCCCCATACCTCAACAGTAGTGATGGTTCTAGCCACTATTTAAGAACACACATAATACTCTGTACAGAACTCACTTGAAGTACTTAGACGACGGACTCTCTTCCTAATACTCATGTGACCTTAGTATATATATATATATATATTATATATATATATATATATATATATATATATATATATATATATATATTACACACACACACAGTGACACATTGACTTATGAGTACCCCAACTTACGAGATTTCTGAGTTATGAGCTGTCAATATTTTTTTTTGTTTTTTTTTTTTGGGGGGGGGGTCTAAATATTTTGTAGACCTTACCTTTGGGATTACCTTCGTAGAAATGAGAGAGAAATTAAATAGTTAAATAAAAGGGAATAATTACGTTCATAAATATCACACCAAGTAGTTGGGACAACAGAAGACTTGTTGACATGATCCTCACTTAGTAGACACATGCCCTGAAGGTAACAATAAGCAAACGCTTCACAATTGATCATCTGACTTTGGGTACACCTGTAAGCGCACTCGTCTACAGATATTTTCATAGCAACGGAGCTGTATTTTTTCGAGAAGCCACCTTCAAACGTTTTGGTGTAGGATTCCATATTCTGTACTGCAAAATAAAATAAAAAAGGAACGTCGATTTCTTAAAGTGGTATTTTGGTACAAAAATATATGTAACATAATAATGGGAAAAAAATTGTCATAGATGCAGTGCCACATTGGGATATTTATCTTGTTATGAAAATATCAGAAATCATAAATAACTTAAAATTGGTTGACTTTAAGTTTTTTATAAAACTTTTAGATTCCTTGAGCTAAAATCCTTTCATAAACCAAGTTTTTAGTCGTAGGGAAGCTCTAAGACTCATTTTACAGACAAAAATAGGTTACAAAAAGTCGCCATTTTCGCCAACCCCACCAAATTTGGAGAGCTAAAAATCGACATAACTCCGCCAATTTTTGGAATTGGAAGCTCAAATTTTGGGGATAGTCTGACGTTAACATAGTTCACACCTGGAAAAAAATCAGAAAAACTGAAGGGGTGGGTGACAATTTTACTTTTTGCTGGAGGATTTGACATGTTATTACCCAAACATGTAACTTCTTTTTTTTTTTCAATTCATAGTGACGCAAGACCATTTGGAATGTTTCATTTTTTAAATTGAGTGAAATAAAATGGAACAAATAAGAAATCTGCGATTAAGCGACATCAGATAATCTGGATTTACATTTTTACATTACATCTTGAATAATTTGGACGGTCTCATTTTTAACTAGAGGATGTTGCAGGATAATAACAGATGATTTAGGAACACGCGTATTAATATATAGATATAAATTGTAAGATCATAAAATAATTACTTGAAATTATTGGTATTATATAGGAATACTTGAAACGATACAACTGTAGGCATTATTTGTACTATAAGGGAATGTTTAATGACGTAACTATTCGAAAAAATCTTAAGAAATAATTACATAAGAATGAACACAATTCCCAAACCTCTGGGCATAAATTAAACCTTGACGAGTTGAGATGCCATTAAAATCAATTAGGGGTGAATATATACATTGATAGATAAATGAATTTACCTGATGCTATCTCTCTGGAATTGTCTCGATCAATGTTCGTCAAAACTGATTTGGCTGAGAATCGGTAAGTCTGAAAATATTTTTTAAATAGAGAATAATATGAATTTGATTAGTGGAAAATCGTAATTGTTTGTTTTACGGTAAAACAAATCTTTTCGGGTTGTTTTATACTCCTTTGTTATGTCGGGTATATAAATGGGAAAGAGAGTAGAAGTGAGGTGAGATGATGGGCTCTTACTTTTCTATTTGTTCTTACTTCGGGAAGTTCAAAAACTTTGAAAACTTTTTAAAAACTTTCTAAAAACAATTTATTTCTCAAGAATCTTTTCTCCTAAGAGTTGAGAACAATTCAAAAATAAATAACATAAAAGAAATATTCCTTATTTGTCTTACAACTTTTTGTTCAGGCTATATATATATCCGGGGGGGGTGACAGTAATCTACGCCCTGGAGTGAAAAGAGTAATTAGCTTGCTGCCTCATCCCACCCTGTCAGCTATTCCATAAAGATATGAAGAATCGTAATTAGCTCCATGACTAGGAATGGAAAACAAAAAAGAAAAAGAAAAAAAAAGAAAAAAGAAAAAAAAAAACACGGAAGAAATCTAGTGCAGTGTGTGTTTCCAGTTCTACGAAGTAACGTTACAATGATTCCTAGCGGACTTTGGGCTGACTTCTTCCTTCTTCTGAGCTGGGTCATCTGTGCTCATTTCTTGTTTGTAATAAATAAGCAAGACTTTATTGTTTTTAGACGTCTATTCTTTATTACAAAAAACCTAAGCCCAAAAGAGTTTTCTACCGCGGTGAGAAGCCGGCATCTTGGGAGCATCTATTCTTACGTCTGCTCCCGTTGACTAACTGCCGATGTTCTGCTAACTAAACCTAATTTCTTTTCTCATGCCTTCCTATTGCGGAAGTCGGGCGGGGGATCAAGTAAAGGTAATTAGCAGCTAATAATAATTATAACAGCTAACCTTCAATTTAACCCACTCCGATTTTGAATCTTCAACGAACTTCAATTCAAAATTTTGCTACACTTACATACATAATTCGTAGGTTACCTACGAATTATGTAACAGGATCATTTAATGCAATGCAGAATCAAGTTATTTTCATAGACAAAGGACTCGGACTGTTTCCAGTAACTGTTTTTGATTAAGTGTTCACCCAATTAAGTATTGAACAGGCTCATCGCTGATAAATTTCGATGTTCTAGCGGGAACCGTTGTTTTCAGTGTGACTTGACCCAAATGAAATCGTAATGAAAAATGAATTTGAAAAGAATTTGTCAGGCCCCATTCTTTTAAATATACTTTTATCAAGTTACGTTTTTTTATCTAAATTGATTTATTTCTTAATTTGGAGAATCTATATATAATGGAGATTCGATGTCTAACAGGATTTTCTCCCTGAAGGAACATTACAGGCAAGATCTACTGAGACTACACCCATTTCTACCTAGGATTTCAAGGAATTCAAGAGACTTTCTGCTACAAAGAACTACAGTCTTTTTCTACCTAGCATTTCAATGAATACAACATACTTTCTACTATAAGGAGCTACTTTCTTTTCTAACATTGTATTTGCCAACAGAGGAACTAAACGCCTAAAATGCCGACCAGAATCCCAAAGGTATTAGCGCTATGTGAAATGCAAACAGCCTCGTCCAGGATTTGAATACTTCTCGTCTCGTCCATTTCCTACGATTCTAACCATTACACTACGACGCGCTGAGGTGAACTGTTATAGATAATAGGTCGCACTTCTATTGGAGAATGCTTCTCCGAGTTCGACTGGAGTGGTTAGCATTCCGTAGAAATATAAGATCGCCTCCCCTCCAGAAAATGTTTGAAGTGACGAACGGCAGTTCCACAAAGAACAAATAAAGTGAATACACTTACCATTTTGCCGACAGTAAAAGAAATATTCAGCATTCCTTTTCGACTGAGATCAACGAGGTCAATCATGATTTCTTTGGCAGGTAACAAATCCAATGGTGCGTCTTCGGTTCCTTATACAGAAAAGAAAATAATATCTTATTATAATGAAGATTCAGTCTCTATTTGTCTGTAATCGAAACTACGTCACTGCTTATGTCACATTACCCAAAATCGTCAATAAGTAAGTAATAAAGAACAACCTATGAAATTAATTAAAATGTTGCCTTAAATGGAAAAAATTATTTACGAAATTTGTAATCAATTTTTTAAATTATCTTTTACTCTCGCCTTTTTTTTTTTCATTAACAAGGGGTTAATTTAAATGTTTACAAATAAATAAATAAATACCAACAATTTTGTGTAAAATTTATGTGTAAAATATTCAAAATAATTATTTGATTTATAATTAATAAATGCACACAACATTTTGTTTGATTGGAGACACAACTAAGTTTTCATTTCACATTTTTTATCCTTTTTTTCGCCACCTCAGCGTATGAGTAGCACAGGATCTGTGTTGTAAAGAGGATCTGATGGTAGGTGTGGCGCTTCGCCTCAGACGTCAAAAAATCTCCTTGGTCTAGCGCTAGTGAAGAGGAGATATACTCCCTCTCTATCTGGCTGATACCGACTTTAGGCCACCCCGACGACTTTACTTTACTTACTACAAAAAGATCCTAGAATCAAAACAAAATAGAAGTGGGTGAAAAAAATTTTGATTGTTTTACGGCATATCAACCCTTTTCGGGTCATGTAAGCCGAATCAAGTCATTTTCATATCAAGTTGCTTACAGTACCCGCTGTTTCTTAAATGGTCACCCATCTAAGTATTGAACAGGCTAATCGCTGCTTAACTTCGTGATCTAGCAGAAACCGGTGCTTTCAACGTGACTTGACCATAAGCGGTGGGTGAAAACTAGTGAAAAGAGGATATACTCCTCTCTGTCTGGCTGATACCGACTTTAGGCCACACGACGATTTTGCTTTACTTACCACAAAAAGATCCTAACTTCTAGAATCAAAACGAAATAGAAGTGGGTGAAAAGGGTCATTGGAGTAACGTACTTGTATAGAAACTGCACGTCTTGCTTTCTTGCATGTGGGAATCTCCAAAGTGTTCTGTATGCAATTCACATCTTTTAGAATATTGACAATACTGAAATGCATTGCAGTTAATGCTTTTGGCTTTAACGCATTGGTCAGCACATGCTTCTTGGCTTGGAACATTTTTCACAATCTGTTCAGGTTTAGAAACTGTTGACATTCCGGAAATCAGGTTAAACATGGCTGAAATTTTTAAAAAGAAAATAATTTTAATGAATAAAACATATCGGATTTGCTCTTTCTGTATTTTGATGCTGAAATGGATTGTGTAATCTTTATTAAGTTGGGACTTGATACAAATCATTTATGTGTTAATTGAAAACTAAATACTTTATAAGTGAAGTTTTTCTTTGTACTATTGTTTGATTTGTCACACCTTCACACAACATGTGTTCATTAGGTTGGTTGTTATTTTATTTATATTGTGTTTTTGTGGTTTATTTAATGCTAAATCTTGTTCTATATACACACATATATATATACATGTGTGTGTGTGTTTGTGTGTGTGTGTGTGTGTGTGTGTGTGTGTGTGATTTTTGAGCTTCATATATATTAGTATATTGGTAGAATAATTTTCATCAACTTCATATGTATTAATAAACTGTTAGAAATAATTTTTGAGTAACATAAAGTGTATTATAAATTAGAAGAAATAAGTTCACTCGTATTAATAAACTGTTGTTGACCCTCAGCCACTGCCTACTAGCACCTTTGAAATAAAAAGGGTTGGGTGCCTCATCATATAGGCACTATGTCCACGTAAGGACCAAAATGGGACCAAATGTCACATTACAATTTAGTACCAAGGTCAGGAATCACTCAGCCATTAAATCACACTCTCCAGCATTTCGAGTCACCACCAACGGCCAACAGGTGTCCCCATTGAGAGAAGGTCTTACTCCTTACAGCCGACAGGGCAAGATTAAAAATTAATAATAATGGGGAACTGATTGAATTTGAGAATACTCACAGATTGATGGTGGAGGTTCCAAAAGAGATGCCTGAAAGTAAGTGTTATAATCGTCGTATGAAATTTCCGGTTCTTGAATTCTAATTCCGCTGATTTGTAGTACCTTTTTGATTTTATTGATCACAGCCAAAATGAAGTTAGATGGTTGCAGTTTATAAGATCCTGAAAATTCAAATATTCAAACTTTCAAATACATTTTCATAGTAAAATCATTTCCAAAGTATTCTTATTGTAATGATTTTTATATCAAAATCACTTCCAATTATTTTTATAATAGAATCATTACCAATGTATTTTTATAGTAAAACCATATCTAATGTATTTATATTCAAATCATTTGCAAAGGATTTTATGAAAAAATCATTTTCAATTAATTTTCATAGTAAATCATTTTCAATACATTTTTATATTAAAATCATTTTTTAATTGATTTTCATAAAAAATCATTTCGAATGTATTTTTATCATAAGATCATTTCCAAAGCGTTTTTTTTTATAGTAATATCATTTCCAATTAATTTTCATGGTAAAGTCATTTCCAATATAATTTTCATAGTAAAATCATTTGCAATGAATTTTATAGAAAACTCATTTCTAATACATTTTTTAGTAATCAATATTTACTTGAAGCTATAATTGTTTAAAAAGAGCAGTATTATTTTCCTCTATGCGAGTATTCCCCACCAGTTTTTCACTGAAGTATGTGTGACAAAAAGTCTCCTCGCATCTCCGTGACACTTTTAAGTAATCTAGCTGATGTTAAAAGTTATGTGGTCTAGATGGTCTAGATTTCCCCCGATCTCCAGTTCCCAAATATATTTTCCATGCCTTTGGAAGCCGTTACAAGGGCTCCAACTTCAATTGGTACCACCGATATCTTCCAGCTACCAGCTGTTTCAGCTCTCAGACAAAATCCAAGTATTTTTTTATCTTTTCTATTTTCTTTTATTTTTCACTCATTGCTCTAATAGAACGACAAAGTGATTCTCAACCTTTTTACCAATGGACCTTTTGATTTCAATTTTACTATGGTGGTGACCCCATAACTATTCGACGTTTAAAAGACCTACTGTATTTTTATAATTAAATAATCTTTGCTTGCCTAGATCCAAAAAATGTTATATGATCCTGGTAGGGCACTATATGGCCCCGGTTGAGAACTACTGCAGTAGATGATAAGTGTTTTTTCTGTTGATTGGAACTAGGTCTGATCTTCTGGTTGCGATTGTCTGATCCGTTTGTATCTCAAGTCCTAATCAACCTTATTGTGTTTTATTTTCTGGGAGTGATTCCAGTTTTTGTATATAAACTTCATGTATATTAATAAACTGGTGCTTGATCCCCAGTCACTGCCTTCTAGCACCTTTAAAATAAAAAGGGTTGGGTGTTTGCCATAAGAGCAATTTGAAGAATACGGTCGAGATTTAATCATATAGGCGCTATGTCCAAGCAAGGACTAAAATGGAGTGCCACATGTCACATTACAATTTAGTACCAAATCCCGCCTTTCAGCATTACGAGTCACCATCTACCGCCAAGATGTCCCCATTGAGAGAAAATCTTACTCCTCTACAGAGGTGTAATCAGCGTATTCTAAAGTCCCAGCCGATGTCTATTCTTTTTATTCCTTTGATGAGTGGGTAATTGAGTGCACCGACTTACCTTTAAATGTTATTTGAAAATCAATGATGTTATTTGATTCGCGGAAACATTCAGTGACGTCAAAAGTCGACATAGCAACAGGTTCTTCTATGAATTCGAAAAAATTGTACACTGCATTGTAATCATCCTGAAATTAGAATAGGGCAATTCCATCTCAAATCATCCAGAAAAAGTAAAATTGTCATACACCCTCTTGAATTTTTCAGAAATTTTGTTCGTGTGTGGACTGTGTTAAAGTCAGACATTCCTTAAAATTTGAGCTTCCAATTTAAAAGATCGCTTTTTAGCTCTCCAAATTTGGTGGGTTGGCGAAAAATGGCGAGTTTTTGTCATCAATTTTTCTCTGTAAAATGAGTTCTAAAGATTTATATATAAATGCTTTTATAAATCAGTTTTAAGGAGTAGGGAACTCCTTAAAACTGGTTTATAAAAGCATTTATGCCCGAGGAATCCAAAAATGTTTTCAAAAAAGTCTGAAATCCAACCAAATTTAAGTTATTGATGATAGTTGATTTTTTCATAGCAAGATCAATATCCCGATGTGGTACTGAATTTAAGACAAAATCTTATTCTATTATTATTTCACAGATATTGAACATTATTTGTACCAAAAAGATAATTTGGTGTTTGCCCAAAACCCATAAAGTAAGATTGTAGCTTTGAATTCTAAGTAGCCTGTTTTTTTAGTAAGAAACATAGATTAATTAGTTTAACCAGGAATCCAGGTGTTACGTGTCACGGAAACATTCAGTACTCCGGCCACGGACCGATCAGCCACTACAATTCCAAGTGGCCCTATTGAGGGTGGGGATCTCACCCCTTTGCAGAAGCGGAGTCGGTGTATTTTACTGTTCCAGCTGACAGGGTGGGAAGGCGGCTAGGACAAGAAATTCAGTGGACGAGAGGAAGAGAGAGAAGAGAAAAGTGGGTATATCTGATAAAAAATAGTTTTGTGTTTCATTTTAGAGAGTCAATGCTTCCTGATAAGAAATCGATAAATAAAATAAAATAAAATAAATCAGATGAAAAACTTACCATATCAGCCACAATTTCCAATTTCATAGGAATCAAAGCGCTAATGGAATTCCAGTTTTGCTGTTGAAGTAAAAAACAAAAATGGGGAAATTTAGAGATAAACTTTCGAGAAAAAACGAGCATTTATTAAACCAACCAATAAAACTCTAGAAAAAATATTGTCAACTAGCTGGCAAATTCATCTACACTGGGCCAAAAAAAGGCTTGGATTGTTCAATTAAAGATTTACACCAAACACTTCAAAATACATCACTTACAATTGTTGAATAATGACGATGCATAGTAGTAATGTATGTAGAAGGGGGAATGAGATTTCTAACTGTGACAATTGACTCCAGGATGTCTGGTTTTACGCAAAGTAAAATATATGATATATATTGATATATGATGTATTAAATAACTCACGGTGATGTGATTGGGATCTCTCGAAGTCTATCTATGTGTATATTAGTCTCTTCATTTCTCTTCCGATATCATTCTGTCTATCTATCTTTCTATCTATTTATCAAGTGGAAGTAGACCCCCAATTGGGAGATAGTCGTCAGACATTCGTATTAAATGGCCGCTCCATCTCAAGTGTAGAAGATCTGAACAACTTGCACTACAATTTGTTTAAAATGGTCTGTTGCTTGCGCGATGCAAAGCACACTCTCTTCGTCAATATAGCTATACAGGTGCACTGTGTGTCACCTGTTAAGTGTTTGTTTTGATTGCATGTTGTTTTACCACTGAGTTTCACCTCTCCGGGACATCAGGTATAAGGCTGGTTACTACACACCTAATGGGTTTTTGTGTAATGTGTTTTGATGAAAAGAAAGAAAAATAAAGAGTGTGTGCGTGTGTGTGTGTGAGAGAGAGAGAGAGGGGGAGAGAGAGAGAGTTAAATGAAGAATTTTTATATTTTTTACATATTGAACAATTGCAATAGCTCTTAAGTAAAACATATGAAACATTTTAATAATTAAATCATCATATTGTCGATATGCTTGTAGCAGGTATTATTTTACTTACAGACAGGAAATGGTACCGGAACAGCGCATCGTTACTTGCAGAAAAATCTGTTCGCCAGGCTTCAAAAAATTCAGTCATGATACCTCGAATTTCTTTCTAATAAAGAATAAACGTTTTTATTTTACAAAGAACATATATTCTTTTAAATATTTTTTTCGCGTATCTTGCGCGTTTACAATACACACAAAAATGCAAATACATTGGGTTAAAAAATGACAGATGTTTACCTCGCGTAGCTAACTTATATATATATATATATGTGTGTGTGTGTGTGTGTGTGTGTGTGTGTGTGTGTGTGTGTGTGTGCATAACACGTTTGAATTCAGAGTTTTCCCTCTCCTAGACTAGTTGCCTAACAAAGGTTAAAGAGCCCAGTCTGTCCTACTATTTACCCATAGCTGGAGGAAGAATAGTGGGTTTCATATCTTTCCCAAGGGTATAAGCGCTATGTGAAACGCAAATAGCCTCGTCCAGGATTTGAACTCTGGTCGACGAGTCCATTTCCTACGACTGTAACCATTATGCAGACGCCTCTACTTATACGGGTGTGACACAATTTTCTTCTATAAAAAATGGACTCCGAAGTGGTTTAATCCATCAGACGGAATGTTCACCAGAAGAACCACGAGACTTCAAATTGCTGAAGAATGAAATCTGTGCCACTAGAAAAAATACCTTGCCGCTAAAGAAAAAAATTCCAGCGAAAGAAGAGGAGGAGGACTGGTTTGGTTTACGGCATATCAACCACGGGGGGCTATTTAATGCCAGCAAAGTTTTGAAATAAATTCATTCTTAATGGTCACACAATTTTTTTATACAGACATTTTTCTATTTAACCTATAGATGGGACCCTAACAGGTACTACCATTCCGAGTCAGAGCAAAAGTGTAGCGAATCTTTCTCTACGTGACCAAGCAACTTTCATTGACCCTCAGAAAGCCGAGCTATGCGCGGCAAATTCAATGGTACGAGATCAAAACTACTATACATAGATGAAAGTAAGAAAATGAATTCGACGGTATATAAGGGCAAGATAATATGAAAAGCACACAGATGTTGTTCAAATAAAGTTATTTATTAATACTGATATCGCAATATTTCGATTTGTTAAAAACCTTCTTCAGGGCATATGTTGTGTTAAATACAAAGACAGTTTTAAGAAAATTGTGACCGTTTTATGATGGGATTAATTAAAACGGACTAATCGAAATATTGCAATATCAGCATGAATAAAGCAGAATAAATAACTTTATTTGAACAACATCTGTGTGGTTTTAATACTATCTTACCCTTATATACATATAGGATTAAGAACAGTGCTCTTGGTGAGGATGCAACTCGTTTTCTTTGCTCACCTGTCCAACAAGTAATAGGTTTCATCAAGATAAAACAAGCCCCAGGCGTCCTTCATTTTAGTCAATTGTTTCTTTGCAGGATCTTCGTTAATGACGTCAAATGTACCTTGGCTGATGTGACCGGAATGACACTCGCCTGTCTGTTTGTTGATGATGTACTGGACACCTGGAATATGGATTAACAAACATTTAAGAATCAAAAATGGATTTTGAAAATCTTTCTTATTGTCTGAAATTCTGACATAAATTATAGTTATTATTTCATGCAGTGATAGCCTAGGACTTGAAATTCCACGATTCTAAAGAGGGGTCTAAAGCTTCTCAAAGAGCTCATTTAAAAGAGTCTAAGTTTGTCCAATTTATCCTCGTGTCTGAGCAAAAGAATAAAATAAAAGCAATATATCTTTAATCATATATATATATATATATATATATATATATATATATGTAATTTTTTTTTTTTTTTTTGTGGAGAGAAATTTTATTTATATAATTTTAATTAATCATGACAAGCAAATTCGGCGAATACCATGTGCGACGTGAGGAACACTGTACAGCTGTTTCGACCTAATTTTGGTATACACTGCTGATGAGACCA
>CM042142.1:89188760-89201508 GCA_023376005.1 Doryteuthis pealeii | reverse complement strand
GTCGCAAATGAGGCACTTAATGGTGTCTTGTTCCGAAAAAATAAACAAATATCAGAAAAAAATTTATATACAATATATATTCCTTGACAATTCGAATGTTCAATGTTCTTTAAGTGATACTAAAAATAGTATATGGATGTGGGTAATTGTGTGTGCGAGGTGCGTAGTTTATTTTTGTTTTTTATCAATTAAGCCAACAGTAGGAGAATGAAAGTCGGAATATAGAAAATCTCGAGAGGAAGAATGTATACTGGCTCGGCTGCACATTGACCATACAAGATTTACACACTCTTTTACCCTCAAGCAAGAGGAGCAGTCACGGCGCGAGACGTCAAACACTCTAAATTGTCAAAAATTTCCTAATGGAGTGTGAAGTTTCTCTCCAATCAGAAAGAAATATTTCATCAGAAATAATATGAGGGAATTTGTTTGAAAATACTAACAAGAGTGAAATTTTATTCTTCTTGAAACAATAAGAATATATAGAAAATTATGAATCAGATATAAAATACATTCACTAATACATTTAATATTAAATAACAATAGACAGGTAGGTATTTACCCAACCCTCCATTTTTCCGATCACGGCCGGGGGTCCAGTGAGCTTTGGTCGCTGGACCTGCCAGAGAATTAATTAATAGCGTCGATCCCAGGGGGGCTATCCCCCTAGGCAATACCTGCCCTTAATTTAAAGGGGCATGGTTGGGTTTATTGCCCAGCACCTGAGGCGCCTCCTCGAGGGAAAATGTCGACGGGATCGACGCATTTTTTGTGCCTACAAGCTATGAGCTTCGACTTGTGGGTGGGCCAACATAAAAATGTCCTTGTGTCACGCCACCATAAGTGAGATGAGAGGCAAATACAATCCAACCCCTCCACATGAGCAGAATATGACACAACGTCAATTTCTAGTTCAACAGGTGGGTAATTCCATGTCAAATCATCCAGGCCATGTAACCCACACCCTTCAATTTTTCTGAAATATTTTTCAATTTTTCTTGTATATTGTCAGAATTTTGCAGGCAATATGATTGATACAAAGGAAATGTATTGTTTCTATATCATTTCAAATATATCCAACCACCAACATAATCCTGATCATTTTTATTGTCTTTTGACTGTTATTTTGCTTCATACAGACCTTATTCAATGGCTGAATGGAAAATTTTAAACATTAAAAATGCTAGATTTTAACCGGGGCGGTCCTGAGCAAAAAAAACAAACAAACAAACAAAAAAACTATCATTTTGGTACACATAATGTTCAATATATGTAAAATAATAACAGAAAAAACATTTTGACATTAATGCAGAGCCACGTTGTGATTTTCCACCTATTGACCTTGCTATAGAAAATCAGAAAGACTTTTTTGATAGCTTTTCTTAATTCCTTGGGTCAAAAGGCCTTTATAAGCCTATTTTTAGGAGTTGGGGGGCTATAGATCTCATTTTAAGGACAAAAAATGGATGACAAAAAGTTGCAATTTTTGTGCAACCCCACCAAATTTGGAGAGATAAAAATCGATATAACTCTGGAAATTTTTAAACTGGAATCTCAAATTTTGAGGATTTTCTAACTTTAACATAGTCCACACCTGGATAAAATTTCAGAAGAATTGAAGTGGATTAGTGACAATTTTACCTTCTTCTGGATGAATGAGCCAAGTTTTTAATTCTCAGTTTCCTTCTCCCAGTATGTCCTAATATTTACCCATAGCTGGAGAAGAGAATAGATAGGTGCATACTTTTCCCCACGGTATTAGCACTATGTGAAATACAAAGAGCACCGTCCAGGATTTGAACTCATATCACCATGTCTATTTTCAACAAAGATAATCATTACACAACCTGTACCTCGATATAGTTTAGTTTAGTATGAAATATTATAGATACGGATTAAAATACTTACAAGAATAGACCGAACATTTATCAGAGCTGATTATATCTGAACTCGGAACATCCATGGTATGTTTTTTGCTGAAGGTGCAAGACTTCAGCGACTTGCAGTATTGAAATGACTGGCAGTCTCCCACGCCGCTGTTAAAGCACTGTCGGGCACAGGCATCAGGATCTGTTACATCTGCAATCTGGCTTTCTCCTTGCATAGAGAATGTCTGTCCAGGAGTTGTTCAAACAAGTTCAGGTAGTTCCCTGTGGATATTTACAAAAAAAGAGTTGTCACTCATAAGTCACACAATTCGTGGAAAATTATGTTTCTTTGTCACAGAATATATATATATATATATATATATATATATATATATATATATATATACAAAGATGTTGATAGGTACGCGTCCTGCACCCCTGATACACAAAAATCTAAAAAGACGCAGTAAAATCGTATCCATGCGTTCCAGTGTTTTTCTTTTTTCTTCCCTCACCTTTTCAAGCTAACTGTAAATACATTTCAATAGTTTCTTAGAAATGAATTACACTGGATAAGTTACAAGGTAGGAGTTAGACGGCTTTAGTTGGGACCCAAGGATTACTCATTCAAAGCAAATATATGCGTCCCAGGACGCACATATATATATATATATATATATATATATATATATATATATATATAAAGCACCCCCCTACGACCCATTATCTCCGGCATAGGTAGCGCCACTCATAAGATTCATAATAAGATTCATTATATTCTTATTCTCTAACGTATTAAAATCAATCCTGTGAATGATTTTATATAGAAACCAATTAGAATATAATTAAAATAAGTATAATCTTTTTATATGCATTCTTATATAATTTCGTTAGTCTTTCAAATTCAATATATTTTATTACATTAAAACTTAAATACTTACACCCGGAGGATGCATATTCTTGCTAGTATATATAATTTTCCAAATTCAAATTTATATTGATATTAGATGTTTTCTATGTATTCTATTAAAACAGCAACAAAATTACTCAAGTTTATCAAAACATACTATTCGCTACATTAAGAGGATTTATCTCACTGACTTTTTAGCACATGGTCCGGACAAAGAAGATGGTGTATTTATGAGTGCTCGCTTTCTTTCTTTCTTTATTCTAAATGTTTATCTTTTGTTTTTATTTATTCATTCTTCGAAAAATTCATTACATCTATTTTTTATATCTTTGTCATGCTTTCAGGCCTGTGTCCGGTCGCTTCGACCACTAGACCGGTAATAATTAACGACGGGATCCCAGGGTGGTTTCCTCCGGGCAACTCCTGCCACCTGTCTGTGTGTGTGTGTGTGTGTGTGTGTGTGTGTGTGTGTGTGTGTGTTTTATCTGTGTGTGTCTATACAACAATATCTTAGTATCATTTGATCTTTATCCCAAAATATTAAGAAAATAAATCAAAAGTAGAGAAACAACATCATAGTTACCTCATTTTTCTTTACACTTGCACTGTGATAGCCTTCCAAATCAACCACCAAACCAATATATATATATATATATATATATATATATATATATATATATTGATATAATGGAATTACCCATTATCCCCATACCTCAACAGTAGTGATTGTTCTAGCCACTATTTAAGAACACACATAATACTCTGTACAGAACTCACTTGAAGTACTTAGACGACGGACTCTCTTCCTAATACTCATGTGACCTTAGTATATATATATATATATATATATATATATATATATATATATATATACACACACAGTGACACATTGACTTATGAGTACCCCAACTTACGAGATTTCTGAGTTATGAGCTGTCAATATTTTTTTTTGGGGGGGGGGTCTAAATATTTTGTAGACCTTACCTTTGGGATTACCTTCGTAGAAATGAGAGAGAAATTAAATAGTTAAATAAAAGGGAATAATTACGTTCATAAATATCACACCAAGTAGTTGGGACAACAGAAGACTTGTTGACATGATCCTCACTTAGTAGACACATGCCCTGAAGGTAACAATAAGCAAACGCTTCACAATTGATCATCTGACTTTGGGTACACCTGTAAGCGCACTCGTCTACAGATATTTTCATAGCAACGGAGCTGTATTTTTTCGAGAAGCCACCTTCAAACGTTTTGGTGTAGGATTCCATATTCTGTACTGCAAAATAAAATAAAAAAGGAACGTCGATTTCTTAAACTGGTATTTTGGTACAAAAATATATGTAACATAATAATGGGAAAAAAATTGTCATAGATGCAGTGCCACATTGGGATATTTATCTTGTTATGAAAATATCAGAAATCATAAATAACTTAAAATTGGTTGACTTTAAGTTTTTTATAAAACTTTTAGATTCCTTGAGCTAAAATCCTTTCATAAACCAAGTTTTTAGTCGTAGGGAAGCTCTAAGACTCATTTTACAGACAAAAATAGGTTACAAAAAGTCGCCATTTTCGCCAACCCCACCAAATTTGGAGAGCTAAAAATCGACATAACTCCGCCAATTTTTGGAATTGGAAGCTCAAATTTTGGGGATAGTCTGACGTTAACATAGTTCACACCTGGAAAAAAATCAGAAAAACTGAAGGGGTGGGTGACAATTTTACTTTTTGCTGGAGGATTTGACATGTTATTACCCAAAACATGTAACTTCTTTTTTTTTTTCAATTCATAGTGACGCAAGACCATTTGGAATGTTTCATTTTTTAAATTGAGTGAAATAAAATGGAACAAATAAGAAATCTGCGATTAAGCGACATCAGATAATCTGGATTCACATTTTTACATTACATCTTGAATAATTTGGACGGTCTCATTTTTAACTAGAGGATGTTGCAGGATAATAACAGATGATTTAGGAACACGCGTATTAATATATAGATATAAATTGTAAGATCATAAAATAATTACTTGAAATCATATAATTATTGGTATTATATAGGAATACTTGAAACGATACAACTGTAGGCATTATTTGTACTATAAGGGAATGTTTAATGACGTAACTACTCGAAAAAATCTTAAGAAATAATTACATAAGAATGAACACTATTCCAAACCTCTGGGCATAAATTAAACCTTGACGAGTTTGAGATGCCATTAAAATCAATTAGGGGTGAATATATACGATAGATAAATGAATTTACCTGATGCTATCTCTCTGGAATTGTCTCGATCAATGTTCGTCAAAACTGATTTGGCTGAGAATCGGTAAGTCTGAAAATATTTTTTAAATAGAGAATAATATGAATTTGATTAGTGGAAAATCGTAATTGTTTGTTTTACGGTAAAACAAATCTTTTCGGGTTGTTTTATACTCCTTTGTTATGTCGGGTATATAAATGGGAAAGAGAGTAGAAGTGAGGTGAGATGATGGGCTCTTACTTTTCTATTTGTTCTTACTTCGGGAAGTTCAAAAACTTTGAAAACTTTTTAAAAACTTTCTAAAAACAATTTATTTCTCAAGAATCTTTTCTCCTAAGAGTTGAGAACAATTCAAAAATAAATAACATAAAAGAAATATTCCTTATTTGTCTTACAACTTTTTGTTCAGGCTATATATATATCCGGGGGGTGACAGTAATCTACGCCCTGGAGTGAAAAGAGTAATTAGCTTGCTGCCTCATCCCACCCTGTCAGCTATTCCATAAAGATATGAAGAATCGTAATTAGCTCCATGACTAGGAATGGAAAACAAAAAAAGAAAAAGAAAAAAAAAAGAAAAAAAAAAAACAACGGAAGAAATCTAGTGCAGTGTGTGTTTCCAGTTCTACGAAGTAACGTTACACTGATTCCTAGCGGACTTTGGGCTGACTTCTTCCTTCTTCTGAGCTGGGTCATCTGTGCTCATTTCTTGTTTGTAATAAATAAGCAAGACTTTATTGTTTTTAGACGTCTATTCTTTATTACAAAAAAACCTAAGCCCAAAGAGTTTTTCTACCGCGGTGAGAAGCCGGCATCTTGGGAGCATCTATTCTTACGTCTGCTCCCGTTGACTAACTGCCGATGTTCTGCTAACTAAACCTAATTTCTTTCTCATGCCTTCCTATTGCGGAAGTCGGGCGGGGGATCAAGTAAAGGTAATTAGCAGCTAATAATAATTATAACAGCTAACCTTCAATTTAACCCACTCCGATTTTGAATCTTCAACGAACTTCAATTCAAAATTTTGCTACACTTACATACATAATTCGTAGGTTACCTACGAATTATGTAACAGGATCATTTAATGCAATGCAGAATCAAGTTATTTTCATAGACAAAGGACTCGGACTGTTTCCAGTAACTGTTTTTGATTAAGTGTTCACCCAATTAAGTATTGAACAGGCTCATCGCTGATAAATTTCGATGTTCTAGCGGGAACCGTTGTTTTCAGTGTGACTTGACCCAAATGAAAATCGTAATGAAAAAATGAATTTGAAAAGAATTTGTCAGGCCCCATTCTTTTAAATATACTTTTATCAAGTTACGTTTTTTTATCTAAATTGATTTATTTCTTAATTTGGAGAATCTTATATATAATGGAGATTCGATGTCTAACAGGATTTTCTCCCTGAAGGAACATTACAGGCAAGATCTACTGAGACTACACCCATTTCTACCTAGGATTTCAAGGAATTCAAGAGACTTTCTGCTACAAAGAACTACAGTCTTTTTCTACCTAGCATTTCAATGAATACAACATACTTTCTACTATAAGGAGCTACTTTCTTTTCTAACATTGTATTTGCCAACAGAGGAACTAAACGCCTTAAATGCCGACCAGAATCCCAAAGGTATTAGCGCTATGTGAAATGCAAACAGCCTCGTCCAGGATTTGAATACTTCTCGTCTCGTCCATTTCCTACGATTCTAACCATTACACTACGACGCGCTGAGGTGAACTGTTATAGATAATAGGTCGCACTTCTATTGGAGAATGCTTCTCCGAGTTCGACTGGAGTGGTTAGCATTCCGTAGAAATATAAGATCGCCTCCCCTCCAGAAAATGTTTGAAGTGACGAACGGCAGTTCCACAAAGAACAAATAAAGTGAATACACTTACCATTTTGCCGACAGTAAAAGAAATATTCAGCATTCCTTTTCGACTGAGATCAACGAGGTCAATCATGATTTCTTTGGCAGGTAACAAATCCAATGGTGCGTCTTCGGTTCCTTATACAGAAAAGAAAATAATATCTTATTATAATGAAGATTCAGTCTCTATTTGTCTGTAATCGAAACTACGTCACTGCTTATGTCACATTACCCAAAATCGTCAATAAGTAAGTAATAAAGAACAACCTATGAAATTAATTAAAATGTTGCCTTAAATGGAAAAAATTATTTACGAAATTTGTAATCAATTTTTTAAATTATCTTTTACTCTCGCCTTTTTTTTTTCATTAACAAGGGGTTAATTTAAATGTTTACAAATAAATAAATAAATACCAACAATTTTGTGTAAAATTTATGTGTAAAATATTCAAAATAATTATTTGATTTATAATTAATAAATGCACACAACATTTTGTTTGATTGGAGACACAACTAAGTTTTCATTTCACATTTTTTATCCTTTTTTTCGCCACCTCAGCGTATGAGTAGCACAGGGATCTGTGTTGTAAAGAGGATCTGATGGTAGGTGTGGCGCTTCGCCTCAGACGTCAAAAAATCTCCTTGGTCTAGCGCTAGTGAAGAGGAGATATACTCCCTCTCTATCTGGCTGATACCGACTTTAGGCCACCCCGACGACTTTACTTTACTTACTACAAAAAGATCCTAGAATCAAAACAAAATAGAAGTGGGTGAAAAAAATTTTGATTGTTTGACGGCATATCAACCCTTTTCGGGTCATGTAATGCCGAATCAAGTCATTTTCATATCAAGTTGCTTACAGTACCCGCTGTTTCTTAAATGGTCACCCATCTAAGTATTGAACAGGCTAATCGCTGCTTAACTTCGGTGATCTAGCAGAAACCGGTGCTTTCAACGTGACTTGACCATAAGCGGTGGGTGAAAACTAGTGAAAAGAGGATATACTCCCTCTCTGTCTGGCTGATACCGACTTTAGGCCACACCGACGATTTTGCTTTACTTACCACAAAAAGATCCTAACTTCTAGAATCAAAACGAAATAGAAGTGGGTGAAAAAGGTCATTGGAGTAACGTACTTGTATAGAAACTGCACGTCTTGCTTTCTTGCATGTGGGAATCTCCAAAGTGTTCTGTATGCAATTCACATCTTTTAGAATATTGACAATACTGAAATGCATTGCAGTTAATGCTTTTGGCTTTAACGCATTGGTCAGCACATGCTTCTTGGCTTGGAACATTTTTCACAATCTGTTCAGGTTTAGAAACTGTTGACATTCCGGAAATCAGGTTAAACATGGCTGAAATTTTTAAAAAGAAAATAATTTTAATGAATAAAACATATCGGATTTGCTCTTTCTGTATTTGATGCTGAAATGGATTGTGTAATCTTTATTAAGTTGGGACTTGATACAAATCATTTATGCGTTAATTGAAACTAAAATACTTTATAAGTGAAGTTTATTCTTTGTACTATTGTTTGATTTGTCACACCTTCACACAACATGTGTCATTAGGTTGGTTTGTTATTTTATTTAATATGTGTTTTTGTGGTTTATTTAATGCTAAATCTTGTTCTATATACACACATATATATATATACATGTGTGTGTGTGTGTGTGTGTGTGTGTGTGTGTGTGTGTGTGTGTGATTTTTGAGCTTCATATATATTAGTATATTGGTAGAAATAATTTTCATCAACTTCATATGTATTAATAAACTGTTAGAAATAATTTTGAGTAACATAAAGTGTATCAATAAATTAGAAGAAATAAGTTCACGCGTATTAATAAACTGGTTGTTGACCCTCAGCCACTGCCTACTAGCACCTTTGAAATAAAAAGGGTTGGGTGCCTCATCATATAGGCACTATGTCCACGTAAGGACCAAAATGGAGACCAAATGTCACATTACAATTTAGTACCAAGGTCAGGAATCACTCAGCCATTAAATCACACTCTCCAGCATTTCGAGTCACTACCAACGGCCAACAGGTGTCCCCATTGAGAGAAGGTCTTACTCCTCTACAGCCGACAGGGCAAGATTAAAAATTAATAATAATGGGGAACTGATTGAATTTGAGAATACTCACAGATTGATGGTGGAGGTTCCAAAAGAGATGCCTGAAAGTAAGTGTTATAATCGTCGTATGAAATTTCCGGTTCTTGAATTCTAATTCCGCTGATTTGTAGTACCTTTTTGATTTTATTGATCACAGCCAAAATGAAGTTAGATGGTTGCAGTTTATAAGATCCTGAAAATTCAAATATTCAAACTTTCAAATACATTTTCATAGTAAAATCATTTCCAAAGTATTCTTATTGTAATGATTTTTATATCAAAATCACTTCCAATTATTTTTTTAATAGAATCATTACCAATGTATTTTTATAGTAAAACCATATCTAATGTATTTATATTCAAATCATTTGCAAAGGATTTTATGAAAAAATCATTTTCAATTAATTTTCATAGTAAATCATTTTCAATACATTTTTATATTAAAATCATTTTTTAATTGATTTTCATAATAAAATCATTTCGAATGTATTTTTATCATAAGATCATTTCCAAAGCGTTTTTTTTTATAGTAATATCATTTCCAATTAATTTTCATGGTAAAGTCATTTCCAATATAATTTTCATAGTAAAATCATTTGCAATGAATTTTTATAGAAAACTCATTTCTAATACATTTTTATAGTAATCAATATTTACTTGAAGCTATAATTGTTTAAAAAGAGCAGTATTATTTTCCCTCTATGCGAGTATTCCCCACCAGTTTTTCACTGAAGTATGTGTGACAAAAAGTCTCCTCGCATCTCCGTGAACTTTTAAGTAATCTAGCTGATGTTAAAAGTTATGTGGTCTAGATGGTCTAGATTTCCCCCCGATCTCCAGTTCCCAAATATATTTTCCATGCCTTTGGGAGCCGTTACAAGGGCTCCAACTTCAATTGGTACCACCGATATCTTCCAGCTACCCAGCTGTTTCAGCTCTCAGACAAAATCCAAGTATTTTTCTATCTTTTCTATTTTCTTTTATTTTCACTCATTGCTCTAATAGAACGACAAAGTGATTCTCAACCTTTTTTACCAATGGACCTTTTGATTTCAATTTTACTATGGTGGTGACCCCATAACCATTCGACGTTTAAAAGACCTACTGTATTTTTATAATTAAATAATCTTTGCTTGCCTAGATCCCAAAAAATGTTATATGATCCTGGTAGGGCACTATATGGCCCCGGTTGAGAACTACTGCAGTAGATGATAAGCGTTTTTCTTGTTGATTGGAACTAGGTCTGATCTTCTGGTTGCGATTGTCTGATCCGTTTGTATCTCAAGTCCTAATCAACCTTATTGTGTTTTATTTTCTGGGAGTGATTCCAGTTTTTGTATATAAACTTCATGTATATTAATAAACTGGTGCTTGATCCCCAGTCACTGTCTTCTAGCACCTTTAAAATAAAAAGGGTTGGGTGTTTGCCATAAGAGCAATTTGAAGAATACGGTCGAGATTTAATCATATAGGCGCTATGTCCAAGCAAGGACTAAAATGGAGTGCCACATGTCACATTACAATTTAGTACCAAATCCCGCCTTTCAGCATTACGAGTCACCATCTACCGCCAAGATGTCCCCATTGAGAGAAAATCTTACTCCTCTACAGAGGTGTAATCAGCGTATTCTAAAGTCCCAGCCGATGGGACAAGATAAAAATCAATAATAGTGGGGAGGTGATTGAATTTGAGAATTATACCATTTGTCTTGATCAGGTTTTAATAGTTGGCACAATTCCCAACATTCCCACCCACTCATGTCTATTCTTTTTATTCCTTTGATGAGTGGGTAATTGAGTGCACCGACTTACCTTTAAATGTTATTTGAAAATCAATGATGTTATTTGATTCGCGGAAACATTCAGTGACGTCAAAAGTCGACATAGCAACAGGTTCTTCTATGAATTCGAAAAAATTGTACACTGCATTGTAATCATCCTGAAATTAGAATAAGGGCAATTCCATCTCAAATCATCCAGAAAAAGTAAAATTGTCATCCACCCTCTTGAATTTTTCAGAAATTTTGTTCGTGTGTGGACTGTGTTAAAGTCAGACATTCCTTAAAATTTGAGCTTCCAATTTCAAAAGATCGCTTTTTAGCTCTCCAAATTTGGTGGGGTTGGCGAAAAATGGCGAGTTTTTGTCATCAATTTTTCTCTGTAAAATGAGTTCTAAAGATTTATATATAAATGCTTTTATAAATCAGTTTTAAGGAGTAGGGAACTCCTTAAAACTGGTTTATAAAAGCATTTATGCCCGAGGAATCCAAAAATGTTTTCAAAAAAGTCTGAAATCCAACCAAATTTAAGTTATTGATGATAGTTGATTTTTTCATAGCAAGATCAATATCCCGATGTGGTACTGAATTTAAGACAAAATCTTATTCTATTATTATTTCACAGATATTGAACATTATTTGTACCAAAAAGATAATTTGGTGTTTGCCCAAAACCCATAAAGTAAGATTGTAGCTTTGAATTCTAAGTAGCCTGTTTTTTTAGTAAGAAACATAGATTAATTAGTTTAACCAAGAATCCAGGTGTTACGTGTCACGGAAACATTCAGGACTCCGGCCACGGACCGATCAGCCACTACAATTCCAAGTGGCCCTATTGAGGGTGGGGGTCTCACCCCTTTGCAGAAGCGGAGTCGGTGTATTTTACTGTTCCAGCTGACAGGGTGGGAAGGCGGCTAGGACAAGAAATTCAGTGGACGAGAGGAAGAGGGAGAAGAGAAAAGTGGGTATATCTGATAAAAAATAGTTTTGTGTTTCATTTTAGAGAGTCAATGCTTCCTGATAAGAAATCGATAAATAAAATAAAATAAAATAAATCAGATGAAAAACTTACCATATCAGCCACAATTTCCAATTTCATAGGAATCAAAGCGCTAATGGAATTCCAGTTTTGCTGTTGAAGTAAAAAACAAAAATGGGGAAAATTTAGAGATAAACTTTCGAGAAAAAACGAGCATTTATTAAACCAACCAATAAAACTCTAGAAAAAATATTGTCAACTAGCTGGCAAATTCATCTACACTGGGCCAAAAAAAGGCTTGGATTGTTCAATTAAAGATTTACACCAAACACTTCAAAATACATCACTTACAATTGTTGAATAATGACGATGCATAGTAGTAATGTATGTAGAAGGGGGAATGAGATTTCTATCTGTGACAATTGACTCCAGGATGTCTGGTTTTACGCAAAGTAAAATATATGATATATATTGATATATGATGTATTAAATAACTCACGGTGATGTGATTGGGATCTCTCGAAGTCTATCTATGTGTATATTAGTCTCTTCATTTCTCTTCCGATATCATTCTGTCTATCTATCTTTCTATCTATTTATCAAGTGGAAGTAGACCCCCAATTAAGAGATAGTCGTCAGACATTCGTATTAAATGGCCGCTCCATCTCAAGTGTAGAAGATCTGAACAACTTGCACTACAATTTGTTTAAAATGGTCTGTTGCTTGCGCGATGCAAAGCACACTCTCTTCGTCAATATAACATAGCCTATACAGGTGCACTGTGTGTCACCTGTTAGGTGTTTGTTTTGATTGCATGTTGTTTTACCACTGAGTTTCACCTCTCTGGGACATCAGGTATAAGGCTGGTTACTACACACCTAATGGGTTTTTGTGTAATGTGTTTTGATGAAAAGAAAGAAAAATAAAGAGTGTGTGCGTGTGTGTGAGAGAGAGAGA
>CM042142.1:89166260-89183760 GCA_023376005.1 Doryteuthis pealeii | reverse complement strand
ATACAGGTTGTACGTCTTTGTTGGATGGAGACACAATTTCTTCTTTGTATTTCAATGTATTTTTCAGTTTGGGAATATCAGCAAGCGGCATGATAGTTCCTGCAATTTACAAAAAAAGATAACATACCAATTGTTCGTTCACTCTCTACAAAATATTTGAAATTAATTAGCTAAAACGTTAAGGGTTGAAATATTTAATACGTAATAAAAATCACTTTACCAGCATCCAATCTTGCGTAGATCGCCTTATAAGCAGAATCTCCCTGAAATACAAATAAACAAATGAATAAATAAAGTGATATTCAAGTCGAAAAATGAAGAATACAACAGGATAATTGTCTTAGTAAGAAAGGAGGCATTTTGAGATATATATTCTTATATATAATAAAGTAAACATTATTTTATCAAATACTCTCATATAAAATGATATCAAACAGATAATGATTTATTCTATAGACTCAGGTTTTATCATCCATATATATATATATATATATATATATATATATATATATATGCTAGTATAGTTTGTTATATTTATAAGTAGAGTTCTCAATATCTTTGATAGACATATGTATATCTAAGTTAGGGTAGCAGAGATATTAAGTCAAAAGGTTTCTCGCCTACGCGATTTTCAAACACTTGGTTTGAAAATCGCAATGACGAGAAACTATTAGTTACCAAGCACCGTTAACTTCGTGCCTTCGCTACTCTAACTACACACACACACACACACACACATATATATATATATATATGTGTGTGCGCGCGTGTGTAGGTGTGTGTGTGTGGTGTGTGTGTGTATTTTTTTCTAGTATTAGGAAAGAAAATAAAGTGCTCAATTACGGGTGTAAGAGCTGTATTCATTTATTCATCATAGTGAAAATATATTTAAGGCACGATTGTTTCCATTGGCTCCAAAGCATTATGTTAGCCACTTATCGTCAAGACAAAGCGACCCGTTAAGATAGACATAATTTCGTTTTGGTTGGGTAAACGGGTGCGTTTTCTAGGCGATAAGTAGTTTACATGCTGCTTTGACACCAATGGTAACAATCCCACATTAATTGTACACTATAATGATATATATATATATATATATATATATATTATATATATAATATATATCGCGTAGACTATTGCATTATGGTAGAACGACCTTGAATCGACACGTATGGTCTGCCTTCATTCGGGATACGGCGAATTCTTTGGGTGGAGCCGGCTCAGTCGACCCAGAGTGAATGCCGTCACAGATACAGATATCCCCAGCCATCTAGATCCTAATATATGAGCATTCACTTAAAGAACATCAAGAAAAAATATGCGGTCTTTAATTTTGAAACAATTCTTCGAACATTAATTTAAAAAAATGAATAAATAAATAAACAAATAAGTAAATAAATAAAAATTTGGCGATGAAAGCAGATGGGGATATGAGCCGAGGAAAAAAAATGTTTGTCCGGCCACTCATCAACAGAATAATCACGATCCTGTTCAATTTACAGATTTAATTAGAAGTTTCACGATTACTTATACTTACAGTATCATTTGGTATGTCCAAAAGGAAGAGACCCTGTGCTATGCCACTACGAAGATTAAACCACGCTGATTTTAGACCAATTTCTTTGATCTGTGGGCCATCAACGGTTCCTGGAAAGAAAAAATCGATCAGTCGAAATAAATTTAATCTTTATGTCAAATAAAATAATTTCTAAAGGATAAGACAAGGGTTATGTATTGATAGGTACCGTTGTTTTTTAGACTGTTAATCTAGAGACAAATTTGAATTCAAATAGGGACCGTTAGGTGATTGATGTTCAGTGACATCAAGTTGACCCCTGACTTCTTACCGCTGGTAAACGGTGGGGAAGTAGTTTAGGGTCAGTTACGCCGTTACACTTAACGTAAGCATTGACTTGGCTTCGCTCCTGTGTGTTTGAGAATCCTAGAAAGGTCTGGTCCTGAAGTTAATATAGAATATGATCACCAAAATCTATATGACTTATGTTTATCTCTAAGAACTAATGACAATCATGGCATAACTAAAGAAGCCAGAACCAGACTTATAGCAGAATCAAACCATTCAAAAAACAAAAGAACAAGAAGTAAAAAAAGGTTAGAAGAAGCCATGAAGATAGCTACAGACTACAAGAAACAGAAGATGGAATAATTCCAGCCATGAAGACAGCTACTCTGAAAGATAAGTAAAATAGACTATTAGATATTATTGCACCCCCTCAGAATATATACCCAGAATGATGGGGTATACAACACAAGTAGAAATATTTCTTAGTAGTTATTTATTTTTCAAATTTCCTCAACAACTTTTGACCTTAGATCATTGTTAGAAGAAAAGTGTTTGTGAAGAGAAGTTGTTTTAATAAAGCTTCTAAAATAGTTTTTTTTTTTTTTTCGTGTTCATTAATTGTACAAACCGTTATCATCTTGTAACACACTCTGATTAAAAATGAGACCGTCCAAATCCTCCAAGATGAAATGTAAAAATGTAAATCCTGATTATCTGGTGTTTCTTATCCGACGAATTCTTATTTCTTGTGAGTATTGTCACCTTGGCTAAATAAGGAACCATTCCGTTTTTATTATAAAGAAAGAAAGGGAAGAAAAAGGATATGCTACATAGAAAAATATAATAAGAAAGAAGGAAAGTAGGGAAAATAGAGCGCGCGAAAGCGATAATGCTAATCTGTATCAATTGAACATAATGAAAAGATGATAAGGTAAGAAAGACAAAAAAGAGTAAGAGAGTTAAATCAAGATTATTATACTTCTTACATATTGAACTATTTCGAAATAGCTCTTAAGTAAACATATCAAACGTTGCAATAATCAAATTATCATACTGTGGTATATCCACAGGTCCTGCTAGTTTAAAATATTATTCAAAAACATGTAACTCTAAACTCGTGAGTGTTTTGAAACATAATTTTATTTTTCTAAAAACTTTTTTGTATATATATATATATATATATATATATATATATATATATATATATATAACAACAATTCTAATTCAGTTCTTAACTGCTTTTTAGGTTAAAGTGATAAAAATTATTCGTTTAATGTATTTTCTTTTTTACCCCTAAAAATGTAGGAAGCAGGAAGCAGCTGTAGGGCCACTTGCCCCTATCTCACAAACCAACCGAGTGAGACGAACAAGACATGCTGGACACTACTGGAGAAGCAAGGACGAAATCATAAGCGACATACACCTGTGGAAACAAGCACATGGACATGCTAATGTGGGCCGCCCAGCAAGGACCTACATTGACCAGCTCTGCCCGGATACTCGATGCTACGCAGAGGACCTCCCGGAGACAATGTATGATAGAGAAGGTTGGCGAGAGATTGTCATGGATATCCGTGCTAATTGCACCACATGATGAGGATGAAGAAGAATTAAACAGGTATCCTTATTGGAGATAGAACATTGCGCATATCAATTCAAATGAGAATTATTCGTTTATTTTATGAATAGTTTTTTTTTCTTTTTTTTTTACGTATTTATGAAGAACTGTAAAGAGATCCACAAATTGATTATGAGTTTAACTGAACATTGATCTCGAGTGACTTACTTGAGTAATGGGTGCATATGACTGATCCTCCGTCGGTGGCTTTAGTTGAGTCATGATTGCGGTTCAGAATACAGTTGTTACCACAATAGTCAAAACTGTTGCACACAAAACTTGTTCTCTGCACGCACGTATCAGCACAATCGGCCATTGTTTTGATACCTTTGACTGTTGCATCTCCGACTATTGTCTGCTTTTTTCTCGAAACAGGGGTAAATTGGGCTGAAAGTAAAGATCCATATATATATATATATATATATATATATATATATATATATATATATATATATATATAGTGATTTGATTTGGAAGATATAATACACAAGATAGAATGGACAGTTTCTTGCAGCAGCTTCAGATTTTCAGAAATCTTCTGACGAAGAGATCTTTATCTCGAAATATTAAGAATAAATCAAAGGTAAACAAACATCATAGTTACCTTATTTTTCTTTACACTTGCATTATGATATCCTTCAAAACCACCCACCAAACCATATATATATATATATATATATATATATATATATATATATATATATAATATATATAATATGAAAAGTGGGTAAATTAACAGATAATATAAGCTATCGAGTTAATTACAACTTCGACTGTCGATAAAATTATTAACCGAATAAGCCAGTGTTAAAAAGAATATACGAGTGCCCATACGATTATAGACCAGATCTAGTGAAATTGTATAGTCAGGGACCTACTCAAGTTTCACCATGCGGATCATCAGGGTTAACTGCGATGTTATAATGCTTTAGTTTATACCCGCCTTTCTTCTATTCCTTTAATTTTATAGAGAAATAAATCAAAATAACATTAAATTAAGAGTAATATTGTTATATTCGTTCTAATTTAGTCTCGTTAGTCTTTTTAATTCTATATATTTTATACATTAAAACTTAAATACTTGCACCCAGGAGGCGCATACTTTTGCTAGTAACTACAAATGTTGCATAACATCTTTAAATGAATGTGTACTTATCAAAAGTCTTGTCACCCCTATATATTGTTTTAACTTTCTTTTTTTTAAATAATATATATATATATATATATGTATATATAAGTTATGTATTTTTGGCCTCTAAAATGATGTCTAAAAATTCAATTATTTTATGGAATTTGGGGTTGTATTATGTAAGTATAGTATCCAGCTAAATCTAAGTACACACTTTTTAAATCTTATATTGCACACCAGCAGATAGCAGTACCTATCATTCCATGCCGCTTATTGTAAAAATGTTACAATAGAAATTTGTGCGTGTTAATTCCCATTTACCAATAACGCAATAATAATACTTTTTGAAATGATTGAAACACAATATCAACAGTTTTATCATTAATGTAAGTGATCTTGCTCAATATAGTACCAGTTAGGATCCCTATCTATGTTTACAAAGATCTGATTGAAAATTATTAGTATTGGATAATAAAATTAAAAAAGTCAATTTGCTTACCCGATGCTGGTGAACGGTCAAGGATGCTAGCGTAAAGCGTAATGGATCCTGTATCATGAGACATATGAACATTTTGCACCCTGTTGGTACTTATCTTCATCAAAGAGGCTATCATCAGTTGTCCCTCGCCGATTATCTCCTCTTTCGTCGCCTCGACATATTGACCTTTCGGGATTAAAAAAAAAATTTGATATCATTAAAGTTTCGAGCAAGTGAATTGAAGCGAAAATCTAAAATATCAAAATGCCCTCAGTGTCAAATACCAGGGCTGTAAGTAAAAAAGGTAAAGTCGTCGGGGCGGCCTAAAGTCGGTATCAGCCAGTCAGCGAGGGAGTCTATCCCCTTTTCAATAGCGCTAGACCAAGGAGATTGTTTTTAGCATCTGAGGTGGAGCGCCACACCTACCACCAGCTCCTTAATTTACCGCACAGATCCCTGTGCTACTCATACGCTGAGTTGGCGAGGGTCGGTATCGTACTAGAAACCTTGTGGTTTCTAGCCGAACGCTCTACTGACTGAGAAGTGAATAGTGCTCAATATCTATGATAGATCATATATATCTATATTAGGTTAGCGTGAACATGAACGACGTATTTTTGAAAATTGCATAGACGAGAAATTGTCAGTAATCAAGCGCCGTTGACTACATGTCCACGCTACCTTCCTTAGATATAAATGCTCTATCAATGATATTGAACACTGTTTACTTATAGATATAGCATCCATAGTATATCTCTCTCTCTCTCTCTCTCTCTCTCTCTCTCTCTCTCTCTCTCTCTCTCTCTCTATATATATATATATATATATATATATATATAAGTGTTGAAATATTTAATACGTAATCTTAAAAAATAATGCTATAGTTGATATCGTGTTCTTGGACAGTTTAAAAAGACACAGAACTTACCCGTGATTGAATGCATTCTGGGTGCCATAGTGCGTCTCCGGACTTTCAATTTCTCTAGACTAGGGGGAAACCATCTGCTTGGATTCTTCCTTTATTATAAGAGGGGGAGACTCCGAGGATGCATTCTGCTAGCCATTCATAGTATGAACCGCCTCGATATCCGCCACATTGTTTGTTTGCTGCTGAGATTTCGTTACCTGGCCACAAATTGGCGCCTTATCGACACCAAAAGTTGTAAGACCCGAAAACACCTGGGATAATATCACTGACGATATTGGCAGAGGCACCTTTAGGTTGTATTTCCTTTTGATAGATAGATAGATAGATAGATTTACCGCGGACAGGATGTGAGACAAGGTCAATTTCTTAAGCGAAATTTAACAGGTTTGAATTAAATTTTCCTTCTCCTAGATTGGTTGCCTACGGTTATTCATTTCTGGAGATAAAAGAAAGAAAATGAAATACTTACCATCCATTAAGATTGATACGTGTATTCTGGCTGCGTTACTGTAACAAGAAGAAACGTCGAAAATGGAAAAGTCGTGTTGCTCGGCGTTGAAATCCACAATGTTTATTCTCATGTTCAAATCCAGCTGTTGAGTAATCAAGATTTAAAAATAACATAAAGTATCTTCTTATTATAATGGAGATTCTGTGTTTGTCTGTCTGTAACCGAAACTATATTACTACTCACGTCACAACCCCCTTTGTTATTTACATTTTCATTTTTCTATGATTTTATTTTTATTTATACCTCATTTATTAATAAAATTGTTTTATTATTGATACTTTTGGTCATATCTACATACTAATAACATGAAATTGTATTTTTATATACACAAAATAGCGGTTTACAGTGTGAACGGGAATGCTAATTTGCATATTGATGCTAAAAAATTGATTTTAATAGATATGTGTTTCGTATTATTGATTTCTAATTATTTGGTTTTATCTTAATGAATATGAGCAAAAATCTCGGAGAAAGAAATCCATTAACAAGAAGAAATAACTGTAATTTTATTCTTTACTTCCTATTTTAACTAAATAGTTAAATTAAGAAAATGTTTTTTTCGATTACCTCCCCTGTTTCACATCTTTTTATCTGCATTCTTATTTAGTTTCATTAGTCTTTCTGATTTAATATAATATCTTCAAAACTTAAATACTGGCACCAGATCGTGTATATATCTGCTAGTTGTTGATTATTATCTATATATTAATACTCGTATTCCTTAAAAGTACGACCGTTATGATCTTGCAATACACTCTGGTTAAAAAAGAAAACGCCCAAGTCATCCAATATGAAATGTAAAAATGTAAATCCTGATAATCTGGTGTTGCTTATCAGCCGAATTCTTATTTTTTATTAGTGTCGTCACCTCAGCGAAATAATGGACAATTCCTTTTTATCGTTTTTTTCTGAATATTCTAACCAATCTTAACAATGCTGTGGCCTAGGTGATCTCTATTCTGCCTCTGATTTCCAATTTCCCTTGGGAGCCGTTTCAAGCTCACTAACTAAGATTTGTATCCTCTTCACCCTTATGTTCCAGAGATCTTTGTTCTCTGGTAAGGTCTAAGTATTTGTTTATCTTTTCGTTTTATTTTATTTTCACTCTGTGGTCTATCGGAACGAAAAATCCACTAGATGACAAGTCATTAATTAACACTATGTCTGGTATTCTTGTCAGGATTAGCTTATCCGCTTGTAGATAGATAGATAGATAGATAGATAGATAGATAGATAGATAGATAGATTTTAAAAGATTGAAATAGCTATCTAGAATAATAGATACGAGGTTTGAGATAGATAGATAAATAGATAGACAGATAGACAGACTTACACTTTTATCCTGGCTAGACACCAACAGCATCATTGGAACTTGAACTGATATATTATTCGCTTTGTCTGGCAGTACTGTATATTCATCCTAGAAAAAGAAAGGAATAAGGATATACATAAAAAATCGCTGAACATATATTTCATAACAAATAGAAGTTACTTTGATAGAATTCTGGTAGTTTCTAGGAACCACAAGGTTTCAGGTTCGATATCAGCCCTAGCCAACACAGCTTGCATCTGTGTTGTAAAGTGAGGGGCTGATTGTTGGTATGACGCTCCGTCTCAAACGCAGAAACAATCTCCCTGGTCTAGTGCTTGCGAAAAGGGGATAGACTCCCTTGTTGTCCGGCTGATACCGTCAATAGGCCACTCCACCGATTTTATTACTTACAGTAGTCTACATTACCCTGGCTGGATGATTGTCGTCTGGTTGTGGGGAAATAAAGCCATCCGTGTGTTCTGAGCTTTGAATGAACTCTCAAACGTTCATTGTATTTATTTAATATCAATTTCAGTTATACTTTAGTATTTGATTTATATGATTGAGAGGTGCGTGGTGTAATGGTTAGAGTCGTAGGAAATGGACTCGTCGACCCGAGTTCAAATCCTGGACGAGGCTGTTTACATTTCACATAGCGCTAATACCCTTGGGAAAGGTATGTATCCAACTACTCTCCCTCCAACTATTGGTAAATAGGACAGACTGGGCTCTTTAACCTTGGTTAGGTAACCAGTCTAGAAGAAGAAAAACTCTGAATTCAAACCTGTTAAACTCTGCTTAAGAAATTGACCTTGTGTCACATCCTACTCGTGTGGAGGGGTTGATATATATATATATATATATATATAATATATATATATATATATATGAATGATCTCTTCTTCCCCTCCGCTCATGCATGCACTCACACACAGACACACCCAAGTCTGAAATCCGTCTGAAGTCTTTGATTTCAGGTTGTAAAAGAGACAAAGGAAAAATACGAGAGAGCAATCTGCTTCTCGTACTGATTACCGAGAGGATGGGCAAGCACTGTGAGACGGGCATCCTTTTACAGTGAGGGGGACAGTAAGACAGTAGGAGAGTCATTATCATCATCATGATTAATTTTTGCTGACTGCACAGATTCACCTGATTTTTTCCTGCCACTCGTCCGTATGTGTCATCACTCCGGGCAAGTGCTCTACACGTCATCTACTATCCGGCCAGAGCTGATAATATCTTTTTCTTGGTGGTCAACACTGATGTGTCTATGTGTATGTGTCCACTGGAGAACGTCACTTGTCAGTTCGTCCTTACTTCTCCAGAAATGTCCAGTATGTCTCATTCGTCTTACTTGATTGGTTTGTGTAATATGTGGTAAGAGGTCGTACATTTCCAATTAAACACCCCCCCCCCACATTAACATCCAATGTCGACATCCTCTATCCGCACAGAGTGGATCAAGGTAAGTCTTTGCTGTTCAGCCTACACTGGTGTGTCCATGTATAGGTGTCCACTAGAGAAAGTCACTCATCAGTTCGTCCTTACTTCTCTAGCAGTGTCCAGCATGTCTTGTTCATCTTATTTTAATTGTGCAAAATGTGTTAAGAAGTCGTACATTGCAAATTGAACCCACACTTAACATTCATCATCTCTGTGCGAACACTGTGTGATATCTAGATGACTTCCCAACAGTAATGGTCAATAGGAATGGATGGCGAGAGAGAGCCAAGAGAATCAGTGATGTCGGCATGTCTTCATGATGATGATGATTTGAACTGTAATACTATAATCTGACACCGGGCATGAAGTCAGGGACCGTTTTAGCATTAACGTACATTGCAAAATGAACCCCCACTTAACATTCAAATAAAATAACGTTTCAGAAAAAAAATTGAAATAATCTGAGGAATTTATTTTCAAAATTTTAGTTAAAAGGAAATCATTCAAAAATTTTACCAAAAGTAATTCCTTACACTTGCAAAGTAGAATTCAAGAACGACAGGATAGGATTTTCCATTTGGCATCACAAAAGACTTTCGGGTTGATGCAAAGACATCACATGGTATCTGACGAGTCATTTTCTGTAAAAGATGAATTAGAATTACAAAGGATGTCGGTGGGTGTTTTTGTTTCATTTTTTTAATTCAAATCTTATTATAATGGAGATTCTGTGTCTGTCTGTAACCGAAACTACATCACTGCTTATATCACAATATCCTCAGGAATCGCGTAAGTTGTTCAATGAGTATTTGATTTATAGTCAAAATCATTAATGCATAGAATAAATCTCATTTATTATCGAGGTCTTTATGAAAATCTGAGTTAGATTTGCCTCAAAACAGCCCACGTTTAAAATCCTGTAATGTGTTTTATATATCACTAAGAAATAAAGGTTTACAAAATATATGGTGTTGTTAATTTTCATACTGGTTTTAACGAAACCGGGTTTAATAAATAATTACTTGGTGTTATTGATCTCTAATATTATTGTTTTATTCTCCAACGTATTAAAATCAATCCTATGAATGATTTTATAAAGAAACCAATTAAAATACAATTAAAATGAGCGTAATCTTTTTATATGCGTTCTTATCTAATTTAATTAGTCTTTCTAATTTAATATATTTCGTTACATTAAAATTTGAATACGTATGCCCGGAGTGTACATATTTTGCTAGTATTACTAATTCAAATATTTACAATTAAAATAGTCTGAAAGCTTTGGTTTCTTTGTTAATGGTATATCAACATTTGTGGGTTATTCAATGCCAAAACCATCCTTGTAGAAGAATAGCAGTGGTAATATTTAATGGAAAATGAGGAAATGAGGGGGCGAATAGTATGGGTACTTTAGCTTTGGTTAGGCAACCAAACTAGGAGAATGAAAACTCTGAATTCAGAGCAGCTCTACTCCGCTTGAAAATTGACCTTGTGTCGCATCCTAACCCTGCGGGATGGTTTGGGTAAATAGTAGGACAGACTGGGCTCATTAACCTTGGTACGGTAACCGGAGCAAGAAAACTCTGAATTCAAACCTGTTAAAATCCACTTAAGAAATTGGCTGTTTCGTATCCTGCTCGTAGCGAAAGGGTTGGGTAAATAAATACATATATAATTGGAGACCAAGGAGACACCCGTTGTTTTATTGTTATCGTCGTAATAAATAGACACAGCGATACGAGTTCAAATCCTGGATGAGGCTTTTATAATACCCAGAGAACTAATAGCCTTTGGAAAGGTATAAATCCAACTATTCTCCGTCCACCTATGGGTAAATAGTAGAACAGAGTGGGCTTTTTTTTAACTTGGTATGGCAACCATGTAGAAGGAAAACTCTGAATTCAAACCTATTAAACTCCATTTCAGAAATTGACCTTGTGTCATAGTTTGCGCATGTGGAGGAATTAGTAAATACATATGCACAAATATATAGGGTAGTTTAACTATGAGTTATCTTCAAAATAAGAATTTTTCAGCTTTTTTTTAAATGCTCCCTTCAAATTAGTAGTAGGAATCAGATTCGCCCACTCTTTTCGGAAAAATAAACTTGTTTTTCAACTGAATTCTAAGATAAATTGATAAATTCAATTCATTGTTAAAAAAAGGTCATGTTTATTGAAAAATTCCCTAAATAATTTATTGTAAAGGAAAAGTATTTCTGAATTCAGATAGAAAACATACTTCGAAAAAAGCAGTTCAAAAATGTGTACGAGACTGGCTTCTGTTGATGATTTGAAGGAAGCATTCTTTTAAAAACAAAATAGCTGAAAATTTTGGGAGTGCGTATCTTGAAGATTACTTAACTTTTTATGATTTGATAGGTAGAATGAAATAACGAACCTTTCCAACGTATACGTAATTAGAGTCCAGGTAAAAATACTGAAGCGGGTTTTTCAGCATCACTTCGTAGGATTTGTCTTTCTTCCAGCTTGTAGCATTCTGCTCGGTTCCAAAGGATGAGTTGCTAATTGTAGAAGCAGAACAATTTCCAATATACATATTTTTAGTATAGAGCACACCTGAAAAAAAAAAGAAATTTATATTTCATTAACTTGACAAGTATTGATCAGGTTATGAATGAAAGGATCATGTATAGAAAAGAAAGAAAGAAAGAAAATAGTAAGAGGGAAAGAGTATTATAGTAGAAAGAAAGACAGAAAGAAAGACAGAAAGAAAGAAAGAAAGACAATAGTAAGAGGGAAAGAGTATTATAGTCGAAAGAAAGAAAGAAAGTAGAAGGAGGGAGAGAATATCATAGGCAAAAGAAAGAAAGAAAGAATGAATGAATGAAAATAGCAAGAAAGAAAGAGTATTATAGTAGAAAGAAAGAAAGAAAGAAAGATTATATTATAGATAAGTTAAGCGAGAGCAGTTGAAACGTCCACATCCATTTCTATCTATTGTCCAACTTATTTCCCGGATTCACAGCCAGGGTAATGTGAGGAGGAAGACTTCATGAAGTGAATAAAACTATGTGTGCATACCACAAAAGAATTATCCGTGTTATTCGTCCTAACGAAACAGCGCGGTGGGTCGACCATGGAAGAAGAAGCAACAAGTAAAGAAAAGAGAGGAGATGGGTATCGTCTGAAGAAGAGAGCGATACAACAACTAGACATATAATTTTTATGGACATTCATCGGAAATATGTTTTGTATGAAACTTAATTCTAACCTGTGTTGTAATCGTGTATCTCTGACAAGGCAGCTGACATCGATCTCTCGATTCCACCCGGTCGATAATCAATTCTTAGAAATCGGTTTTTTTCGTCGTACCATACCTGAAAAATTAAAAACGTTTCGTTAAAGTAGCGATAAAATGGGCCGTTACACAGTGTATCAAGTGGTAAGGGATACCTGTCATGTTTCTTTCTAAATAAAATAGGAAAACAAGAAAATCAATTAGATAGAATTTTTAAAAACGAGGAAAATAATCAAGTTTTTAAAAAAACACCACCACCCCCGTCGACAGGCGCGATAGAATACACCGGCTGCATCTCTGCAGAAGGGGTAAGGCTCCCCCAATGGGTCCACCTCTTAGCTGTGGGAGGCGACCCGTGATGTTTAAGGATGGAACCCTGGTGGCTGAGCACTCCACTTTGGTCCTTACTTAGGCTAGACGGGTGGTCGGAGAGGCCCACTCCGATCAATCGGTTGAACACATCCAGCCCTACCACCTATATCATTGCCCCAATCCTATTGCTTTTATGGAAAGTCCCAACCCTTTTTATCATATAGGTGCTAGAAGGCGGTGACTGAGGGTATCCTGGGGATGACATTAAACTCTATCTGATGGTGAGGTTCCAGATCTGAGGAAGGTGGAGCACCCATTCATCCCCATTGCTCCCAGTTCCACTCTGACCTGGAGTGGTAGTACCTGTTAGGGTCCCATCTATGGGTTAAATAGGAAAATGTGTTTATAAAAATTGAGTATCCATTAAGAATGAAATTATTTCAAAATTTGCCGGCATTAAATGACCCACTGAGTTTGATATGCCGTAAAACAAAACAACCCAAACCAAACCTTAAAAATATTGGAATATTTTGATATATAAGCTGTGCTGCGATCCGCCACTTAAATTTATAGACTTAGCGAGGTCACGTAGTTTAAACCTCAGCCAATCAACAGCCCGAATTCGTGGTTGGTTAACTACTTAATCGCTGATACTGACAGACGACCATTTGCAATCATTGACGAAGGACTTGCAAAATTAAGGAACACTAAGGAGCAACCAAAGGATCCTTCACAAAGATCGCGCTCTGCTTAACACAAAGGAGATTGTTTTTGCATCTGAGGTGGATTACACACCTACCATCAGCTCCTCACTTTACCACACAGATCCCTGAGCTACTCATACGCTGAGTTGGCGAGGGCTGGTATCGAACCAAGAATCTTTCGATTCCTAGTCTAGTGCTCCACCGACTAAGCTAAACCGGCCCTATAACCTCTTATGTACATAATATAAATAATAGAAGAACAACATAACTATAAAATATGTATTTAATTACAAATAAAATTAGAAACATTACAGGACGGGAATAAAGACAAACGAAAGATTATTACTTATCCGCAATAATCGTTTTTCTAAGAAAAATACGGAATCGCTTGAAACCCATAACGTGCATCGGGTCAATCTATGATTGTAAGTTCTTCAATCTAAGCAGCATGCTACCTCTATCTATATCTAATGGAGATCGCCCATTTTCTTTCTCTGGCGATCAGTTTTCCAACTCTAGCGTCGACAGCGACACTTTATTAATACACTAGAATGGGTTATCCAGCGTCACCTGGGTAGAGAGTATATTACAAATAACAATATAGTATAAAATTGTAAATTTTTCAATAATTTACAATTTTTTAGAAATAAGATATAAATTAGGATGTTGTCAGTACAGTAGAATTCAATGCTATTACTACGTAAATTTTAATTCTGAAATATCTTTGAATATGAATCAAATCCTCATAATTTTTTGCACAAAAGCTAGCTTCTGTGATAATAAATGTGTATATATATTTACTTTTTCGGTAATTATTTTATTTCCGTAGATTTAGCCGGACATACATACATACATACTTACAACTGCCCTTTATATATGTATAGATGACACAAAATCATTATAAATATTGAGTGAGAAAAGAAATAAAACGTTGCACTTTCACTTACATCAGAAATCTTTACATATTCGTCGTACACAGTTTCTTGTCTGTATGAAAAGTATGCCGGTAGCTTTGGAATCTTTTTGCTTCCTTTGCGTCCTTTGCATATCACACCTGATGGAGGCTGAAAATAATAGAAAACGAAGCCAAGTAAACATAAATAATAAATTATGAAATAAATCATTGTATGTTATAACTGCTGAAAACATTTCCCCAAATGTGATATTAACATATACATTAAACAAATATAATATTCGATTTTGTCTTGATCAAGAGGTGATAGCACACACGGCCCAACCCAGACAACGTGGTAATTTAGTACAGTGACGATCGAATATCAAAATAACTGTATACTATTTTTAAATTAAAAAGTGGACAGACTTTAAACCACTCTGAAAATAAAATTATTGTCTCCTATTTAGTATATTAAATGCAGAAAAAAATCGAAACTTATTTTATTAAAGGGATTTTTGTTTTAAATTTGTTTATAAGGTAAATAAAAAATGACAGCACTTATTACAATAAAATAACATTAAAATCCTACTTCGGCCATTGTTAGACGTTTCTAGATAAAGCTGGTGACGTTTTAGCTAGAAACGCCTAACAATGGCCGAAGTAAGATTTTAGTGTTATTTTATTATAAATTTGATTTTAAGCAATACAACCAGAACAGAAATAACTTACACACCTCAAACACCGATACAGGATCGACTTTAAGTCTTGGGTAAAATGTATAGTATTCGCAATTATATTTTTCAATGCTGGACGAATTGATATTTTCTTGTAGAATAAATCTCACTGGCTTCTGGGAAGGGCCACCTGCTGTCTTCCATGTTGGAACTGAAAATACACAACGTAGTCAAATCAAAACACATCGTCTAATAGTATTGTAATTTAATTGCGAGGAAGGCATTTTAATCCCCATTCTCCAAGGACCAATATTAGTATTAGTATATCTGTGATATACCGTCATTATTTGTGCATAAGAAGGACTATTTTTACAGATCTTTCAGCCCGAAAGTTAGAGGTGCGTATTATACACAAGAACTATATAACGTCATTAATTATGCATAAGACGTACTATTTTTACAGATTTTTTAGCCACAAAATTACTAGTGCGTATTGTATACGAAAATTAAATAATTAAAGTTTTTGCTGCCCATGTGCCTCACCATATTCAGGACGGGGTGGCCGAAAGTAAGTTATTACTATAGTCCAAAACTGTCTCTTCAAAACTCTATGTTACCTCAACAAATTTTGCTACTCAGACTCAAATCCTTGAAGATCAAGGGATATTTTATTTATCTAATTAACTGGCTGTAATTACAAGTATAATAAAAATTCAACATCAACCTGACTTGAATTTAAGTACCCCAATTTAGACATGCCAAATGAATATGAAATATAGGAAATACCGGATTCTTGATGAATTGTACGATTCTCAGAGACTCAACCAATTCAAAAACTATAAGAAATTTAATTTACACAAAATTGTACCCACATATAAAGTCAAACACCGATGTTTATATCATATCATGTAAAGATTGAGATAAAGATATGTCGGTGAGATTCCAAATCTGTCCTCCATTAAACAACGACCGGGAATTTTTACTAATCTTAGGTAGACTTGTTCTAAAAAGCTACAATATATCGAGTTTATATATATTGTATATACAAAGTATACTCGGTGTGCGATCTACTTAATCCTAACCCTAATTGGCTTCATTTTAATTTCTTTTAATAATAATTTTCCATTTTTATTGTCTATTTTTTGTTGCTGTAAATTTGATTTGCCTAGGAATTTAATAAATCATTTTCAGATTTGTATAATTTTATTTTTTAAATAAATCTATAAAAATATAATGTTTTATTCAAGCCATGATAAACAAATGATATATTTAAATCACATACTAAAATAAAATATAACTTTTGTAGATCACATTGGTATATAGAGTGCATAGAAAAGTAGCACTGTATACTCAGTACACATATAGATAAATACTTTTACAATAATTTATGTTGTGGTTTAGATCAGTTGGTAGAGAAACCACTTAGGAACTACAAGATTCCGGTTTCGATTCCGGCGTGTGCCAATTCAGCACATCAGTATCACAGCTTGCACTTGTGCGGTAAAGTGGGGAGCTGATGGTAAGTGTACTGCTTCACCTCAAACGCAAAAATAATTTCCCCTGTCTAGATCTAGTAAAAGGGGAATAGACTCCTTCGTCGTCTAGCTAATACTGACAATCTACCGATTTGTTCATTTTGATCTGGCCATTTTTAAAATATCTAACAAAACGTTAAAGTGTGGGCACAGTTGATTATTTTAGTCTAGTCATTTTAAGAAAAGTTCACAATACGTAAAAGTGTCGGCACACTTGATTATTTTGACATGGTCATTTTAGAAATAGTTCCCAATACGTACAAGTGTCGGCTCAGTTGATCAATTTGACCTGGTTATTTCAAAAATAGTTAATAAGACGTAAAAGTGTGGGTACAATTATCCTAAATGCTAAACTGACGCAAAGTGACTTGTTCTGAGGGATTTACCTGTAAAGTACATATGACTTTCAAGTGTGTCAGAGATTTTAGAACACCAATGCTGAACTTGAATTCCTCTGATTTCTGCATTACCAACAACCTGTAAAAAGAAAATGATTCATGTTTTTTTAAATCATCAAATACCAGATATAATTAGATTTTATCAGAGAGAAAATAAAAGCAAATGTAAGTTAGATTTATTGAAATGTTAAAGTGTTCGGAAAGTAACGACGTTTTACTGGAGGGGGTATGAAGACAAATGTAAGTTAAATTTAATGAAATATCAAGGTGTTCGGAAAGTAACAACGTTTTATTAGTATGTATATAAACAAATTATAATAATACATATGTCCCATGAAAAAACAGTGTAATGAAGAAATGCCAAATAATGGTTAGAAAAGACTTACTGTGACTTCCATGTTTTGTTTTGTTTTGTTTTTTGTTTTGTTTTTGTTTTTGTTTTTGTTTTTAAGGTACCATGCTGAGGGTACAATGATCTGGAGTGATGGCCGGAGG
>CM042142.1:89108760-89161260 GCA_023376005.1 Doryteuthis pealeii | reverse complement strand
TGACTGTTCCCTTTTAAAATCTCCCTGACATTTGTAAATGAATGAAATAAAATAAAATGACCCTTTGAAAAAATCTAAGGAGTTTTAGCAAGCAAAGATCTGGTAACGGAAGGATAACAATGCGTGATTTTCAGCCGAAAGGAAAGGTTTGAGTATCTAGGTGTGGGCATTCTGACCAGATGAAAGTGTGGTCATGAAATGTGTCTGGGTATTGTTTTGGATAAGTCGTGGCCACATAGAAGTTGTGGAATGTTATATAACGAGTTCGAATGTTGATCGGATACAGAGTATGACTGAAAGTCGAACCGAAGACAACTCCATGTATGCAATGCTAACCTCTTCGACTCTCTCTTACCCTCCACAATTGTCGCAATTTGGAGAATAAAGATATAAGATATATATTTTTATACAAATTTTCATCGTTCTTTCTCAATTACAGTCGCAATGTGCAACCTGATACGAAGAAGTATACTACATGTGAACATTTAAGATTCGTGTCTAATTTGACTTTACAAGTATCAAATATTTTATTGAACACTTTGTTTCATACCTTACATTCTTTTCTTCTTCATTTTTATTATCTATTAATAATGGAGATACGGTCTCTATTTGTCTGTAAAGGAAACTACGTCACAGCTTATGTCACATTACCCAAAATCGTCAATACATAGAATAAAGAACAACCTTGTGTTATATACAGTCAGAATTTGAGCATGCAACCTTAGACGATCCTTATTGTTTTTTAAAACAAGTTTTAATAAATACATGCCCGGTATTATATATTTATACATGGTTTGTTTTATTTTAATATATATGTAAAGTTAGCAGAACTAAGTTTCCATTTCAAATAGTTTTTTGGGTTTTTTTTTGTTTTGTTTTTTTTTTTTTGTTTTTTTACTCCTTTAATACATTTGAGGATTTTACTTACGTATGATACAAACTCTCTGGCATTGAATTTTTAATTCCCACCTCCTCAGGCAACATCTTTCAAAAATTAACTTTTACACCGCCCGGGGGGGGGGTTCTTTTTTGTGCTAGTAATATTCATGAATTTTTGTTAATGATTTATCTCGGCTTTGAGTTATCTTTGCCATTCAACCTCGTGTGGTATTTTTTTTCTCATTCATACAAATCCACCGTTCTCTGACGCTAGAATCTGGGTATAATTCTTTTGCCACGGTGTTCACTGGTCTCTAGACTGGCAATGGAATATTCATTTTTTATGAAATTGATATGTAACAACACATACATATAAACAGGAATAAGGTACTCACGCGAGGGCGTTCCAATACACTTTGCGTAAAGACTCACAGGAAGTAAACAGAGGAGCCATAATAAACCAATCTTTTTTCCTGTAAAGAGAAAATTAGGCATGCGTAGTAGCAAAGTGATCTTAATATTAGTAAGTCTGTTTTTATTTTTGTTTTTGTTTGTTTTTCGTTGCTATTTATTTATTTATTTATTGTACATAGCATCAATTTAGATTTAGTAAAACTTTTGTATTACTCAACAAATCCTATCATAATGGAAACAAATAGAAATATCCTGTCCATGACCGGATTAAAAGGATTTTAAGAACACCATGTAGTGAAAGAGGAAAATAATTCATCAAATTCATCATCAATTTTTTTAAATTCGTGAAGAATTCGTGTATTGCAATGTTCGTTTATCTAAGGAATTGTTGTTATTTTTGTTGTGTTTTTTTTTGTTGTTTTTTACATTTAAAATGTGACACTGAACACGTGAGTTTTAGGAAAGAATTTTATTTTTCTAGGATTTTTTTTTTTTTTTTTTTTTTTTTACATATGACAAAAAGTTTTTAATTGCTTGCAGTCATAAAAATGTATTCATTTAACTTATTTTCTCATTTACCCGTAAAAATATAACAATAAAAAAAGCTAAGAATTAAACACCAGTCCTTATTTGCAGGTGGAAAAATTCGCGTATTTATTCAATTGAAAATTATTCGTTTATTCTATGAATAGTTTATTTCTTTTTAAAAAATACATTTTTTTAGTTTCACTGATTAAAAATTAATGTATTTTTGTTCTAAGTTTGTTGAGTTACAGTGGAAAAAAGTAATCGTTTTTACATGCTTTTTGTATTTACTTATGAAGAACTGTAAAGAATTCCACAAACTGATTGATTTTAAATTATTCAAGTATATCCTTTAATAAGTAAAAATCAAAAGCTAAATTTTTACTGAACGAAAGCTCTGAGAAAAAGATGTAAAACAAAATTAATCTTTCCATGTCATATTCATGGATGAGTGACGTAAGTGTTGTGATGTTAGTCCAACAGTAAAAAAGAAGTCAAGTCGAGATAGGGTAAAATAAGACAAGTGTATTTACAATAATGGTACAGGAACGACTAGCTTGTCGTTAACGGTAACAGTACAACCTTTTCACTCGGTGTCTCACTATTTATAGTGAGAACCGGTGTATATTCTCCACTATATGAACGGCCGGTACAACAGTAAGATACACAAAAACAAATTCAACTAACATCTATTTTCAAAACATTATCAAATAATGCAGCATTAGCAGAAAAGTTTAGGGAGATTTATGAAACTGAATTCAAGTACCGTCGGCGGGCCTGATAAAATGCCTTTGCGGTCCGGATCCGGCTCGCGGGCCGTAGTTTGGTGACCCCTGGTATAGATTATGATTCTGTATGTCTGTAACCCAAACCACCGTCGTTACATTCTCCATACCTATATTTTTTATTTACATCTCAGCTATTAAAGAAAGTGTTTTATATTATCATTAATGTTGGTCTAATCAACACAATAATAATATGCAATTGTATTTATCTCCCAACCAAATAGCAATTTACAGTGTGAATGAGAAAGTTAATTTGTATATTGATTTTTTTAAAATCATTTTAATAAATATGTGTTTGGTATAATTGATTTCTAATTGTTTTGTTTTATTAAATATGGGCAAAAATCCCGTCGATGAAACTTAAAAGAAATCCATTAACAAAAATATATGACTGTAGTTTTATTCTTTACAGTCTATTTTAGTTAAATTAGGAAAATTTAGCAATGAAGGCCGGGAATGGTGGAAAGAGCTAGTGTCTAAGTGGACCCAGCTTCGTTTATCTGTCTTAATCTTTTGTTGTGGATGTGAGAAAACATTGTGGCACTATTGAAATCAAAATTGTGTAAAGTTTTGGGTGTGTGTTGAACGATTCCATTATTCAAATTTGCTTGCGTTCATATATGCATCTCTTGAGCTTTCTAGAAATCCTACGTATTTTTTATCGCAGTCTTTGCATGCAATAATATAAACGCCGACATCAGACTTTATGGTTCGAATATACCTCCTCAGTTTCAAATCTTATTATAATGGAGATTATGTGTCTGTCTGTCAGGAGCCGAAACTACATCCCCACCAACGTCACACTTCGCTTATTTACGTTATATTCTCAATGATAATTAAATAATCACTATTTAATCTTAATTTGCGTCTTATTCATTAACAATGTCTCTATTAAAGTCTAGGTGAGTTAGATTTGCCTCAAAACCGCCTATACTATTAATGTGTTTAAAATCTTGTAATGTGTGTTATATAACATTACGACATAAATATTTATATAGTATATGGTTTGAATAATTTGCATACCAGTTTTAATAAAACCATGTTTAATAAATAATTACTCGGTTTTATTGATTTCTAATATTATTGTTTTATTCTCAAACGTATTAAAAGCAATCCTATGAAAAATTTATATTGAAATCAGAATAAAGTAAAAATAAGCGTAATCTTTTTTTGTATTCGTATTTAATTTCATTAGTCTTTCTAATTCATTATAGTATTCAATTGTATTAAAACTTAAATGTTTGTTCCCAGGGGGCGCAATTTTTTGGCTAGTAAGTTTAACGTAATGATTCTAAATAATACTAAATGCTATTTTTATCTATTCATTTATTCATTCTTTGTGTTTTGTCCATTATTATTATTATTCATATTTACTCTCACTTTAAGCAACCCAATGTATAATTAAATATAGAAATCAATTAAAATAATATTAAAATAAGCGTAATTTTTTATATAAATTCTTATGATAAAGAAGATGACTTACCTGGGAATAAAATATCGAGTTAATCGCAATATTGACGGTCTATACAAGTATTAACCATTCTACAACATCGTGTTTGACATTTAACTTTCAAAGACGCAATCAATTGCATAGCGTTCAACTTCACTGCGAAACTATTTTCAACGGTCATAAGTGCATTTTACACTTCCCCAATTGCCTGTAATTAATCTAATGACTAATTCATTGCAATTAACCCTGAAGATCCTATATGGTGAAACTTGAGTTGGTTATTACTATATACACCTTAATACTATATACATTATTATTTAGTTTTGTTAGTCTTTCTGGTCTGATATAATATTTTGTTACACTAAAACTTAGATATTTTGCTAGTTTTAATAAAATCTGCATAATCTTAAAATTCAAACATAATTGATAGGACAAGGACAAGGGTGTCAAACTAAAGGACTCAAAAGGGACTAAAGGTGAGATCAGATATTTTGATTTCTAACAGTTAGAAAGCTAATCTTCAATACAACTGATAGGCGGCTTTTCTTTTTTAATCAAAATAACCACGCAGATAATAATAAGTGGAATATGTGACTTAGTACAAAACAGGGGGAAAACTTTTTCGGTAATTTCGTTTTTCCGGTTAAATCCTACTTGACAGACATAAAACCCACCATCGTATGCCACTCCGCCGAAAGAAAAAAATACCAAAAAGCAGGGAATTAACTGTATTTAATGAACATTTTCAGTGTTGGTATATTAATGAATAAACAATATAATGCACCAGTCATTTTATTTGAAAACTCGTACATTTTTTTCAGTTCAGTTAACGTTGAACTACGTATCTTTGAGGCGTAACACAGATTTACAAACATACGTGGTTCAAAGTTAATTGACCTGAAAAAATGTAAAAGTTTTCAAATAAAATAACTGGTGCATTATATTGTTTATTCATTAATATATCAACACTCAAAATTTCATTAAATTCGGTTAATTCCTTGATTTTTAATATTTATTTTCTTTTGGCGGGGTGACATACAATGGTGGAATTTAGGTCCGTTAAGTAGGAATTAACCGTTTTTCCTTTTTGTAAATTCAATTTTTTCCGTTTTCACTTTTGATAAATTCCTTTTTTTTTTCCAGTTTATTGTATTTCATTAGTAAATTTCAATAAGTAAAGTTGTCGGTGTTGGCCTAAACTCGGTATCAGCCAGACAGCAAGGGAGTCTATCCCCTTTTCACTAGCGCTAGACCAAGGGGATTGTTTTGGCATTTGAGGTGTAGCGCCACACCCACCATCAGCTCCTCACTTTACCGCACAGATCCCTGTGCTACTCATACACTGAGTTGACGAGAGCCGGTATCGAACCAGGAAACTTGTGGTTACTAGTCAGACGCTCTACCAACTATTGTACTATAAATACATTGATGCCTTGACTTGCGAGTGCTTTAACTTACGAGTTTTCCGAGTTATTTTTATTTATTTATTTTTATTTATATGTATGTATTTTTGATATTATGAACTTTGAATTGAAAAATGTTTGATAAGCCGTCTATACATTTTGAATGAGAATACGTTTCGGCATGATGCAATGGTTATCAAGCTAGTCGGGCATATCAGTTACTACTGGGCAATGAGTTTGTGTCTCACAAAATGTCCCATAAATGCGAACTTGGGCTAAATATAAGATGCGATGAGGTGCGTGAACCATAAAAAGAGATCGGTGTTCAAACCTGGCCAGGTTCCAACTGGTGTTTTTGTTTGTTTTTTGTTTTTTTAACAAAAACAAGTGATATATAGATGAATATGCCCTCTTTAAAATGAATGACAAAAAATGATTATTACAATAACACACACACACACACACACACACACAACATACATTCATATATATATATATATATATATATATATATATATATATATATATATATATATATATATATTACCGAAAGTAAAACAATTCGGCAAGTGAGTTGAATACGGGATGAATTTATGAAATAATGAAATATTATGAACAATTCATTCTCTTCTTATATGAGTCCCCTTCATATATGTATATGCTGATGGCATATATATATATATATATATATATATATATAATATATATATTTGTGTGTGTGTGCACATATACATGTATATATACATAACTATATATATATGTATATATATATATGTATAATAATAATAATAATAATAATAGATAGATAGATAGATAGATAGATAGATAGAGTACAAATGTGGGGACGACTGGGCCAGGAAGTTGATTTTTGTTGTTATCGCCATTACTCATGGCAGCCAATAACAGCAGATGCAATATATGGACAAACAGTAAAACAATGAAAACAAAGATGCGAAGAAAAACAATTATATGAAACTTCAAACGTCAAATTAGAGAGGTTGCACATGAAAAGACTTGAACATGGTTAAGTAGAGGGAACCCCAAGAGAGAAACTTAATCGCTAATAATTGCTGTACAAAATAATGCCATAAGAACATTATATCAAAGTAAAAATTGATCAGATACAACAAAACAGTAAATGTAGACTGTGTGGTGACAGAGATGAGACCATAAACCATGTATTAAGCGAATGTAGCAAATTAGCACAATGGAAATACAAAGCTAGGCACGATTGGGCTGGAAAGGCGATCCACTGAGAATTATGCAAAAAAACTAAATGTTGGCCATACAACAAAATGGTATATGCATAAACCAGAATCTGTTCTTCAGTATGAAACGCATAAAATTATATGCAGATGATGGATCCCTTTATCCCAGCCAGGAGACCAGACCTAGTATTAATTAACAAAAAAAAGAGAACTTGTTAACTGATAGACTTTGAAGTTCCAGCAGATCACAGGGTGAAGATGAAGGAAAACGAAAAGATAGCCAAATACCTGGACCTTGCCAGAGAATTGAAATAGCTGAGGAGTATGAGGGTGAAAGTGATACCAATTGTAGTATCTCAGTACTCAATACTCAGAAGAGTCCTGGAGACCTGAGGAAACTTGTTGTCACTCAGACTCCAATGTAAGACCATCAGCTAACGCCGGTGTGAAAAATTATTAATAATAATAATAATAATAATAATAATAATAATAATAATAAAAAAAACAAAAAGATAGAAAAATATATGTACCTTGCCAGAGAACTAAAAAAAACTCTGGGACATGAGCGTGAATGAAATACCAATCGTAGCTGGAGCCCTTGGAACGGTCCCCAAGGGTTTGAAGACAGGATGAATTGGAAATCAGAGGCAGAATCGAAACCATCCAAACAACAGCATTGCTGGGATCAGCAAGAATACTCAAAAGAGTTCTGGAGATCTGAGGAAACTTGCTGTCTCTCAGACTTCAGTGAATGACCACTAGCTGGCTTAAGGGGATCGCAGGGGATGAAATGATATCCAACGCCGACCAGAAGACAAAACTTATTGTTAATTAAGAAGAGAAAGAACTCATCACATAATGGGTTTTGCCGTTCTAGTGTAGTGAAAAAAGAAAGCACAAATACTCGGATCATGCCAGAGGGCTGAGAAATCTATGGAACATAAAGGTGATGGGGATAACAATTGTAATTGATGCCCTTGGAAAGGTCCTTATGGGTTTGGATAAAAGACTGGAGGAATTGGATTCAGAGAAGAATTGAAATCATCCAAATAACAGTATTATTAAGATCGACTAGAATACTCAGAAGAGTCCTGTAGACCTGAGGAGACTTGTTTTCACTCAGTCCCCTGTGAAAGACCACTAACTAAAGCTGGTGTGAAAAACTCGAATAATAATAATAATAATAATAATAATAATAATAATAATCGTCTACGACAGGTGTGAAGAACTCGTAAAAATAATAATTACTTGATAAATCAATTTAATAAATAAACAATATTTCTTCTTTTTTTTTTTCAATATTATTAGCAAGACAACAAAATATATAACCTACCCATTTCGAAGATCTGCGTCGGGAATTCACACAAAGGTGAGTGAGATTAGGATATGATAATTAATCATGTGACGCAAGGGTGAAGTCCACACTAGAATAATAAACAAATACAACAAGTACACAAAGGTACGTACACGGGCGAACACTCGCATATTCATTTACGAATGCCAACACTCATACCAGGGGTCACCAAACTACGGCCCGCAGGTCGAATCCGATCCGCAAAGGCATTTTATCAGGCCCGCCAACAGTACTTGAATTTGTAATGTTTTTGATAATGTTTTGAAAATAAATATGTTGGTTAAATTTGTTTTCGTGCATCTTACACGACTCATTCATGAATATAACATGGAAAGATAAATTTTGTTTTACATCTTTTTCTCAGAGCTTTCGTTCTGGCTAGCAAGTATTGAACACAATAATAATGTGGCCCGCACTCGTTATTTTTTCAATTATCCGGCCCACCGCGAAATAAGTTTGGTGACCTCTGACTTATACAAATGAGTGGATGCTAAAAGATTCTCGCTCCATTTTAGAATAAGGATGGGGACGCGTGGTGAAATGGTCACGACGAGACGGGTTCAAATCCTAGATGCAGCTGTTTTCATTTTACATAGTGCTAATACTCTTGGGAAAGGTACGAATCTAACTGTTCTTTCTCGAGCTATGTGTAAATATTAGGACAGACTGGGTTCTTTAACCTTGATATAGGAACTGGTCTAGGAGAAGGAAAACTTTGAATTCACAGCAAAGAGGCTTTCTTTTCGTTAGTCAAAACTACTTTGAGAGCTCCATATATAATACAATACAAATGCTGAAAAGAATTAGGATCTCACGTTCTTACTTATATATATATATATATATATATATATATATATATATATATATATATACGCGCGCGCGCGCATATATATTTTACTAATAATACGTAAGTAAAAGTAAGTAAAGTCGTCGGGTGACCTAAAGTCGGTATCAGCCAATCAGCGAGGGAGTCTATCCCCTTTTGACTAGCGCTAGACCAAGGAGATTGTTTTTGCGTCTGCGCCTTACTTTACCGCACAGGTCCCTGTGCTACTCATACGCTGAGTTGGCGAGGGTCGGTATCGAACTAGGAACCTTGTGGTTTCTAACCGAACACTCTACCAACTAAGCTAACCCGGTCCTGAAAAGCCTCATAAATAGCAGTAGATAGATAGAAATACAAGTGAAGCATACTTTATATATATATATATATATATATATATATATATGTGTGTGTGTGTGTGTGTGTGTGTGTGTGTGTGTATGTATGTATGTGTGTATGTATGTGTGTGTGTGTGCGTGTGTGTGTAGGTGTATATATATGTGCATATATATATAGGCACATATATGGATATACACACAACTTCTAAAAAGACCTTCTCACACACACACACACACACACACACACACACATACACACATATATATATATATATATATATATATATATATATATATATATATATAAGAACATTTCAAACAAATTCAACTCAAAGAAGTTTTGTTTTCACTGAACAGATGGACTCGCCACTTCTAACTCACTTATCTGTCCGGATTATAGTTGCTTGTCTATATATATATATAGTATGAATAAAAAGTAATAAGACAAACAGGAATATTTCTTATGTTATTTATTCTCAACTAGTTTCGACCTTAGGTCATCGTCAGGAGAAAATTTATTGTTTGAAGAAATTGTTTTTATAGAGTTTTTTTTAAAAGGGAGCATTATAAAAGAAGTATAGAAGTTGAAATATTTTTGAGGATTTGACATGTTATTAAAATCCGGATAGAGGTGTGTGTTAGTAGTAGCATGTCCATCTGTTCCGTGCAAAAAACCTCTTTGAGGTGGCTTCTTTTTTAATGCTCTTACATATATGAGGGAGGATTCTTGGGAGTTGTGTGTTATAATATATATATATATATATATATATATATATATATGTAGCGTGGATATGGAATCAACAGGGCCTGGTCACTGACTGTTTCTCAACTCGTTAACTCTACCTTAACTTATATATATATATATATATATATATATATATATATATATATATATATAAAATAAATTATGGTTATCACTAGCTCCCTTGTTGAGTTAGTGTTGGACCAATTTTTTTTTTTTTTTTGCAATATTATTAGTAGAGTGCACAATTTCGTTCTCTGACGAATGCATAACTGAAACCTCGTGTCATAGAAATTGACATGTAGTATATATATATATATTAGAATTTGAACAAAGTTTATACTGCAATAATAGTATAAACTTTTGACAAAAATCCTATGTGCAAACAGCAGACAAGAAGCTACTTCGAACGATAAGGTAGAAACTAGGTGTTGTAATTAGTAATTTTCTTCCATGTTTAAAACTAACCATTTTAATAGAACCTCATACATGTTCTCTGCAGATGATCAAATAATTCAATGTCGAACTATGAAATTTTGAATGTATTTTTATTGGACTCGGTTTCTTCTTCTTCTTCTTCTTCTTCTTCTTCTCTTCTTCTTCTTCTTCTTCTCTTCTTCTACGAGGGTAATCCCAAAAGTAAGGTTTCCAAAGTGCTTGGGGATGTCGGGAAACTCTTTATGCCACTGTGGACAACACTGTTATGTTTGTTGTTTATGCACTTGCGTTGGCCTCTGTGCACACCTTTCTGACACACTCTGTCTTGGTTTGACAGTCATTTCTGATGGAGCTCCCGATTGACGCTACCACCAAGCGGGAATTTCGTTCACTTACTCGGTTTTTGAACTCAAAAGAAATTAAATCGATTGAAATCCATCGCTAATTAATGGAAGTGTATGGTGAGTCGTGCATGGTTGTCAAAAACGTCTGCAAGTGATGTAGGGAGTTTGTAACGTGATAACACTAATCTGTTTCAATCGAACATAGAGAAAAGGGGAAAAGAAGAAAAGAAAGAAAAAAGAGTGAGAGGAGTTAAATCAAGGTTATACTTTTTTACATATTGAACTATTTTACAATAACTCTTAAGTAAGCATATCATACGTTGTAATAATCATATTATTATACTGTGGTATATCCACAGGTCCCACTAGTTTCTATTAAAATAACTTTTGAAATAAAAAATTTTTGGCATTTTTCAAGCACACAATGATGCTAAAATAAAAGTTGTGCAATCCAGTAATGAAGAAAGTCAGGGCTCAAAACGAGAATTTACTTTAATGGAAATATTCTTTATCATATATTATATGTAAAGTTGTAGTTCCTATCTGTTTGTTCATGAACTCCTCCTAGTGTTTTGGAAATAGACTACCATAACCATATATATTCTGAAACTACATTACCTAAGGTATTTGAATAAGTATATCTATGGGGTTACAAGAGGTTTTGTGTTTTAGGTTTAAAAGATGGCTGTGGTTATTCTTGGTGTGTGTTCTTAGGATTTGCTTTTTAACCCCATTTTATTTGGTGGTCGCACTGAAAAAGGAAGGAATTCAAGGAACGAAAAAGACAAATACAAAAGGTGGTTTTATGATTTAGGCTTTATTCATCAGTCATAGCCACCATGTGGCAAGGCAATATCTCCCTGGCCAGTTGTAGTGACAAGACACAGTTAAGGCCTAAACTCAAATGGCCAAGAGATCATCTTTGAGGCCAGAAGGGGGGTCCCTTTTCCCCGCACATGGAGGGTTCTTCCGTTGAAGGCTCATGGAAGTTTGCTTTTTTAAAAATTTATCTTAATCCCCATATATTTCATTTTGATCAGTGAGGGTCCTTGGGGGGAAATAAACCGTCACTGATTTTTTTTCCCTTTGATTTATATGAAATTTAAACTATAGGGTAATTCCATGTCAAATCATCCAGGCCATGTCACCCACTCCCTTTAATTTTTGTGGATAATGATAAAGTTAGCCAATCCCCAAAATTTGAGCTTCTAATTCAAAAACTTGGCGGAGTTATGTTGATTTTTAGCTGTCTAAATTTGAACATTATTTGTACCAAAAAGATAGTTTGATATTTGTTCAGAACCGAAGCTACAAAATTTTGTAAAAATTTGCAAAAATTTTGCACTTCTATTTTCCTGAAATTTTGTCCAGGTGTGGACTATCTTAAAGTTGGCCAAACCCCAAAATTTGAGTTTCCAATTCCAAAAATTGACGGAGTTATATTGATTCTAAAAATTGACATAAGTCTCCAAATTTGGGTGGGGTGTCGCAAAATATGGAGACTTTTTGTAACTTATTTTTTTCTGTAAACTCATGTCTTAAAAATTAGTTTATAAAAGCATTTTAGCCCAAGGAATCCAAAGATGCAATCAGAAAAGTCTTAAAGTTAACTAAGGATTTCTGATTTGCAAAATTTTAACTGATGTTGTAGCTTTGGTTCTGGGCAAATATCAAACTATCTTTTTGGTACAAATAATGTTCAATATATGTGAAATAATAATAGAAAAAAAAATTTTGTCATAGATGCAGTGCCATATTGGAATATTGATTTTGAAATCATCAATAACTTAAAATTGGTTGACGTTTTTGATAGCATTTTTGGATTTCATGGGCAAAAATGCTTTTATAAACAAATTTTGAGTTGTAGGGAAGCTCTAGAACTCATTTTACAGACAAAAATAGATTACCAAAAGTCGCCATTTTTTGCCAACCCCACCAAATTTGGAGAGATAAAAATCGACATAATTCCCCCCAATTTTTGGAATTGGAAGCTCAAATTTTGGGGATTGTCTAATGTTAACATAGTCCACACCTGGAAAAAATTTCAAAAAAATTGAAGAGGGTGGGTGACAATTTTTTTTTTTTTTTCTGGGTGATTTGATATGTAAATTATATCTATTCCCAAAATTACAGCAAATTTCAATAATATTAAGACACCCTAATGGAGGTTAAACCTCCACCCATTGGGAAAATTTTGGAAGCCCAAATCTTGAGTATTGGAAATTCTCTAATCACAGTTTATTTTTCTATTAATTGAACATAAATCAACAAAAAAAATACCCCTCTTATTGTAAAATTTGAATAATTTAGACATTTTATCAATTGTAAAACATCACTACAATTATAGCAACAAATATTATTAGTTAAATAGCTTAAAAACCGCCCTAATGAGCAGCAATTAAGCTAGTATGATATAAAATCAGAAATAGAATGATTGGCTTCATGATGTTAAATTAATTGTTAGACCATTATCCAAAGAAATAACACAGAGGAATCTAAATAAATTGTTATATTAGGAAGATATTTGGAAATTAAGATTCAACATAGTAAAGTACTATGTATTTGATCCCCAAACATTAAAGTTGAATATGAATTAAGCAACAGGGAAATCAAAAAAAAAAGGAAATGAGAAACACAATTTAAGGGTTGACTTTGATGATACATTTAAAACTAACAATCAGATTTTGTCTATTATATCAATGGCAAATGGAATGATTGGTTGGATGGTTAGAAATGTTATTTCAAGGGAGACAAATGTTGTTTTAAAAATGGATAAAACCCTAATAAGATCTCATATAGAATATTGGGTTATTTCCTATAAGTCTAACATTATCAAAGGGGAAACACTCTTGACTGATAAATTATTTATTTATTTATTGATCTACTAGGGGAAAAAAGATGGGTAGGGTTAGGGTTTAGGGTTAGGGTTTAGGGTTAGTTAAAAGGGAAAATAAATAAATAATTTATCAGTCAAGAGTGGTTCCCCTTTGATCATGTTAGACTTATAGGAAATAACCGAATATTGTACTCAAGTCTGGTCTCCAGTTTCTAGACATGGAAATTGGAGTGTAATATTAAGATTGAAGGGCATACAAAGAGTGATAAGACTACTAAAAAGAGTAAAAGATTACAGTTAAAGGAAAAGATTGGAGAAATTAGGATTAACTACTTTACTAGAAAGAAGAATGAAAGGTGATCTAATTGAAACTTTCAAAACAATAAATGGAATTTCTAATTTTGGTAGACATTTTTTTTATATTTCTCCTCAAACTGGAAACTTACTGTCAAGGCAGATTTCAAAAACTAAATCTATAAATCAACTGAATTTTGTTTTTGCATATATAAAGGGTAGATGTATATGAGGAAATTTTCGAAAATAAAACAATTAATGACAAAGTAAATATATATGTATATTCACTATCACTAGGGCTTGGTTTTTGAGCAAGAATAATGAAGATTTTATTTATATTTGAGAAGATATCTAAAAATTAAAATGTGTATAATAACAGAAGATAATTGAAATATGATGTTGATTGATTGAATTAATCACCGCATTTATATTGTATTTTTTTTTAATTCTAAATTATTGAATTAAAATTTCTTACTATGTTGTTATATATTTACGTGGGGATTTTATGGGGCATCCAGTGAGGATCTAACTTGTGATTAGTAATAACGGATCTGCAAGACTAACTTTTTAATAATCTCCCCTCTGCCCAGGCGATGCCAGGTAGCCACTTCTAGTACAGTAATAAAGGAATTAAATGATTTCAGAAAAATGGTAAGAACAAAAATCAAGAGAGCATTTTTGGGAATTATCAGATGAATTACTTAACAGAATTTAATCTGTAAATAAATACTGTATTAATATTGTATTAATGTTCTGTGTAATAACTTTGTTCTTTTTTTTAAAGGTTTATGAGAGAATATAGTGAAAAGGGGAAATGCCAATCTAGGTTCAAATCTAGGACAAGGTTCTTTGCATTTCACAAAGTGCTAACCCTTCGGTATCCAACTAATCTCTCTCCACTTATGGGTAAAATAGTAGGGCAGACTGGGCTCTTTAATCTTGGTATGGCAACCACTCTAGGAGAAGCAAAACACTGATTTCAAACCTAATAAACTCTGCTTGAAAATAACCTTATATCACATCCTGCTCATGCAGAGGGGTCAGGTAAATATATATTGATATATAGATATTACTTATATTCATTGATGTCAGTGAATTTAGTTATCTATATATACATGTATAAAGTTGTAGTTCTGTTTGTTCACAAACTCCTCCTCAAGTTTTGAAGATAGACCCCTATCATCATATATATTCTGAAACTACATTAACTAGGGTACTTGGATAAGTATATTTAATTTTATCCAAAGAGGGCCCATGGGGGACACAAATACCTGCTAAATTTGTTTCCCTTTATTTTAATGAAATATAAACCATGAGTAAATGACAAGATATGATGCCTATTCTCAAAATTTCAGCAAATTTGAATAATGTTAAGACCCTAATAAAATGTTAACCACTCTATATTGAACATTTTGGAAAGCCATAATTTATGTTTTGGAATCTCTATTATCACCGGGTGTTTCTATTAATTGAACATAAATCAGAAAAAAAAATTGCCTCTTTTTTATAATAAAGTTTGTGTAATTTAGACATTTTATCTATGATAAAGCCTCACTGAATGACAACAAAATTATCAGTTGAATAACTTAAAAACAGCCCGATCGGGCAACAATTAAATTAGTATGATATAAAATCTGAAATAGAACTATTTGCTTTATGACGTTGAATTACTTGTTAGATGAGTAAAAAGTAAAAGAAATAACACAGAGGAATCTAAATATATTTTCATATTGGGAAGATATTTGGAAATTAAAATCTAACATAGAAAAATGTAAAGTACTATATATTAAAACCATATACAAATGGAGGTGCATGGTGTAATGACTAAAGTCTTCTATAGATGGACTCGTCGACCCAAGTTCTAATTCTAGACAAGGGTGTCTACATTTTACATAGTGCTAATATCCTTGGGAAAGGTATGCATCCACCTGCTCTCCTTCCAGCTATGGGTAAATAGCAGGGCAGACTGGGCTATGTAACCTTGGTTAGGCAACCATTTTAGAAGAAGGAAAACATTAAAGTTGAATATAAATTAAGCAACAGGGAAATCAAAAAGAAGTAAATGATGAATGTGATTTAAGGATTAGCTTTTTTGATACAGTTAACCACCCCTATAGTGAACATTTTGGAAAGCCATAACTTCAGTATTGAAATTCTCTATTATTACAGGGTTTTTCTATTAATTAAACCCGCCCTGTCAGCTGGGGCATTAGAATGCACCAACTGCACCTCTGCAGAGGGGTAAGACTCCCCTAATGTGGCCACCTGTTGGCCGTGGGTGGCGACCCATGATGCTTAAGGATGGAACCCAGGTGGCTGAGCAGTCCATGACAAGCAATACTCCACTTTGACCCTTACTTAGGCTAGACGGGTGGTCAGAGAGGCCCCTCGATCAATCATCTGGTCACATCAAGCCCTAGCATCTATATGATTGTCCCAACCCTATTGCCCTTATGGCAAGCCCCAACCCTTTTTATCATATGGGTGCTAGAAGGCGATGACTGAGGGTCTTCATGTCCTGGGAATGACATTAAACTCTATCTGATGGTGAGGTTCTAGTTTTGGAGGTCTGGGGAATGTGGAGCGCCCCTGAATCACCATTGCTCCCTGGTTCACTCTGTTAGGGTCGAATCTATGGGCTAAATAGAAAAACATGAGTTTATAAACAAAATTGATTATCCATTAAGAATGAATTTATTTCAGAACTTTACCGGCATTAAATGACCCATTGAGGTTGATATGCCATAAAACAAAACAAGCCAAAACAAACCTAACTATTAAACTTAAATCAACAATGCAAAAAATTATCTCTTTTTGATCGTAAAATTTGTCTAATTAAGACATTTTATCTCTGGAAAAATCATCTCTCGGATTATGACAACAATAATTATTAGTTTACTAGATTAAAAGCTTTCCTATCGGCAATTTAATGGATAAAAGTAATATTTATTTTTATGTCAAGTGGACTGGTAACCTTTCTCTCAAGAGTCAAAAAGCATTTGATGATTTGAGATAAGTGTAATAGGTCATCAAGCAAACATTAAATTGATTATAGGTTGTCTCGTGTTTTTTTATTGTACAATGTTTCACTGCAAATAACAAAATCCTGGTATCTTTTTATGAAAATTTTTTTTACGGGTGTATGCACCTATATATATTTATCAACCCCTCCACACGAGAAAGATGCGACACAAGGTCAATTTCTTAAGCAGAGTTTAACAGGTTTGAATTCAGAGTTTTCCTTCTCCTACACTGGTTACCTAGTCATAGTTAAAGAGCCCATTCTGCTATTTACCCATACCTGGAGGGAGAATTGGATTCATACTTCATACTCATTCAGGGTATTAGCGCTATGTGAAATGCATACAGCTTCATCCAGGAATTGAACTCGGGTCGATAAGTCCATTTCCTATGACTCTAAACATTAGACCATGCGCCTCCTATATGATTGTCCCAACCCTATTGCCTTTATGGCAATCCCCAACCCTTTTATCATATATGTGCTAGAAAGTAGTGACTGAGGGTCTTAGTGTCTTGGGTATGGTGTTAAACTGCATGTAGTGGTGAAGTTCCTGAGGAATGTGGAGTACCCCTTTATTACCACTATTCCCAGAGTGATAGTACCTGTTAGGGTCCCATCTATGGGTTAAATAGATAAGAAATGTGTATTAATAAATGTGTTTTAAAAAATTGAGTTTGAAAAAAAAATTAATACCTAATAAGAAAAAAAATATCTTCGGCATTAAATAACCTAATGAGGTTTGACATGCCGTAAAATCCAACCAACCAACAAACCAATCTGTCTGTCTGTCTGTCTGTTTGTTTGTTCACAAACTCTTCCAAAAGTTTTGGAGATAGACCCCATTACCATATATATTCTGAAACTACATTACCAAGGGTATTTGGATAAGTATATTTCATTTTAACCAAAGTTGGTCGGGGGGAGGGGCACAAATCCCTGCTGAAAAGAAGTATCTATAATCTTACACAGGTAACTTTTATTCACACACACACACACACACACACACACACATATATATATATATATATATATATATATATATATATATATATATATATACCAACCCCTCCACATGAGCAGGATGTGACATAAGGTCAATTTCTTAAGCGGAGTTTAACAGGTTTGAATTCAGAGTTTTCCTTCTCCTAGACTGATCACCTATACAAAGTTAAAGAGCCCAACTATTTACCCATCGCTGGAGGGAAAATATATGGATTCATACCTTTACCAAGGGTATTAGCACTATATAATATACTAACAGCCTCGTCTAGGATTTGAACTCAGGTTGACAAGTCCATTTCCTACAACTCTAACCATTACACCATACACTCCATATTATTCACATATATATGACCTACATGTATACCTAATACCCCCAATGGGTGTCAGGTATACATTTGGCTGTGGATGGCTAACCTTGATGCTTAAGGATGGAACCATGGTAGCTGAGCAGTCCATGACATGCAACACTCCACTTTAGTCCTTACTTTGATTAGATAGGCAGACAGAGAGGCCCCCTCTGATCAATCGGTTGGTCATGTCAAACCCTAGCACCTATATCATTTTTCCAGCCCTATGCCCTTATGGCAAGTCCCAACACTTTTTGGGTGTTAGAAGGCAGTGGCTGAGGGTCTTAGTGTCCTTGGTATGATGTTATTCTCTATCTGATGGGGAAGTTTCAATTCTAGAGCTCTGGGGAATGTGGAGTATCCCTCATCACCTAGGTCCATTCTGACCCAGAGTAGAAGTACCTGTTAGGGCCCCATCTATGGGTTGAACAGAAAAAAATAATGAGTTTTGAAAAATTGAGCTTAAAAAAGAATTTTGAACACCCATCAAGCATAAATAGAACAAAATACCTACGGCATAAAATAACCCAACAAGGGTTGATATTCCGTAAAATCCAACAAACCAAACAAACCAATCTAATCCAGTGAGAGAGGTAAAATATCTCACATGGTCCCATGAGCAACACCTACCTCCTCGCCAATTGTCTGGTGCTTGAGGTGCCCCAAAAGGGGAATGCAAATGAGACCATGTATTTTTTTGCACTGGCCATCACCTGAGCTTTGGTTTGTGCATGGCTCCCCATGTAAAAAAAGAATTTATGTCAATCCAGCTTTGTGGGAGGTCAGGAAAATAATCACTTACCTGGCACAGAAGCCTGCTCCCCCCCCCCCAGGAAACACCTGCACCTTGCCTAGCAGCTACTTTCACCTCAAGTCAGAGTGGGCTTGGGAGTAATGGCAATGAAGGGGTACTCCACTCAGCCCAGATTTCCAGAACTGGTGCTTGACTATTACAGCAGTTTGGTGTCATACCCAAGGCACCCCATCTTTTGTGGGATATGTCTTACACCCTTGCTTGTGATTCAGTTAATATATTTTAAGCCCCACCAACAGGGTTGATTTTGAGAAAATTAGATAAATAAAGCGTAATAAATGCATGATCCTATCAACATTTCATTTAAGGGGAGCCTAAGGCACTAAAAAACAAACCTGACCTTTACCCCTTCTAGGCAAGGGGGCAGGTGCTGCCTGTCCCCCCAGGCAGCACATGCCCCCTTGCCTGCATGTAATGAAGTTCCAGTTCTGGAGCTCTGGGGAATGTGGAGTACACATTCATCACCATTACTCCCAGGTCCACTCTGACCTGGGGGGTAGTACCTGTTAGGGTCCCATCTATGGGCTAAATAGATTAAAAAACGAGTTTTAAAAAAATTGTTTTAAAAAAATTGCATTTGAAGAAAAATTGAATACAAGAATGAATAAAACAAAACATCTTCGGTATAAAATAATGTTACATAATTCATAGGCAGCTTATGAATTATGTATGTACCTGTAGTAAGAATATTTTGGAATAAGAATCATTAGATTTAAAATCAAAGGGAGTTAACTGGGGAATTTCCATAACCATTAGGGTTATGAGTGGCATGTGGATGACCCTGTCTTGAAGCCTCTGATAGTGCATGATTACAGGCATGAGATAGTTTTAGTCAGATGCGATCAAAGATTTATGGTGAGCAGACTCTAAAGTTGCCCACGCTGAGAGTCGTTCTCAAACCATGGTGGCTGAATCCTGGACTGGGTTGTTTAATAAAGCTCCATAAGAAAAACAACCAAGTCTTGTTGAGTTAATTAAAACAAGAGATGACAGATCAGAACAGAAAGAAGGAGATTCAGCCCGAGAAATCAGCCCAAGAATTCGGCCAACAAATTAGCAGCAGACAGTAAGCAGATGACAAAATAAAAGAAGAGTAATAAGTAAGAGCCCCTCATCCCATCTCTCTCTCTCTCTCTCTCTCTCTCTCTCTCTCTCTCTCTCTCTCTTTCCCCATTGTATATACCCAATGTGTTATTAGGTGCATATACCAATTACCTGAGGGTTAACATGCTTTAAATCCAACCACCCAAAACAGCATTTATTTATCTAATTTTATCTTAATCACCCACAGCCCAGTTGGCAAGGCTTAGAATATACAGACTGTATCCCCAGCAAAGGGGGTAAATTGGGGTACCTTGGATATGACACTAAACTGCATCTGATTGTCAAGCTTAGTTCTGGAGTTCTGGGGAGGGTGGATTACCCCATCATTACTCCCAAGTCAACTTTTACTTAGAATTGTAGTAGCAGTTATATCAAATTGTTTGTTTTTTTTCAATAACTTTATTATATCTAAAAACTAAAAAGTCTGCAGAGAGTTTTATCCCCCTTTTTACTAGCGTTAGACTAAGCAAATTGTTTTTTACTGAATTGAAGCACCACACCTACAGTCAGTTCTCAGATGCTTTATCACACAGATCAAATTACCCAAGCTGTGCTACTAATGCGCCAAGTTGGCAAGGACTAATATCAAAGCCAGAACCTTGCAATTCCTAGGCTGATGCTCTATCAATTAAGCTAAACTGATCTTTATGATATCTTGTGGAATATTATACAATCAAAATGGATATCATTAGGTATTATTTATTACCAAACTTTACAGTATTGAAACTCTGTAGTAAAAAAAAATATGAATATGTAGCTGTCTAAAAACAAGAATACTCCTCATATATATATAATGTTTGCTTACTTATGTTTATTTCTGGTTTATATATATATATATATATATATATATATATATATATATATATATATATATATATATATATTTTAAAAATATTAGTTCATACAAATTAAACTATAAATATTGTAAATATTATTTCTCCTAAGTGTCTAAATGTCACCATCGATACAAGCAGAAGATATAGTAAATAATGCAAGGGAAGTAACTCTAGTTATATAATTTTCGTATTTACTTCCCTTGGATAGCTGAACTTGCAACTGTTATGTTGGATTTTCTTTGCTATTATTATTGTCTGTAATGTTATTGATATGTAAATTAAAAGAAGAAAAAAGTAAAACGGAAGGGAAAGAAAAACTAAATAATCCATAGGGTATTAAGTTAGATTTAAAATATACAATTCTTAGTTACACGAATGTTTATTACTTATATTTATTTATTATATATATATATATATATATGTGTGTGTGTGTGTGTACATTTCGGCATATTATTCCTTACACACACACATATATATATATATATATATATATGATTAAAATCGAATGGTTTAAAATACGGATCGGTTAAAATATACTGACTCGAGTTTCTTGCAATAGCGAGAATCTTCGGAATATATATATATATATATATATATATATATATATATATATATATGTGTGTGTGTGTGTGTGTGTGTGTGTGTGTGTGTGTGTAAAAATGGAATTGGAATTGAATCCGACGATATGAGGAAGAATGAATAAAGAAAAGAAAGTACAGAATGGATAATAAAAGATGAATTTAATCAATATCACTTACACATGTGTTTCGGTCAGTTATCTATGTATACACGATTCAAACTATTATTATTATTAAATAAACAAATGAAATGAAATAATAATAATAGAAAAATGTAAAAATATTCCGTACACAGAGAAAATTCGACCTTCATCTGCGTGATTTTTCAAAATAAAATTTCATGAAGGTCGAATTTTCTCTGTGTACGGAATATTTTTACATTTTTCTATTATTATTATTTCATTTCATTTGTTTATTTAATAATAATAATAGTTTGAATCGTGTATACATAGATAAACTGACCGAAACACATGTGTAAGTGATATTGATTAAATTCATCTTTTATTATCCATTCTGTACTTTCTTTTCTTTTATATATATATATATATATATATATATATATATATATATATATATAACATCGCAGGCAAAACGGGGTTATTGAAGAGATTGACTTGTAGGGTCTTGTCCAGTACTGCCTCAGCACATATATACGAGGGTCATTCAATATATAAGAGGATATTTTTAAAGGTAAAATATTTTTTTTAAAAACCTGTTTTGAGATAGAATGGACACTTACCCCAATTATGCTTAATATATATCCCCCAAATAGTGAGCTCGCTACCAGATGTTTACGATAGCAGTGTGTGTGTGTAGTGTGTGTACTGTGTGTGTGTAGTGTGTGTGTGTGTGTGTGTGTGTGTGTGTGTGTGTGTGTGTGTGTGTGTGTGTGTGTGTGTATAAAAGGAAGTGGCAACGTAATATATGCATTCGTTGGATGAAATTTTTTTTTTTATTCAATTGTGTTCAAGTAATCTCTGCTATCGTAAACACTTGGTTGCGAGTTCACAATTTGGGGGATATTTATTAAGCATGAGTGGGGTAAGTGTCCATTCTATCTCAAAACAGGTTTGGTTTTTTTAAGTATTTTGCCTTTAAAAATATCATCTTATATATGTGCTCAGGCAGTACTGACAAGGCTCAATAAGTCAATCTCTTCAATAGCTCCGTTTTGCCTACGATGTTATATGATAGACATATGCAATCCATGCGACCCAAGGTTAAAGAACATCAGCAAGGTGGCCCGCACGTAGACTGCACTCTCATATGGCACTTTTACCGTACCCCAGGTTTTAAAAAAATGTTTTACTAAAAATTCTTAAGCGATAACGGTCGTTTATTTTCATTACGCTATGTGTTAAGAAATAGTGTTATCAATGCATTCTATCTTATATCTTCCCTTGAGTTGTGGAAGGAGGAGGCTAACCCAGTCAATGAAAGGGAGGGAGTCTATCCTCTTGCCTTTTCCTGCTTTCAATCAACACATGGTTATAATTGAAAGTGAAAGTAATACCAATTCTTAGCACTCTATCCTACAATTTACCCATATCAAAAGGAAGAACAGTTGGATTTATATTTTTCCAAGGGTATTAGCGCTATGTGATATGCAAACAAACTCGTTCAGGATTTGAACTCCTATGGAAATTACCATCACACCGTACGCCCGCAAACTGCAATCTGTGTATATTGTATATCTCTTAAACTTTTGACTCACTCAGTACCAGAGAATCCCGAAAAGATATCGGTCCTACCAAAAAAGGGAATTAGAAGCTGATTGCGTCAACCCCCATAGTTGTTGTGGACTAGTCCATGTTTTCTGGAGTAAATGGACTGGTCTTCCGTTTTCTGATTTCGTCAACTTCCCCAATCTTCAATCTATGTATATTGTGTATCAGTAAAACTTTTGACTCACCTCAGTAATTGGGGGTACCGAAAAGGTCTCAACCCTACCAAGAAGGGAATTAGATGCTGATTTCGTCAATCTCCGTAGTCTGAATATATTGTGTATCTTCTAAATTGTTGATTTACCCTAGAACCAGGGAGTCTGAAAAGATTTCAGTCCTACCAAGAAGGGAATTAGAAGTTGTTGTTGTGAACTAGCCTATCGTACCTTTTCTGGGAGTAAATAGATTAGTCCATGATTACTTATTTACTGCTGTTTAGAAACCTTACGTAGACCTTTACGAGCGCCGTTTATGTAATACCGATTCTTAGCACTCTGCCACGGACCACTATTACCAATTCTCACAGTAACTCGTAACTTGTCCATCGCGGTCGACCGACTACAAACAGGCAATAGCAGCTTACAACAAATTACACTGACGCGGCCTGCAACCGAGCAACCTCGAGAACCGAAACTTTAACAAAAGAAAAAAATGTTGGCAAAAATGTACAAGAACCGAACAAGACACAAATTAAACTTCACAGTAGTTTAACAAAATAGAATTCTTCTGAAACACCAAGTCTAACGAGTTACAAACTAATTTAACAGCCCGTCCCAACAAAAATCTCCTTTTTATGCCTACTGGACAGAATCGAGAGTAAGCTGGAGACAAGAAGAGTTAGTCTACTATTGGCCACAACACCACTACCCGCTCATCCCTATCTTTAAATTAATTTTAACACTACTAATTCGTATACACTAGTATACCGAAACATTCTAGGTTCCAGTATACAACAATAAGAGAATTAGAAACTGATTTCGCCAAACTCTACAATCTGAAAATTGTGTATTTGAATTAACAAAGAAAGACCAGTTTCCTGTTTAGCTTACCACATCTATAAAGCCGTCTATTTGATCGAGTTTTTTTTTTTTTTTTGATAGACATGGCCATAAAATGTAAAAGCATCTGTCCGGCGGGTAAACAGGCAAACCACAAATGGCAGATGATATAAAAGCAATCAACCCTCAGTTGATTTGTTTCCGTTGATTTCAGTCACGCAGACCCCCCTCCTCACCCGCACCATCATCCTACCCCACCCCCTGACGGGAATTGGTTAACTTAAAACAGAAGAACATTAGCCATTTAACCATTAATTCTGACTAGTATTTTCTTTCATCTTGGGAATTATCAAAATAGGTAGAAAAAATACATTAAATTTGCAGGTGGAGCGCGCTTACAAAACACCGACTGTATCCCCTGCAGAGTCGTAAGACGCCCCTCTCAAAGGGGGGGGGGGGTACCGGGTATGATGCTTAAATGCATCTGCGGGTGATGGTTCGGGCAATTCAAATCCTTTTTGCTTTCGTTGTTCATATGACTTTTCGACCGGTATGTTCTCCAACCTTCTTCAGGTGTATTCGTAAGGAATCATATCGTCGATTCTGCATGGTAATATAAAGAAGTAATTCTATCTATCAATCTATCAACAAGATGCGATGGGTAAATTGTCGCCATCTTAAATTATTAATTTCACGTATGTTTGGTGGGGGGGGGGTATTTCAGGTTTTGTCTACTGTGCAGCAAACTAGAATCAGTCGGACACTGCGAGGAAAGCAGCACTGTAACGCAATTCACTCCTCCAGAAATTTGGAAATGGCATGCTGTATTGCTTGGCATTATCACTGGAAGCTCCAATACGAAGATTTCAGAGTCTTTGGGTATCAATCTGAGGACAGTGTAGAGGATTCGAAAATAGTTGAATTAGTGATGGTGATTATGAAGGTACAGCAGCTCGGAAGCCTCACTCTGTTTGTTCTGATAAGAAAAGAAGTCCCGAATTTTTCGCAAGTGTCAAAGTTGAAGTTAACAATTGTCTAACCGCGCGCCCCAAGAACTTTATCCTACTCCAAAACTTACCTGCAATGGCCATTTTCTACCTTACAGTAACTAGTCCCCACCAAAAAATGCGCCCTCTGGGTACCAATATTTAAGTTTTAATGCAAATTAAATACTATATTGAATTAGAAAGACTAATGAAATTAAATACGAATACAAAAAAGATTACACTTATTTTTACTTATTCTAATTGATTTCAATATAAAATTATACATAGGATTACTTTTAATACGTTTGAAAATAAACAACAATAATAGAAATCAACAAAACTGAGTAATTATTTATTAAACTCTGTTTTATTAAAACCATATACTATGTAAACATTTATTTCTTAATAATATATAACACACATCACAAGATTTTAAACACATTAATGGTATAGGTTGTTTTGAGGCAAATCTATTTCAGGTAGACATTGTTATTAAATAAGATGCTATTTAAGATTAAATAGTAATTATTTTATAACCATTATTGTTCTCAATTGATTGTTAATCAACGCTATTCAACGAACTGTTATGAGGTTATTTCCTATAAGTTCAACATAAACAAAGGGAAACCACTCTTGACTGATAAATTATTTATTTATTTATTGATCTACAAGAAATAAAGAAGACGGGGTTAGGGTCTAGGGTTAGGGTTTAGGGTTAGTTTAATGAGAAAATAAATAAATTATTTATCAGTCAAGAGTGGTTCCCCTTTGTTTATGTTGGACTTACGGTTATGAACCTTTTCTACATATTTTCCAAACTCAACAAATTCAAAACATCCATCATCTTTTTAACAACAAAAATCTTTTTTCCTTTACTTGTTTCATATTGTCCTGAAGAAGGTTTTTATATAAACCGAAATGTTCAAACATTTCTCCACACACACACACACACACACACACACATATATATATATATAGAGAGAGAGAGAGATGGAAAACTTGCGATAAAGAAGAAGACAAGACATTACCTTTGAACTTTTATGGATTGCATTGTCTTCATTGTCTCTCATAAACAATTCAACCTGTTTATATATCCGGCCTCCAAAATGGCCGCTTCCCTTTTCCCAATCTAAATGGTAAGGTTACATCCCATTTTGCAAACAGGAACCTACCATATTACTTACCCGAACTCTCACTCTATACATTATCCAGCTTCATTAATTACTGATGCTTCGGCTTCTTTGATTGGTCGACGATGTTCACATTTGGCGGGAAACGAAGAGATCGCTTCTGTATAAAAATTTAACGATTAAAACTTCAAAGTTTGTAAAAAGAGAAAGTATTAATTTGTTATGAATAATTGAAAACGATGGTCTGCTATTTGAGAATTAGAATTGATATTGCTAATGGTGTTAGGGATAAAGTCGTTTATGGTGTTAGGGTTAGGGTCGCTAATGGGTTTTGGTGTAGGGTCACTTATAGTATCCGATATAAAATTTTGTATTTCGGACACTGAATTACTTTCTTTTTTTTTTTTTTTTTTCTTTTTTTTTTTTTATGTTTTTTTTACTTTGCTTCAGATTCTGATCATGAATTTTCTTTTACCATAAATAGAGAAATGATATACAATTCACAATGTGTGATCAATAACAGATATTGTAAAGCAAAAAAAAAAGTAATTAAACGTTTTCTATGTTGCAGGTCTCTAAACAGACTGGGGAGAGAGACACACAGACAGGCAGACCGAGAGACAGAGATAGGAAAATACTCAAATAGATAGATAGATAGATAGATATTAACAGACTATGATAGATAGAATTGAAGACTGATACAAGGTGTGCCAAAAATATCGAGATTTTTTGTATTTTGACACACCTTGTATTCTGAAAAAATTAACGTTCCATTCATTTTTCACTTCTATCTTGGTAAATACAGCTTCATACTTTTTTGACACGCCTTGTATAGATAGATAGATAGATAGATAGATAGATAGATGGTTGATTGGTTGGTTGGTTGGTTGGTTGGTTGCCAAGGAACTTTAAAGCGGGATCAATAGACAGACATGTAATTATGAACAGATTGCATTACTTATGTATGAATAGATATTAGCAAACTAATATTATATATATATATAATATATATATATAGTTGTGTGTGTGTTGTGTGTAAATGAACAGAGGAAATAGATGGATAAGAACAGACTGAGATAGATAGATACCGAAGTGAGTAGAAATACAGAAAGACAGAGAGACATCTAGCAAGTTTTTGTGCGCAAAAGTTTTTTTTGGGGGTGGGGGGTGCCGAGCAGTTACTTGGCTGTTAATGTGTCATTATTTCAGTGATAAGTATAAGTAAAGTTAATTTTTTGTCTCTTAACAAAAAGAAAACAATACAAATTTGCGATGATCACGAAAGAAGCTTTTTTTTGGATAAGTCACAGCCCCCCCCCCCCAAAAAAAATTTTTAAATTTGATTTGGAAACGAGACACTTTTTTACAATATATATATATATATATATATATTATAATATATATAGTCTAGCATTACTCATCCCGTAACTATGTTACCACACTCATCAGATAAGGACCTCATCAAGATACTTATAATTATAGCAAACCACACACACACACACACACACACACACACATATATATATATATATGTGTGTGTGTGTGTGTGTGTGTATGTATGTATATATATATATATATATCTTGTACGAACCTGGAGCACGAGGCATTGGTCTCTACGTGAACTCAGACAAAACAGAGTTCATGTCTTTTAATTAAGATGTAGCCATCCCCTCTGAAATCAGTAGACCGTTTTATATACCTGGGTTACAATATCTCATCTACTAAAAGCAATGTCAACATACATATAGATGAAGCATAGACTTCTCTTGATACGTTAGCGACTATCTAGTCTAATGGTTAGAGTCATAGGAAACGGACTCGTCGACCCAAGTTCAATTCCTGGACGAAGCTGTTTGCATTTCACATGGCACCAATACCCTTGGGAAAAGCATGAATCCAACTACTCTCCCTCCAGCTATGGGTAAATAGCAGGGCTGACTAGGCTATTTTACCATGGATAGGTAACCAGTCTAGTGTCACATCCTGCTCGTGTGGAGGGGTTGGTAAATATATATACATTGGGTGACACCTGTTTGACAATCCTGATTGTGCTGCAGCATATAAACCCGCAATGTTCTCGATTTTGTCATCCTCAACCAACGAGTTGCACCTGGCTATACTCGAAGCCCCTCCTCATCAACAGATCCCGTCCCGCTCTTTGCATACAAAAACAATTTTATTCTTTACTACTTTTCGGACATACCGTTTTTGATCCAACCAACATGAGGAGGTAATATATATATAAGGGCCTGGTTTGCTCAGTCGGTAGAGCGTTCGGCTAGAAACCACAAGGTTCCTAGTTCGATACCCGCCCTCGCCAACGCACAGGGATCTGTGCGGTAAAGTAAGGAGCTGATGGTAGGTGTGGCGCTCCACCTCAGACGCTAAAATAATCTCCTTGGTCTAGCGCTAGTGAAAAGGGGATAGACTCCCTCGCTGCACGGCTGGTACCGACATTAGGCCGCCCCGACGACTTAATATATATATATATATATATATATATATATATATATATATATATATATATATATATATATATATAGTTGTTTTATTGAACTGAGTTTTATTTATTAATTTTTTTATTATGCCAAACAACTCCCTGATTCATATATATATATATATATATATATATATATATATAATATATATTATTATTATTATTATTTATATTTTTCTTGAAGGCAATTATAAATGCATGTATCGTATAAAATTCGATAATTATAGAAAATAAACTTGACAAGTAAATCCGCAAAGATGGCTGCCATGCAGAACACCGTACAGACTGTTTCGACTTATTAAGTCTCTTCAGCGATGTATACTAACGACTCCCCTCCGACGGAATCGAAACCGGACTTCACAGGCATAGTCAAAGACCATATCCGTTCGGCCGCCGGTACATAGCGAACAATCCCTGCGAAATTAACCTTGTCAAGGAAACTATTACACGCCCCTGCCATAATAAAGTAAAACGGGAATTCTTCCAAACTGTAACCTTATTAGTACTGCTATATGGCTGCAACACTTGGATTCTAACGAAATGCCTGGAGAAAAAAAGGTAGATGGAAGCTACATAAGGATGCTCCATGCTAATTTAAACAAATCCTGGAAGCAGCACCCTACAAAGCTGCAATTGTACGGCCACTTGCCCCCTATCTCACAAGCCATCCAAGTAAGACATGCTGGACACCGCTGAAGAAGTAACGGTGAACTCATAAGTAACGTTCTCCAATGGACTCCTACATATTGGCCGACCATATTATATTTCATCAGTTCTGTGCAGACAGTGGATGCCGTATTACCAAGAGAAATGGTTGATAGGGACGGATAGTGAAAAAAACTCAAGGGAATCCATGTTGTCAACACGCTTTGATGATGATGATGATGATGATGATGATGATGATGACTGTAATCCAGCAATATTGCCTGTAATTTTAATCTTTACTAAATGGAAACACATGTGCAAAATTTCACAATTTTCCGAAATAAACTGTAATGCCATTAACCCGTTCCAACCACCATCACCTATCCCCCCAAAACACCCTAATTTTGTTGGTAATTTTTTTATATAAGAATTACAGCACTATATTGTATATACATTTACCCTCCACATGAGCAGGATGTGACACAAGGTCAATTTCTTAAGCGGGGTTTAACAGGTTTGAATTCAGAGTTTTCCTTCTCCTAAACTGGTCACCTAGCCATGGTTAAAGAGCCCCATTCGACCTACTATTTGTAGGAGGGGGAGTGGTTAGATTCATACCTTTCCCAAGGGTATTAGCGATATGTGAAATACAAACAGCTTCGTCCAGGATTTAAACATGGGTCGACGAGTCCATTTCCTACGACTGTAACCATTAAACCACGCACCTCCAACCTATAGCACTATATTGTATAAAGACATAATAGGCTTGAATGGTGTTCAGTAGATAAGAAAAGTAAGTGAAGTGGCCGACTGTCAGTATTAGCTAGACAGCGAGCGAGTCTATCCTCTTTTTGCTAGCGCTAGACCAAGGAGATGGCTTTTTGCGTCTGAGGTGGAGCGCCATACCTACCAACAGCTCCCCACTTTATCACACAGATCCAAGTTGTGATATTTTTTTTTTTTTTTTTTTTTTTTGCATAATGAATTTTAAAGATTTTTAGTGATTTTATTAATATAAGCTTATCTGCTCGGACCTCAAATTTTAGATCGCAATACAAAGCAAAAATTCGACCGAGAGACAGCTCGTAACTCGAAAACTCGTAAGTTGAGACACTCATAAGTCAAGGTGCCACTGTATTGAAATATTTCTGTAAACATGATGAGGATAATCGGTACATTGCGTGATAAGTGGTACAAAATAGGCTTTTTGGTTTTATTTATTTATCTATCTATTCATTTATTTATTTAGCGTTTAGTTGTGTCAAAATCGAATTATTCTATTTCGAAACGTTCAGAGACAAACTAAAAAAAACAAAAAAACAGAACACTTGAAAGAGAATGATGGGGGGGAATTACACTTAATTAAACTATCTGTCTATGTGTGGATGTGGATGTGGATGTGTTTGTGTGTGTATGCATGTGTGCGTGCATGAGAGAAAAAGCGAGAGAGAGTAAGGAAAGAAGAGTAAGGTTGTAGGATTTGAACGCGAGTGAAAAGATGTGTCAAATGCAAATAATAAATCGGCAAATGTGAAGAGGGAGAAAGAAAGAGAGAGAGGGGGAGGGGGAGAGAGAAAAAGAGAGAGAGTGAAAGAGGGTGATCAAAGAAGAGAGAGAGGGTAGGGTTTGAGAGAGAGAGAGAGTGAGTGAAAGCAAGCGATTGCCCATTAGGGTAGGTCGATTTTCAACTTTTTTTGGAATATCAAAATGTAACAAATAGAGAAAGTTGGGTATTGGTATGGTAAGTACGGACACCAAAAAGTAGGTTTCTAGCTTGCACCAATTTTTGAGCATTTAGTTTTAAATATCATCTAATATGAAGCTCTCTGAAATCCTTGTTTTTGATACATTTACATAAGACATTGCTTTAAAATCTTATAATTTCAATCCCAAAAAATTGTAAATTTATCTCATTCAAATAAAAGGAATAGAATATATCGAAAGTAACATTTAAAGTGAAATTATAACCCCCATTCCACCATAATATCTCAAATAAGCAGCATTTTACCACATTAATTGAGATACGTCATTAATAACATTGCAATATATTGTTGTAGAGTTTTTTTTTTCTGTTATCAATGGAACAAAAGCAAATAAGTATGAACTCTGCTAGAAACAAATGAAGGGATAATGATTTTAATATAAGCTACCATTGTAATTTGAACAGTTCTTTAAATACCTTACTGGTTACTAATTGTGAGTCTTTTAAGTTTCTATTTTATATAATCATTGTAATGCATAAAGTTATAAAAGACATGATAAAGATACATGAATGTTCTGGGGATAATAGTAACTTTTATCATGCCATCATATCAAACTGCTCTACATAAGAGCCCTTTGAAGCAAAGGAAGGCCTCATTTTATGGCATAAAACTTTTGTAATTATATGCCTATGCCTTGCTTCAATTCTATAAACCGATTGGGAAGCTGAAGTTGTTAATTTTACTGCCCTTTCAACACATTGTGAATGTGAAGGCAAATCAGGCAACTCTAATTTTATCCCACTCTTTTATGACTCCAGTTCATTATCAAAAATTTTTCTGCGAATCCAGGCTCACAAATTCCATTTTGAGACAGGTCGATCAACTGTGACTAATGTGTAGCATCAGAATTTATTTTGGGTATTTTTAGCGGCTTTTTGGTTGGCTTCCCTCTACAAAAAAGATTTAAAAAATCAATATATTGAATTAAATTAAAAGTTCAACCTTATCTTAATGTTGAATCTTTATCATGAAATTAGGATATTACTTTAAATTGAATCTATAAATCGATGAAATCATTTTAATCAATCTTATCTAAATTACCTACCGAATGGCTAAAATTATTTTATAGCTTCGTTCCTTACTTCCAGTTCATCTGATTTAAACATTGAATACACCATATTTTCAGGTAGGAGGCCAAAAGCATTATGCAGAATATTTTTTAATGCAATTTCCTGAATTTCAGAGCTCTTTGATTCTTTGCAGCATATTGATAATATACAGTGGCTGGTTATGAAATTTATTGTCTCTTTTAATTTCAAACCAGCTAACTGCATACACTGCAACAATAAACTGGATTAGGCTGTGTAGTTTTGATATTTTTCAGGGTAAATTCACAAGTCCACAATAAATGCATCTAACCAACTGAAATCTCAAAATATTATATCACATAGAAAGAAAATGGTACAAGTTATTTTTCTAACTTATTTACATAAAATATCATTATAGAAATTCAATTGAATTAAAATGTTTATGATACTGGGATGATATTTGAATTCATTAAAAAAGAAAGAAAAGAAAAATAGAAAAATAACTTTACCTTATCTTTGAGAGGACAAATACAGATTATGTGCCTAGTCTGACAATTTTCTTTTTTGCATTTTAAATTTTTGTCTTTACAACTTAAAATTGGCTATTGTGACAGGAACAAGAAGAAATGTTAAAAAATGTATCCAGATTTTTTACCATAATTTTCTTTTGCGCTAAAGAAATAGATTTTCTATTTATCTGATGTACTTTTTCGAAACATGTCCTTTTCAGTTTAATTATAATAGACCTTTCACTTAACAGAGGCAAACGGGGATTAACCGCATTCCAAATATCAATATATATTTTTTGCCATTAATTTTGAAATATCGTAGTTTGAACAAGTATTTTTTAGAAAATAACTATATTGGATTATTTGTCTAAAATTAGGCAGCTCTGATTTATTTAATGGAGAAGATGGCCTCCAAAATTTGTAGGAAAAGCACTACGAGTTCGTTTTCCAACCATTTTTTTAGAAAACTATCTGAAAAAAATGTATTTGTTGTTATAAGAAATTGAACAAATTGAATTATAAATTACAGAATGAAATTTAAAGAAATGGAAACATATAGGAAAAGATAAAATATGTATTTACTTACCATATAAATAAAGGCAAATCGTTTGGTTGCACGCAAAAAAAAACTTGTGAAAAAAAAAAAATTATCTATCACAGGGAATGGTACTATTCGTGGAGTACCATCCCGGCCCCCTGCCTCGAAACCCGCTAGCCGGTGACTGCTGAAAAAAACACAAGCTACGATTCAAGTCCGTATCACTCGCAACCCACTCACCCCACCCACCCCCCAAAAAAAAACCTAACCCTAAACCCTAACCCTAAAACCTAAACCTAAACCCTAAAACTAAAAACCTAAACCCTAGTTAATTTTAACTGGGGGGCAGTTAAAATTAACAGTTTTATCACAAAATGTGTGGTTTCTGTTTCTGAAAAACAGAGCCAAAATTATTTATTTATTTTCTCATTAAACTAACCCTAAACCCCAACCCCAACCCTAACCCTAAACCTTAACCCTAACCCTAGTTTTTTTTAAGTAACACCGCTTCGGCTACGGACTTCAATCGTAGCTGGGGGTTTTTTTCAGCAGTCACCAGCTAGCGGTTTTGGGACAGGAGGCCGGGACGGTTCTCCACGAAGAGTACCCAGCGAATATAAAGCTACTTATTTCTTTTTTCTAATAATTAAGTTTGTTAAAATAAAAGAAAATAAAAGATTAATTATTTTTCTGTTTTAAATCAACTCAAATGAAATTCAAATGTAAATAACAAAACGTGTTGATATTTGGTTAATATTTATACTTTCTTAAATTAAATATTTTGGCTGCGTTTTCTTTTTTTTTTTTTTGTTATATATATAATATATATATATATATATATATATATTTATATTTCTTTGAAGGCAATTATAAATGCATGTATCGAATAAATTCGATAATTATAGAAAATAATCTTGACAAGAAAATCCCGCAAAGGATTCGCTATGCAGAACACCGTACAGACTGTTTCGACTTTATTAAGTCTCTTCAGCGATGTATACTAACGACTCCCCTCCGACAGGAATCGAAACCGGGACTTCACAGGCATAGTCAGAGACCATATCCGTTTACATAGCGAACAATCCCTGCGAAATAACCTTGTCAAATATATATAATATATATATATGTGTGTGTGTGTGTGTGTGTGTTGTGGAGAAAGTAGACAAACACGGATATGAAATCCAGTTTCCATAACATCCCGTGTTTGTCTACATTCTCCACACATCGGATTAACCTCCTCACATTCTCCCATATATATATATATATATATATATATGTGTGTGTGTGTGTGTGTGTGTGTTTGTGTGTGTGTGTGTATATACAATATATATACATGTATAATATATATATATATATATATATATGTGTGTGTGTGTTTTTATATATATATATATATATTATATATATATATATAGGCCACTTGAACTTTTCTCATAAACCTGTACTGGCATGCTTCTACGAAAGTCTTTATATTCGCTGCTACCAATTCAATTATCAGACACAATTCTTGATAATTACAATTGGAATACTCTCTCTCTCTCTCTCTCTCTCTCTCTCTCTCTCTCTCTCTCTCTCTCTCTCTCTCTCTCTCTCTCTCTCTCGGTCTGCCCTCTTTCGTTCTCTCTCTTCACAACTCAATCTTCTCTGTCTGTCTGTATATCTATCTATCTCTCTCTCTCTCTCTCTCTCTCTCTCTCTATATATATATTATATATATATATATATATATATATATATATATATATATATCTTCTAAGGAATGGAGCACTTTGTGACGGCCTTTACACGCAAAGCGATGTGTGTATTAAAACAGTTAAAATCCCCTTCCCATTCTGTAAGTGAAGACAGCCTAATGGTTACGGTGCCGGACTGACACCCAGCCGATCGGATTTCAATTCCGGCTGTAGGTAGCTTACAAAATGTCTAGCCACACTGAGGAGACTTGATAAGTTGAAACACGTGTCTGTGGATGACCCTAAGGGAGCTATATGAGTCAGGTACTATCTACCTACGTTTCATCCGAATGGCTCTTCAGGATAATTCTGAGTCAGAATTATCCCGAAGAGCTATTCGGATGAAACGTAGGTATATAGTTCCTAACTCATATAGGTCCTTATAATCATGCTCTACTTAATATATTGAACACTTCCCCGGTGTTTGTTTTTTTCTCAATCAATATATACGATACTGATGGTTGCTTTCAGAAAGTACGGATGTGCCGGTCTTTTCTCTTTTTTTTTTCTCCAGATGTCAGTTTGAAAAATGTTTTTATTTGAAAAACTGAATTACTGGGTTTTTTCCACACCGGTAGAGTTTAGAATTAAAATCAAGATTATATATATATATATATATATATATATATATAGCGTTCGGCTAGAGACCACAAGGTTCCTAGTTCGATACCGGCCCTCGCCAACTCAGCGTATGAGTAGCACAGGGATCTGTCCGGTAAAGTAAGGAGCTGATGGTAGGTGTGGTGCTCCACCTCAGATGCTAAAACAATCTCCTTGGTCTATCGCTATTGAACAGGGGATAGACTCCCTCGCTGACTGGCTGATACCGACTTTAGGCCGCCCCGTCGACTTTACTTTTTATATATATATATAAAGTATAACTCTTTTTCAAGAGAGAGAAGAGAGAGGGGAAAGAGAGAGACTTAAATAGCTCAGAGTCCCTCCCTCTCCCTCTTTGACTCCAATTGAGAGTCTTCTCTCTCTCTCTCTCTCTCTCTCTCTCTCTCTCTCTCTCTCTCTCTCTCTCTCTCTCTCAAAATTAAACCTTACGCAACTGAGAGCCTTCAAACGGACACGTGGGCATATCATAAAACCTACTTCTTTTCTTAATATAGCCATAAAGTCTCTCTTACAAAACGTTATTAATATCCCCTCTTAATCTGACTGGGGGTGGGTGAGATTCGTGTCAAAAACCCTAATCCCAAACTAATCCTCGCCCCTAAACTCAATTCTATTCATAATCAAACCCTTACACTAAATACGTTGGGACAAGAAGAATTTTTTTTCTTTTAAAAGACATCACAAAAAAAAAATACAAGAATTTTTAGAGCGTCTTTTTTCTATGTTTTTAAACTAAAAACAAAATCTATTTCATTTAAAAGTTAGTAATTTTTCTGTACATACTGTATTTAATGTTTTGTTATTGATTTCTAAGAAGAAACTGTTATAAGCCTTAAAATCCTAAATAATGTGGTTTTCTTAGTACTTAACTACATCACAAAAAGCGTCCATTTTTGCAAAAATTTTGAGTGAAATTAAACGTTTTAAGATGTATTAAAAATAAATTACATATGTAATATTATTTTACTTTTTTTACAGATGCTCATTATGTTACTAGTTTCGGACTTAGACAAAAATTTGACTTTAAATAATCGATTTAATTAATTTTTAATGAGACAACATTTTGACAGTTATTCTTAACTTATTTCATGTAGATACCTAAAACATATGAAGCCATTGCGAAGTGTATCTAAAGTACTTTTACAGATACGTACTTCAAAAATTATTTTATGTACACTTCCAAAAACTACCTATGACTCCACTATATTATTGTTATGTACTTAAAAAATGAAATAAAATGTAACTTTAAATATGTGTGTGTGTGAGAGAGAGAGAGACAGACAGAAAGAGAGAGAGAGAGGGTGTGTGTGTGTGTGTGTGTGTGTGTGTGTGTGTGTGTGTGTGTGTGTGTGTGTGTGTGTACGCTACCTGACTTCACAAAGGAAATATTTTTAAATAAGAAAGAAGAAAGAAGAAAGAAAGAAAAGGAAAGAAAGAAAGAAGGTGAAGAAGATATTACTTAAGTGAAAAAAAGAAAGAAAGAAAGAAAGAAAGCATGTGAAGAAAAATCTGGAAATGGTATAGATTGGAAGGAAAGAGAAAATAAAAACGAGTGAGAAAACACGAAATGACGCAAACTAAAGAGAGAGAGAGAGAGAGAGAGAGAGAGAGAGAGAGAGAGAAATACTGAAAGAGTAAGAAAGAGAGTGTATGAGAAGGAGAGTGAAAGAGCAGGAGATTAAGTACCGACCCATGTATAAATAATCCCCCCTCCTTTATGATGGGTATTGTTATCACGTAAGGTCAAACCATTATCAATTCATTGTTGTTGATTTTTATTTTAGATTTTGATTGAATGATGGACATTCAAGTATTGAGATTCTGGCAATTTTGAGGAGGCATCGTTTTAAACAGGACCTCAAATCCGCTGAAGATGCTCGCTGTGGAAGAAATAAAACAGTAACTGACCGCGGCACGAAGGTTGCTATTATCACAGAAAATGCAGTGTTTCGCAGCTGGAAACATTACATATCAATCGGTAGTTAGTGAATTCGATTCTTACTTGGTGATACTTCTGACCTTGTGCCACATACAAGCTATGCTTAGTAAATAACTATATCCATCGGTTTTATCACAGTTTCTATGAAAACAAATCAGAGGCATTATTTTCAGAGCACTCCACACATGCGCACACACGCGCGCACACACACACACATATATATATATATATTAATTTTACTTTTTATATATATATATATAGATATATAGAGAGAGATGCATCGTGTAATGATTAGAGTCGTAGGAAATGGACTCGTCGACCCGCGTTCAAATCCTGGTCGAAATATATATATATATATATATATATATGTGTGTCTATGATATATTGGGGGGGGGGATTTTGTGTGAAGTGTAGGTGTGAAATAAATGAGAAACTCCGTTGGGTGTTATGTGCTAAGTTTCATTTTATTTCATTCAATATTTCGGAAGTGTGAGCCTCCTTTATCAAGAATGTATAGACTGACTGATTTATGTTGTTTCTGGCGCTTTTATTGATGGGAATTTTGAAATTCCAGTTATCTATGAGCTCGGGAGGTTGGTCAACCACCAGTATTTATTGATGCACACGAAATTAATGAAAATTATTTCTTAAACAAATCATTAAATAACCCACAATGATTTATATGCCATTTAAACAATCAACATTAATTAAAGATGTATTAAAAGTTATCGTCGTAAGAAGTGGATTCGGCTACCCGAGTTCAAATCCTGAACGAGACTGTTCGCATTTCACATAATCTTAGGAAAGTTCAACTATTCTCCTTCTAGTTATTGGCAAATAATAGGACAGACTGGCTCTTTAACCTTGATATGGCAACAGGCCGAGAAGAAGGAAAACTTTGAATTCAAACTAGTTGTAGATCTGGAGAGGAATTGGATCCGCCAGTGTGTATGTATGTCCGGAGGAAACTATAGAAATAAAACAATTCAATTAAAGACAAAGTAAATATGTATAAACATTCACTATCACCAGATATTGCTTTTTGGGCAAAAATAATGTAGATTTTATTTATATTCGTGAAGATAATTAAAAAAATAAAATCTAAATTATAACAGCATGGATTTTTTTTTTTTTTTTTTTTTTGCATTTACTATTTTTGTGAGGATTTTTTGTCCCCGGAAAAGCACTGTCTAGACCCTACGTTTTGTAAGAGAATAGACCGTACTTCGACGCAGTGAGGAGATGGGTGCAGCTTTGAAGAAAGGAGACAAACGACTTTTTATAAAACAAAATGTTTACTTTACATGTAAAACATAAAACAAATATCAACAGGGGTATCAATATACATAAAATGAAACAACCAAACGACTTTAAAGAATGTTCATAGAGTTCAGTTCAAAGTTAAGAGTTCAATGCGTTTGGTTGGTAAAGAATATTTAAGGAGAATTGAATATGTCAAATGGGTTAAAAGTGAAGGTTTGCAGATACAATTGCCTGTGGAAACTTAGCTGTTATCCTTGATATTACTGTTCCACGTAACTGGTTTGGGCCCTAAAGAATTGGTTATTAGGTGTGCGTTTGCCGCTCTTGATTCCAACGTGTTGGGGGTTCCTGGTCGTCGCCGTCTGGGGCTACTGACGATACGGAACGGTGAAGCTAGCCAACGCTAGAAGCAAAAAGAGGCCGAATTCTTCAGGGACCCTTCTTTTATAGTGGGCATCATATGACCCTAAGGGCTACTGCTGGTGACCGGTGAAAGAGGATCACCATTACCTTAACAAATTTCCACATTTTAAATAGCAGAAATTCCTTTTTGTATTTTGAGTGTCTGGATCAATGCAAAGTCTTTTTACGTAGTGTTTTTAATGGGGCATCCTACGAGGATCCAGCTTGTGATTCAACAATAATGGATCTGCGAAACTAACATTTTACCCCTCCCGGCGATGCCGGGTAGCCGCTTCTAGTATGATATAAAGTATTCCTATCTAATAGAAACAATTTGCAAAAACATGTATGTGAGCCATAGACTGGACCTTAACAGATACTACCTTTTAGTACAGAGTAGACCTGTAAGCAATGGTGATTAAAGAATGATTTCATACTCAAGGCCGGTTAGTTCAGTCTCCTAAGAATCGCAAGGTTCCGGGTTCGATACCGGTCCTCGCTAACTCAGCGCACGAGTAGCACAGATTGGGTAATCTGATCAGTGCGGTAAAGCAATCTGGGAGCTGGCGGTAGGTGTTGCGTTCTATCTCAGCAAAAAATATCCCTGGTCTAACAGAAACGAAAAAGACATAGACTCCTTCATTGTTCGGCTGATACTGACAATAGGCCATTCCACAGGTTTTACTTTTTTACTCATACTCACAAGAGCTCCAGAACTGGGGCCTCACCATCAGATGAGTGTCATACCTAAGGCACCCTTTTTCTCTGGGAGGTTGGGGTTTCTTACACTCTCTGCAGGGGATATAGTCAGCGTGTTCTTGCAAGGCGGAATAAACGATGAGTTAAGGGGAGACAACTATGTATAACCCTGTGTATTATTGGCGTACATTTTTCACATTCCTGAAGGGAATGCACTGTTCACATAGTGCGCAGAATATTCTTAGATTAATAAGTTTGATCCTTTCGACGTACCCCTTTTTTGTGATCTTGTGCCGGACTACATTAACTCTTCATCTTCAAAATTTCCCTCACGACTATATCAAATTTTCTTGGTATTTTTTCCTGTATGTTGGTTGGCTGATTGGTTGGTTGGTTGGATTTACGGCATGTCAACCCATTGGTTCATTTTATACTGAAGACGTTTTATTTGATTCATTCTTGATGGGTACTCAATTTTTAAAACATTTTTTAGAACTCATTTTGTTTTATTTAACCTATAGATCGGACCCTAACAGGTACTACCGCTCCGGGTCAGAGTAGATCTGGGAGTAACGGCGATGAAGGGATATTCCGCATTCCTTAGACCTACAAAACTGGAACTTTGCCATCAGATAGAGTTTAACATCATACCCAGGACAATAAGACCCTCAGCCACTGCCTTCTAGCACGTGTATGATAAAAAGGGTTGGAGCTTTCCATAAGGGCGATAAAGTTGGGACAATCATATAGGTGTTAGGGCTTGACGTAACCAACCGGTTGATCGGAGGGAGTCTCTACGGCCGCCCGTCTAGCCTAAGTAAGGCCCGAAGTGGAGTGTTGCATGTCATGAACTGCTCAGCCACCAGAGTTCCATCCTTAAGCATCACGTGTTTCCACCCACGACCAACAGGTGGCTCCATTGGGGGTCTTGTTCTACAGAAATGCTGTCGATGTATTCTAAAGCCTCACCCGATAGGGTTGTTTACCTGTATGATGGGATATTTCCAAGTTCACAATCTATTCACCTCAGAACTCATTCTATTCTAATAAAACCCTATTATTATTGTAATTATTATTGTAAGTTTAGCCAATCTGTTCAATTATAATGAACTAACCATCAGTTATTGTATTTTGGTGGGAGAGCCGCTGTGAGCAGTTTAAAGAAGGTAATGAGTTCACTATACATGCACACACACACTTTTTATTCTCTCTTTCTTTCCTTTCTTTCTCTTTCTACTGACGGCGATCCAAATTGCGCGCACGCACACACACTCACACACACACACACACACACATACAGGCCGTCAGTCGCAACTTTCGCTGACTGGTAGTCGTCGACCCATACACGAAGGGAAACAAAAGGAAATAGCATGTTTAGCTACTACACGCCTAGAAACACCGACCTTCCAAGCCAGCGACTGACACTCCCGCTTTTAGTGGCAGTCGAAATAAAACAAAATCCAATGATCGGGTAGAAATCGTATCCGACAACTTGCAAACTTAACGGTTATTCACACACATAAAAAACAAAAAACAAACAAACGAATTTCCTTTGCTATTTTAAAAAAATCAAATTACAAAAAGAAAACAACAAAGTTCGTATCAAACTTATTCAACACAGACACATAATGCGTCTAGTTACATACCGGTAGTCGTCTTCACATATATACGTGTTCACATGCGCTGGACTTATCTTTATATATACATATATATTGTTTGGCCCATGCTGTACGGGTGACGACTGGTCATTTTTTTTTACTAGTAACGTGTTTGGGTATTCCTCTGTCCATTGACTATTTTTCTTCGATCGTGGATTTTTAAGATCATTTTTTTTCTTACCAATACTTACTAAAAGGAAGTTATTCTATCGGGTAAGTGGAAATATTCAATTGTTTTATTGTTTTTAATATATATTAGGTACCACCAATTTGCCCTATGCAATTTACCCCCTCCCCATATTTAACACAATGAAACTTGTATAAAGGTTAATATTATCTTGAAAATTTCTTGTCCATTCAAAAGAAGAAACATTAAACAAACCCATAATGATTTGTTTTTAAATTTCAGCTTACGGAAATAATGAAAATTATGATCGAAAAACAATGTTTACATTTTTGCACTGTTAAATCAATTGAAACTTAACGTAGCCAAAAATGAGTTATGAATAGAGGCTTTTTTAAAAAACTTTTATGAAAAATCAATTAAAGGTCCGATTTTCAAGAAAATTTCCAGAATTGCTTTTCTTTTGATGAAAATAGGTCTGAAATATTTTTTTTTTCCTAAAATGTATAAGTGGATTTTTTTATTTTATGAAATATGAAAAAATGAACCGACAAAAAACGATTTTTACTTTTTTATATAAATAAGAGTCTGAATAATTATATCAGAAGATTTTTTATAAGTTTAAATGCAAGCGCTTTTTAGTAAAAGAATCATGAATACAGAATTCTGCTAAGAAATTATCAATAAAGAAATTGACCGTATTGTTAAAAAAACGGACTGTTTTATTTATTTTTCAAGATAACGGTGAGAAATTTTTCCCCCAGTCGGATAATTTGAGTTTCGTAGTAACTGTTTTTTGTTTGTTTTTTGTTTTGTTTTGTTTTGTTATTTTTTATTTTTTTTTTTATATAGCTACACCTTATGTTCGTTATTTCTTTTTTGTGAGATTTTAAAAGAAAAATTTCAAAAATATTTACGTTTCTTCCTTCAATATGGCCTAAACTGATCACGTGACTTATTTTGGTGGTACCTAATATATATATATATATATATATATATATATATATATATATAAGGTATGTCAAAAAAGTATCAAGATTTTTTGTACTTTTTGACACAACTTCCATTCATTCTTCATTTCTATCTTGGTAAATACAGCTTTAAACTTGGTACTTTTTTACACATCCTGTATTCTGAAAATAAATTAATGAATGTAACATTATTTTTTAGAATACAAGGTGTATCAAAAAATACAAAAATCTCGATATTTTTTGACACGCCCTGTATATATATATATATATATATATATATATATATATATATATATATATATATATATATATATATGTGTGTGTGTGTGTGTGTGTGTGTGTGTGTGTGTGTGTAAGATAATCCAAATGACTGGTAAGTAAGGGATGATTCTATTTGGGATTATCGAAAACTCACTGTGCAAGCATACCGTGTGCTCTTGTAGGTGTAAACATATATATTCATACAAGGATTTTTATATATCCGTAAAAAGAGAGCTCAATGTATAATAACCAATAAATTGATTCTGTCGGAAGAAGCTAGACTCATTTTGAGTTTCTGATCGAAATTAAGTATTATAGTATAATCACGGTTTGTTAAGTTTTTCTTTCTTTTATATATATATATATATATATATATATATATATATATATATATATATATATATATACAAATGCTCACACATCCGCATTCATAGAACAATGTATTATGTGTGTCACCAGTTACCCCGCATACATAACCTTTATGCTGACCATAAACACTCACATACATTCAAATTACCAACATATACATACGCACATCACTTTATCCAATCATGTCTATTGAATTTTCTGAATTTTTTTGCAATTCTTTCGATTTTCCTTGCATTTGTAACATCTTCATCTGACGATTGCCTCGCATGAAACCAATATGTGAATGTTCTTTTGTCACCAAATAAATAGATATGTAAAATCTTTATATATTTATTTTTATATTATATTATATTATATTATATTATATATATATATATATATATATATATATATATATATATATATATTGTTTTCGATATATTTTTTTAGTTGAAAACAGACGTTATTTGTTGTGTATATATTTTTTCTCTATCCATATTACTTCTTTGATTCCTTTCTGCTGTAAAATATTTTCGCTTTTTGGGTGGTTTTTTTGGGGGGTTGCATGTTTATTTCTCCTTGCATGTCATTTTTCTTTCTTTTATTCTTTTTGTTCTTTTCATTATTTTATTATTTTCCCCTCTTTTCTTTTTCGACCTTTTTTTTCTTTCTTTCCTCTTTCAGCTTTTTAGGGATCTTCCATATTTTTCATTCTTTCTTTTTGTTTCCTTTTCTTTCTTTCTAATTCCCTCATTCATTTATTTTATTTTATTTTTGCCTAATTTCTTCCTTCCTTCCTTCCTTTTTATTTTCTTTACAAACTGCGTCTTTCTCTTGTACTATTTTTCTCTTCTTTCTTCCTTTTTCTTTTCCTCCTTCAGTTTTTCTCTTTTTCTTTCTTTCTCTCTTTCTTTCTTTCTTTCCTTCTTTCTTTCTTTCTTTATTTATTTATTTATATCGTTCCGTTTCCTTTTACCTTTATTTTCTTTCTTGCCTTTCTTTCTTTCGTTGTTTATTTCTTTACTGTCATCTTCTTTCTTCCCGTTTTATTTATTTCTCTTTCCTTCCTTCCTTCCTTCCTTCCTTCCTTTCTTTCTTTCTTTACTGTCTTCTTTCTTTCTTGTCTATTGTTTCCCTTATTTTTCTATTTTTCTGTCTTTCTTTCTATTTTCCACGTCTTTTTCCTTTCTATTTCTTTTCTTTCTTTCTTTCTTTCTTTCTTAACCCTTCTGTTTCTTTCTCTCTTTCCTTCGTTTTATTTTTCTATGCTTTCTTTTTCTTATTTAATTCCACCAAAGTTATTTTGTTTCTTTTTATTTTATCTTCAGAAACTTGTTATCTCTTCCTTTCGTCATTCTATCCTTTTCTTCTCTTCATTTTATTTTTTGTCGCTTTTTAAAATGTTTATTCATTAAAAACCGAAACGTTACAACGTCGACTTAACCATCAAGAATAATTTTATCTTTTTGGAGTACTTCGTGTTTTTCTATTTTCTATTTACTGTCGGATTTATTTCAATATTGTATATACTACCATTTAGCTCATCCGATGGAGCACCTGCCTAGGAATCGCAAGGTTCCATGTTCAATACCGGTTCCCGCCAACTCGGCGCATGTGTAGCACATATTGGGTAATCTGATCTGTACGATAAAGTGAGGTGCTGACGGTAGGTGGGGTGCTTCACCTCAGTACAAACAATCTCCCTTGTCTAGCGCTAGCGAAAATGGGATAGACACCCTCGCTATGAAAAAAAGACGTACTACGAGCACAAAAGAGACATAAAAATGGGCAATTGAATAATGCATTAACTAAACACATTTTGGAATCCAATCCCCTCTTTAATTTTAAAGAATCCCAGATATTAGTTAAGATACAAAAAAAAAAAAAAGAAATTATGGAATCTAGCATAATTTTGATTTATAATACGATAAAACAAAGTACCGGGTTTTATAATTTATCCCTTCACCTAGTTAAACTAGTGATTAAATACCACAAAATACTTCATGTTGATCAATAATATCCATTTTTTAACAAATTAAATAAGGTATTTTTCCATTTACTAAAATTATTTCCAGAAAAAAAAATCACATCCCGTAATTTAAATGGAAACGCCGACGTTAAATTTCTTTTTTCGATTCACTAAAATTATTTCCACCAATTTTCGGGAAAAAATTACGTCATTTAGTTTAAATAGAGAGGTCGACGTTACTCGGCGTTTTAAAGTATGTCTTTTTCACATATTTGAATATCAAGCAGCGACATACCAAAAGCAGAGGCTCACCGACATTTGTTTTCACTAATAATTTCTTTAAACAAATGAAGTCCCTGATGAAGGTTTGTTAAACAAACCAAGACACTACAGTGTCGGCTTATTAAACATCACTCGTGAATGAAACGTGTTTTTCTTTCATATTTTATAAAATTACATATTGTCGGATTTACTACCACTTTTTCTTTATATATATATATATATATATATATATATATATATATATATATACTAGTTTCAAAGCCGCCTCATTTTCCTCATTTTTTATCTATTTAACCCATAGATGAGACATTAACAGGTACTACCACTCAGGGTCAGAATGGAACTAGGAGTAATGGCAATGAAGGGGCACTCCATACTTCCCAGAGCTCCAAAATTTGAGCCTCACTACGAGATGTCTCGCTACGAGATGCCCTTTAAAGTCCTACCCAGGACAATAAGACCCTTATCCACCGTTTTCTAGCTCATTTATGGTAAAAGGGTTGGGAAGTTGCTATAAAAGCAATAAGGTTGGGGCAATCATATAAACCCAAATAAAGGTCAGTGGAGTGTTGCATGTCATGGGCTGCGCAACAACCAGGATTCCGTCCTTACGCATCACGGATCGTCGCCAACGGTCAACAGGTGGCCCCATTAGCAGAGCTACAGTCGGTGTATTTGGCAACAGGGCAAGCATCGAGCAGAGTCCCATCAGATGAAGCCCAGTTTCTTTCAATGACTGTCCTTCAGCTGCCACTTAATTTAAAGACAATTTGATGCACGTAGGTCCTTACTTTCCCTACAAACAATTATTTCTATTTCATGGGTGACTTTCGTTGGATTTCACAATTAATTTCGATTATTCCCAAATTTATTTCCAAGTTATAAAAATTGTTATCGCACAAAAAATTTGTCGCCAAAAAATCATGTAAAAAATGATCGAAAATAATCGCTTTTAAAATAAACTTGGAAATCAAAAATTTCAGGATTGCGCGTCCGAATTTAGCCCGGAATGTTTTTCAATTTCTCACGGAGTAGGCCTGAATACATAAATGTCATGATATCTTAGGCTACAGCCCCTGGGAGTAAAATTGAAAAATTTAACACATTGACACACTGACATTGTCAGTTATTATTAGAGATATTTAATTAATTAAATATATATATATATATATATATATATATATATAAATAATAACAAAAAAAGATTTTGGTTGAAAGCAAAATAGACTATTTTAGGAAACCTAAAGGAATTATCTACCAGTTCCTATCATCAGATGCAAAATGAGAATTCTGAGAAGACTGAGAAATTTCTGTAACTAAAATGTTTATTGCTATACAATCTATTTCGATATATTAATGTAAAATGTAAAATTTTAATGTTAACTAATCTCGCACAACATTATTTGTTTAAGTGCTATTTTTGCCAGAAAAGGTAATATATTATAGAAGTTTGGTCTTTGGTTTATGCTCTTAAAATGAGAGATGGTTCGTGTTGGATTTTGTGTTGAATACTTTACACAAAATCCAACATTTTAATAATCAGTTAACAAGACTTGGTTGTTTTCTGATAAACCTTTATTTCACAACCCAGCCGCTGCGAACAGGATAACTTCTACAGTTGGTGATTCGATTAATTTTCACGTACATTTATCATTTTACATAATATCATTTGTGTTTTTCTAAAGGTGTAAGAAAGGACTTTTTCGTGAACACTAAGGCATCTAAATTATATATATATATATATATATATATATATATATATATATATATATATATATATATATATATCTTTGAAAGGAAGGAAAAACTCAACACCGTTATTCCATGATAAATTTATTTTGACCGAAATAAATTTATTCCATAATAAAAATTTATTCCATAATAAATTTATTTCGGTCGAAATAAATTTATTATGGAATAACGGTGTTGAGTTTTACCTTCCTTTCAAAGATAAATATTGCTCTGTATATAATATATATAGATTATTATACATTGAGCTCTCTGTAGTGATTTAAAGATTCACTGTATTTATACATACTGGATCATACAATAATAATACAGTGTGTCTTAGATATCACATATAGAATCATCCCTTACTACCAAGTTTTGGATACCTCACATCTATATATATATATATATATATATATATGTGTGTGTGTGTGTGTGTGTGTGTGTGTGTGTGTGATGTGTATTTAGGCAGCAAATTTTCTTTAAAGGATATTTTATTAAAGACGACAGACAAGGATTTAGAGTTGACTTTTTTTATTAACCTTTTCATGTTCGTGAGCGAGTTGTCAGAAATTTGGACAATTATTATTCAGCCTTCTTATCTTCTTCAAACAAATATGCATGTATATATATATGCATGCATATATACATATGTATGTATGTATGTATGTAACACAAAGAGAATATATAATCATATACTCATATATAATTTCTTAGTGTATACATGTGTATATGTGTATACATGCACACATAATTGTTATTGATATTTTACTAATAATATACTCTATTAATCACACAAAACCTCATACGTCACCAAACAAGAACACCAAACACAAATACGCACATTCATACGCACACATACACTTGGATGTGATCATAACGTCGCAGTCCTTACGTAGTTTCATGTGTACGCGCATGCTAACATACGCACACGTACGAACAGAACAGGCGCATCCGACATTACACATGCAAACACGTAAACAAACAAGTGACACGCGAATACAGTTAACCAAACGCACACATTTGACCATATTCATATCATTTGCATCATTTTTAAAAACACTTTCGTTGCCTGATGACTGCCACAGAGCAAGAAACCAATGGTAGCAAAATTGTTCCAGTGGTAATAAATATAAAATAAAACTTATTTTCATATATATATATATATATATATATATATATATATATATATATATATGTATATATATATACGTACAAATACATATATATGTAGTACAAAGTGGATATACATGTATGTATATATATACATATGTAAGAATATATATATATATATATATATATATATATATATATAATTACCAACACCTCTGCACGAGCAGGATGTGACACAATGTGAAATTCTTAAGCGGTGTTTAACAGGTTTGAATTCGAAGTTTTCCTTCTCCAAGACTGGTTATTTAGGCAAGGTTAAAGAATCTAGTCTGGCCTACTATTTACCCATTTCTGGGGGTAGTAGTTGGATGCATAACTTTAAGGGTATTAGCACAATGTGAAATACAAACAGCTTCGTCCAGGATATGAACTCAGGTCCCACAACTCTCACCATTAAAGCCTCCATACATATATACAAGCTGTTAGGGATAAATTTGACAGTTTCACAAGGAAAAAGAAAAAATGCTTGGTAACTACAAAATTTAATAGATTATAAAGAAATTCAACAGGCATGGAAATTACACTACTGTCAACAAGTTTCACTCAAAATAGCCACCATTAGCGTCTATCACAGCCTCAATCCTGCTCCGGAACCTGGAGCAAGATTATGTTACAGTTTCCCTGGGAAGGGTCTCAAAAATCACCTTAATTCTATCGATTAACTGGGCTTTTGTAGTACTGGCCGGCGATTTGTGCCTTTCTCAACAGCGCCAAATACTTAATAATCTATGGGATCAAGATCTGGGGAGTTTGGAGGCCAAACATTGGGACTGGTGTAATCGTAAAGATTCGCCGATAACCATTTTTTACTTTTCCCAGAGGTATAGCAGGGGTCTGAATCCTGCTGCCATACATATGGCCTACCATTGGCTACCCTTGTTATCCAGGGCTTGACTACAATGTTTAGCATTTCCACATAGGCATCTGAAATCAACCTGATACCCTCTCTGAAAACATGCGGAGGCATCACATCACCCTCAGAGGACACACATCCGAAAACCATCACAGTTTGGAGAAATTTAGTCTACATGACATGAGGAGTGTCCTTTGGACTGTATGCAAGCCATCTGTTATTCTACGTGTTGTGCTTTTGATCTTGGTAAAGGTTTTTCTCATCGGAAAAGAAGCAGATTGTTTGTGGTTCAGCAGGATGTTTCACTTTACTCAGAAGTTTCTTCGCCTTTGTCAGACGATTTTCACAAGCCTTTTCTAGGAGCAGTTGACCTCTGCGACGCTTGTATGGGTAGGAGCGTAGATCTTCATTGAGTGCAAGCTTCATGATAGAGGCTGAAACATTTCACGTCACAAAGCCAGAATTCCAATGCCAGGGTCCTTCAACACGTTTTTCTGCAGATTTTCGAGGAATTCTGCTGTACGAATGCAATCATATCGTCTGTTATGTTGCTTTCTTCTAGCCACAACCTAGTCGCCATTGCAATGCTCCAGTTCACGCCTGATTGTTTTTACAGTGTTCAGAGAGCGTTGGGCATCAACCATAATCTCCTTATTTTGATGGCCGGCGCAGATCATCATGATACAAGTTATTCTCTTCCATGATTCAGGTGGGTTCCAGTCATCTATTCTATCTGTTATCACGTATATAAATGAAGAAGGGTCCAAGCCTTTTAAATGACTCGTTGTGTGCGTAATACCTCCAACATACAGAGAAAAATACCCAAATATAAGTATGTCAAATTTATCCCGAATACGCTGTATATATATATATATATATATAATATATATGAAAGTAAATAAATAGTCTGTTTGAGATGGCGATAGCCGACAATTTTGGGGAGAATATGTGCGTAATTGAAGTCATACCTAATTTGAAAATTAATTAGTTGATAATTAATGAATTAGGTGAGCATATCTGTTCAAATGTAAGGCTTAAACAAATCGAGAAAATCTCTGTATGTACATTTCTGCATATTATGCCTCATCAGCAGAGTTATAGACAGGGAACTGCCAGACTGACAGGCGGGGATTCTAACCATTACACTCCCAAATATATATATATATATATATATATATATATATATATATATATTAAGCATGTTTTGTCAAGAAAGACTCACAATATTCTTTTGAACAGATTTTATTAATATTTTATATATATAATGAGAAATCTATTAATAGATAAATATTCATCAGATTACGAGGTAATACACAGAAATTGTTTTGCCATTTGTCAATGATACATTTCCGCTATTACACCCAGTTTTATTGTTAATCTCAACGAGTTTCTTAATCTTTGTAAACACGTGTATAGTAACCAGTAAGAGTTTTGCTTCTCTTCTCCCATGATTGATATACACTACTTGTATGAGTAATTTTAAAACAATGATGTAACGTTGTTGGGAAATGGTTAAAAGTGAAACGAACAAGCTTTAAAAAAAAGCAGGTTAGTGATTAGGCAAAAGAAAATAACATATCAAAGTTATTGTTGTATAACCCTTAACTCGGGTATATATAATCGCTGAGAGAGACAGACAGACAGACAGACAGACAGACAGACAGACAAATGAGGAGATGATAGTCTTGTTACATTCTACTTACATGGTCACCATTTTCTCTGGGCTGACTTCTCTTCAGGGCTTTCTGTCAAGGTTTGGTTCTTCTTCTTTTCCGTGTTGGACTGGTCATTTCTTGTTTTTAATAATCAGTTAACAAGACTTGGTTGTTTTCTGATAAACCTTTATTTCACAACCCAGCCCATATTGATTCCGCCGCGAGTGTGAGTGTGGGGGGGGATACCGACTCAGAGTGGTGACCTACAGGCCTGCTTAGCCTTGATCCTCTGTCGCATCTCAAACTAATTATATCTCATGCCTAATTGCGCGCTGTTCTAAGGGGTCAAGCGAAAGGTTATTACCCGTCCATAACTGTTGGGTAACTTTCCATAGGAGCCCATTTTTCTGAATCTAACTGACCCTATTCAAAATATTCTAGCTACAGGTATGTACATTAAACATAAATCATAAGCTAATTATGAAATTATATAACATTATCCCCCTTGAGAAATTACATTAATTGAATGAGCACGAACGATGATCTCACGCAATCATAATCATTACCACGCTGCATATGAAAAATGACATTGATTTATTCTCTAAGAACGTTTTAACGCTATTGCGCTACCTATAATCTCGCTGGGAGGTGCCATTTTTGCTGTGTTGCTCTAACATATAAAAATCAAAATATTATAATATAGTTATTTACTAAGCTTAACTCAGATATGACACAAGGCCAGAAGTATGGGGCGCCCATGAGAATCGAACTCATTAACAATGGTTTGCGAATCTAACTTGTTAACCATTACACTACGTGAGGTGAAATATCATAATATAGACTGGACACTTATTTTTGGAAATATGTGTAGTTTTCAATGTAAAATAGCTTTTGACAAAAACGTGATAGTTTATTTCTATGGGTTTCAATTTATTACCAAAAAGGGAAATGTCAAATATGTTTGAGTATGAATTATTCTAAACAGCTATTTTTAGTTTGACTCTTTTGAGACTAAGGTTTTGGGCGCCCCTGCACTTCCCTTATATAGAGTTACGCAATTTTATCTTCATGTATACATTATTGTCCATAAATAAGTAGGATTATAAATTTTTTTTAATACAAAGGTAGTTTTTATCAAAACTGTTTGAACTGTAAAATACATCTGTTTGTATATATGGAGTTAAAACGGGGAGAGCCTTTCTTTGACTGGGCCTAGCAATCACGTGTCACATCCTGTAGTTTTGCCGCTCATATTCAACAGACACCATCGGAAGAATTGCTTAATGTTGTGGTTGGTTGGTTGGTTGGTTGGTTGGTTTTGGTTTTAACGCATGTCAACCCTTGGGTTATTTTATGCCGGAGACGTTCTTATTTTATTCATTCTCGTTGGGTATTCAGTTTTTAAAAACATTTTTCATCTATTTAACCTAAAAGATGGGATCCCAACAGGTACTATAAGTCCGGATC
>CM042142.1:89098760-89103760 GCA_023376005.1 Doryteuthis pealeii | reverse complement strand
AAAAGAAAAAAAAAATGCCAAAAAAATTGTCAACTAACAACGTCGAAATAAATAAACGACGATTCAACTCCTAAAAATATCTAAAAGTATTTTTAAGTGGAATTCACTTTTTAAAATATGATAAATATTTTGTTCAGGAATTCTGAAAGACAAAGAAAAGAAAGAGGGGGAAATTGGAAGAGATAAGAGAGGGAGATTGAGAGAAAGATGTAGGGCAAAAAGAGAAAAAGGGGTTATAGAAAAGAAAAAAGAAAGAGGAAATTGGAAAAAATAAGAGAGGGAGATTGAGAGAAAGGTACTGAGAAAAAGAAAAAGGGTTACCAGAAGAAAGAAAAGAAAGATAAAGAGGAGGGAATCAAAAGACGTAAGAGAAGGAGATAGAGAGAAACGTACGCCAAAAAGGGGTTTTGAAAGAAAGAAAGAAAGAAAGAAAGAAAGAAAGAAAGAAAGAAAGAAAGAAAGAAATTGGAAAAGGTAAGAGAGATAGATAGAGAGAAGGCTACGGGACAAAAAAAGAAAAAGGGTCACCAAAAGAAAGAAAGAAAGAAAGAAGAGAAAGAAAGAAAGAAAAAGGAGAAAATTGGAATACGAAACAGAGAGAAAAGTTGAGGGGAAAAGAAAATGTGTTATGGGAAAGGAAAAGAAAGAAAGAGAGGAAATTGGAAGTGGTAAGATAGGAAGATGAACAGAAAGATACGGGACAAAAATGAAAAAGGTTTACCAAAATAAAAAAAATTAAAAAGTTTATGAAATAAATTAATGAAGAAGAAAATTTTTTCATAGAAAAGATAGAATAAGGTAACGAGATAAAAAGAAAAATAGGGTAAAAGGGGGGGGGACAGCAACAAGGGAGCTACAAGTTGAGTCATTGTTATAATTCTACGAATTGTTCAGGCATGTATATTTATCCTTTTTTTAGGGGGAAGGGGGGCTGTTGAATAAAAATGAAAATTATTATTAGAAATTTACGAAATATCATGTGAAAAACATACAAATTATAATGAAAAAATATTGACAAATTCTTATGATAAAAAACATGCAAATTATAAAAACATTCAAATTATTATGATAAAAAAATATGCAAATTATTATATTAAATATGCAAATTATCATGATGAAAACACGCAAATTATTATGATAAAAAAGAACAAATTATTATGATAAAAAGTATGCGAATTATTCTGATAAATACATGTAAAACTTCACAATAAAATGCGAATTATTATAATTCCTCTTCTTGTCTCCTATGGTCTCTGCGACTTCTGAGTATTCAAGCCAATTTCAACAATGCTATTGTGTGGAGGATCCCGATTCTTCCTCTGACCTCCAATTGCTCCAAGCCCATGGAAATCACTCCAAGTGCACCAACTATAATGTGTATCAATCATTCGTTACACACTACAAATAGTCCTGACTTTGATTCATCAATTAGGACTCCAGGACTCTTCTAACTATTCTAACTGATATCAACAGCGCTATTGTTCGGGTGGTGTCGAATCTTCCTTTGATCTCCAGTTCCTTCACTCTCTTTTCCAAGCCTTGGGGACGTTCCTTGGTCCCAACTACAAATAGTATCACTTTCACTTTCATGTTCCACATTTTTTCAGCTCTCTGGCAAGATCCAGATATTTGTTTATCTTTTTGGTATCTTTTATTTTCACTCTGTGGTCTACTGGAACAGCAAAATCCACTCGATGACAAGTTCTTTTTATAATGTTAATGTTTATTAATAAACTGATGGTTGACCTTTAACCACCGCCTTCTAGCACATTTAAGATAAAACGTGTTGGCTGTTTGTTTGCCATAAGAGAAATTTGAAGAATACGGTTGGGACAATCATACAGGTACTAGGGCTTGATATGACGAGCTGATTGATTGCTTCGGGGCTCTCCAACCGCCAACTAGCCAAAATAAGGGCCAATGTGGAGTTTTGCATGTTACGGAACCACTTGGTATCCAGTCCATGGACTGTTCAGACCTCAGGATCCTGTCGTTAGGCATTTCGGGCCGCCACTCGCGACCAACGGGGTCTTACTCTTCTGTAGGGAGCAGTTGGCGTATTCTACAGCCCGAGCCGACAAGGCGAACTGAAAATATCTTTAGTGCAACATGACCGATACATAGACAACATCCGCCCTGTTGGTTGAGGCTTTAGAATACAGCGACTGTGCCTCTGTATAGAGACAAGACCACCCCATTGAGGTCATCAGTTGGTTGTAGGTGGCGACCCACGATGCCTACGGCTGTACGGCTGGAAGCCTGATGACTTAGCAGAAATGCAACATTCCACTTTGGCCCTTACTTAGGCAAGACGGGCGGTCAGATTAATCAGCTGGTCAGATCAAGCCCTAACACCAATATGATTGCCCCAACCCTATTGTCCTTATGGCAAGTCCTAACCCTTTTTATCATATATGTGCTAAAAGGCAGTGGTTGAGGGCCTTAATGGTGAAGTTCCTATTCTGGAGCTCTGGGGAATGTGGAGTTCTCCTTCATCACTATTACTCCTCTGTCCACCCTGACCCGGAGTGGTAGTACCTGTTAGGGTTCCATCTATGGGTTAAATAGAAAAGTTGAGTCTTAAAAATTGTTATTTCTCTGATTTTTTTTTTAGATGAGGCTTGATAATTTGTATTATTTAGATTATTAGGACTATTGTCCTCATCTTTATTGTTATTTGTACAACGTTTCAGCCGATATGCCCTCCAGCCTTCTTTTTATTTTTTATCGGATTCGGGAACCTTCTCGAACTTTGGAACCTTCTTGTCGAACTCTGGAATCCTTTTTGTCGTAATCGGGAGCCATGACGGAACTTTGAACTTAACCGTTTATTTAATCCACGGAGATATCCTATTCTCATTCTGCTAAAAATGTGTTTAAAAAAAAGTAGCAAAAAGAAAGAATAAAACAAAATCTCTTTGGCATAAAATAATCCAATAAGGGTTGACATGCCGTAAAATGCAACCAACCAACAACTACCATAGATAACATTTACCTGTTTACTGTTCGCTCGGTGAAATTGTTAACTGTGTGGGTTTGAATAAGTACTAAATAATGTTTTTAATCTCGAACGCTTATTGCGTCGGAAGTAGGCAATCGGGTTCAATCAGAAATAATCTTTATTAGTTTAATCGGTCTTAAGAAAAACAGATTTTGAGTCCCTCAGAGTTGGGGGGGATTGGTCTCTCCTTTCGAGTGCCAAGTGGGAGAGAGAATGTGTATTCTCCCATGACTCTTAACTCCCACTCACACGCACACGCAAAGAAAAAATAAATGAAAGAAAAATACTTTTAACACAACGAAAGGCGTTATGTATTATCATATCTCAAATCTCTCTCTCTCTCTCTCTCTCTCTCTCTCTATAATATATATATATATATATATATATATATATATATATATATGGGGGAGTGTAAGTGAGAAAAATGGAAATGAATCCGACAGACATGTTGAAAACATAATTAGAAGAAAAAATATATACTTTGGTATGGGTAAAACCAAAATTCGCTTAACACAGTATTCAGTTTAGAATTACTTTAAATATAAAATAAAATAAAATAATAGAAATATCAGGTATCATCTTATTTTATTTTATATTTGAAATAATTTTAAATAGAATACTGTGAGTAAGTGAATTTTGGTCGAAACACGTGTTGACAATTTGAAAATTCATCCATACTAAAGTATATACATTTTTCTTACAATAATCTTTTCAACACATACACGCGCGCACGCATATATATATATATATATATATATATAATATATATAGATAGAGAGAGAGAGAGAGAGAGAGAGAGAGAGAGAGAGAGATAGATATACCATATTCTCTCATCCACATGAAACGAGTAACGGTTATATAATCCCATAATCTTACATTTTATTTAAACCTACTCTGCTAATTTAGCATTGAGTACTTTTCTATGCAAACTCTTTTCTTATTTGCTATCCTTCATTATATATATATATATATATATATATATATATATATATATATATATTATCATATGTTTCGTTTCATTTCACTTTGAAATAATATATTTCGAAGCAGCATCATAATATCGCTCCCTAATGTTGTCCTGATTATGGTTAATATATCTAAGATATTTGTGATAAAGTAGCATCTGAGAGCTGATGTTAACTGTTGCGCTCTACCTCAGACGCAAAAACTATCTCCCTGGTCTAGCGCTAGGCAATTCCCTCGCTGTTCGACTGTCTCCGACAATAGGCCACTCCACAGATTTTACTACTACTAGTCGCTACTAACCATAAGGGCAATAGGGTCGGGACAATCATGTAACCAGCCGATTGATTGGAGGGGGCCTCTCCCACCGTCCGTGTAGCCTAAGTAAGAGCCAAAGCTGAATGTTGCATGTTATAAACTGCTCAGCTACCAGGATTCCGTCATTAAGCATCACGCGTTGCCACCTACGGCCAACTGGTCTTATTTCTTATTATTGAAGTCAGTGTATTCTCTAGCCCTAGCTGACAGGGTAGATGTTATCTATGTATTGGTCATGTTGCATTAAAGATATCTTCAGTTCGCCCTGTCGACTGGTGCAGTAGAATACGCCGACTGCACCCTACAGAGGAGTAAGACCCTGTTGACCATGGATGACGGCCTGTGTCTGAACCTGGATACTAAGTGGTCCCGTAACATGCAACACTCCACTCGGCCTTTACTTTTGCTAAATTGCCAATCAGAGAGGCCCGAAGCAATCAATCAGCTGGTTATGTCAATCTCCAGTACCTATATGATTGTCCCGACCGTATTCTTCAAATTCCTCTTATGTGAAACAAAGAGTCAACTCTTTTTATCTTAATGGTGCTAGAAGGCGGTGGCTAAGGATCAAACATCAGGTCGGATGACAAATTGGATACCTCGCGTAGTGATCAGCTAACAACAGGTAGTGGGTTAGATTTTCACATATTTCTAGCTTTGTGCCAGACTAGGTGAGGGATGGCAGGTGTCTACTAACTGAGCCGCGTTAACAAGCAAT
>CM042142.1:89071260-89093760 GCA_023376005.1 Doryteuthis pealeii | reverse complement strand
AGGCTTTATTGCTCGTCATCCAATCACGATAGGCGCCTTTATCAATATTCATAGATGATGTCCAATCGAAATAGATTTACTGTTTACAATTAGCCTCGCTTTGGCTATTCCTGAGCTCAGGATACGGTTAACCGATGGCACTAAATACGTTTGTTAATGCTGATTTGAATAACAGGTGTTAAATCTCCGGGAACATTTCTTTGCTTTGTTTTTGTTTTTTTATTCCCCTAAAAAAGAATATCTTATCTTGTCTCTTGCTGTTCCGGGTGCCATTTTATATCGATAATACACCAAATAAATTTATTCACTTTCTTTTTCTTGTTTTGTTTTCGTTTAATATACAATTATTTCTATTGATTTCTTCTTCCATATGTATTTATTCAACCCCTCCTCGCGAGCAGGATGTGACACATGGTCAATTTCTTAAGCGGAGTTTAACAGGTTTAAATTCAGAGTTCTCCTAGAGCGGTGGCCATACCAAGGTTAAAGAGCCCAGTCCTCCTTACCATTAGCGCTACGTGAAATGCAAACAACCTTGTCCAAGAATTGAACTCGGTTCACCATGTCCATTTCCAACGACGATATCCATTACCCGACAAGCCCTTTTTTCTACCATACAACAAAAACCATCCATTAGTGCAAATCACCGTCGGCGAGGTTTAGAATACGCTGACTGAACCCCCTGTAGACGGTAAGAACTACACCATCACCCCCAGAAAAAGGGGTGCCCTAGTTGTGTATTTACTCAACACCTCTGCATGAGCAGGATGCGACATATAATAATTTAACAGGCTTGAATTTAGAGTTTCCCTTCTCCAATATCGGTGGCCATACTAATGTTAACGAACCCAATCAGCAGGATAAATAGTGGGATGCATACTTTTCCCGAAGCTATTAGCGTTATGTGAAATGCAAGCAGCCTCGTCCAGGATTTTAACTCAAGTCACCGTGTTCATTTCCTACGGTGTGTACTGTGTATGACATCAAACTTCATCTAATGGTTCGACTCCAGTTCTGGAAATCTGGTGAGTACGGAGTACTCCTTCATTGCCATTATTCCCAGATCAACTCTGACCCGGAGTGGTAGTACCTGTCAGTGTCCAATCTATGGATAAAATAGATCTGTTTATTTATATTAGAGAAGAATACTTGAAATTATATAATTGTATGCAAGTTATTTTTTCTTTTACTTTTCTTAGATTTTTTATGAGGTTAAACTTACACTGTGTGCAAATAATAAAAACTAGTCGATGCAGACAGGGATTTGTCAATTTGTCAGTGATATATATATATATATATATATATATATATATATATATATATATCACTGGTAGCTGTTAAAATGTCGAGCCGCACTGATGAGAAGTAAACTTCGAAACACGTGTCTGTGGATCACACACACACACACACACACACACACACACACACACACACATATATATATATATATATATATATATATATATATATATATATATATCAATGTAGTTTGAATAAATTTTCCATATTATGCTGAGTATTAAAGAAGACCCGATTTTGAAAATTAAGCAAATTCATTTCTTAAAATAAATAAGTTGGACAAATATCAACATAACTGGTTATGAAGACATTGAATTAAAAAAAAGCATATTACTTTGATGAGTTCTTCCTTTTCTTTTATATTTATTTATTTAATTAATTAATTCATCCTTTTCTCCTTTCTTTCTTTCTTTTTTTTCTTTCTTACTTCCTTTCACAGTGTCCTTCATTCTTTCATTCTTTCTTTCTCAAATTCTTCTCTCTCTCTCTCTCTCTCTCTCTCTCTCTCTCTCTCTCTCTCTCTCTCTCTCTCTCTTCTTTCTTCTGGCTTTTACTTTCATTATTTATTCTTAAATTATCCTCTTTCTCTTCTTTCTCTTTCCTTCTTTCTTTCTTACTGACTGACTTTCCCTTTCTCTTTCATTCTTATCATTTCTTATTGACTTGCCTTCTCTTTCATTCTTTCTTTCTTTCTTTCTTTCTTTCTTAAATTCTTCTTCTCTCTTCTTTTTTATTCTTTCTTTTTTTTCATTCTTTCTTTCTTTCTTTCTTATTGACTTACCTGATCTTTTTTATTCCTCTTTCTTTCATAAATTCTTCCTTCTCTCTTCTTTCTTTCTTTCTTTCTTACTTTCCTCTTCTCTTTCATTTTTTTCTCTCAAATTTGCCCTTTCCTCCTTTATTTTTCTATATATTCATTTATTTATTGAAATCCTATTCTCATTCTTTATTTTCTTTATTTCATACTTTCCTTCTCTCTTTTATTCCCTCTTTATTAAATTTCTCCTTCTTTCTTTCTGTATTCATTTATTTATTTATTTTTCTCTTTCATTCATTCTTTGTTGCATTCATCGTCATTTCTTTCTTTCTTAAATTCTCCTTCCTCTCCTTTATTTATTTATTTATTCATTCATTTGTTGAGTTCATGCATTTTTCCTTCCTTTCGTTCTTTTATTCTTTCCTTTTTCTTTCATTGTTTTTTTTTTTTAATTCCTCCTTTTCTCTTCTCTTTCTTTCTTGAATTATTCTTTTACTCTTTTACTTTCCTAAATCCTTCCTTCGCTCCTATTCTTTCTTTCTTTCTTTCTTTCTTTCTTTCTTTCTATATCTATTTGTTAATTCTAGAATTCAAGCCTTTCTCCTTTCTTTTCTTTATTTCTTTAATTTACCCGTTTCCCCTTTCTTTCTTTTTTTCTTTCTTTCTTTCTTTCTTTATTTATTTATTTAATTTCACCAATTTCTTCTTAGTCTCGGATTCTTTACTTTTTTCATCTTTCTTTCTTTCTTTTTACTTCCCATCCTTTTCTTTCTTTAATTCACCCTTCTTTTCTCCTTTCTTTATTTTCTTTCGTTATTTCTTTCTTTCTTTCTGTAATATATCAAATTCTTTTTCTTCTTTTCACGAAGTCTAATTTTTTTCTTTTCGTTTCTCTTTCTTTCTTTTCTTCCTTTTTTGAATTATTCTTTTTCTTCTTTTTTCTTCCTTTTTTGAATTAATATTTTTCTTCTTTCTTTTCTTCCTTTTTTGAATTATTCTTTTTCTTCTTTTTTCTTCCTTTTTTGAATTATTCTTTTTCTTCTTTCTTTTCTTTTTCAACAAACAAACAAACAACAAGGAATGTTTTTAAACATAAAATCAGAAAATTGTATTTTTCTTCTCATGACGTGAAAGTTTTCACTGAGAAATATTTATTTATTCTTATGCATATTGATGCATTATTCTTATCTCTGTCTTTCTTCCTCTCCGCGTCTTTATATATATATATATATATATATATATATATATATAAATATATATCGTATCCGTGGAAATTCTACGCAATACATGCATAATAATTGATCGAATCTAGTTTATAAATAACATTCGGAGACAAATCTTTGTAGATTTCTATTTCTATTTTAAAATTTGATGACAAACACATCTTCATAATCAACACCCTTAAGTCGTGATGACAGCACGGATTAGATCTTTCGGTGGCTATTTTTTGTATCTCATCAATTAACGCTACCCTTATACATGAGTAGAAGTTGTTTCCTGGTCGTTGACCTATGAGCTTCATCCGCTCAGCATCAGTTGAAGCGAGCCGTTGACTTCGCTTTTGGATTCATCCACTATGCTGTGGTTTCTAACACCTATAACCAACAAAAATAAAAAATAAAATAAAAAAAGGAAAATAGTACGGTATGTATTTTTATATCTCATTAATTGACAACACTCTTATTGAAGAAGAGTAGTTGTTTTCTGGCTGAACTATTTGATTCTAGTCTATGAGGTTTATCGGCCCAGAATCAGGTAAAGAATTTTGAGTTACATCCACCATGCTGCATCCCATAATTTACAACTCATATACCAACCAAAAATAAATGGCATATAATCTTGCAATTAAAAATGAATGGGAAATATTGTAAATTAGGTTTTAGGAAGTAAGTAGTTCACTTTTATTGGTAAATATATCTATCGTATTTTTAGAAGAATTTAGTTAACATTTTAGGTGGATTGTTCTAGTAATAATAAGGCTAACATTACCAGTTTGCAAGGAGGTCCAGGATGATAACAACACTATCGCAACCGAGAATAATTATTAAACATATTAACAAAATAATCACTAATTTAGAAACAAAAAAACAAAATTGGGGAAGATCCCGAGACGTAGAGGCTAACTTTCTGGACTGTGACGTCCTAGTTAGCTAGTTCGAACTTCAGTCGTGCTAATACGTTCACTTTCTGACTATTACACTTGGGAAAGGTATTAACATTCATATCCTCCACCTATGTGTTAAATAATACCACTACTCTTCTTCAACAATAGTGGCATTAGATAATCCGTAAAGGTTGATATACCATTAAACAAAAGAACTGAACCGAACCGAACCAGAAAAGAAAAGTTTAGAAAATAGGGTTAAATCGAACTTAACAGACCTAAATTCCACCATCGTATGTCATCCCGTCGAAAGAAAAATAATACTAAAAATCAGGGAATTAACCAAATTTAATGAAATTTTCAGATATATTAATGATTAAAAGATATAATGCACCAGTTATTTTATTTAAAGACTTTTACATTTTTTCGGGTCATTTAACTTTGAACCACGTATCTTTGAGAATCTATGTTAGGCCTCAAAGATATATGGTTTAAAGTTAACTGAGCTAAAAAATGTAAACGTTTTTAAATAAAATAACTGGTGCATTATATCTTTTATTCATAAACCAAACATAATGCCGTAAACCAAACCAAAAGAAACCAAAAACTGACCGTTAGAAAAATGTAGAATTGTTTCTGTAACTGTGTACGTACGTGTGTACATGTACGTCGCTTGCATCGGATTGGTACACATGAAAATGATAACGTAAATCAAATGAGCTTAGTTATGTTTTAATCTCTCCACAACAAACGTTCTGGACTTACAAAACAAAGGCATTAAAAACTGTTTGAAAACATCTGCTATTTGAGTAGTCATTCATTTCTTCTCACGGCTTTGAAATCTTCGGAAAAACATATAATCCGGTGATACAAGATCTCAAGAACAGATACTAAAATATAAATCTTTAGGAAAACCAAAACAGGTAATGTCACTCGGGGTCAGAGTGGCCCTGGGAGTAATAGGAATAAATGAGGTACTTCAGACTCCCCACAATTCCAGAAATGGAGCTTCACTATCGAATTCAGTTTAGTTTTATACCCAGGACATCCCCTTTTGTGTGGGGAGTCTTACAACTCTGTTGTGTTCAAAGCAATGGAAATGGAGTCGGCGACCCAAGTTCAAATCCTGGACGAAGCTGTTTGCATTTTATAAAGCTTTCACACCCTTGGAAAATTTATGTATCCAGCTATTCTCCCATTAGCTATGGGTAAATAGTGGGGCTGACAGGGCCTATTAACCCCGGTTAGGCAAAAAGTCAAGGAGAAAGAACATTCTGAATTCAAACCTGTTAAACATAATACTCCTGGGGGGGGGTATATATAAGCCCCGCCGAAATGGTATTTGGTTGGAATACTTGAAACTATATCATAATTACCATCAAGCCGTGCTGATACCATGAATTCATCTCTCTCTCTCTCTCTCTCTCTCTCTCTCTCTCTCTCTCTCTCTCTCTCTCTCTCTCTTCATCCATCTCTAATGGCCATCACTATTGGTAAGCCCTCTAGACGACACCCAGTTACCACATAGAGCTTATAAATGTAAGTTTATGCTGATCAGCCAAGACTGGTGTATCCATGTGTAGGAGTCTATAGGAGAACGTCGCTTATGAGTTCGCCATTACTTCTCCAGAAGTGCCCAGTATGTCTTGCTTGACTTTCTTGTATGATTTGCAAAATTGGAGGTAAATGACCGTAGAGCTGCTGTTTTATAGATGTTGCTTCCAGAATTTGTTCAAGACAGCACGCAGCATCCTTATATGGTTTCCACCTAGCTTTTTCTCCAAGCATTTCTTTGGAGTTCAAATGGTGCAGCCATACAGTAGTACTGATTTGATCTTTTTAGGTTATTGTTTAATGGCATATAAAACCTCGTGGGTTATTCAATGCCAAATCTTGTTTCTTTTATTTTTGTATATATCATTATATATTATATATATATATATATATATATATATATGAATAGTTTGTAGGTAAATATTTTGGTTATCAAATTAATTTTTAGAGCGCGGGGCAAAGTTAATAGACAAATTTAGTTGGCTGGCTGGTTGGTTTGGATTTTTTAATGGCATATCAACCTTTTCAGGTTATTTAATGCCAAATCTTTCTTTCTTTTGTTTTTTAGAGGATTTGTAAGCGAATAGTTAGTAGGTAAATATTTTTGTTTGATTTTGTTTTATCAACTGGTAGAAATAATTTTCATCGACTTTATCTGCGTCAATAAATTGGTAGAAATAAGTTTTATGTTAGATATTTTATTAACTTTATATGTATCAATAAACTGGTAGAAATAATTTTCATTAACTTCATGAGTATTAATGAATTAGAAGAAATAACATCATGAATATCAATAAACTAGTGTTTGATCCTCAGCCACCGGCTTCTAGCACCTTTAAGATAAAAAGAACTGGTTGTTTGTTTGCCAGAAGAGCAATTTGAAGAATACGGTTGGGAATTAATCATATAGGAGTTCGGGCTTGACATGACCAGCCAATTGATCAAGTTGGGCCTCTCCGACCACGCGTAGGCCAAGTAACCACTTATAACCCGAGTCACGGACCGTTCTTCAACCAGGATCCCGTCCTCAGACATTACAGGTCGCCAAAGACGACCAACAGTTAGCCCCATTGGGTGAGTCTTATAACCCCAGCCAATAGCGCGGAGTTGCACCGATGAATTAAATTTCTGTATTATATAGATACACCGTTAAACAAATAGAATAATAAACTAAAAATTGATGTGATTCAATTATTATTATGAAGGCATATTAAATGATTTCAACATGTATGGTCTAAACATGTTATACATTTGTTTATATATATATATATATATATATATATATATATATATATATATAGTAAATGAAGAAAAACTCTAAACTTGCTTCATTACAATAATTTATTTCAACCGTATTAATACGGCATCTTCAGGTAATCACAAGAACATGACTCTTACGTAAGAGTCATGTTCTTGTGATTACCTGAAGATTAATACGGTTGAAATAAATTATTGTAATGAAGCAAGTTTAGAGTTTTTCTTCATTTACTAAATATCTTGCTCTGTCCTTTTACTCACTGATATTATGCACATTGAACTCTCCTTATGGTCTACCTGCATCAGCTTGGTTAAACCACACATGGAAAGACCCGTGTTTCGACGTATCACGTCTCTTCAGTGTGGCTAGACATTTGCAAGCTACCTACAGCCGAGATAGAAACCCGATCGATTCATCATCAGTCGTTCTACTGAACCTCTTGGCCATCGTCACCTACAGAATGGGAAGGGGATCTTTGTGGAATACACGCATCTGTATGTATGTAAAGGTGCCATAGGGTGCTCCATCCTTTTTATGGGAGAGCGCTGTATTTACGCTTTAGTTAGTGGTCGTCAGCTCAACACCCTCGAAAGTGCTCAACCCCCTAGGGGGTGGGGATATAAAGGCGGAAATTAATATAATATCACATGCGGTGCAAAAAACTGGAAATATTGATACAGTTGGACAGAAAGCCATATCTAATTGAGTGTAAGTCTGAATTGAAGCCGATAACAAACAAAAAATCAGATGGAGACATTGAAAGTAACTATTTATAGAAAAAATAGCGTCTAATTGGTTCGCATGTTTTTCTAATTTGGCACATGTGGACCTGGCATTAATAGTTTAAAAAATATCAGTCGATATACACACGACCGGAAAATACAACAAACACATCAACTTAACGCTCCTTCAATTTTTCATTCAGACGTCTCAACACCGCTACTTCAGAAATACAACTATTATTAATAATCATTCTTTGTTTTCTTTATTTTTTTATTTGTATTATTTAGATTTTTCGGGCTGTTGTCTTCATATTTATTGTTACTAGCAAAAATATTTGCCCTCTGAGCACAAGTATTTAAGTATTAATATAATTAAATATTATACTGAATTAGTAAGACTCATGAAATTAAATAAGAACCAAAAAAGGTTACACTTATTTTTACTCTATTCTAATTGATTTCAGTATAAAATCATTCATAAGATTTATTTTAATACGTTTGAGAATAAAACAATGATATTAGAAATCAATAACACCGACTAATTATTTATTAAACACGATTTTGTTAAGACCGGTATGAAAATCATTCAAACCATATACTATGTAATCATTTATTTCTTAATGATATATAACACACATTGGAAGATTTTAAACATTAATACCATGGGCTGTTTTGACTAAAATCTATCTCAGTTAGACCTTAATATATATACAGTATTAATAATACTAATTAAGATCAAATAATGATTATTTAATAACCATTGAGAATATACCGTAATTAACTAAGGGAATTGTAATGTTAGTGGTGACGTAGTTTTGGTTACAGACAGATACACGCACAATCTCCATTATAATAGGATTTAGAGTTTTGGGGTTGTTTTTCTCTTTATTGTCATGTAGAAGAACAATAGTTGGTTGAGTATTGTTTTCTCATCCAGAGTAAATATACAAAAGAACAATTTATGACGAAAGCAATCACAAGTATATTTATTGCCTGGGTAAACTTAATAGAAATGGAATACAAAACAGGATAGACAACTGCAAAGAAGAGTTTATATATGTGCATAGAATAAATATCTTAATAGGATAGGAGTCTTTTTATACTTAAAGGTTGCTAGTAACAAAGTAAAGTATAACACATACATGTAAACCATATTCTTGCGTGCCATGCGATACGATGTCTGGGGCTCAAAGGCCCCTGTCCTGTGGACAGGAAAGACAACTGGTGCATGTTCTTCTCTCGGTGATAGAAGGGGGGAGGGGACCTTGGATTTTACCCCCTCCACATTTATACGGCTACTTACCATGCACCTAACAGAAGAACCGTGGCAAGTAAGAAATGTGATCCCTATAGTTATATACACAACGCTTTTTCAGGTTTTTCTTGTCAAATTCGGCAGCCTTCGTGTCGGAAAAGAAAGCCTTCACGGGACTTGAAACCGAAACCTTTATTTTAATCCATTGGGATAGATTGTTTTTATTCTGTTAACCATGACCGGGTACAAATTTTAAGCTATTTTAAGTATTCTATGTTATATTTCGCCTATCGTCAGGATGGAACCAGTTGATTGTCACTTAGAATGTATTAACTCAACGCCTGTATCCTTTACGTCATGTGACCTACTGGACAATTCTGGGTGAAGTTTGCGGAACCTATAAAGTTAATGCCTTTATATTTAGAATTGACAGTTATATTATATGTTTGTTTGTTTGTTTGTTTGTTTGTTTTTTACCATACTCAAATTGCGATATGTTTAATGCTAATCTAATCTAGCCTTTTAATTTTTCCTAATTATCTTTTAGTTTAACGAATCTCACTGAGTAGATATTTATTGATTAAGCTTAGCACACCAATACCACATGGGTTATTTAATGATAAAATGGGATATAAATGATTGACACACAATTATATGGTTTCAAAGATTGCTATCCAATGCTAACAATTTATACACAATCACAGTGATGCTGATAGTTTTTTAGTGCGTCATGGGGCGCACATATTTGTTTTGAATGAGTCCCCGGGAAATTTTATGGGTCCCAACTAAAGCCGTCTAACTCCTACCTTGTAACCTATCCTGTGTAATTCGTTTCTAAGAAACTATTGAAATGTATTTACAGTTAGCTTGAAATAACGAGGGAAGAAAAAAGAAAACACTGGGACGCATGGATACGATTCTAATGCGTCCTTTTAGGTTTTTGTGCGTCAGGGACGCAGGAAGCGTACCTATCAGCATCTCTGCAATCATAAACTTTCAAGTAACTATTCCTATTTAATAATGATTTGTTTACACATTTTGAAATATTCCTATTTAATACAAATAATTTTCAACCCTATCAATTTGACCAATACGTGGAATATGTGCCATATTGTGGGTAAGGCCAAAATGACGATTGCCCCGGGCGAAAAATTTTAAGGGGCACCCCCTGGATAAAAACTATAAAATGACAAAAATACAGTATTTTCTTTGGGATTTGAAACATAAAGTAAAACACTACAAAATATAACTGTGTGTAATTTATTTGTAATAAGAATTTAGCTCAATCGGTAGAGAACCCGTCTAGTTGGCGGTCTGTAAGCAACCTAAGTGTCATACTAACCAAAACCAAATAACAATGTATTTCCCAACCCCTCAAAAGTTTTCATTCTCCTAGACTGGTAGCCTAACCAAGGTTAATGAGCCCATCCAGCCCCACTATTTTACCCATAGCTAGAGGAAGAATAGTTGGATTCGTATCTTTCCCAAGGGTGTTAGCACAATGTGAAATGCAGACAGCCTGGTTGCGGATTTGAATTCGGGTCACCGAGTCCATTTTCTACGACAATAACTATTACAAGAAGAGCGCCTCACTCTATTAACTAACAATAACTCGTTCTGCGTCATTCACTCCTTCTTGTCATTCATATAAATTCATAATTCTATTGATGTTAATTTGTTATTCTGTTCATTTATTATTCCGTTATTCTATTCATTCATTATTCTGTTCATCCATTATTCTATTCATTCGTTATTCTTTTGATTTGTTATTCTGTTTTTATCAAAATTATAAAGTAGCGTTTATTTTTTTATTTTAATGCATCTCATAAAGTGACGAAAGATTTATATGTGCCTTTTCTCATATATCAAACTGTCACAGGCGCAACCGGACAAAGTCTGAATTTTTCATTACATCGTCAAGTCCTATATGGCATATCCGAAAAGTAAGGTACAAATATTTAATAATCCAACTTGCCTATTACTGTACAACTAAAACACTAATACTCATGTGAACGATATGAATCCAATTATTCCCCCTCTATTTATGGGTAAATAGTAGAACAGGCGGAACTCTTTAATTAATGTATAGCAACTGGTCTAGGAACAGAAGGAAAACTCAGAATTCAAACCTGTTAAACTCCGCTTAAAATTGATCTTGTGTCACATCCTGATCGGATGAAGGTATTAGGTAAACATCATCTACTACAGGTACCTGACCCCAGGGCCTAACTTCGACATAGTACTGATACTCTTGAGAAAGGTATGAACCCAACTATTCTCCTTCTAGCTATGGGTAAATAGTGGGGCATACTGAGCTCTTTAACCTTAGTATGGCAACCAATCTAGAAGAAAAACTGGAACTAAACCCGTTAAACTAAATTGTTAAACTGCGATTAACAAATGACCTTGTATCATATCCTCGGGACCATAATTATTAAACTATATTTAGCTTATATTTTTATACCGTAAAACCAACCTAGAGTTGGTAAATAAACACATATGAATAAATAAAACGGTGTGTATGTTACCGTGTGTCATCATCGAGGTTGATACACTTCCTCCTGGAAGGTGTTGTCCAGCGACTGGGACACAATGAGATAACACTTTCCGAACTAAACTAGGTTCATGTGATTTTTTGTTTTCCAAGTCTCTATCTTTCCTTTGTAATTTAAGGGTTTAGGTTAACGTAATTAAGTGGGACCATATGTTACCTTTCTCAGGATTATTAACACTATATGAAATGCAAACAGCCTCGTTCATATGACGATAACCGTTAACTACGTCCTTCGATATATATATATATATATATATATATATATATATATATAAATTAAGGTATACATTTTTTTAAGTTATCAGTACTCCTTGTCAACGCTACCTTAACTTAAATATAAATGCTCTATCAATGATATTGAGCACTGTTGACTTATAAATATATAAATATAACCCCCATATTATATATATATATACGATGGTAATCCCGAAGGAATTGTATCCTAAACATTTAGAAATCACAGAATCGTTTATTGTTTAAAGTTTGTACATGTATCTATTTTTCTACATAATCCCCATTTCGGTCCATGCATTTTATAGGCCCATGTCATACCAGATCGCCGCCATGTCGTTGAGGAAGCGTTGAATCTCGTCGTCGTTGCAAATTCCTCACATCAATTGCGGACGTTTTTCACATCCATGCACGACTCGTCATACACTTCTGTTAATTGGCGATGAATTTCAAACGATTTAATAACTTTTGCGTTCTAAAACCAAATAACTGCACCGACTTCACATTTGGTAGTAGCATCAATCGGGAGCTCCATCAAAAACAACTGTCAAGCCAAGACTGAGCATGGAATTGGCGCTGGTGTGGGCACTGCAAATACAACAGTGTTACCAATAGCCGCACGAACGAGTTTCATTGCGTCCCTAGCGTTCTGGAGACCTTACTTTCGGGATTGCCCTAATAGATTGATAAGCAACAACAAAAAACTTTGGTGACTTGTCAAATAAGATTATATCAAAGAATCGAATCGTCTCTGCTGCCCATGAAAACAAGTGACTAATAAAGAGTGTTTTGAGTGCAGCTTTTCAAGATATATATTTAGATAGATATATAATTTGTTTTTCTTTCATATCAAAACCTGATAGCCAATGACGAGGACAAAAAAACCCAATCAACACACGACCTTCATTTGTCAAAAGACCGCTCCTTTTTTGATTTGGGGTTTTCTTTTGAAGAATATTAATTGATTCTGCATTTTTGTTGGAATAACAAAATGCTTCACAGCTTTTCTTTTTTTGGGGGAGGGGGGGGCTTTTTTGCTGCGTATTAGTCCATGATTGAATAATCGCTTTTCGTCTTGGGTGTCTGATGAAATTGTTATTTGCAGTGGAAACTCCTACAAAAGAACAAAACACCAAAAATACGAGAAACGGGGCGGGCCGAGCTGTCGGGCAGTCAGTAGGTGTCCAAGGGCCCAAAGCACCGACAGGCTCAAATATCAAACGTCTCATTTTTGAAGTGGCCACAAATGAATCAATTTGTTATAGCTAAAAATAATTAACACTACGAAATCCTTCTGTTCTATCAATTAAGTCTGATGGATATTTGCAGTACTGCAAGTACACTTATAAATCAATCATCTTACACACCCTCCAAAAAAAACTGTATATATATATATATATATATATATATATATATATATAATATATATATATATATATATAGGACGCGTAAAAGCATATGCATGTTGATAAAAGGAATATTTTATCAACATGCATATGCTTTTACGCGTCCTATTTAAATTTAGTACTGTTAATAAACTTTTCATATATATATATATCTTATTATAATGGAGATTGTGTGTCTGTAACCGAAACTATATTACTATAAGTGTCTCAAATCCCTTTGTTATTGACATCACATTCTCCATGATTTTATTTTTATTTAAACCTCAATTATTAATAAAATTGTTTAACATTATTATTATTGTGGACCATATGTACATACTAATAACATGGAATTGTATTTATATATACAGCAAAATAGCATTTTACAGTGTAAATGGGAAGGCTAATTTGCATATTGATCTTAAAAAATGATTTTAATAAATATATGCTTAGTATTATTGATTTCTAATTGTTTGGTTTTATCTTATTGAATATGAGCAAAAATATCTTCAATAAATCTTAAAAGAAATCCCTTAACAAGAAGAAATAACTGTAATATTATTCTTTGCTTTCTATTTTAACTAAACAGTTTAATTAGGAAAATTTACTAATGAAAGACGGGAGTAACGGAAAATGATGGAAGAGTTAGTTTCAAAGTTGTTCTATTTTTCAATCATACCCCCTCTGTTCAAAATCCTTTTATCTACATTCTTATTCAGTTTCATTAGCCTTTCTAATTTAATATGATATTTTATTATAAAATCTAACTAAAATACTTGCACCCGGAGGATGCATATATTTGCTAGTATATATAATAAAATAATAAAAAGTAAAAAATAACGTCGCGGTCAACCGTTATTATCCGAAAAATATATGAGTTTAACTAAGGAATTACATCGACTTAGTTAAACGTAGGGTAGGGTCCTGATGAAATCATTTTGATTGAAACCATGCTAGACCCTTAATATTTTACCTCTACTATTATTATTTCTATTATTACTGCTCTCTATGTTTTTAATATATTGAGCACTTTTGGATTATTTACTGATGCCACTGCAACGGAAAAGTTAAAGCGGCAATTGGATACTATATATATATATATATATATATATATATATATATATATATATATATATATATATATATAATACAAATATCTATATAAACGTTTAGATGCACGCCGAAAGAAATGAACTCGGCAATCCTAGTCCAAATCCTGGACGAGGCTGTTTACATTTCACATAGTGCTAATACCCTTAGGAAAAGTATGCATTCAACTATTCTCCATCCACTTATGAATAAATAGTAGGGCAGACTGGATTCTTTAACCTTGGTTAAGCAATCAGTATAAGAGAAGGAAAGCTCTGAATTTAAACCTTTTAAACTCCGCTTAAGAGTTTGCTTTATGCCACATGCTACTCGTGCGAAGGAGTTGGTATGTCTTTTACTAGGTACCACCAAAATAGTCACGTGATCAGTTTAGGCCATATTGAAGGAAGAAACGTAAATATTTTTGAACTTTTTTTAATCTTACAAAAAAGAAATAACGATAAATAATAAAGAAAGAAAGAGTAGTTACAAAGAAAAACAGTTAATTCAAAGATCAAATTATGCGAGTGGGGAAAAATTACTCACCGTTATCTTGAAAAATAAGTAAAACAGTCCGTTTTTTTGGACACGGTCAGTCTTTTATTGATATTCTTTAGCAAAATTCTGTATTCATGGTTATTTTACTAAAAGAATCCGTATAGAAACTTATAAAAATCTTCTGATATAATTATTCAGACTCTTATCTTTATAGAAAAAAGGTAAAATCGTTTTTTGTTGGTTCATTTTTTTCATATTTCATAAAATAAAATAGGGGGTAGACCACGTAAAAAAATATTTCCCCTATATATTTTATGAAAAAAACTATTTCAGACATATTTTCATTAAAAGGTAAGTAATTGTGGAAATTAAATTGATTTTTCATAGAATTTCTTAAAAAGCTTCAAGTCATAATAATTTTTGGCTACGTTAAATTTCAATTGATTTAACGGTGCAAAAATGTAATAATTGTTTTTCGTTTATAATTTTCATTATTTCCGTAAGCTGAATTTTTTATTTAATCATCATGAGTTTTTTTAATGTTCCTTCTTTCGAATGGAGAAAAAGATTTTAAGATAATATTAACCTTTGTGCAAGTTTCATTGGGCGGTAAATTTCACAGAGAAAATTGGTGGTACCTAGTCTTTACTATTCGTATTTATTGCACTGAATTGCCATCTGATGCAAAAGGAACTATAAGTTATTCCCGGCAAGTTGTAGAAAAATAGAAATATTTTATTCTAACTCAGATTTTGGATGAAAGAAATGCGAGACGTGCGATAGAGACAGAGGACAAACACGATTTAACAAGAACAAAAGGGTTTGTTTTATATTCGAAAATAGAAATAACCGACAAAGATAATTTGTATTGGACTTTTTGTAAAATATTGTGTAATGATACATGAACACACAAGGTTGGGTTTGAGAAAGCTTTATTCTACTTAGAATACAGTTGTCATTTCTTGGGAGTTTATATACTTTCAGAAAGTTAGAAATTTACACAAAGGGGAGGTAATAATAAAACAAGGGAAATAACTCTCAATTACTTATTACAGGGTGCAAATGCATGAATGTAAAAAGATATTCAGGGTTTGGATAGGTTTAGAAGGTAAAATAAACACATCGCCGGGATTCTAATTTAGTCAATTAAATGACGAGTCTCTCTCTCTCTCTCTCTCTCTCTCTCTCTCTCTCTCTCTCTCTCTCTCTCTCTCTCTTCGGTTTGTTCGAGTTTTTTTAATGAATATTTCTCATATAATTCGCAAAGTACTTGGATGAATATCTTGTTCTGGTCTATATATTGTATTGAATGTTTGTGTTCCTGCTGGATCCAGGAATATCACGGTTTCTTGTATTACTGTTTATATGGAAGGTTCTCCAGTGGAACGTGTACCTTGAAAACTGAAACCGTGGTAGAGAGAAAATCTTTTTCTTTAACTATAAATGCTCTATATTTACGAAATATATTGAGCACATTTGGATTAACTACTAATGGTACTATAATGAAAATATTGTAGCAACTTTTGATGAATGTATATATATTATATATATATATATATATATATATATATATATATTAATACCATTGGGGACCATACTTATTAAACTATGTTAAGATTATATTTCTATTCCGTAAACCAAATAAACAAACTTTATCAAGGCTAAAATTTCAACCAAGTTCTACTATCCCTGAGTATCTATCTACCCAATCCCTCCATCATGGTAAGGATATGACACAAAGCCAATTTCTTAGCGTAATACAACCGGTTTGAATTCAGATTTTTCCTTATTAGACCGGTTGGTTTTCCAAGGTTAAAGAACCCAGTGTGCCCAACTAATTTATCCATAGCTGGTGTGTAGTCCATTTAAGCGAAGTGAAATGCAAACAGCTTCATCCCGGATTTGAACTTGGGTCGCCAATTTTATTTCTTACGGTAATGACCATTACGCAAAGAGCGCCTACTTTCGTTGAATAGATAAAGCAAATGAATGAGATTTTTTTTTTTTTTTGGGGGGGGTCACATGATGGTTGTATGTTTGTGTCTCCAGTTGATTTTTACAGACACTTAGCTTTAAAGAACCTCATGTTTCTAAGTCACCCATTTCAATATTGATTAGCTTCACCTTGCTTATCTATCGTATCATGCTAATCGAATTAATTTGCAGCGACTCGGTAAATAGATCTAGCGAACCGAGTTCAAGTTTAAGTAGCACTGATAACTTTTTTGCCTTATTGTCCAGTGCAAAGCCGCTAACCCAATTCTTCCTGTGCCGAGTTGGCTCTTAATATACGTATAGGTATCAATCAATGCATGTGTGTGTGTGTGTGTGTGTGTGTGTGTGTGTGTGTAAAACAAGAATATCAATGTAAAAATAGAATAATTGGAATTAATTGGAATAACAATATAAAAAGAATAACTATTTTTAAAAAGAATAACTGGAATCAACGAATAAAAAGTATAATGAGAATAACCGAATAAAAATAGAATATCTAGAATGAAAAATATATAATGGAATAATGGAAATCATGAGAATAACTGTAGTATCGGATTGAGAAAAAGAATAACTGCTATAACGGAATTAGAAAATAATAAATGGAATAACGGAGTAAAAAAGTTATATCTGTAATAACGGAACAAGGATAACTAGAATAACAGAATAAAAAAGAATCGCTGAAATAATAGAAGTAAAAAAATTGATAACTGGAATACCGGTATACATGAAAAATGGAATAAAAACTAAAATAAGTGAAATTAAAAAAAAACTGGATTAAGAGAATTAAAAATAACTGGAATAACATAATAAAAAAGTATACTTGGAATAACAGAATGAAAAAAATGACTGGAATAATTGAATAACAAAGAATGATTGGAATGATAGTTCAAAAAATAATAACGAAATAAAAATCAATAACCAGAATAAAAAAGAATAATTGAAATAACAGAATTTAGAAAAAATAGGAATAACTGGAATAACAAAATAAACGAAGAATAACATGGAATGATGGAATAAAAAAAAGAATAAAAGAAATCAATGAGGAATTAAATATTCATTTCAACAAGTAAGAATATTTATTCACTAAAATAAATGTAAAGAAAGCATGCAAAGAAAACATCAGTAGCGAAATAATTATGCAAGTATATTCATCCGCATAATAGCGTTTTCTTTTCAAAAGGAATTAATTAATTTTATCGTATTTGGGGTGTAGTGACTCATTCTCTCATGGCGACTTGGTTAAATCAGCGACTAAACCAGACTTCGTCGCCAAGCAGGCTGAGGTACTTGCTAGATAGACTGAGGTACTGGCTAGACAGGTTGAGGTACTGGCCAGACAGGCTGATATACTACTAGACAGACTGAGGTACTTGACACTGAGGTACTGTTGTGATAGTGTGTATTTTACTCGAGAATTTTTTTCTGAATTTCGTAGTCCAAAGTTAGGGGTGCGCGATATACATGAGAACGTGTTATGCATAAATAACTTCAGTATTTCAAAGCATTTCCATTGCTATTATTCAGATCAAATTGTTTTCTATTCTTTCCTCTGTGGTAGTGTGTCTTATACAGGAGACATCTTTTTCCTCTGTGTGTTATATATGAGAAATTTTTCTAGAATTTTGTAGTCCAAAGTTAGAGGTGCGTGTTATGCACAAATAATTACGGTGTTTCAAAGTATTTCCTTTGCCATTGTTCGGAGCAACTCGTTTTCTATTATTTACGCTCTGTTAGTGAATAAGAAAAGATGTCTTTCCATTTGAAAAGATAAATAAATATTCATATTTATATTAACGTTATTATTCTAAAGAAAAATAAGATCAATTAATAAGTTGTTCATAGCATATAAAAATGCATTGCTCAAAGCGATCAAAAATGTTTATATGTATATGAATAACACGTTCAGCCACTGAAACAGTCATATTCTATTATTCTTATAATAAAATGTATTGTTCATGCGCCTAGCGTGGTATATTGTTAAGCGAACAATATATATGGAGGTACGTGGTGTAATGGTTACAATCGTAGGAAATGGACTTGTCGACCTGTGGTATACTAAGACCCGGAAGCACCGGTTATAACATTGTTGTATGAAACGGAAGTACTGTTTCAGCCATCTTGTATTATTTTAAATAAAAGGCGGAAGTGGGTTCTTCTCGCAGTTAACGTCAACTGGGCTACACGTCTTATTATTCGCTAAGCGCGTTATAACAATTGGCAGACGAGGATTTGTTTCACTGAAGAAAATGCCATTACTCGGACATTTAGAAGAATTCTGTACGGAATCAGGAAATATTTCAACCTATTTGGACCGAGTAGAACAGTTTTTTATCGCAAACGATATTGAACATGAAAACCAAGTAAAATGCAAAGCCATATTACTGAGTACAATTGGAGAAAGGACCAGACGAAGCCTTTGCTTTCAAGCAATCAAAGGAGTTGCTAATGTCAACTAGTGTTTTGGTTCATTACAATGCTGAACTTAAACTTATCATGACGGTGGATGCATCTCCAGTGGGTGTGGGGGCAGTGTTATCGCATATAATGAAAGACGGGAGTGAAAACCGATTTATTTTGCTCCAGAACATTATCAAAGGCAGAACGAAATTATGCCCAGATAGAACGTGAAGGACTGGCAGTCATTTTTGGAGTTTCTAAATTCCATAAAATATATCTATGGTCGAGAATTTACCATCATCACTGATCATAAACCACTGCTTGGGCTTTTTAAAGAGGACCGTGCAATATCACCAACAGGCAGTGCTAGAGTTCAACGTTGGGCCTTGATTCTAGCAAGTTATCATTATCAACTAGAATACAAGCCAGGTTCAAAAATTTCTAATGCAGATGGCTGAGTCGGCTACCTATAGAGGACCATTTTTACGCCATTACCTTGTCCGGAGGAAGTAGTACTCTCCATGTCAGCTTTAGACTTAACCCCAGTCACGTCAAAAACTGTTGCTTTTTACACATCAAGAGACCCTGTGTTATCACAAGTGCGTAGATGGATCTTGCATGGATGGCCGGGAAAAGGATCTCTTGACTTTCAACCATATACACCAGGAAGGATGAGTTGTCGGAACAACTGGGTTGTATTTTATGGGGATCACGGGTGATTATCCCAGCAAAGTGTCGAGAGGCGTTACTGAAAGAATTGCATGAGAGTCATCCAGGAATTTCACGGATGAAGTCTCTTGCTCGTAGTCACATTTGGTGGCCTAAAATGGATGCAGATATTGAATTATGTGTGAGGAGTTGTGCCATGTGCCAAGATAGTGCAAATATGCCTCAGGCTAGTGCATTGCATCCCTGGGAATGGCCAGGAAGGCCTTGGTTCAGAGTGCACATGGATTATGCGGGCCCTATCCAGGGTAAGTGGATTCTAGTGATTGTCGACGCCCACAGTAAATATATAGATGCACATGTTGTGTCATCACCATCTTCTTCAGAAACAGAAAGGATGTTGAGACGCACGTTTGCCACACATGGGAGTCCACATGTGATTGTATCTGACAACGCTAGCAGTTTTACTAGTAAGGAATTTTCCAGGTTCTGTACCCTAAATGGCATTAAGCATGTTAGATGTGCGCCATACCACCCTCCTCAAATGGACTGGCTGAGCGTGCAGTTCAAACCATTAAGAGTGGTCTTAAAAAAGTTACTGGAGATTTGGAAACACGATTGTTGCGTGTATTAGCCGCGATACCGTTATTCCCGCAATCAACAACAGGTCAATCACCAGCAATGCTACTAATGGGCGTCAGCCTCGATCGGCGTCTGGACCTTGTGTATCCAGATTTATCTACCCAAGTCACCACGAAAATAGACGATACTAAAAGAACAACGGATAGATATCGTAGTGAAAGGATGTTCCATATTGGAGATAGTGTTAGTGTGGTGAATTTTCAAGGGAGGCCAAAATGGCTGTTCGGAGTTTTAGAGGAGCAGCTTGGTCCACTGACTTTTAGAGTGCGATTGGAGGATGGTCGATTATGGAAAGGCATGTGGATCATATTCGCGCGAATATTCAACAGAACCTGTTGTGAGAGGTCCCGAAGAATCAAGGCAGCCTCAGGGGAGTCAGGAACAAACAGTTAAGGGCACTCAACAGCTTGTGCACAGCTTCTGCACCCTACGGAGATAGCAGTTTTTTCAACAACCGGTGACAGATTGGAAGATGAACACCCCAGAACTCGCATGAGAACACGGTTTCAGAAACGCAAAGAGGAGGAAAAGAGGAACAATGCTGAGAATAAACCCGAAAGACAGCGCACCAACATTAAACCAGATACAAAAGGGAAACGACCCAGTACTAGCCCCTTAACTGGGGAAATTGCTGTTCAGGAGTCTCCAGAGGCTACAGATGATGATGATGTGACTATGTCTGAGAGTCGGACAATGCCTCCTATAAGTAATGGGAGTTCCGGGGAGGGACCTATGGATGTTTCAAGCTAAGTGGGAGGGATGTGGTATACTAAGACCGGAAGCACCGGTATAACATTGTTGTATGAAACGGAAGTACTGTTTCAGCCATCTTGTATTATTTTAAATAAAAGGCGGAAGTGGGTTCTTCTCGCAGTTAACGTCAACTGGGCTACACGTCTTATTATTCGCTAAGCGCGTTATAACACGACCCGAGTTCAAATCCTGGACTAGGCTGTTTACATTTCACATAGCGCTAATATACTAGTGTATGCGTGTCTAGTTCGTCTTACTCGGGGCAGGTCACCGCACAACTGTTTTCTATTGGGATGTTGTTTTCACGTTTTCTTTAAGATCACATGCAGCATTCTTGTGCAGCTCCCATCTAGTTTATTCTCTAGGCATTTCATTAGGGTCCAAGTGGTATAGCCGTGCAGCAGCGCTGACACGACAGACAGACAGACAGAGACAGAGACAGAGAATAATTAAATAGAATCAGAAAATCGTGTCAACTCAAGCTAGGAGGCGCCAGGTCAACTCGAACTAGGGGGCGCAAGGGGTAAAGAGAGAGATGATATCTCAATCGATGGAAGAAAAAATAACTCCGACTAAAATCATATAATCCTTTCAAAGACTCATGAGAGAAGAAAACAATAAAAACTTGTCGAAATATTATTTATGGGTGATGCTGCATATTCTTGGAAGAATATATAATTCTGTATTTCGAAGTAAAAAATACAAATTATTTATGATAGCTGTAATAGTATCAGCTTTTTTGTGGGGTGTAGTTTCCACGATTTCTTTAAGATCACACGTAGCATTCTTGTGTAGCTACCGTTGAGTTTAAACATAAACCATCAGAGTGAGACAAACAAGACATGCCGGATGCCACTGGAAAAGCAAGGACGAACTCATAAGCGATGTTCTCCTGTGGAAGCCAGCACGTGAAAACGCTAGTGCAAGCCGTCCAGCAAAGACCTACAATAACCAGCTCGCTGCAAATACTGGATACTGCACAGAGGAACTGCCAGAGACAATGAATTATAGGGACGGTTGGCGAGAGATTATCATGGATATCCGTGCTACTCGCACATGATGATCAGAATTTTTAAATCAGTAGCAGTAAAATCATGATATTTAACTACTACTAAGCTAGATTTGCAGACCATTTTTAGTGAGTTAGATTCTCATTGGGCGCCCCATACTTCTGGCCTTGTGCCACATCTAAGCTAATTACTGTACTAATTGTATTAAGTTGACATCCTTCCGTCTACGAAAGATGATGGCGTATTTTCCAAAACATTTTTGGAACTACGTAGCCTGAGCGAGTTGATATGAAGAATGTGCTGTTGCCTAAGCAGCAGATCCCCCCTATCC
>CM042142.1:88951260-89066260 GCA_023376005.1 Doryteuthis pealeii | reverse complement strand
AAATGGCTGATTACTCGGATTGATCTTTACCCACCATTACGGGAATTTCTCTAAATAGTCTCTCCTCTCAAATGTATATCTAGTCAGGTCTTCTTTTTTTTGTCTTCTTTTTAATCGCAATGTGTGGGAGAGAAGCGGTTTGTCCAAGGACAGATACTGGCAATGAGTCTCTGGTAGAAACAAAGGAATAAAAGAGGGTACGGTAAGAGTTCAAGGGAAGTTCGAAAGAAGGAGGAGAGAAAGAGGAGACTGGAAGAGAGAGAGGGAGAAGAGTAGATAGAGGAGAGTGAAGAAGAGAGCGTGAGGGGAGTAAGAGAGGGGAGAGGGGGGAGAGAGAGAGGGGGAGAGTGGACGGACGAAAGAAGCTCAGATCCGTGAGGTTTATTATTAAGAAGCGGCAGTTGAGAACGTTTAAGTTTTCTATTTTCAACCAATTGTCCTTTCACGTTGATCAATGTAGGCAAATGTCTCCGCATTATTTTTTTTGTTCTGTCGATAATTACTTGCACTCAACTTTGAGATTTGTTTAATGTTGAACTGTAGGCAAAATATAAACAAAGGCTAACGACTTAATTGCCGCTTTATTTACATTTGAGATTCGCTTATTGAAGTATCATATTGATCAGTAATCATTACTAAAGAAGAAGAAGAAGAAGAAGAAGAAGAAGAAGAAGAAGAAGAAGAAGAAGAAGAAGAAAAGTATCTATCTATCACAAGATGACAGTTTCCATATCTATCTATCTATCTATCAAGAAGAAGAAGAAGAAGAAGACGAAGAAGAAGAAGAAGACAGTATCTATCTATCACAAGATGATAGCGTCTGTCTATCTATCTATCTATCTATATATCTTGAAGAAGAAGAAGAAGAAGAAGAAGAAGAAGAAGAAGAAGAAGAAGAAGAAAGGATAAGAGAAGAAACTCTTTTTCTTTCTTTTCTTTTATTGGAGTATGATATTGATTCGCAATCATCACTAAATAATAATAATAATAATAATAATAATAATAATAAGAAGAAGAAGAAGAAGAAGAAGAAAGGATAAAATGAAAAAAGAAAATAAAGAGATGAAGGTAAAAAGGAATAGAAGGAGGGAAGGAACTCCTTTACTTTCTCTTCTTTTTGTAGGGATTAAACTGTCGTAACTCTGACACTTATTGGAGAATCATATTTATCAGCAAACATTAGAGAAGAAGAGGAATAGAAAAAGAGAAGGAAAAAAAAAACAGGGTCTGTGCGGTGAAGTAAGGAGCTGACGCTAGGTGTGGCGCTCCATCTCAGATGCAATAAACAATCTCTTTGGCTTATAAAGGGGATAGACTCCCTCGCTGTCTGGCTGATATCGACTTTAGACCACCCCGACAACTTTACTGTAACCCTATTAAAGAAGATAAAAACTGTATGAAAAAAAACGATAAATGTGCGTGTTTGTGTTTTTGTGCAATCGCTGGTCTGCAAGGTTTCAATGGTTTTAAAAGAATGATTTTGTAACCTAAGCGTTCTTTTTTCTTTTTCTTTTCTTTTTTTTTTCTTTTTTTCTTATTTTCCCTGATTTTGTAGTTTTCGCTTCAGAAAGAAATATTTCAACGCAAATGATATGGGGTATCTATCTGTTTGAGAATACTACCATGGATGACATTTGATCATTTCTTGAGAGAAATGAAAATATATAAAGATTATGAATCAGATATAAAATACATCTACGAAATACATCTACAAAATATATACTGTAAAGGAAACTTAAGTACCGACTTTTATTTCACACTCTAACATAATTTACATGAATAAGAGATCTATTTAATTCTAAAATATTCTAAAATTCTAAAATAGGGTTAGGGTTAGGCTTAGGGTCAGCAGTTATTATTATTAACCTTATAATATGCTTTTTATGGTAGGCCACATACTATAAGAGAGACGATTTCGTAGGCCATATTCAAAAGGTAGGCCACATACTATAATGGTACCCTATTTTACTCTATAAAAGGAGGGATATATCGATAAAAACTGCATAAAATGTAATTTGTCAAAAAAGAAAAAGAAGGATAAATGTGAGGTTTTGTGCAGTCGCTGGGATGCAAGTTTCATCGGTTTAAATGAATGATTTTGTAACTTAAACGTTCTTTTTTTTTTTTTTTCATTTCTTTTTTTAAAGAAGGGATACATCGATAAAAAAAAAACTGCATAAAAATATAATGTGCAAAAACAAGGACAAATGTCCGGTTTTGTTGTGTTGTCGGCTGCAAGTTTTGCCAGACTAAATAATGAGACATTCAACTGCACAAAGATTGTTATTTCTTTGCTCAACATTTTTTCTAAGGGAGAGAATAACGGGGCGAAACATTACAAGCCTTGTGTTTCATTAATTATTCATAAGTATTGGCAAAAATAACATCACATTACTTCCATATTCCGTTTTGAGGGGGTTACATTCATATTACAAATAGAAAACAAACAGATGTTTGTGCCTGACGTATGTATGTGATTTCGTGAGACACGGGGCAAATGGAATTGAATAAAGCTTCATTTCTTTTATTTAAGGGGCCAGTTTAGCTCAGTCAGTAGAGCATCCGACTAGGTCGGCTGATTGGTTGGTTGGTTAGGTTTTACGGCATGTCAACACTTGGGTTATTGTTGTATACTGGATCATAAAGTATTCAGTATACTAGTACATTAAAACTCCATGTGCACCAGACATATGGTAACTCGCAACAGAGTGCTAAAACCTCAAGGTAAACGGTTCGCACAATGGTTCCGTAATCCTTGCAGTCTGAGTAATCACCACGATGCTCTCAGACAGCCGTGTATAAATAGTCCTGGATCAGCACATTCACTCTCTACGCCAGTCCAGTCCACAATAGTTATCTTCTGTCGAATACGTTTTATTTTATTCATTCTTGATGTGTAATCAATTATTTTTGTAACTTAATTTTTAACACATTTGTAAACTCATTTTTTAATCTATTTAACCCATAGATGAGACCCTAACAGGTACTACCACTCCGGGTCTTAGTGCGCCTGGAAGTAATGGCGATGAAGGGGTACTCCACTCTCCCCAGAGCTCCAGAATTGGAACTTTACCATTCGATGCAGTTTAACGCCGTACCCAGGACACCACCCGTCTACGAATCATAAGATATTCTGATCTGTGTGTTAAAATATCTGAGAGCTGACAGTAGTTGAGTCTCTCCACCTCAGTAAAACAACCCCTCTGCTCATCTGATCCTCAGTGCACATAACTCGGTGCAATAATTCATATGCGTGTAGGTGCAATGTGTATTAGCATGTATTCGTATAGGACTATCGTATATCTATGTAGGTATTTACCCAACTTGTTTGCTACGGTTAGGATGTGACACAAGGTCGCAGTTACGGGGCATCCAGTGAAGATCGAACTCGCTATTTAGTTGTAATGGAACTGAGAGAACCAGATGCCTATGTAACATAAATTCGCTTCGGAGGAAGTAGTGTTCTTGTTTTGTTTTTTTGCTTTTTTTGTTTGTTTATTTGTCTTTTCCCCACCCCCCTTTTTTGTGGGATCTTGCTCCTATGGTCACTACTTTATCAAACTTTCTTAGGTTTTATTTGGTCAGATGACGTCCTTACCCAATCAGAGAGGCCCGCTTCGGATCTCCCTTGTTCAAGACTAGTCAATTTAAAACTATATGAACTTAAAATCCAGTACTATATTTTTTGACAGTATACCGTTAATTTCAAATTCATACTACACTTCATAACGAAAACAATAGACTATGCCTATTCATTATGTAACAAAGAAACATGGAACAAATATGTTTACCAACTGTTATTGTGACTATTAATCAATGTCCAGGCGCGTAGGGGCGCGTGGTGTAATGATTACAGTCATAAGAAATGGACTCCTCGACTCGAGTTCAAATTCTTGACGAGGCGATTTGCATTTCACATAGCACTAATACCCTTTGGAAAGGTATGCATCCAACTATTCTCCCTCCAGCTATGGGTAAATCGTAGTCCAACTGACCTCTTTAACCTGGCTAGGTAACTAGTTTAGGAGAAGGAAAACTCTGAATTCAAACCTGTTAAACTCCGCTTAAGAAATTGGCCTTGTGTTGCATCCTGCTCGCGTGGAGGGTTTGGTATATATATATATATATATATATATATATATATATATATATATTATATATGTGTGTGTGTGTGGTGTGTGTGTGTGTGTGTGTGTGTGTGTGTGCAGACATCTAAGCTTCTTAGTAGAAGATAATACCCAAAAGATTGTCGATAAACAACTAGATATCAAACTGGGGGACTTCACGATAGATGAAATCAACCAAGTTTTAAAGAAGCTAAAAGGTAGAAAGCGGCAGGACTTGACGAATACCCCGGAGGTATGGAAGATAGGAAAGTTCAGTGACATACTGCTTGGCTATGCAATGCAGTGTATAGACAAAATAGAATAGATAGTTGGACAAAAGGCTGCATCCTCCCATTCCCTAAAAAGGGAGATCTCGGAATGGCTAAGAACTACAGAGGCATAACTCTTACTGCTATTGCAGCTAAGATATATAATGCCCTTCTCCTTAATCGCATCCGACCTGAAATAGAAAAAATCCTTAGGAGAAACCAAAATGGTTTCCGCAAAAATCGATCCACAACCTCTCAGATCCTGACTATAAGACGGATCATAGAAGGAGTACGAGCAAAGAATCTGGAGGCAACGCTACTATTCGTAGATTTCTCCAAGGCATTTGATTCCATACACAGAGGGAAAATGGAACAAATACTACTAGCATATGGCCTCCCAAAGAAACAGTTGCAGCTATAATGATGCTATACAGGGACACTAGAGCAATGGTACGCTCACCTGATGGCGACACAGATTTCTTTGACATCGCTGCTGGAGTCCTACAAGGAGATACATTGGCACCATATATATTCATAATATGCCTAGACTACGTACTCAAACATCATTAGATACCATAAAAGAAAAGGGTTTCACACTGAAAAAGGCAAGGAGCAGGCGTTATCCCGCACAAACAGTCACAGATGCAGACTATGCTGACGACCTTGCACTCCTTGCAGATACACCGACACAAGCTGAGTCCACTGTTACACAGCTTGGAGGAGGCGGCAGAAAATATCGGCCTCTATGTGAACTCCAGTAAAACAGAGTTCATGAGTTTCAAAAAGAAAGGAAACATCTCAACACTCAACGGCACGCCTCTCAGCCTGTAGAACATTCACGTACCTAGGTAGTAATATCTCATCCACAGAGAGAGATGTTAACACAAGAATAGCAAAGGCATGGTCGGCCACAAACAAATTGTCAGTCATATGGAGGTCTGATCTCCCTGACAAGCTGAAGCGACAGTTCTTCCAGGCTGTGGTTATATCGGTGCTGCTATATGGCTGCACCACTTGGACCCTAACGAAGCGTCTTGAAAATAAGTAGATGGAAGCTGCACAAGAATGCTACGTGCAGTCTTGAACAAATCGTGGAAGCAGCACCCACGAAGAGACAGCTGTACGGTCACCTGCCCCCCTCTCTCAAACTATCCGAGTGAGACGGACAAGGCATGCAGGACACTGCTGGAGAAGCAAGGACGAACTCATAAGCGACGTTCTCCTGTGGAAGCCAACACATGGACATGCAAGTGTGGGGGCCCAGCAAGGACCTACATTGACCAGCTATGCGAGGATGCTATATGCTCAGCAGAGGACCTCCAGGTGCAATGAGTGATAGGGAGGGTTGGCAAGAGATTGTCATGGATATCCGTGCTGCAAGCGCGACATGATGATGATGATGATGAAGCCTTCTTATGTGCACATATATACCATATTCTGCTCAGTACACTTAATTTAAAAACTGTTTGCGTGTATGCCCAATTAACATATGGGTTTGTTTGGTTTCTTTGTTTAATGGCATATCAACCTTCATGGGTTATTTAATGAATACTTGAAACCATATAACTGTGTGCAAATTATTTGTATTAGATAAGAAAACATGATCTTATATAACTATTAAAAGGTTTGGTTTCTTTGTTTAATGGCACATCAACATTCATGGGATATCTAATGCCAAAGCCATCCTTAAGAAATTGACCTTGTGTCACATCCTTCTCGTGCGGAGGGGTTGGTAAATATATATTAAGCAATGACCGGTGCACGGTATGGCAACAACCACTTTCTTGTTGAGTTTTGTTTCTCTTTCTTTTCAATTTTCAATCGAATATAAGTTTTTTATGACTTTCCCGTACATTTATCAGGAAGCTTTTTTGAGACATTATACAGGGGTTGGGGGAGGCATCAATCACACAAAAGTAGTTAAGAGGTAAACACACGGACGTAATGGTTAACGAGTGCTGTTAAGGCTTGTTCCTAAGACTGTATACAACAGAACGCTCCAGTCGACAAAGGAAGTTTCCATGGAGCTATCATGAGGTACCATGACAAGAAATATTAATCGTAATGCTGACAAATATCGTGGTCTATAGACATTATATTTTGTTGGTCTGGCATAATTAACAAGTGTTATGAAAGGTGGAACTAACAACTACTTGCAATAACATTGGACTATAAATAATCATATCCGAGTTTTTTATTATATGTTTAACATTGTAGCTTTTCAGTGTAATCACCTCTTTTCCTGTTTCCTTCAACCTACCTACCTACCAACCTAACCCACCCTCTCTCTCTCTCTCTCTCTCTCTCTCTCTCCTCTCTCTCTCTCTCTCTCTCTCTCTCTCTCTCTCTCTTATATATATATATATATATAGGATGGTGGTTATCGTCGAAGGAAATGGACACGGCGACCCGAGTTCAAATCGTAATATATATATAATCAAATTTTTTTTTCTTATTGTGCAGAACAAGATAGTCTTTATACAACCTACCCATATATTTATTCTCATTATACTGTGACAGTTTCGTTAAATTCCGTCAGTTAGTTTTTGGGAAATTGAAAAAATGATACCTCGTTAATAAATATAAAAACAGTATATAATATATATATATATATATATATATATATATATATATATATATATATATATAATATATATAGTGCGTGTGTGTGTATTTGGGTATATTTTGTAGGCATATCTTACTAAAGATGATAGACAAGAATTATTCAGAGTTAGGTTTTTATTCGTCTTTTCATGTTCGCGAGCAAGATGTCGCAACGGAGGATGAAGGCTGTTTAATAATTGTCCGAAGTCTTTAATGTTGTAACCCGAGTACATCTACTTTCGACCTTCACTGGTCATTGTCAAAGATGTGGGTATGACCACATCATACATTATAATTTATTGTTTTCTGTGATCAATGAATATTTTTAATAAAAGTGTTCATCGCGTGCAGTTGACAAAGTGTTAAAATGCTCTTATTCAAAATATTCTTTGATCACAGAAAATATCTCATGATATATGGCGTGGTCGTACCTACATTCTCGGCAATGACCAAGGAAGGTCGAAATCATATATATATATATATGTATATAAAGTGTTGTTCTGGTTCCAACGGGAAAAAATGCAATATTTTATAAAAAAGAAGGTCCACAAAATGGATTATGTTTTTAGAAAAAAAAAATGTATTATTTTTATCTTACATATGCGACACGTGTTTCAGATCTTCTGGTATCTCCTTCGGGCTTTGATCAATAATATGATTGATCAAAGCCTGAAGAAGATACCAGAAGATCTGAAACACGTGTCGCATATGTAAGATAAAAATAATAAACAATTTTTTCTAAAAACATAATCCATTTTGCGGACCTTCTTTTTATAATATATATATATATATATATATATATATATATATATATATATATATATTATACTATATTTTTGGTTTTTTTCTGCCTGCCTGCCTGTCTGTCCAGGGCTGCAAAGCACTGTACAAGTTCTAGATTAGAATTTTATGAGAAATTCAGTGGTATGTTTACCCCTGAATTCATTTGGGCTCACTAGGAACTAAACTACCATCTGTGGCATGAGAAAAAAGAAAATATAAATAGCCTAAGAGGAATAACTCCGAAAAATTTGAAAATTTAATGAATATCCATATCAAGAGACTGGGTCTAGTGAGTATGAAGGGCGATGCACGTTGGCCAAAAACTGCTAACTAAAAAGTATTGTTGTTCCCGTGTAGCTTTTTCTCCAGGTCTTTTGCTAGATTCCAAATTGTGCAACTATACTGTAGCCGTATCAGTACTATTGTATGGTTGCACTATTTGAACTCTATACGACCACTTACCTTCCATCTTCCAAACCATCCAAATAAGACAAAAAAGACATGCCAGGTACTATTGTAGAAGCAGAGACAAATTCATAAGTGGCATTCTTCCACGGACTCCCACATTTTCGACACACCAGTGTTGACCAACAAACAAAAACTTACATACATACATCAGCTCTGTGCAGATAGTTTGTTATTTACTAAGCTTAGCTTAGTTGAGCCACAAATCCACAAGTATGTGGCACCCGGTAAGAATCAAACTCATTGATAATAGTTTGTTAATTCAGATTGCCAACCATTACGCCAGGTGAGGTACCCAACTGGATAATGGTTAGAGGACCTGCCAAGTGCAATGGACCAATGGATGGCGAAAGAGAGAGAAATTCATGGTATCAGCAAAACTTGAGTTTTAAAAAATATGTCTTTACAAAAACTTTACTTATTACTAAGAGTAACTGTTATCGTCGTAGGAAATGGAATCGGCCACACGAGTTCAAATCCTAGACGAGGTTGTCTGTGCTTTCATTTTGCGCTAATGCTTTTGGGAAAGGCATGAAACCATCTTTTCCCCAGCTATGGGTAAATAGCAATGTTGACTGGGTTATTTAACTTAGGTAAGGTTCACAATCAAAGTGAAGGAAAACTCTGAATTCAGACCAACTTTATTCTGCTTAAAAAGTGACTTTGTATCACATCCTGCTCGTGACAGTGGGGTTGGTTAACTCTTTGCCTACCAACTTTTTCCCACAGCTGTACCAAATTTTCTTGGTATGTTTACCTGTTTGATGGGATATTTCAAAGTTCACTATCTGTTCACCCAAGAACTCATTCTATTCAAATAAAGTCCTATTATTATTGTAATCCGACTACTTCTGCTAATGAACTAACCATTAGTTTTTGTACTTTGGTTGGATATGGTGGGATAGCCGGTCTGTACGGTTTAATGTAGGCAAACAGTTAAACACATGCTCTGCTTAAAAATTAAACTTGTGTCACTTCCTGCTCGTAGCGGAAGGTTTGGTTAAATACATGCTCCGCTTAAAAATGACCTTGTGTCGCATCCTTTTCGTGGTGGCGGGGTTTCTGTAAATGAATACAAACTTGACTTCTCACCCTCCGTAGAAAAGTACTTCAACTATTATGTACGTTTTGAATTTACACGCCTTTTTTGCGCACGTGTCTGTTTCTGCGAAGGCGCCGTGTATCTTGGTACTACGTATCCGTTGTTTTTTCTTTTTTTTTTCCATTTATCTGTACGTCCAAGAGTGTAAAGCACTTAGTCTAGGATATTTCCCGACGCACCTGCAAGCCTTCTCCCCTCCACACACACACACACACACACATCACACACTCTCTCATAACTACTACTACCATGAAAAATAAAATAAAAAAATAATAAAAGTAGACAAGTTTTAATTATTGTAATTATAATGGAAAAAGGTAATATATGAAGTCAACCGTGGCTTACATATGTCCGGCGCCATGTCAGTCGGGTGTAAATGATTTGATTGTTGTAATAACAATTAGTAAAAGAACAGATGAAAGTGTTCAGTCAGCAAAAAATGGATGAAGTCGGCAAGGAGGAGATGCGGAAGTTAATATTAAAGACAGTAAAAGAAAGAAAGAAAAGAAAAGGGAAAGGGTCAATGAAAATAGGAATAAAGAGAGGGAAAGAAGACAGATTGGATGGGTGAAAGAAAGAAAGAAAGAAAGAAAGAAGAGGGAAACAAACAAAGATAAAGAAATAAGAAGGAAAAAACAGAAAAACAAGCAAAAAAGAAACAAAATGACAAAGAAAAGGATAGGAAGAAAGAAAGAAAGAAAGAAAGAAAGAGAAAGAAAAAAAGAGAGAAATGAGAGAAAGAAAGAGAGGGAAGAAAGAGAAAACGTAGGGGAAAAGAAAGAAACAACCAAAGAAAAAAGAAAGAGAAAATAAAGAAAGAAACAAACACAGACAGACAGAAAAGAAAGAAAGAAAAAAGAAAGAAAAGGGAAGAAAGTGTGGTCTGAGTGTAAGTAAGTTTACTTAGTTTTACGGCATTTCAACCCTTGTTGGGTTATTTAATGCCGAAGTCAGTCACTTTTTACAAACAGTTGTATGGTTTGAAATGACCAATAATAATAATTTGTAAACAATATAGTTTCAAGCAACTAATCATAATATGAATAGTTCCCACGCAATTCAAGTATTCTTATCTAATACAAATAATTTACACAAAGATAGTTTCAAGTTTTTATATCAAATACGTATGATTAGCATACAATTATAGGGTTACAAGTGTTGGGAGGCAAAATAGATTTTTGCATTGAAGGACGGGCTTTCCCACATCACGAGTCCGTTTTGGTCACGTAACAATGTGAGCCCTGAAAATCTATAATTCTCCGTTACGACTTGGAAGCGACAGACATGTGTCTTTTCGCTTCCTCAAAAGCTACGCACGTTTTGTTTTTCTTCTCGTTTTTTTTTTGTTTTGTTTGTTTGTTTGTTTGTTTGTTTGTTTTTTGTTTTGTTTTTTTCGTTTTTGTTTGTTTTGTTTTTTTTTGCTTCTTAGACCTCCTGAAAAATAGTAAGTCGCTTCCGCCCCTTTTTTGCATAAACTTTCTCAGTGTTTCTTGACACACCTTGTGTCTGTTTTATGGTTTGTGACTGGAACTATGTTCTCTCTTTATATGTTGTCTTAATTAAATGTTATCTTGTATAAATTAACCTATCTTTTCCTTGCCTAATATTCTGTGATGGGTTACCCTCGTTTGGATACGGGTGCTATTTTTGAATTAACGTTCTGATAATTCTTATATTAGTATTTCAAGCAATTATATTGCTTTAAGTATAATAATATTATAATAATAATCCTTTGAAAATAATTATGGCTTCAAGTAACAATACCTAGTGGTGTAGTGGGTAACGTACTGGACCGTGATATCATTGTGAATGAGTTCGAACTCCAGTCACGCTATTACGTTCACTTTCAGACTAATACCCTTGGAAAAGGTATGGACTCTCTTGTGCCCCCAACTATGGGTTAAATAGTACCACTACCGTTGTTCTTCAACGGTGGTTTTGGCATTAGATAACACACGATAGTTGATATGCCATTAGACAAAGAAACCAGACCAATCAAGTAACAATTCTTAATACAAATATTTCACACAACTATAAGGTTTCAAGTATTCCATTTAATAAAAATAATTTGTAGACAATTATACGGTTACAAGTATTTCAGAAATGTTCTATTGTTTCAAGTATAGTAGTCTTATGATAATGATCCATTGGAAACAATTATAACTTCAAGTATTTTTATACAAATAATTTGCATAGTTACCAAACCACTTTAATCTTTTCTTCTTTATAATTAATATATTCGTGACGATTCTAAATTAGGCATCTTACTCATAATGTGTAAATAGATAGGTAGATAGATATGAAAGATTAAGATATAGAAGAAATTATATATATATATATATATATATATATATATATATATATATATATATTTATGCTCATGTCATAGCAAACAGCTTCGTCTCGGATTTAAAAGATTACATGACGAACGAGAAGGGGTTTATAAGAAACTAAAGGGTGATTTTTGAAGAAAGAAAGAAAGAAAGAAAGAAAGAAATCAAAGGGTGATTTTTGAAGAAAGAAAGAAAGAAAGAAAGAAAGAAAGAAAGAAAGAAATCAAAGGGTGATTTTTGAAGAAAAGAAAGAAAGAAAAAAAGAAAGAAAGAAATCAAAGGTTGATTTTTGAAGAAAAGAAAGAAAGAAGGAGAAAAAAGAAAGAAAGAAAATGATATTTGAAAGAAAAAGAAAGAATAAAGGATATGGAAGAAAGAATGAAAGATAGAAAAAAGAATTATGAATTATAATTGCTGATTACTTTGTGTCGTTGCTTAGTAAACTTTTTCCCTTATACTTAATACACGTTGTGCTTCTTTCTATTATTTCTCTGATACTCGAGTTACAACGTAGAAGGAAAGCCAATATGAAAATTGAACATTAGCAACATGACACAGTTTAAATGTCATTAAGATGAATATCGTTTCTTTTTGTTTTTTTACCGCCCGGAGATTTAATCTGCAGTTTACGTGTTAACATCGCCTTGTTGCCTTGAGTCAAATGGTTTAGGCAATTCCTTTTTATCGCCCTAAATGGTTCGGTCAGTCATGAGCTGTCCACCTCCTTTGATCAAAAGCGTCAGTGAAATCATTATACCCGGTTGGAGGAATGCGATATTGTAACTATAATCCGCTTAGTGAATGTCACGTTGATATATCATTTATTCGTAGAGGAAGACAATCGCCATACGTTTAGCATGCGGAACGAAATTGAGTTATAATTTAACCACCTACCTACCTACCTACAGGTGTACTTTTGACGAAAGGTTAATATTCACCCTGTCAGTTTTGGACAGAAGAATATCTAACTGCACCTCTGCAGAGGAGTAAAATTCCCCTGTTGGCCGTGGATGGGAATCCGTGATGCTTAAGGACGGAATCCTGATGACTGTGCAGTCCATGACATGCAATACTTTCAACTCTGGCCCATACTTAGGCTAGACGGGCGTTCGGGGAGGCCCCTTCCGATCAATCGGCTGGTTACATCAAGCCCTAGTGCCTATACGATTGCCCCGACCCTATAGCTCTTATATCAAACTACCAAAACTTTTTATGATATGATTTAGTAGGCGGTGGCTGAGGGTCATAGTGTCCTAGCATGATGTTAAACTGCATCTAATAATGAAGTTCCAATTCTGGAGCTTTGGGAATTGTGGAATACTTTTTCATCGCCATTACTCCAGGTCCACCTTGATCCGGAGTGTTAGTAACTTGTTAGTGTCCCATCTATGGGTTAAATAGAAAAAATGTGTTTATAAAAATGTGATTTAATTTTTTTTCCAATACATAAAATAACCCAACAGGTGTTGACATGCCGTAAAATCCAACCAATCAAGGTTACTATAACGCGGGAATGAGGGAGGTAATAACAACAATGATAATGATGATTATTATTTATTCATTGTGAGGTTTTCACACCAACTCTAATTGGTGGTCGTTATTTACTAAGTTTAGTTTAGTTTTGGCACAAGGCCAGAAGTATGGAGCACTCAGCGAGAATCGAACTCACTAACAATAGTCTGCTAATCTAGGTTGCTAACCATTACACCACGTGAAGTGTCCTAACTTTAACTGGTTGTATTTACAACGCATCCCACGTATGCGGGTGAGACACAAGGTCTTTTTAATGTGTGACCACTCATGAACCGAAGCTCATGGGATGGTAGGTGCAAAAATGCGTAGATCCCATCTGCATTCCCTCTCAAGGGGGTGCCTCAGGAACTGGGCAATAAACCCAGCACTGCCCCTTTAAATCTGGAGGAATAGCCCCCTGGGATCAACGCTGTTAATTTTACTTAGCCCGTCCTGACGCCGAAGCACTCTGGAACAGGCCCCGAGGTACATTTGCCGGCTCAGTAATCACCGATCAAAGGGGCCTAATTATAATTAGTGTTATTATCACTTTCATGTTTCACAGCTTTTTCAGATCTCTGGCAAGTTCCTTTTTTTTCCAGTTTTTCGTTTTCTTTCATCTTCCCTCTGTGCAAAAAAAATCTTACAGGTCCTTTTTTAAATTAAAAATAGGCCTGGTATTCTGGCCTGTATTGGGTGATCCGTTTGTATTTCAAAGTCCCATTTGTTGATACGGCCAAATTTCAGTTTTGTGCACAATTCCCAGTGGATTATCGTCCCCCACTCAATCGTTCTTGTATTCTTTTTTGTGTTAGTTTGCTATTTATTATCATCCCTACTTATTTACCTTTAATATTCTTCGCAAGATTAATTCTGATTCTTATAGAAGATAAAGAGGTAATTCAGGATCTGTTTAACCCAGTTATTATGTGCATATTCAACCTAATTATTTTTACTAAAATTGTCCTTTGAAGAAATAAGCCTATAAGTAACATCATCTAAGATAATATAAAAAACGTCATTCAAGATAAAGATATGTGATTTTTTCTGTAATTAAACGATTTTCAGATTAAGAATGTGTTGTTTAGACAAAGCTTCTTGTCTTATAAATTCGTGTCGGTGTCCTTTCAGTACATTTTTAGCAATCTAAAATCGTCTATTAATCATGTTTCAATAGTAACTTCATTCGACGTTGTCTGCGTGAAGATTCCCCTGAAGGGAAGATATCTAGTTGATTCCTCACTCACCAAGGACCAATATTAGCATTAGTATATCCGTGATATACTAACACTGTACACAACGAAAGGAAAGATAAGATAAACGCATTTGTACATACAAGAACATTTAACCATCTCTCTCTCTCTCTCTCTCTCTCTACCTCTCTCTACCTCTCTCTCATATATATATATATATATATATATATATATAACATAAATCTCTGTATGTCTGTCTGTATTTCTATATGTTTGTTTGTACAACGACCGGGCGCATGTCCGTTTCTAAAGCAAAATTGTCGGGGATCAGCAAAGACCAAATTTCAATAAAATCTACACCCTACTTTTGTCCGAGGGGGGAGGAGTGAGAAAAAAAATACTTCTCGTTTTTCATAAGATAATCTTAATAAAATATGATAATGCTATAAATCAATGATATTTAAAAATTAATTTAAAGATGATTAAACAAATTAAACAAATTATTAAAGGATAAAACATAAGAAAAAAGCAAATAAATGACAAATAAGAAGAAACAAATCAAATAAGAAGAATAATAAAAATAAACAACTTAAAAAAAAAGGATATATCAAGAATAAAAGATTATAAAATAGATATATAGAAAAATAATTTTTCCACCAATCTATCAACACACATGAAGTTAATGAAATTTATTTCATAAACAAGTCACATATATATAAGACAGATTTAGCATTAAATAACCCACAAGGAATGATATGCCAGTATTAGCATTTCAGTCTCGGAAGACTATAATAAAGTTTTTGTGCCCTTGAAATTACAGTGCCTCCTGTGACTGTGAAGTCCGATGTTTGAAAAACATTCTCGACCACAGATTTCGCATTTGAAGGCTGTCCTGAAGATGTTGATGTGCCGGTGCTTTGTTGCTGCTGCTTTCTTCTAGACCTCTTAGCTTCATGGTGTTGCGTCAGGGTGACTTCTCACATGAACAGTCCTCTACGGAGATTCTGCCGCCATATCTATCATATGCCAGTAAACCAACCAAAAAATCAAGTGTGTCTTGAAAAATTAGATTATTAGATTAGCGATATATTTTTATAGTACTCAGCTATGAAAATTCAGTTTAACAGCAACCATTCCCAATATATTGGTTTAACGTAGATTCTGGCTATTGTCTCAAAAATGTAGACAAAATGCTGCAATTTTTTGCAACAACATATTTATACGAAACAGTATTTTCTACCCTTACCAATATAATGACCACATACATATCAAGACTTGTCATGCAACGTGAATTACGCATATATTTATCAAAAATATTACCAAGAATTAACAATATTGTACCAAGCAAGGTAAGCATATCCCTCTCACTATATGCCATTACTCAGTGCAAATATTGGATGTGATTTTCATTAAATGTTTTTGATAAATCTGATTTTTATGTATATAGGGTTCAACTAGATTTTATCTTTATTTATATCGTGGTCTATAAGATAGACCCTGAAATAGAAAACGATCCCAACACCAAAATGTTCGAAAACCTTACAGTACCATCTAAGTGCGGAGCAAGCTCATCAGTCCCTAATTCGCTGATCTACCAGGATCTACGATGCTTTCAGCGAGATATAAGATTTACAAAGCTTTGCTTAATCTCTCTCTCTCTCTCTCTATATATATATATATATATATATATATATATATATATTATATATATATATATATATATATCACTATCTGTCTCTAACTGTAATCACTCCTGGCAGGTCCTCTATATGGCATCCGCAGAGCCGAACGATTTCGAGTCTTACGAGGACCCATATTTCTAGAAGTATGGGGTGCCCAGTGACACATCTAAGCCGGTTAAATCGAACTTAACAGGCATAAATTCGTATGTCACCCCGCCGAAAGAAAAAATACCAAAAATCAGGGAATTAACCGAATTTAATATAAATTTCAGTGTTGATATATTAATGAATAAAAGATATAATGAACTAGTTATTTTGTTTTAAAATGTTTACATTTTTTCAGGTCAGTTAATTTGAACCATGTATCTTTGAGGCATAACATAGATTCTCAAAGATACGTGGTTCAAAGTTAACTGACCCGAAAAAATGTTAAAGTTTTTAAATAAAATAACTGGTGCATTATATCTTTTATTCATTAATATATCAACACTGAAAATTTCATTAAATTCGGTTAATTCCCTGATTTTGTTTTTTTTTTTAGGGGGGGGATTTTTGTTCTTTCGGCGGGGTTACAAACGATGGTGGAATTTAGGTCCGTTAAGTTTGATTTAACCTCTAAGCCAAGGTTAATAAATAGCTTACCCGAATTAGAATTCCTATCGCTCAAAGGCTTTTTTAAAGCACTTATATTAATTTCTACCATTTAACTCAATCATGTGACATTATTGCATTTCATTGTACTCAACAAAATTAACATACTTGTATTGGAGGTCCCTTTTTTCTACTGGAAAACACACCAAGAATAACATATTTCAATTAACGTTGAATTAAAAGACAATAACATTTAATGCGAATTAGATTATACGTCCTTACTTTTAGTTAAAAATGAAACAAAAGGGTTGATTCTCAACTAATTGAACCCAGCTGAAATATGTGAAAAAAGAAAGTTATTTTGAGACCGTTAATATAGCTTACCTGCCATTGCCACAATATCATAGTCATTTGGTTGATTGTTTGGATTTTACGGCATGTCAACCCTTGTTGGGTTATTCTATACCGAAGACGTTTTGTTTTATTTATTCTTGTTGGGCATTCATTTTTTTTTTAATTTAATTTTTATACACATTTTTATATTCATCTTTTTATCTATATACCCATAGATGGGACATTAACAGGTACTACCACTCCGGGTCAGGGTGGACCTGGGAGTTATGGCGATAAAGGGGTATTCCAAACTCCCCAAAGTTCCAGAATTGGATCTTCACTACTAGATGCAGTTTAACGTGTTACCCAGGGCATTAAGACCCTCAGCTACCGCATTCTAGCACATATATGATAAAAAAGGGTTGGAGTTTGCCATAAGTTCAATAGTGTTAGGACAATCCTATTGGTGCTAGGGCTTGACGTGACCAGCCGATTGATCGGAGGGGGCCTCTCCAACCGAAGTAAGAGGCTAAGTGGGGTGCTGCATCTCATGGCCTTTCTTTTTTCCCCTTTCTTTCTTTTCTTCTTTTTCTCTTTTTCCTTTTTTCTTCTTTTTTTCATTCACACGTTTCCTTTCATTATTTTTTAAAATTTTCTTCTTTTCTTTTCGCCTTTATTTCCTTTTTTTCTTTTGTTGTCATTTTTATCCATCACTCTTTTTCCCTTTCTCTCTTTTTCCTTTCTTTCTCCCCCCCCCCATTTTTCTTTCTTCTCAGTTTCCTCTCGCACGTTTGACCTCCATCCTTTTTCCTTCTTTTTCCCTCTTTTTCATTTCTCTCTTTGTTTTCTTTCTTTCTTTTTTACCTCTTTTTCTTCCTGACCTTTTCTTTTCTCTCTTTTTCCTCTCTCCCAATTTTCCTTTATTTTCTCTTTCTTTTTTTTTCCTTCCCTCTTTCCCTCTTTTTCTCTTTCTCTTTTTTCATTTTTTCCTATTCCCCCTTTTCCTTCCTCTCTTTTTCCCTTTCCCTCTTTTCCTTTTCTCTCTTTGTTTCTTTTCTTACTTTTCCCTCTTTTTCTTTGTCTTTCCTCACGTTTTCCTTTTTTTTTCTTTCTCCCTATTTTCCTTTATTTTTCCCTTTCTCTGTCTCTTTTTTCATTTTTTATTTCTATTATTCCCTTTTTCCTTCCTTTCTTTCCTTCTTTTTCCTTCTTTTTTTTTCTTTTCCCTTTCTCCCTTTTTTCATTTGGTACTTCTCCTTTATTTATTTTCCCTTCATCTCTTTTTCCCTTTCCCTCTTTTTCCTTCTTCTATTTTTCCTTTCTATTTATTTCTTTTAATTTTTCATTCTCTCCTTTTCTTTCTTCTGTTTTCACCTTTCTCTTTTTTTTTTCTTCCTCTTTTTTTTTTTTCTCTCCTTATTCAATTTTCCCCTTTCTTTCTCTCTGTTTTTCTTTTTCTTAATCTCCATTTCCCGACAAAGCTAATTCTGATTATTTTAATTCAGATCAAATGTCCCTCCTCCTCCTCTCCATCCTCCTCCTCCCCCTTCTAAATGAATAGCCATCATAGGAACATATAAAAATAACTTTAACTTATCAATATGCAACAATGCTCTCACACATAACGGCGTACAGACACCAGCACGCAAACACATACGCAAATTTTTAGAACGGTGTGAATGTTGTTCCTTATAAATCCCAGTGATCCCATGTTGTCGTAAAACGTTCACACAGAAACACGTTTTTCATTTGTGTACAAATCTCTACTGGAGACAATTTCCACTTTTGATCCGATTTGAAGTTTTTACGTTTAAACTAATAGTCTATGTCCAAACACAGAAGTAGGTCATCTTTGAATTAAGACTGTTGATTGCGGCCGTATCTTATCAACAACATCAGTTCTCGTCTGTCCACTTTAATAAACAAAAAAAAGTTGAATCTACGGTATGGTCCGAAAGTCTTGTCACCCTACATATTTAGGGTAATGAAGATATGAAGTTAACGGCGCTCGGTAATTGACAGTTTTTTGCCTATGCGATTTTGAACCAGCTTGGTTATATATATATATATATATATATATATATATATATATATATATGTGTGTGTGTGTGTGTGTGTGTGTGTGTGTGTGTGTTTGTGAAAAAAACAGAAAAAGAAATAATTAAAAAAATATGAATTCATTCATGATTTCATCATTATGTATAAATTCATCATTTTTGGAATATATATATATATATATATATATATATATATATATATATATATATATATATGTGAGAAGTAAACAAACAAACAATGTGTTTTAATATGGGTTTTTTAGCCGACAATTTTTGTGAGCATATGTGCTTAATTGAAGTCGTACCTAATTTTGAAAATTAATTAATTAATAATTAATGAATTAGGCGGGCATACCTATTCAAATGTAAGGCTAAACAAATCGAGAAAAATCAGTTTAGCCTTACATTTGAATAGGTATGCCCGCCTAATTCATTAATTATTAATTAATTAATTTTCAAAATTAGGTACGACTTCAATTAAGCACATATTCTCCCCCCCCCAAAAAAAAAATATATATATACTTGTAGATATATTTTATTAAAGATGACAGACAAGGATTTAGGACAATAACACCCCCGTAACTACGAGAAGATTTTTAGTAGATACTATAAAAATACTATATAGCATAAACGGTAATTAAAAATACTAGAAGCCATACTTATAAAAAGAAAATAGATACTCCATACTTAACAAAATTTATTTCTAATCTATGATTTCTACTCATTCAAACCAATACCAACTCTAACACTACGTCCACTTTAATAAAGACAAAAACTGAATTTACAGGATAGTCCGAAAGTATATCACCCAAAATTCTAAAAAAAAAAAAAAGATTTTTTAGAGGTAAAAAAATTACATAAGTTATATATTATATTATTAAAACAATAAATGATTAAAGTTAAAACAATATTTAGGCAGTGACTAGGCTTTTGGGCCACTTGATAGTGACCATATTTGTTTATATAGTACGCTCTTCCCCCCCAAAAAATTAACCGGTGATTGGGTTTTGATAATCTTTGGGATGTAGATTATCGGGGTACTCACACCTCAGATCATTATGGCATTTCGTCTCTCTGTTACGGCAGTATCTTATCAACAACATCAGTTATCGTCTGTACGCTTTAATAAAGACAAACGCTGAAGCTACTTATATGTTTGCATATAATACGCTCTTTTTTTTATTTAAAAACAAAAATTTAGAATTTAATAGAATACTTCAAAAATTACCCTCCATCTCAAACTCCGATAATTTTTTGGTTGGCTTGTTTGTTTTGTTTTACAGCATATCAACCATGGTGGGTCATTTAATGAAGGCAAAGTTTGGAAAGTAGCGATTGTTTGAAAGAACATTTTTTAAACAATCTTTTTTGTAAACAAATTTTCTATTTAACCCATAGATGGAACCCTAACATGTACTACCACCTCGGGTCAGAGTGGACCTGGCAGCAATGGTGATGAAGGGGTACTCTACATTCCCCAGAGCTCCAGAACTTGAACCTCACAAGCAGATAGAGTTTAACGTCATGCCCAGGACATGAAAACCTTCAACCACCACCTTCTAGCACCCATATGATACGAAGAGTTGGGATTTTCTATAAGGGCAATAGGGTTGGGACAGTCATAAAGGTGCTTGGTATAGGTGCTTGACATGGCCAGTCGATTGATCGGAGGGGTCCTCTCCGATCGCCCGTCTAGCCTAAGTAATGACCAAAGTGGAGTGTGGAATGTCATAGACTGCTCAGCCACCAGGGTTCCATCCTTACGTATTACGAGTCGACTGGCCCCATTGGGGGAGTCTTACCCCTCTGTCGGTGTATTCTAACGCCCCAGGCGACAGGGCGGCTGATTGGTTCTTGGTTGTTATTTTGTTTTACCCTATGTCTTTTAATTCCGAATCAAGTCATTTTCATTAATAAAGAACTTGGGATTGTTTACAGTACCTGCTGTTGCTTTATTGATCACCCCTTTAAATATTAAACTGGATCATCACTGCTTAACTTCGTTGATCTAGCGGGAACAGACTTGACCATAATCCCCGATTATTGGATTTGGATAAGCTCTGAGGTAGAGGTTATCGGTACTAACTCCTCAACATTCCTGTTTGATACACTTGTCCTCATTACCCTATTGGAGGGGATTACAATACGTTGACTGTATCCCAAAGAGAGATATTTCCCTAAAAAAGGAGGAGGACTTGGGTATGACACTAAACTGCATCTAATCGAGATGGAGATCTGGGCAGTGTGGGGTACCCGTTCATTTCCATTAACTCCCAGGTCCACACCGACCCGGAATGGTAGTACCTGTTAGGGTTTTATTATTCGCATTCGATAAGAATACTTGATGCCATATAAATTATCAGTATTTATGATAGTTACTTGAATCTATAATTGTCTACTAAGGATGATTATAGGTTACTTGTAACAATATAATTAAGTGCAAACAAAAGACTATTATTAAATATAAATCATTACTTAAAACCATATACTCATTAGTATTATATAGGAATACTTGAAACCATACAACTGTCTGTAAATTATTTGTATTAGATAGGAATAGTTTATGTATAACTGTAAATTATTTTTATTAAGAATAGTTACTTGAATCTATAATTGTTAAATAAGTATTATTAATATTTACTTTAAACTATATAACTTTGTGAAAATAAATTGCTAAACAAATGGCTATTATTAAATATAAATCATTACTTGAAACTATAGGATTATTACTATTAGATAGGAATACTTGAAACCATACAACTGTCTGTAAATTATTTGTATTATATAGTGTTGTAGGTTTTTAAGGGTCAAAAATAAGACAAACGACTGGTGAAAATGGATACAAATGTATTTAACAAAAATGAGTAGAAATTACAGAGAAGAAAGTGGAGTTGCGTCTGACCATACAGTTGCGAACTGACTCACGTTGCTTGTGCCCCAAGCCACACTTGTCCCTGCTACTTATTGTAGTAGTCGGCGCATTCCATTTATGTACATAGGTTATAACACCTATAACATATAGGAATACTTACAATCAGTAGTCCTCAGATGAGAATTACCGGCATTGCAATCTCGAAAGACCATAGATTCCCCCCCACACACTTTTTTTTCCTAGCGGATGTGATCCGAAGGAATGGTGAACCAATGCGTTCGGTGCCAGTTCAGCTACAGGAGTTGCCAGATAGTGTTTTATACACTGAACTGCTAGTCCAAGCCGTGTTTTCTGCCAGGGTTTTCTCCCTTAGCCTTTTCCTCTCCAGGGGATACTAACAAGGCAGTGGGAGTTTGGGGGATTTAGTTGTATTCATACTTTTCCCAATGCTATTAGTGCTATTGAAGTGCAAACGGTCACGTCCAGGATTTGAACTCGGGTCGCTAAGTTCATTTCCTGTGCCTGTAAGCATTACACAACGAGCGCCTCTCTCTATACACAAACAGGATGAGCACAAAAACACTCCTTGATTTTAAACATATACTCGTTATCTTATATTTTTCCATGCTTCCAATATAAACTAAAAAGTTCCCCATCACCCAACATATATACTTGTGTGTGTGTGTGTGTGTGTGTGTGTAAAGTTTACCAACCTCCATCACACACACACACATACATACAGAAAGAGACAGAGATAAAGAGAGAGAAAGAAAGAGAGAGAGAGAGAGAATGACTAAACGGTGAAAAAAACGAAAAAGAACGAATGAGTCACAATTTTGACTGACATAATTGTGACCCATTTGGTATTCCTTTTTTCCCGTTTGGTCATTCTATCTCTTCAAAAACACACACACACACACACACACACACACACACATATATATATATATATATATATATATATATATATATATATATATATATATTAGGTAGGAATACTTGAAACCATACAACTGTCTGTAAATTATTTGTATTAGATAGCGTTGTAGGTTTTTAAGGGTCAAAAATAAGACAAACGACTGGTGAAAATGGATACAAATGTATTGAACAAAAAGGAGTAGAAATTACAGAGAAGATTTATATATATATATATTATATATATATATATATATATATATATATGTGTGTTAGGGAACTTTTTGGGTTGTATTGGAAGCATGGAAAAATATAAGATAAGGAATAATAACCAAAATTCAAATTGTGTTGTTTTTAATTTCTTTTCCAAATATATTTGGGTCTAGTATACCTCATTATTGTGCACTTTGTTACATATCAATATGATGCAACAATCCCAGATTCCGTATTCATATATATGCATGTGTTTGTGTGCATGTCTATGTCTGTGTGTGTCTGTGTCTCTGTGTGTTGAGCACCACAAACACTCCTCGGTTTCAAGTAGTCATAACACCAAAGCTTATTGTACACTCAGTTGCACCGGATATGCTACAGAGAATCAAAACCGAACTAGATTACTGCATCAATTTTTGTTGGGGAAAAAGGCGAAGATTACAACGAGTATATTTTTAGAATCAAGGAGTGTTTTTGTGCTATATATATATAGAGTCGCTCGATGTGTAATGGTTACCGATGTTGGAAATGTACTTGGCAACCGAGTTCAAATCCTGGATGAGGCTGTTTGCATTTCCCATGGTGCTAATACACTTGGGAAAGGAATGCATCCTACTATTCTCCCTCCAGCTATGGGTAAATGGTAGAGTAGTATGGTCTCTTTACCGTTCGTATGGAAGCGGATCAAAGAGAAGAAAATCTCTGAATTCAAACCTGTTAAATTCTACTTAAAAATTGACCTAATCGTTCGGAGGGGTGGCAAATATCATCATAATCATCATCATCATGTCGCTCTAGTAGCACGGATATCCATAACAATCTCTCGTCAACCGTCCCTATCACTCATTGCCTTCGGGAGGTCCTCTTATAAGTAAACCTATGATGTACCTATCATCTCCCAATAACACACAACATAACAACAATAACGACTCTGATAGGTACATCATACTTCCCAATAATCCTATTACTGATAAAATAAATAGAAGCCTAAAAAGATAGGTATTAAAACAGTTACTCACTCCACTAAAACAATCAAAAACATCTTACAGAATAAAAATAATCAAAATCACACACTTTCCGAAGCTGGAGTCTATACAATAGATTGCTTAAATTATAACAAAAAGTATGTGGGAGAGACTTCTAGATCCTTATCTAAACGATTATCTGAACATAAATATCATATTAAACGAGGTTTTCTAAACAACGCCCTAGCTAAACATATTTTCGACCATAACCATACCTTTGATTTTAAAGGTGCCAAAACATTAACTCACATACACAATAGAACACTACGTAGAATTATGGAATCTTGCGTTATTCTCACCCACCAAACCATCCCCCAAAGACAAGGCTTTTTTAATATATCCCCTTATTTAGCGACACTTGTAGTCAGCAATCATACAATACCCTTCACATAACATTTTCCGTCATATACTTCCCAACAATTTTATATATATATATATATATATATATATATATATATATATATATAGCAAACTTGTTGGTAAACCCTCGCGGTGAGAAAAAACCGGCAAATAGTTTGATTGTAAAAATATACTAACAAACATCACCTGGGGAGAGAGAAAAATTTTGGAAAAAAGAAAAGACCAAGATAACTGTACCAACCAAAAAATAATCGATTGATACAATACTTGGCCAAAAGAAAAAACAATTTATTTGTGTGTATATATATATATAATTCGGATCTTACGAGTCGGATCTTAGCCCTGAAGAGCACTAAGCGAAACTTTAAGTAGGTTTATCTGACTCATTAGGTTTATCTTTATATATATATATATATATATATATATATATATATATATATATCAGCGACTCCGCGTGTAAGTATTTTCGGGCTCAAACTGAAGATCTATTTTCTCTATTTTGGAGCAATAAAAATTCACTCAGAACAAGTCATGTGTCCTTGACTTTGGTTCGACTAAACGTCCTGGCTCGAAATATCATGAATAATTATTTCAACTCATTAAATTTCATAGCTTCTTTTCATTTCCATGTCTTAAAATGTTGATTTAGACCATTTTTACCGACAGTTTTCACAATAACGTTACGCGAAAAAGAAATATAATGTAGCTAGTTATTTCGGGTCAATGAATATGAACCCTAAAAAAAGAAATCTTTGTAATAATAGGATTCAGAAAAAATAGATTTGGCTGAAATAATAAAAATGATATTTAAAAATCTCAAATCTGTTTTACTTCCCGTTTTTCAAAGAATATATTTTGCTTAACAGCTATATTTTGACTATAAATATTTTGTTCTGTTTGCAACAAAGTATAAAGTGCTTACCTGTAAAAACATTAATATTGCAACTAAATTTGAAGTTCTTGCATGTTAATACGTTGATATTGCAACTCTTTGTGAAGTGTTTCCATGTTAAAATATTGATATGACAATTTGAAATTAATATCATTAATATTGAGTCTATATATGAAGTGCTTACCTGTCAAAACATTGATATTGCAACTAAGTTTGAAGTGTTTACCTGTCAAAACATTGATATTGCAACTAAGTTTGAAGTATGTACCCGTTAAAACATTGATATTAAATCTATATATGAAGTGCTTACCTGTAGAAACATTGATATTGCGATTAAGTGTGAAGTTTAGCTTTGTTTGAGTTCCTTTCTTTGTTTAATGAAATATCAACCTTCGTGGGTTATTCAATGCCAAAGCCATCTTTGCAGCAGAACAGTAGTGGTACTATTTAACCCATAGCTGGGGATGGGGGTTGGTTCATACCTTTCCCCAAGGGTATTAGTCCGAAATTAAACGTAATACCACTACTTAAATATGAAGTGTTCACCTGTTAAAACATTGATATCGCAACTAAGAATGAAGTGTTTACCCGTTCAAAATTGTTATGAAGATACATTTTTATTTCGTACATAACCGGAGATGATAATTGTGAAAATGACGTCAGTATAACATGACCCAAAATTTGTCGATATGCCATGAAACCAACAAAGCCAACGCTTAATATTTCAAACAATAAAAGAAATAGAAAAGAATGAAATACTGAAGAAATGATAAAAAAAAAAACAACTCCGACCAGAGGTACAACTGTTTATTTAGCAATGAGTACCATTATGGATATATTGAGGTTCATCGTACATAATCTAAGCAGATTATGAATTTAAAAAAAAAATTTTAAAAGACATAATTGATTTACAAGTGTTTAATACAATTTACACAAGAAAAAAATCTGCAAACAATAAATGGAAATACACCTTTAACTCTTGAATTATTTTTTAATGTGGAAGGATGGGATTGGTGGGCAGTGAGGAGATCACAATTATTAGATTGAAAGTTTCACAAACTTTGAGCCGCAAATCACCACGTTCTAGTAAAATTGACTCAATAGTTGCACAAAAGCAAATATTTTTGCGGGATAAAAATATATTCTTGCCATAAACAAATGCCAAACAATTTTAGTTATTGAAAACGGGAGATTTCTGCGTGATTTTTGGATACTGTCGTCCCGGCCTCCTGTCCTAAAATACGCTAGGCGGCGCCAGTTGAAAAAGTGAAACGTGCTAGTTATGAACCTTATAGCAGTTTGAAGGCGTTTTTATCGACAAGTTAATACGATATGAAAGCGATATTTTAAAGCTGCCCCCTCCAAAATTTTTATCGACAAATAATTGTAAACATTTTAAACCCCCCTCTTTAAAATATCTTTGTTATCGGTTTGAAGGCGTTTTAATTGACATGTTAATGCGATAATAAATTGATATTTTAGCCCCCCACCCCAAGATTTTTATCGACAAGTAAAATATTTTAAACCACCCCCTTTTAAAATAACTTTTTTAGGTATTTTCATTTTATTTCAATTCAAAGCAACTGTCTCGTCTTTTTAAATTAATACAACCGAGTTTTGAAAATAAAAAACAATCGATGCATTAGACAATTACGAATAAAAAAAATCAGAATATTTAAATATTCTTTTTATTTTAATTCAAAACAAATGTCACGTCGCTATAAGGTTCATAACTAGCACGGTTCACTTTTTCGACAGGCGCCGCCTCGCGTATTTTAGGACAGGAGGCCGGGACGACAGCATCCAAAAATCACCGATTTCTAGGAATGATAAACTAACCAGTGGACTGCACCTATTACTTGATAATAGAACATTATCTCTTTCAGAGGATTACTCTTTTGTAGATCGTTATAATACAAAAGAAACAATTGTAAACCAAAATAGTTAAAATAATTAACGGTATAACGTATCTTATCTATCGTTACATGATGAATAAATAAGACGATTCAATGATAATGATAAGAGAGGAGGAATAAACATAGGAAACTATTTAAATGTTTATCTCCACTTGAGTCTTTGTTGTCTACCTTCTCTTATTTGGATCATTGACTGGCTAGGTTTACAATTGAATTATTAAAAACTTAATTTCCTCTGAGACGTAACTCTTAGGTGAAGACATTTTTTCTTTTTTTTAATTATAATGATAATCATCATCAACATCATCATCAAATCGTGCTGATAGCACAGATTCCCTTGAATGTATGACGCCACCCGTCTCTATCGGCCATCGTTCCTGGCACTTCTTCTAGACGGCATCCAGTGTCCGTACAGATCTGATAGATATAATTTTTTGATGGTCGGCCAACACCGGCGTGTCTGTGTGTAAGAGACTTACTTGAATGGAGGCGCGTTGTGTAATGGTTATCGTCGATAGAAATGAACTCAGCGACCCGATATCAAGTCCTAGATAAGGCTATTTGCATTTTATATAGCGTTAATACCCTTAGGAAAGGTATGCATCCAACTATTCTCCCTCCAGCTATACGTAAATAGTAAGACTGGGCTCTAGAAGGAGAAGGAAAACTCTGAATTCAAACCTGGTAAACTCCGCTCAAGAAATTGAACTCGTGTCACATCATGCTCGTGCGGAAGGATTGGTGTATATATATATATATATATATATATATATATATACTTGATATACACCTTGGTGATTAAATTTGATTTCCATTCACTTGCAATCAAATTAATTGAATATTAGATTATAAAAACATTAACGTGTCGTCTAGAGAACTTGACAAGAGTGAGGGCCGCGGAAAATGGATGGTGAGAGAGAGTGAAAGGAATCCGTGCTGTCGGCATGCCTTGATCATGATGATGATGACGATGATGGGGGTGATGTATGCATCAAGCAGGTATTTATCCAACCCGTTCGCCATAGGTAGGATGTGATACAGGGTCGCAAGTATGGCGCACCCAGCGAGGATGGAGCTCGCTATTTAGTAATGGATCAGCGGGACTAGCTTGCAAACCATTACACCGCGATGGGACGCCCTAGGTATTTACCCAATCCGTTCGTCACGGGTAGGACGTGACACAAGGTCGCAAATATGGAGCATCTAGCGAAGATCGACCCGCTAGTCAGTTGTAATTGATCTGCGAGACTAGCTTGCAAACCATTAAACCACGATGGGACGTCAAAGGGGTGCATCAAGTAAAAAGTTTGAGAAGCCCTGCCTTAGCTCAACGCCAGAAGTATGCAACGGAACACCCAGTTAGATTCGAACTCACCATGAAATCACTTGAGGCGCCATAATCTACTGCGAAGACGTAAGCTTCGATCAAAGGTGAATCAGCTTTTTTTAGCGTCACGTGATAGGGTGAACACTCGATTTCGTGTTAATTCTAATCACGAAGGTCGTGATGGCCGGCCATGGCTACTTGTTGTGGACTTTGGGCTGCCGTCTGATCCGTGGATTGTAAAATGTGTTTTGTTTTCAAAGGTAACAAAAAAAAACAAGGTGGTGGGATTTATAAGCTTCAACGGTAAATAGTTGGTTGCAGTGTAGACGACTCGCCAAGAGCAAATGGCCGATAGCGATGGATGTCAAGTCAGAGAGAGAGAGAGAGAGAGAGAGAGAGAGTCAAGGGAATCCGTGCTAACAGAGATGGGGCTTATAGGCTTCGGTAGTAAATAAGTCGGCTGTCGGGAAGAAAAATAGAAAAGAGATTTGTTGTCGGCTTGACAAGAAAAGAAATGACGGAATCTGTTCAATGTCAAACTTAAAAGCCGTTCTCAGTAAGTTCAAATCTCTTTTTGTTAGGATTATCTATCTCTCTTCTTTAATTTTTTTTTTCAATCTTTTTTTCTACATTATTTATTAGTTTTTCTTTCGCATTTTTTCTTGTCTTTAATTTTATCTTAACCATGTGTACTCGTGTATAGGTCGAATTTTGAAGAGTTCATTTTTTTAGGCAAAAGGGTGGCTTCAACATTTCAATAAGTGATGATTTTGTAAGGTTGATATGAAACATAATGGTGAAAAGGAGATAATTCCATAAATTAATGATTTCATTCATTTCTTCTTAGCATTTCCCCCCTCCCCCTCTCTCTCTCTCTCTCTCTCTCTCTCTCTCTCTCATCTCTCTCTATCTATCTCTCTTTCGTTTCTTCATTCACTAATCTTCACCACCACCACCCCTCTCTCTCTCTCTCTCTCTCTCTCTCTCTCTCTCTCTCTCTCTCTCTCTCTCTCTATTTATTCACAAACCTCTTCTCTTCTTTTTTTTTCGATAATCTTTTCTTGCCTGCTAAAAATTTCGGTGAAAATCGAAGATTGTCTACCATCGAAATTAGCCCAGAGTAAACAAAAAAACGTCTGCATTCTTGGTATGAGACCAACAGCAAGACAGTCAATGTAAACACCGACAGTCTGACTTCCTCTTTTCTGGACACGTGACCAGCCTACGCAAATACTTTTAGAAAATAAAAAATAGACAAAGAAAAACAGAAGACTCAAAGTGAATAGCCGTGAAACAATGTTAGTCTTGCTGACCATCACTCCTATAATGAGTTTGATCCTCACCAGGTACAAAAAACGTGTGTCCCTCTACCAAATCAAGACAATCTTCTCAATACTTATTCCTTTTCATGGATATCAGAAAAACATAAATTTGCTCATAGTGTAAAGTTTATCGTTGTAGAAAATGGATACGGTGTACCGAGTTCAAATCTTGATTGTTTGAATTTCATATACCTTGGGAAAGGTAAGGCGTCCCATCGTGGGATGATGGTTACCAAGCTAGTCTAACAGATCCATTTATACTGATTAATGAGTTCGATCCTTGCAAGATGCTCCATACTTGCGACCTTGCGTTACATTCTACCTGTGACGAATTGGTTGAATACCTACCTTTGGGAAAGGTATGAATCCAATTATTCTCCCTCCAGCTATGGGTAAACATAAATTTGCACAATTGCACAATCCGAATATGGTGTTTTCTGTTATTTTGCCACGCAATGTTTTCAATATCTATATGTGTGTGTATTTATTCAACTCCTTTACCACGACAGGATGTGACACAAAGTTAATTTTTAAATGGAGTAAAGCTGGTTGGAATTCAGAGATTTCCTTATTCTAGACTGGTTGCTTAACGAAGGCTATAAAACCCAATCTGTCCCAATCTATTTACTCATAACTTGGGAGAAAACAGTTGAATTCATGCCTTTCTTAAGGATATTGAAACGCAAACAGCCTAGTCCAGAAATTAACATCTCATCTCTTTTTATGATAGTGTCATTGTTAAAAGTTCCATGTATATCGGTTGATACATGACATTTTTAGTAATGTGACTATTATAAGAAAAGGTGACACACACACACACACACGCGCGCGCACGCACACACACACACACACACACACACACACACATATCAGAAGAAGAAAAAATAGAACTCCCACTACCAACATAAATACTCCTAGTAGCACCAGCAATTGACCACCCCTCCCTTATTCACGACCTCCTAACTCACCAGTATGAGAATGACCACTGTTGAAGCAAGAACTCAATCCAACGTCCTGAAGAAGGTCTAACAGACCGAAACGTTATAACGTCGACATCTCTACCTACAATAAACATCCATTTTGTACAACATCCGTGTTTGTCTACCTTTCTCCATATATATATATATATATATATATATATATATATATATATATATATATGATTGTTCTAGTTCCAACGAAAGAAAAGTAAATACTTTATACTAAAAAATGTCAGCAAGGTGATTTGAAAATTATTTTTTCTGATTAGCCGAAACACGAGTCCACCCCCAAAAATAACCTTATTCTCTATGAATTCTTTTCTTTGGGTACAGTTCAGTATATATATATATATATATATATATATATATATATATATATATACTGAACTGAATATATATGGGGGGGGTTTAAATGCCCTAAGCACCTTAATTGATCGTTTACCTGATGCTCGATTACATAATAGAATGAGGTTCCTTCTAATGAGACATTACTTTCATCTTTCTGTAGGCAAAAACATGAATGCTTCTAAAAAAATCTTAATGAGCCTCTCTAAATGCCAGACGTTGATCTCTGAACTTTTTACTTGCAAGTATCCGCTCATGTTTGCTGACGACTTCCTTTCACAAAAACAGCTTTAAAAAAATCTAACCTGTCCAAATTTTAATCGGATTCTAATTAGCATTCCAATCGTTAGCTTCGTTATATCAAAAATTTGGATTATTAAAAAAATGATGTCAAGTGGGAATACAGACACCAGGACATTATCAGTTGCAAATCTTACTGGAAATATTTTCTAAGTGAGAAATTATTCTAATATTTATAGCGATAATTTATTAAAACTTTCCTATTAAAATTTTAAAGGAAATTTTAATTAATTCTCGCCATAATCTGCCACTTTTGATAGACTATTGTCACACACACAAACACACACACAGACACACAAACACACACACACTCACATATATATATATGCACGCACACACACATATATATATATATGTGTGTGTGTGTGTGTGTGTGTGTGTGTGTGTGTGTGTGCGTGCATATATATATATATATGTGTGTGTGTGCGTGCGTGTTATATATATATATATATATATATTGGTGCAGTAAAATAGGGAGCTGATGGTAGGTGTGGCACCCCACGTCAGATGCAGGAACAAACTTCTTGGTCTTGCGCTAGCGAAAGGGGGATAGATTCCCTCGCTGTCTGGCTGATACCGACAATAGACCACTCCACCTACTTTCTTTTTTTAAAACTCTTTTATATATATATATAACTCAGTCGGAAGAGCACTCGCCAAAGAATGGCAAGGTTCCTAGTTCAATACCAGACCCCGCTAACTCAGCCCATGAGTAGCACTAATTTGGTAATCTGATATGTGCGGTAAAGTGGGGAGCTGACGGTAAGTATGACGCTCCACCTCATAAAGAACAATCTCTAGCAAGGGTTGACATACCATAAAATCCAACCAACCAACATATTTTGACATAATTCCAGCGAATTCTGAGAGCATCAAATTTCATTCGTTGGTTCTCCTCGTCTTTGTCTCTTTATCTCTGCCAACTTCCTTTGAGATACCCGTAAGGCTACAATTTCTTGTTTTACCGACTACGACAAAAGACACCTGAAGAAGGCTACAGCGACCGAAACGTTGTTTATATGTATTTACCCAACCCCTCTGCATGGGTAGGATGCGAGACAAGGTCAGTTTTTTAAGTTGAGTTTAACAGGTTTGAATTTATAGTTTTCCTTCTCTTTGACTTGTTGCTATACCAATGTTAATGAGTCAAGTCTTCTCTACTATTTTACCTATAGCTGGTGGTAGAATATTCGTCTCTCCTGTCGATTTCTATAGAATGTAACCATTGCACCACGAGCACCTCCAAACGTTGTGTATATAACAACCAAGACGGTGACAATAGCCCGAGACATGTAAATCAAGTGAATAAAAGTTATCTATAAAATGTTATTAAGGGGCAACATGAAACCAGAACATATTCAATTCTTTTCGTGGGCAACGGTGTAAGATATTCTTATTATACCTGTAAATAAGTTCCGCTCCGTGTGCATTGACCCTCGGTGAAAGCTTCATTACGAATGATTTATTTATAATTGTTCATAAAAGTTTCCAATGAAAGACTTTACTAGATGTCCGATTTGTTATTATAACAATATATGTTGTTTTTTGTTTTGCTTTGTTTCTTTTCTTTGCTTCTTATTCTTTCCTTTTTTTTTCTAATTAAGAACTCCAAGTCCCTGAGTGCAAAAAATATGATTTATTTTGATAACCACTGAACCAGAATTAGTTTGTTTTGTTTTTGTTTTTTTGGTGGGGTGGGGGGGCAAATGTTTTGTTACTTTGGGAGCAAAACAAACGTCACCTCACGTGAACTGTTATCTTAAAGATGTATCAGTCACGTTACAAAGCCTTTTTTTAAGACTTGGGGGACACAGAATATTTGTAGTGGGGACACATTGATCAAATAAAAGAACAATGATCCAAATCAGGGATTTGAAAAATCACTACGTGAACACCCCTGCCATCTTTTGTTTTTGTTTGTGAAGCAAACCTGAGACAGGTACTTGACCCTTTTGCAATTGGAACCAGTTGAATGGAATAATTTGGTACAACCGTGGGTGGAATTTCGTTGGCAAAGAGATAAGAGTCTTTTGTTTTTCCATTGTTTATATGTACACACACACACACACACACACACACACACACACATATATATATATATATATATATATATATATATATATATATATAAATGGACTCTCTCGTTGATTTTCGACGCATGAGTGTTCATTCAGTGAACAACCAACACAGTGATTTGTTTATAGTGGTGAAGGCTTGTGTTGGACCATTCGATAGGAAAGAATTGGTGCACAAGGAATGCCACGAACCCAATCAACGACTGACCTCAGGAATTTTGAATTCAGAGTTTTCCCTCTCCTAGACTGGTTACCTACCCAACGTTAGAGCCCAGTCTATATATATTATTATACTGCTTACTTCACAATAGCCTCTGGAAATATACGTGCCTATTTAATTCATAATAGTCATAATGATACATAGAATAAATCTTATTTATTCACTGTGTCTCTATGAAAAGATTTAGATTTGCCTCAAAACTGTCCATGTTATCGGTGCGTTTAAAATCCTGCAATGTGTCTTATATATCACTAAGAAATAAAGGATTACATAATATATGGTGTGGTTAATTTGCATACTGGTTTTAACAAAACCGGTTTAATAGATAATTATGTTATTGATTTCTAATATTATTGTTTTATTCTTAAACGTATTTAAAGCCATCCTATGTTTTATTTTATTCTGAATTCAGTTAGAATAATGTAAAAATAAACGTCATATTTTTTGTGGTATTTGATTTCATTAGTCTTTATAATTTGATAAAATGAATTATATCAAAAGTTAAATACTCCGATCAATTGGATGGTCACGTCAAATCCTAGAACCTATATGATTGTTCCAACGCTATTACCCTTATGGCAGACCTCAACCCTTTTTATCATATATGTGCTAGAAAACGTTGGTTGGGGGTCTCAGTATTAAACTGCATCAAATGGTGAAATTCCAATTTTAGAGCTCCGGGGAGTGTGGAATTATTCTTCATCGCTATTACTCCCCGGTCCATTCTGACCTGTAGTGGTAGTACCTTTTTAGGGTCCCATCTAAGGGCTAAATGGGGAAAAAATGAGTTTTTAAAAATGCATTAAAAAGTTTTTTGTTTTTTTTATTTCAATACCCATCAGGCATAAATCACACAAACATCTTCGGCATAAAATAACCCAACAAGGGTTGATATGCCGTAAAATCCAACTATCCAAATCAAACCAATCATCCACCAGATAAACCACACCTATACTCTTAACTTAGTACAATGGACTTTACAAATATATAATCAGAAAGGCAACCGCAGACAGCACATTGCCAATCGTTAGATACGTGATTCTGACGTATAAATTTTATTCCTGTATATTCGTGTATATACATGTCTAGATTAAGTGAATAAAATTTATTTAATGGAATATATTTGTAAGTAATTAGAATTAGTTAAGCCTACGAGACGACTGTAGGTAGGAATTTACCCAACCCATTCACCACGATTATAATAGGACACAAGGTCGTAAATATGGGGCATCAACAAATACCCAACCTGTTTGCCACGGGTAGGTTGGGACACAAGGTCGAAAGTAAGAGCCATCCAGCGATAATTGAACACGATATCTAGTGGGAATGGATCTGTGATACTAGCTTGCTAACCATTATACCACGATGAGGCACCCCAACAAGTCGACTGTATAGGTCCGTGGATTAAGAAAAGATATGACGTAGTTACATCAAGAAAATATGGGTTACCTAAATCTAGATTAATCAAAGTTGATAAGAACTAGATAACAATGAAACATCTTTACCCGAGCGGGTATGCCTCGCTTATTCATTCTTTTTTTCTTTTTTTTTTAATTGTTTATATACTAGCTGAGGTACCCGGTGTTGGCCGGAGCATCAAAAAGTAAGAAACGACAGATTCACATGACACCGGTTTAGCTCAGTCGGTAGAGCGTCCGCCTGGGAACCACAAGGTTACTGGTTCGATACCGGCCCTCGCTAACACAACGTATGAGTAGCACAGGAATCTGTGCGGTAAAGTGAGGAGCTGATTTTAGGTGTGGCACTCCGTCTCAGACGATAAAAAATAATATCCTTGATCTAGCGCTTGGGAAAAGGAGATAGACTCCTTCGCAGTCTGGCTGATACCGACTTTAGGCCACCCCGACGACTTTACTTTTTTACTTATATATTTCCACTTTTATTCATATGAGAAAATATTCAGATCGGCTTTGAAGACCTAACCCTAATTTTGATATACAGGAATACTTGGTATTAAAGGAATTATATGCACCTAACAGTAATTCGTAAAGTGATTAATTAATCGATTAATTGGTTGATCTTAACGACATGTCAACTCGTCTTGGGTTATTTTATACCTAGAGATTAGAGAATCGCGTTCGTTGTACGTTCATATTTACATGTGCTGTGGGGTTGTTTCTTGATAGTTTTTTTCATTGGCACACGATCCTATCGAATGCGAATATTTTTAAACAGATCTATTTGACCCAGTGATAGGTAGTACCCTAATAAGTACTACCACTTTGGGTCAGAGTGGACATGGGAATAATTATGGGTTAGTTCACATTCTCCAGATCTCTAGAACTGGAGCCTCACCATTGGATGCAGTTTAGCTTAATACACAGGACACTCTCCCTTTGGGCGCTCCATCGTGGTGTAATGATTAACGAGCTGGTCTCGCAGATCCATTACAACTGAATTGTGAGTTGGATCTTCGCTGGATGCCATGTACTTGCGACCTTGGTTTAGGGTTGAGTCTGGGTATGACACTAAAGGCAACGAGAGGATATACTCCGAGTATTCTAATGTATGTATTAATATATTGTGGATAATATGGATGCTATATTTCAAAGTAGATAGTGCTCAATATCATTGATGGAGCCTTTATATTTGAGTTACGGTAATGTCGAAATGAAGACAACACCCGGCTACTAACAGTTGGTCTGAAAATCGCATAGGCGAAAAACTGTCAGTAACCAAGTGCCATTGACACAATGTCCACGCTACCTTAACTTATATATAAATATATACGTGTGTGTGTGTGTCTGTGTGTTGTTGTTATTGTTGTTTTCTAATAACGTTTTTATTTTCAAAAGATGAATTCATAATTCTAAAGTTTCGTGACATCACGAATGAGGCATACCTGTATGATACGAATATAAAAAAAATAGAATTTCAAACATATATATATATATATATATGTGTGTGTGTGTGTGTGTGTGTGAGGGCGAGTCACAATGTAATGCCATTTTGTTTAGGACAGGTATAATTACCAACACAGAAACATGTATTATACATCCCTACTTCTTCACATAGTCACTATTTCTCTCAATAGCAATGTTCCACTTTCAAATGAGAGCATGTATCCCTGCCCCGTAAAATTCTGTTAACTGTCCTTTCAGCCACTTCTTCATTACAGATTTCACTTCTTTGTCACTGAAACAATGTTTGCCTCCCAAAGCCTCTTTCGTGGGGCCGAGGAAGTGAAATCTGTAGTGAAGAAGTGAGGAAGTAAAATATGTAGTGAAGAAGTGAGGAAGTGAAATCTATAGTGAAGAAGTGAGGAAGTGAAATCTGTAGTGAGGAAGTGAGGAAGTGAAATCTATAGTGAAGAAGTGAGGAAGTGAAATCTATAGTGAAGAAGTGAGGTAGTGAAATCTATAGTGAAGAAGTGAGGAAGTGAAATCTGTAGTGAGGAAGTGAGGAAGTGAAATCTGTAGTGAAGAAGTGTTGTTGGGGTCAGCATTGATATGTTTTGAAATTACTACTGCTGTGTATTATTTTGATTTTTCGGACTGTTATCTCATCTTTATTGTGGTGTGTAAAAACAAAACGTTTCGACCGTTGTATTCTCCGGCCTTCTTAAGGAGTTCATTCACTATTCTAGTATAGCAATGACCCAACATGGGAAATCATTTTGAATAGTTTGACTATTAAAAATGAAAAATATCTTTAATGCGTTCTTTTGTTGAGGGTTTTTTTATTTGTTTTAGTGTTGTTTTGTTTTTGTTTTTTGTTTTTGTTTATTTTTTAATTAGTCTCTTCTTCTTACGTAGTCAACCGGTATTTTTCTTTTTTGATGTTTGTTTGTATAAACATGGTAAGTGAGGACATTCGGTTTAGTTGACACATTTCGACACTTGGTTGATTGACATGTTTTGGCGATTGTATCAAATGTGACCAAGGTGAAGATATGGAAAGCAGAACAGGAAGCGAAGGTCTAATGATAATATGGATTTCTATTGGTTAATAAAAACACGTGACAAAATTCAGAAAACTGGGGGAGGGGGATTTGTTCAGTTAGTCAGAGTGTTTCAAACGAAACAGAGGCATAATTTGAAAGGCGTCGCCCTTTGTGGGACTTCTTGGCCTCCATATAAAGGAATGACAAATTGATTTCTCTTCTTCTCTATGACAATGATTGATTTCAGTAACGCACCATCAACTAGGAACCTTGCCGAACGCTCTACCGACTGAGCTAACCGGGGTGGGGGGATAGTGTTATACACATACAAAATATACGAAATATATATAGTGTTGTTATTGTTGTTGTTGTCATTCTTCCGTCTACAAGAAACGATGGCATAGTGTCCAAAAATTTTTCGGAACTATATAGCATGGGTGGCTTCCTATGGAGGATGAGCTGTTGCCCTGGCAGCAAATCCCCCTCTCCCCACTGCCGCTGTCATCCAAAGGAAAGGTAAGGAACCAATACAATTTTGGCAGCACTACTACTGCTAAATTGTATGGGTAACACTGGATTTCAGCATCATACCACTTTAAGGACTCCAGGTTCTGATTTGTTTTCGGGGTTTACTCCCCTAGCCTTTCCTTTGGATGAGGTAAAGCCGCTAGGCAGCGGAGGTCTTGTATTTATTATATATATATATATATATATATATATATATATATATATATATATATATCTGTCTATTTTAAATGCCAATCGAAGGCTTTTGAGTCATTTCCGGGGTAAAGCTCCAGAAAGATCCGTTTGTAATTTTTTTTTTTTGGGGGGGGGGTGAAACATGATTTTGTTTTTAAATCAATTTTTAAAACTCTCAAAAATGACACTCTTGAAATTACGCGCAGGGCCGGCGTTATTCTTCAGGTGAACTAAGCGATCGCTTAGGGTGCCAACCTTTGGGGACGCCACAAATTCTGGCAAAATTGTAATAACAATAAAGGGTGGATGAATTAACAAACCCACAAGATGAATATTATGTTATCAATGGTGTTTCGAGAGTTAGAAACAATGTAATAATGGGTTACTGTATCTATATTAGCCTATCAAAACTTTCAAGAGGACCCGCATCTAAAAGCTTGCCTAGGGCGCCAAGTTATCTGGCACCGGCCTTGTCCACAGGAAGATACATGCCATCAGTTTCTATTGTGACAATTTGCCGTCACGGACTGCAGTCCATTAAGACACATGCCCCGGCATGTCTTGCAATTGATTCAAAATAACGAGAAAATTGCTATTTATCTTTTAATGAAGTCCGTTTGTTAATATGCGTGGAATAAATTTCTAGAACGTGACAAAAAAAAAATTTTCTTATTTTATCAAATATATATATATATATATATATATATATATATATAGATAGATAGATAGATAGATATATTACTTACATGGATTTTTGAGACCTGACTGTTCTTTCACTTACTAAAAGAGGGGAGGGAGAAAACAAGCTCTGGGTGTCTGGATCGGTTTGGTTTGGTTTATATTTTTAATGGCATATCAATTCTTTATGTCGTTTATGCCAAAATTGAATTCATTTGTAAATGTTTGATTTCATTCATAAAAATATTTTCCATATTCCATGGCACTTTTTAAATTGCACTTATTTGTCTATAATCATTTGTTTGCCTTCGGTTATCTGATATAAAGCAATTTTATCTCATACAAATAATTTGCCCAGTTTATGGTTCCAAATAACTATTCCTATTTAATAATAAAATCATTTATTTGTCCACTGATATATAAAGGATTATTATCTAATACAATTAATTTGCCCATATTTTCATGGTTTCATGTAACTATTCCTATTTAACTGTTTGCCTACCAAATTTCCCCCACGGCTGTACCAAATTTTCTTGGTATTTTTTACCTCTATGATGGAATATTTCAAAGTTCACTATCTATTCTATTCTATTCAAATAAAGTTCTATTACTATTGTAATCTGAGTCCTTTTTCTCAGTTATAATGAACTAACCATCAGTGTTTATACTTGGGTGTGGTATGAGAGTTGCTGTGAGTGTCTTAAAGTAGGCAAAGAGTTAATAATAATACTTATTTCTTTGCCCATTGTTATATAAAGTATTCTTATCTAATACAAATAATTTGCCCACATTTTTATGGTTTCAAGTAACTATTTCTATTTTATCAATAATAATTTGTTTACGTACTGTTACATGTTTTTAAGCATTATAATAGTGTACAGTACTAATAATGTTCAAACTGATCTAATTGACCTATTGACGTGACCCTAACTTTATACTACCAGACCAAGTCATTGTGGACCGTGGGGTAATGGCAACAAAGGGGTGACACTCCCCAGAACTGAAACATCGCTATCGGATGCAGTTTCGTGTCATACCCAAAAGACAAAAGCTGAATGTGTGAAGGTGTGCGTGTAGTAGAAATGAAATATAGTCTATTTTACCTACCTTGAAAATGTTCCGGTTCGATTCGGTTCGGTTGTTTTACGACATGTCAACACTTGTTGAGCTGTTTATTGTCCAAGTCAGATTTCTTTTGCTCGCAGTTTTATGGTTTCATATAACTAATGTTTTGAATGATTTATAAACGATTATTTCCTCAGGTAACTATTCTTTATATATATATATATATATATATATATATATATATATATATATATATATATAATTCGGGTGTTCCGAAATGTTCCGTACGTTATCATCCTGGAACACTTCCGGTTAAAAATGAAACCGTCCAAATCGTCCAAGATACAATGCAAAAAAGAAGGGGGTGAGAATGGGGAAACAATAACGCTAATCTGTTTCAATCGATGATCAAATGAAGGAAGGAAAGAAAAAAACGATTGAGAGAGAGAAAGAGAGAGAGAGGGGGGAGTTAAATTAAGATTATTATACTTTTTACATATTGAACTGTGTGGCAATAGCTTTTAAGTAAAGATAGCAAACGTTGTTTCATACTGTGGTATATCCACAGGTCCTTCTAGTACTAATAATTTGAACACAGTTATATAGTTTCAAGTATTATTATTTAATACTAATGATTTACATGTAGTTATATGGTTTTAAGGTGTCCTTTCCAATGCAAATAATTTTCAACAGTTACATGGTTTTATGTTTTCCTATCTAATACAAATAATTTGCACACAGTTGTATGGCTTCAATTATTCATATCTAATACTGATGATTTGCTTACGATTCTATGTTTTAAGTATTCCTACCCATTCCAAGCCGTTGTCGTGTCAGTGCTGCTGTACGACTGCACCACTTGGACGCTAACGAAGCACCTAGAGAATAAACTAGATAGGTGCTGCACAAGAATGCTGCGTGCGATCCTAAACAAAATGTGGAAACAACACCCCACGAGAAAACAGGTGTACGGCCACTTGCCACCTATCACCCAAACCAGCTGGATGTAAGACGGAAAAGACCAGCAGGACATTGCTGCAGAAGCAAGGACAAAAACATGAGTGATGTCCTCCTGTAGAAGCTAGCACATGGGCACGCCGGTGTGGGCTGGCCAGCAAAGACGTACATTGACCAGCTCTGTATGGATACTGGATGCTGCGCAGAGGACCTCCCGAGAACAATGAGTCATAGGGACGGTTGGAGAAATATTGTCATGGATATCCGTGCTAATAGCGCGACATCTTGATGATGACATGGTTTTAAGTATTCTTATCAAATACAAATAATTTGAACACAGTTATATGGTTTCAAGTACTCCTATCTAATAATTTAATCACAGTTATATGGTTTTAAGTTTATCTACCCAATGTAAATAATACGCCAAGTTACATGTTTTAAATAATCTAATACTAATAATTTGCTCGCCTTTATATGGGTTTAAATGAAATTATAAGTGTGGATAGGTGAAGTGAGACAGATAAAATTAAAAAAATAATATTTAATTTGTAACATGTATCTTCTTGTACCTAGAGAAAAAAAAGACCTTATTTCCCAATTCTTCTCTCCAACCACATAGCCTCCATTCATATATGTATTTACCCAACCCCTCCGCACAAGCAGAATGTAACACAAAATCATCTTTTTAAAGCAAAGTTTTAACAGGTTTTAATTCATGTTGTATACCCACATTGAACATCGGGTATATAATTGAGAGAGTGACTTCAGAGAGTTCTCGATTATATATATATATATATATATATATATATATATATATATATATATATAGAGAGAGAGAGAGAGAGAGAGAGAGGAGAGAGAGATCTAATCGCCATGTTTCCCCTTCTACTTCTTTGGCCGCCATCTTGTCGTTTGGTTGCTATGTTCTTCTAACTGCTTCTTCTAAGGTCTTATTCTAAGAGCTAACTTTAGTCATTGTAATTAATTAAATGAACTACAAGATTTTTATTTCTTGGTCAAGATTTTATTTAGCCAATTCTTATTCGCCTTGCGGATGAGAATCAACCTCGCAGTAGCACGTCTACTCTGCTTCAATGTCCGGTTGAAACTAAATCTTTAAAACTAACAAATCGCGTGACGCACGAGATTCGCGCCTCTAGGGGTCAGTTGGGGTCATCCATTTTAACTCCAACGAACCTATTTCAAACTGACTACAGTTTTCTCTCAACAATTCATGACACCACATAAATTGTAACATTCAAACATTTCTCTTCTCTTAGAATGGTTGCTCTACTGACACTACAGGATACGGTCTACGTTAGTTCCGGGGGAGAAATGGATATATGTATCCCAACTTTTCCACACAAGCAGGATGCGACATAAGATCAATTTTTAAACGTGGTGTAACATGTTTGAATTCCTGATCCTATGCCGGTTTGTTAGAATCCTTGTCGACATTGCTGGGGTTCAGTTGTTCTGTCGTTCAAGGAGTCCAGTTGGTTAATTCGAGTCTGTAGGTTTTCTCTGTAATATATAAATCCAAGTATGTAGTTAGTTGGTAATTCTAATGTGTAAGTTCCTTGTAATATATATGTCCAAGTTTGTAGTATTCCTCTGTTGTTACATCCAAAAGATAGGTCTTGGGGGTCAATAGTTCAACCAGTAATTGATTTGAGGGCGGTTGCAAACGATCTTAAATGCTTTCTGTTCTCGTCTTTCATTGGTCAATTTTTACTGGAAGTGACTGCTGTTGTTGGGAAAGTTCATTAATAGAAGTGACGATTTTGCGTACACCTTATACCCAGATGCCTAACACGGTTGCCATAACAAGGTTAAAGAGCACAGTCTACCCTACTATTTACCCATAGCTGGAGGAAGAATATTTGGATTCCAACCTTTCCCAAGAGTATTAGCGGAATGTGAAATGCAACTAGTTTCGTTTAAGATTTGAATTCGTTTTTCCGTATCCATTTCCTCTGACGAAAACCATTACATGACGGAAACCTCCTTTTATGTGAGGTACAGCTGCTAAAGAATTCATATTTTCCTTCTCCTAGATTGGTCGCCTAGCCAAGGTTAAAAAGCCCAGCCTGTCCTACTATTTGGAGGTAGAATAAAAAAAGTCGTCGGGGTGGCATAAAGTCGGTATCAGCCAGACAGCGAGGGAGTCTATCCCCTTTTTTCTAGTCCTAGACCAAGGAGATTGTTTTGTAGCGTCTGATGTGGAGCGCCACACCTACTATAAGTTCCTCACTTTACCGCACAGATCCTCATGTGCTACTCATACGCTGAGTTGGCGAAGGCCGGTATTGAACCAGGAACCTTGAGATTCCCAGCCGGACACTGTACCGACTGAGCTAAATCGGAGGTAGGATAATTGGATGCAAATCTTCCCCAAGGTTATGAACACTATGTGAAATGCAAACAGCTGTGTTCCAAGATTTGAACTTGGGTCTCAGTGTATATTTCCTACAACGATAACCGTTACACAATTCATATATGAACCAATGTTTCGATTCACTGGTCTGTACCTACTTAAAAATTATCTCCTCAAGCAGTTTTCTTTCAGCTCTAAAATTTATATCTCTCAAATCAATGAACCTGTAGCCATGGATCAGTGGTTAAAATTTAGAATAGAGGCCTGTAGTTCTTCACTTGATGGTGGGTGGTACTTAGGGGCGTGGCCATTTACGGAAGTGGGGACACTTTGCCTCTGTATTTAAGTTAATATCGTCAGTCAACTTTATAACACTATTATAGTGTTATAAAAAAGCCATCGGGGTGGCCTAAAGTCGGTATCAGCCAATCAGCGAGGGAGTCTATCCCCTTTTCACTAGCGCTAGACCAAGGAGATTGTTTTTTGCGTCTGAGGTGGAGCGCCACGCCTACCATCAGCTCCTTACTTTACCGCACAGATCCCTGTGCTACTCATACGCTGAGTTGGCGAGGGCTGGTATCGAACTAGGAACATTGTGGTTTCTAGCCGAACGCTCTACCGACTGAGCCAACCAGGGGGGGGGGATAGTGTTATACACATACAAAATTATTCTACAATCATGTAGTGTGTGTGTGTGTGTGTGTGTGTGTGTGTGTGTGTGTTTGATAATTTAATTTGCTTGTATTTATAAATAAAGAATATTAGTGATAAAGCATATACATCTAAGGGTTGCGAAGACATAAAATCAACGACGCCTGATATCTGATAGTTTCTTGCCTATTCAATTTTCCAACAAAGACTTGATTTGAACATCGCATAGGCGACAACCTGACTGTTATTCCATTGGTCAAAAAAGTCATCAACACCAGGTATGACGTCTTCATTATCTTTAATCCAGATCGTCCCTTTGGTTTGACGGGAATGTCTTACTCCTCTGCAAAGGATACAGCCAAAACAATTTCCTTGGCCTGGCGCTAGTGAAAAGGGGATAGACTCCCTCGCTGATTGACTGATACCGACTTTAGGCCACCCCGACAACTTTACTTACTTTATTTGGCTTGGTAACTAATGTAAGACTTTTGCTAAATGTTTGATTGGTTGATTGGATTTTACATGTTGGAAGAATATACAGTTTAAAGTCTTACTAAAGGTCCTGGGTATATTCGATTTCATATGGGAGAATCTGTGTCAAATAGACCTTCATCAAAACTGGAGGGAATCCCAGTGGTGTAGTTGCTAACGTACTAGACTGCGATATCATAGTAAACGAGTTCGAACTCCTGTCTTGTTATAACGTTCACTTTCGGACTTGAAGGTGGAGCGCTACACCTACCGTCAGCTTTCTACTTTACCACACAGATCGGATTACTTAATCTGTGCGACTCGTACGCTGGCTTGGCGGAGACCGGTATCGATCACGGAACATTGCGATTCAAAGGCGGGTGCTCTACCGACAGAATAGTTAAGTATTACACAAGCCAACAACAGAATTGCACCATGAATGTTTGTAAGTGTTTTCAACAAATTTTGTGGCGCTGATTTTCAAAATCTAGTTTATTTCTATCCATCTCGTATTTTTTTTTTTTTTTTTTTTTTGCATGACGAAAATATTGTAAGTCTCAGTCGGCAGAGTATCCGACTGGGAACCACAAGGTTCTGGTTCAATACCGGCTCTCGCCAACTCAGTGTATGAGTAGCACAGGGATCTGTGCGGTAAAGTGGAGAGCTGATGGTAGATGTGGCTCTCTACCTCAGACGCAAAAACAATTTCCCTGGTCTAGCGTTTATGAAAAGAGGATAGACTCCTCGCTGTCTGGCTGATACCGACAATAGGCCACCCCGTCTACTTACATTTTTTTTTGAGATTTCAAACCTTTTGAATTGATCTCCTTCGTTCAGCTATTCCTCTCCTTTCCAGTCTACATAAAGTATTTTATTAGGTCAATGTCTTAACATTTTCAAAGCTTTTGAATTGATCTCCTACCCCAGGTCATTCCTCCCCCTTCTAATCTACATAAAGTACAACTATCTTCCTGTCTGTCCCAACATTTAAAATAAAGATATGTTGAAATATTCTAAGATATTCATAATCTTATACCAGTATGAACAGGAATAAAACAAACAATCCTTAAAGTCCTTTAAAAAACTTCACATAAATTATCCAGACTTCGTAGTCTTTTCACTTAATATGAATAACAGTTTCTTAGCTTGAAGTAGACAACCTACGAACATGTTCAGTTCTCACTTCAAATCTCCCTACTATGACGAGATTTGGAATCCTGAAAATTTTGCAACCTTGTCGGCTGGGGCTATAGAATTCACCAACTGCCCCTCTACAGAAGGGTACGACCCTCCTACAACCTGTTGGCTGTGGGTCCTATCTATGGGTTAAATAGAAAAAATGAGTTTTAAAAACACGTTTAAAAAGAATTGAGTTTAAAAAAAGAGAATTTTTAATGCCCATCAAGAATGAATAAAACAAAACGTTAATGGTATACCGTCACCATTGCGAGCGGCCACCCCAAACACCAAGCTGTGGACTGGGTGTTTGCTTTTCATCTCTATTCTCATCACTATTCTCATCGCTACATCTTATGGGGAAATAGCAAGCCAACGGTTGTTCTGTACGTTCACCATATGATCATGGCAGAATCTTTTCTCATCTGAGAAAAGCCAAAGCATGTTTGATTGGAGGGAATGTTTGAGTTTGTTGAAAAGCTTTGCCATGCAGTCTTTCCTTCCTTCATGGTCTGTGATAGAAATTGGTCCTGTCTCATCTTGTATGAGACATGGCGAATTCTCTACCCTCTTGATAAAAACAGAAATACTCCCGTGTCTTTGGCTATAGACCTGATTGACTTGCAGGGATCGTTGTCAATTATGACCTGGATCTCGTCAAGAAATTCGGGAGTTCTTTTCTTATCAGAAGCTTGAGTAAAGCAATTACTTTATTCGGAGGTTAGGTAGATGTCAAATTTAGTTTGGTCCTCCGACACAAGATTATAACAGCAAACCAATTGGTGAAGATGGAACTATATGCATAATAACAATGACGTTTAAATCCAGCTGTTTAACCATCGATTCTTGAGAGATATCCAAATTGCTTGTATGAAGATAATACACCAACGTTTGAATTATTGATCACCTCGTGAAGACTACTCTTGCCCGTTGCTGGAATTTTTAAAAAAATGTTTGTTAATCTGCTATTTCGATGTAAATGGTTATCAAGCCCAACGCCTTAACCATTCGACCACTACAGCTGTAAATGTTTATACAAAAATCTATTACATTACCAATCGTATGTAGATTGAAATACGTCTGTCTGTCTGTCTGTCTGTCTCTCTCTCTCTCTCTCTCTCTCTCTGTTTTTCTAATTATTTTCCCCCTCTCTCTCACTCTCTTCCATTATTTTCCTCTTTTTCTTCTGCTTCCCTCTCTTTTCTTCTTTTCTTTCTTTTTTTCAGCAGGATGCCAAAAATATATGAGAGCCAGTAAGCACTTCCTGTTGTTGATATGGGCTGTATATCGTTAGAGGCTGATGGGAAATCACGTTGCACGTGGTTCCAGTTCGGTGATTTCTTCCCCATAAAGTCGTAAAAGAAATATAATAATTCAACTGAACACTTTTACGACCGATCGAGCACAAAATCAACAACCGTTATCAAAACAAAAACAAAACAAAACAAAAACAAAATAAAAACGTTTAGTTAAAGTGGTCGTTGTGAAATTGCTACAAATTCTGTATGAGATATACGACACCATTTTCTTCTTCTTCTTCTTCTTCTTCTTCTTCTTCTTCTTCTTCTTCATCATACGACTATTATCTTGTTTTATGTTGTTTCAATTAACGACGCTTCATCAGAGATGTTTGATATATCAATCAAAAGGAAGACAGTGAGATAAAGTCTGCTAGTCAAAAGACGGGATAACTTAGGACACGAAATAACTTCCTCGATGAAAGAAAAAAACATGTAAAATAAGATTCTAGAGTAGCTAACACCCCTTCAGCACTCTACCAGATGGACTGGTTCATGGCCATAAAATAGTCTACGATTAAAGTAGCTGAATAATATTCAGACTGACTTTGTTGCGTTGGCTATACTGAACTGACCCTCCACTTTTAGTGTGAGTCTGTCTTGTTAATTGTTTGTACTTATTTGTTTTATGTTTGTTGGTATCTGTTTAGCACCAGATGCTGGTGCTTAATAAATTTGTTAAACACGCCATTTTTCTGTGTATCTTTCTATCTTTCCATCTTTCCATCTCACGATACAACTGATTCTTCAACCCACCCCTCGTAAACATCTCTAGCTGAATGATTTTGAAAGATGAGTGAAATATTCCGATAAGACGCGGGAAACGTACGACAATTTGACATATGAAAAGATTAATATATTATTTGTTCAGATTCATAAAAATTACAGATAGCTACACTTAATATATATATATATATATATATATATATATACACCAAACCACCCACACAAACAGAATCTGATACAAGGTCAATTTCTTAAACGGAGTTTAACAGGTTTGAAATCAGTTTTTTACCCACTAAAAGCTAAAACGGCAGTAAATTCAGTAAGACTAAAATTTTAAAAAGATTAATAACTCACAACTCTGAGTTTCACAATTCTAATCACCATGTGAGATTCGTTGAAACTCCACATCTGTAGACAACCAAACACGCGCGCACATGTGTACACTCGCATATATGTGTGTGTGTGTGTGTGTGTGTGTGTGTGTGTGTGTTCAGGTAAAAAGTTTATATCTTCTAATCCAAACATACAAGGGTTTTATTATTTCTAGTGGAATATTATACAGTCAAAATGGACATTATTAGGTATTATTTTATACCAAACGCAATAGCACTGAAATTATGTAAATCCAAGTTATAAAAATGTTACAATCCAAAAATAAGTACACCCCTTATATATGTTTATGCAATTTAATTTTGGTTTCGGAGTTATTAATGGGCTTGGTTTGTTTGTTTAATGGTATATCAACCTTAGTGGGTTATCTAACCGTAGTAGTATTATTTACACATAGCTGGCTGAATTATGGGGTCCGTACCTTTCCCAAGAGTATTTGTCCGAAATTGAACGTTATAGCGCGACTGGAGTTCGAACTTGTTTACTACGGTGTCGTAGTATATATATTTGTCGCTAGTTACTAACGCTAGTATATATATATATAATTTCTGTCTGATGATTATGCATTACAGTGAAATGATTCTAAGTGATTGTTTTTTAGTTTTTATACCACTTTTCTCTTGAACACCGATCACTTTTATCTTTTACTACAAACACTTAAACTTCTATCAATTATATATGTATTTTAAAGATATATATATATATATATATATATATATATATATATATATATATATGTGTGTGTGTGTGTGTGTGTGTGTGTGTGTGTGTGTGTGTTTTAATGTCTTCTTATCTATTTAGTTATTCATTTTTATTTCGTTTATTTTGCAACCAGACACCACCCTTCTGTGACCCCACCCGCTTTAAAAAAAATGACAAATTGTGCCACCCCAGCGGGGGATGGGAGGGGGATCTGTTGAATACATGTGGCACTATCGCTGAGGTGACATAAATTTTCTCCAGGGTCAAATTATAGTGCCATATATCTTGTTAGTCAAAAGACACTTGTCGTGCTAGCACCGACAGATATATTTGCATTTGGTGGGGGGGGGGTTCTTTCAATCGGACACTAACCCTCGCTTTACACCCAGCACCCGTACCCACCCATAAAATAAGGTTGGAAGAGACTTTTGCTTGGTTCCATCTGTAAACATAGAATGTGATTATATTTTTGTTTGTGTACCTTTGTAAAGACTACAACTTATTGTTTCAGATTTAAATAGCGTAACCGATTATGGTACATCGATAACTGTATGAGACACAATATTTATTCATGAAAGCCGGAATGTAAGTATATAAAAAAATGAAAAAAGACAACATAGTGTTCAAATGGATGATATTTCACTGGAGAACCCGACATTGTAACGTTTCGGTTGATATATATATATATATATATATATATATATGAGGTGAGGTAAAAGGAAGAATGAGAAAAAATAATGACTCAAACAAGTCCAAGTAGGAGAGAAATATTTTGTCCTTCTGATGCGAAGAACATCCTCAGTCAGTCTGATTTTTTATTCAAAGCAAAAATACGTACATTTGTGTTTATAGAAGAGAAAGTGAGTTAGCGGTGGAAAAACACAAATGTATGTATTTTGCTTTGAATAAAAGTCAGATTGACTGAGGAAGTTCTTCGCGTCAGAAGGACGAAATATTTCTCTCCTACTTGAACTTGTTTGAGTCATTATTTTTGTTCATTCTTCTTTTTACCTCACCTCATACTGTCGGATTTTACTCCAACCCTTCTATCTTCATATATATATATATATATATATATATATATATATATATATATATGTGTGTGTGTGTGTGTGTGTGTGTGTGTGTGTGTGTGTGTATGTGTTTAGCTTATATTTATTTGCATAGGAACGCTTTTGCTACCATTGGTATATTTCGTTGCCTGATGACTGCTACACAGCAAGAAACCAATGGTAGCAAAATTGTTCCAATGCAAATAAATATAAACTAAAACATTTATTTATTTGTTTATCTATTAACGCTCTATCACATATATTGAGCACTCTTCTAATAACAATATACTACCGCTTCTCCAAGTATAATAGTGCCAACCATACACATTGACATACACACACACATATATATATATATATATATATATATATATATATATTGGGGAGTGATTTGTTCAACTTCATCTGTATTAGTAAATTGGTATAATAATTTGTATGTAAGATGTTTCATTAACTTCCTGTGTATTAATTGTTAAATAGCTATGGGAAAATAGTAGGGCAGACTGGGGTTTTTAATCTTGGTACGGCATCTGGTCTAGGGGAGAGAAAACTCTTAATTCAAACCTGTTAAAGCCCCGCTTAAAGATTGGCCTTGTGTCACATTCTGCTCGTGTGGAGGGGTTGGTACACTTCGCCACACGTTTTGCTCTGATTGGCTATAGAGCTCCGATTTTGTTTTGTTTTTGTTTATTTTTTGTTTGGATTTTTTTTTTTTTTAGCTTTCGTAATAAATTCGGTATTTTTTTTATCGGTGAGAAAATGGATGAACGTTTAAACTTTAAAAAAAAGATTCCTTCTTTGTAATTGCATGTGAGCATGAATGTCCTAGAAATAGAAAAAGAAGACAAAAAATAAACATACATCGGGCATTCACCGTAAACATGTTACTGTGAACATGTTAATAAGCAGGACGCGGGTGTCGGTCTGGTGGTGGAGGGCATTCAAAAAAGTTTTTTTTTTAATTTTAAAAAATCATTCTCTTCTTGGTTGGTCTGGAAACTTTTCAGCAACTTTGTGTTGTGGCCCGATTGGGGATAGGGGTCTGCAGACTTGCAGATGTCCAAAACTGGGGCCTCACCGTCAGATGCAGTTTAGTGTTATATCTAGGGCAACAGAGGGGAGTCTTACGCCCCCATCCTTGCAAGGGATACAGTCAGCTTATTCTAAGCCCCGCCAACAGGACGATTTTTTCGCCTATTGTCCTCGTCTTTTGCAATGTTATGTAAAATCTGTCTCGTCTGATTTGCAGTCAGTCGCAGGTTTTGATGACTTGGTGTTTTTCGGATGTGAGCGTAGAAGACAAAGAAAAGTGTCCCTGGGATTTTGTTACGGTGAATTCCCTATGGCGGCGCATTATTCATCCTATGCCGATCTACCGGTTGAAATGGGCAGCGAAATATTTGCCTAATGACGCCACCCACGAAAAAGATTCCAACCACGGGAAAAAATAACGCACAGAAAAAACAATGGATTTTAAAAAAGTTTTTAGCCAACAAGTCTGAGTAGAATCTAAAAAAAATGAATGAGTTAATTTCTGAGTTAATCATTAATACACCTGGTTAACATAAATTGTACTAGTATTGAATAGTATTGAATAGTATTGAATAGTATTGGATAGTCTACTGAAGAAAAATGAATATTCGCGATAATTATAAATCACTAGCAGTATGATAATTTAATTATTACAATGTTTGATATGTTTACTTAAGAGCTATTGCGATATTGTTCAATATGTAAAAAGTATAATAATCTTGATTTAACTCTCTCACTCATTTTCTTTCTTTCTTTCCTTCTTTTCATCATTTCATTATGTTCGATTGAAACGGATTATGTTTTCAAGGGAAAAAAATCTTTGTATTAGATATGACCATGTGCCAAAAATGGCAGTAAGCAATTACAACAAAATAGAAATATAAATGTACAATAGGATAGGTCGATTTTTCACTTTTTAAAAATATCAAATTGCCCATCTATGCATACTGAATACTGATACGTAAAACGTAGATCTTTAATTGTACCATTGTCTGAGGAAATAGTATTAAAGATCGTCTGCTAAAATTCACATAAATTATATTATGATCTTTGGTGCTATTTCCTCAAACAATGGTACAACTTTCGCATAGATGGACAATTTGATATTTTTAAAAAGTGAAAGATCGACCTACCCTAATGTACAATAACCCTAGTTGGATTGAAATGCCGTTAAAATTAATCAATCAATCTCAAGTTTTAAATTAGATTAAATCAAAGTATTAAATTATCTGCTAAAGAAAAAATAATATTTGCAATAATTATAAGACTGTTTCTAAATCATATAGAGTGTTGCTTTAACTTACGAGTGACCCAACTTACGAGTTTTTCGAGTTACGAGCTGTCCCTTGATCACTCGGTTGAGTTTTTGCTTTGTGTTGAGAGCTAGAATGTGCTACCTTCTGCGGGTTAATCATTAATACACCTAGTTAACATAGATCTTATAATATTTCTCTGAATTTTTTTAGATGGGGCTTGATAATTATTATTTGGATTATTCGGACTATTGTCCTCATCTTTATTGTTATCTGTACAACATTTCGGTCGAGGTGCCCTCCGGCTTTTTTCATGTATTTCTTGTCGGACTCGGGAGCCTTCTCGAACTCTGGAACCTTTTCGAACTCTGGAACATTCTTGTCGTAATCGGGAACATGCGTATTGTGATCGAGAGCCATCACGAAACTTTGAACCAAAGGCTCCCGAGTCCGACAAGAAATACCCGAGGAAGGCCGGAGGGAACATCAGCTGAAACGTTGTACAGATAACAATAAAGATGAGGACAATAGTCCGAATAATCCAAATAATACTAGATCTCATAAGTACTAAATTATCTGCTAAAGGAAAAAAAGATATTCGCGATGAATATAAATCACTAATAGGATCTGTAGATATGCCACAGTATGATAATTCAATTATTACAATGTTTGATATGTTTATTTACTCAAGAGATATAGCAATATAGTTCAATATGTAAAAAGTATAATAACCTTGATTTAACTCTCTCTCTCTCTCTCTCTCTCTCTCTCTCTCTCTCTCTCTCTCTCTCTCTCTCTCTCTCTCTCTCTCTCTCACACACACACACACACACACACACACACACACTTTTTCTTTTTTCTTTCTTTTCTTTTCATTATGTTCGATTGAAACAGATTAGCGTTATCGCTTCCGAGCGCTCTCCCCCTCTCTCTATCTTTCCCCATCTCTCTTTATTTATTTATTTATTGTTATATTTTTCGGTGTAGTATGTCCCTTTTCTTCCCTTTCGTTCTTTATAATTAAGACGGAAAAGTCCATTATTTAGTTGAGGTGACCAGATAATCAGGATTTACTCGTGCGGAGGAGTAGGCACACACACACACACACACACACACCACACACACACACACATAATATATATATATATATATATATATACCCCTCCGCATAAGTAAGATGTGACACAGTATATGCTCTCAAAACTTGGTAGGGCTCTCTAAGGGGTGATTTAACTTTCACTGCCAGTGACAATGATTGTCTCCTCGCAGACTGTATCTCTCTGGTGATCGTAAAATATATAAACAAACATATGTATTTAATAGTTTAAACACCACCACCACCACCACCCCCGTTACGGCAGCTGTCAAAATGGCCGAGAGGTTAAGAAATCGGGCAGGCAAAAAGTCAGTCGGAATTCTAACCTGAGGTAATTGTTGTGTCTAGCCATACTGAAGAGGCGTGAAACGCCAAAACACGTGTCAGTGGATGACTTAATAATTATATATATATATATATATATATATATATATATATATATATATATATATATGAATAAGATATAATGAAAAAACAAACGATGTTTACAACTGAAATAGGCTCATCAGAAGAGAAAGTGTGCAAACCGTTTCGGGGCCAAATCTCTTGACGGTTTAAAAAGCAACACTCGGCCCATCCTCAACTAATATATATATATATATATATAAAGACAGGATTTTGTTTTAGGTAGACCACAAGGGTTGATTTGCTATTAAACAAAATAACCAACCAACCTTTTCCCCCATTTTGTCCTTACTTTTTATCTTTCTTTTATTTTTTTTTAGTTCTTTCTTTCTATCTATCAATCAATCTGTTTTTCTTTTCTTTTCTTTTTCATTCACTGATTTTAGCGTCCCTCCGCCCTAACAATTTGGTCAGTAAATTGATTCAGTGTCGAATTGAATGTTATTCCGTGCATTCGTTTTAAGTCTCTGAATAATTTCAATACAGTACACGTACTGAGACGCCCCTATTAACTAGGGGTGAAAGAAAGCCGTGAAGTTTACCTTCGTAAATCTTTACATAAATATAAATCTAAGCAAGTACAAGGCGGTATAAGCAAAAATTAGACTTCAAACAGATTCGGTGAGTATTACTTTCTACGCTATAGTTATTGTTTCTTTCGTGATTACAATTATTTTATGCAGTTGTATTCAAGATACGCACTCCTGAATTTTTTAGTTTTTTTTTAAGCAATGCTCCCTTCAAATTAGCAGCGTAAACCAGCCGCGTACACTCTTTTGATCTGCTTTTTTTTTTCAGATTAATTTTGTATTGCCGTATTTAACGGCATATAGGACGCACTTTTTTCCCTAAATTTTGGCTTAAAAAATTGCCCTGCGTCTTATACATCGTAGATGAAGTTTGAGATCTCCCGTAGGCCTAGGCTAATCTTCTCTATGATGCTCACTAACACAGCTTACGCTCAGTACTTTTACCTACATGTATCCTTATTTTATTGCTTGTACTAATTATTATTATTATTATTATTTCCTGCTATTGAAATGTCTTGTATATGCTTATTGCTTGCCTGTACTGCCAAATTGCTTTTATACAGCTATGTTTCTGCTTGTGTAATGCACAGCTAGACTGTTTTCAACAATATATGCTTAAACACGCTAAAAACTTTTTTTTCTGAATCTGACCTGCTGAAATGGGGGTGCGTCTTATATGCCGTCAAATACGGTAATTCAAATGAAAAGTATTCTTCTTGTACTTACTTATGAAGAACTGTGAAGAGTTCCACAAAATGACTGATTTTTAATTATTGAATTATATCATTTAATCAGTTAAGGCGCCTCGTGTAATGGTTATCGTCGTAGGAAATTGACTCAAATCCTGGACGAAGCTGTTTGCATTTCACATGACGCCAGTACTCTTGGGAAATGTAAGAATCCAACTATTCCCCTTCCAACTATGGATAAATAGTTGGTCGGACTGGGCTCTTTAGCCTTGTTTAGACTACCAGTCTAGGAGAAGGAAATCTCTGAATACAAACCTGTTAAACTCCGCTAAAGAAATGGACCTTGTGTCACATCTTACCTGCGTGGAGGTGTTGGTATATATATATATATATATATATATATATATATATAATTTAATAAGTAAAAATAAAGAAATAAATTTTGTACTCTTCCTCATTATAAACATATCAAAGTGTATGTGCGAGTTTAATGTTAAGCGACATCTCTTTTCTAAGTTATAAGCCGACACATACGAACCAAAATAGACGCGACTCCTTTATATGTATTGATAGATAAGAGATTAATGTATAAGTTTCTTAAATCCCGAGTCACACCGGGTAGCTCTGCTAGTATTGAATAGATTACACGGGCTTGTGATGTTTTCAAGGTCGAATATATAATAGCTAATTTTAAGGCAGTTTATAAAATAAACTTATAAAAGGTAATTTTTTTAAGATACAAGCTTTACTTGAAATGTATAGAACAGTATTATTGCTGTGACGAGTAGAGTCTACAGGCATTTGAATAAGTGTTATTTTTCGTGTAAAACTTGTTGTGAAGTATTTAAGCACATCTTAAAAACCAGACGTGACTAAACACAATATATGGTATTTTTGAATATATCACTTGATACACCTTTTACCTTTGGAAGACATCATTTTCAACGCAGGTCAGTGTTATCCGTCCACTATCCACTAGTGGCCTCACAATCCCACTTTTAACAGGGTTTTAGCACTTGTGAAAACACAAGCCTCAAAACTCAAAAACAGATTCGTACTTGCTTTAACGATAAAGTTCAACGTCTTTCAACTGAAACGATTCTTCTTTATTTGTCATTGTCCTGTTATTTTATATTGTCTCATTTTTCTAGAAAATATTTTCTTGTTCTTTTTTTTCTTTTGTTATTTCATATAGATACCAGCAGAGCTACTCAGTGTTACCTGGGATTTAAGAAGTAAAAAATAAATCTCTTATCTATATCTATATATAGGTTAATAAAAATCATTTTTATATACATTTGTTTTATTACTTTTATTCTTTATATACGAAGAACTGAGAAATTTCATGGTTGCTTAACTTGGGTGACCCGGCGGGAACTGTTGTTTGTAATGTGACTTGACCAGGATGGATGTTTATTGTAGGTAGTGATGTCGGCGTTATTCTATTTCGGTTTGTTAGACCTTCTTCAGGACAGTGGGTTGAGTTCTTACCTCAAAGGATGTCGTTCTCATATTGATGATAATTAAAAAATAAAATTTAAATGATAACAGCATAGATCTTTTTTTTTTTTTTTTTCTTTTTGCATCTAATATAAGTAGTAGACATTAGTTTTTCTTTTCAGTGTGGTGGATCAAGGCAAGGTCTTTTTTAACAAGGGGATTTTAATGGGGCATCCTGCGAGGATCCAACTCACGATTCAGTAATAATGGATATGTGAGTCTGACTTTTAAAAAAAATTCCCCCTTCTACCCAGGCGACGCCGGGTAGCAGCTTCTAGTTTTATAATAAATTGGCTAATAGTAGCCAAATGGAAGAACCGTGGTTAGTTAGGGAAATAATGCCAACAGTTTCAATTCATAATTGTTGAAGGTGACTCACCTATGACACGAACATAGACTTACCCAAAGGATATATATTAACAGAGCAAGGCTACACAAACGAGAAGTAGCAGATACATGTTCTTCGTGTACGCTGTAACAAGGAAACCCTTTCATTGTACGTTGATATATATTGCTGAATACAATCTGTTCCCTACATTTTATACCCGTGTTGAGTTATTATTTATTGACCCTTAAACAGGTCATAACAATAATATCTTTCAAAAAAAAACAACTGTCTATAAACTTTTGCCCCCTCTCTCTCTCTCTCTCTCTCTCTCTCTCTCTCTCTCTCTCTCTCTCTCTCTCTCTCTCTCTCTCTCTACTACCTACCTACCTACCTAACACTTGGTCTCTACTCAATGTTTTGGTGCCTTAGTTCGTCTACAGTACCAAACAATAAAGTCAACGACTAAGCGAATCTGTTGATTTTCCATTGTAGATTTGATTTACAATGACAAGCTACAGTCGAGATCGGCTCATCTGATCCCTTGCCTCGCCCCACCCCCCACCCCCGAGATACGAGAAATCGTTGTAACCAAACTTGTTGAAACAACGCATTAAGAAATTTCAATAAACGTATTAAAGATAAGATAATATAAACATGTATCTACTGTTAAAATCATACTCTCTTGCTGGACCTCCTGCTGCCCGAAATTGAAGTATAAAAAGTGCGGCGTGGAGAGTCCCCGTGGCCTAATGGCTAACGTGTTGGACTGCGACGTCGTAGTAAACGAGTTCGAACTGAGTATTACTAGACGATCTTAACAGTGCTGTAGTTCAAATGGTCTCGATTCTTCATTATTATTATTATTATTATGGAGTATTATTATTATTTTGAGTTTTTCACATCAGCTTTAGCTGATGGTATTTCACTGGAGTCTGAGTGACAACAGGTCCCTAGGACTCTTCTAGAGTATTCTGGCAGATTGCAGTATTCTGGATGGTCTCAATTCTTCCTGTGATTTCCAGATTTTCCAGTCTTTTTTCCAAACTTTTTGGGACCGTTCCAAGTGCACCAACTACAATTGGTATCACTTTGACTTTCATATTCCACAGTTTTTTTCAGTTCTCTGGCAAGATCCAGGTGGTTTAGCATAATGTTAAAGCCATTTGGAGTCAGTGTTTTGAGATGTTTTATCCTTTTATCATGCTTTATGTTTCTATGTTCTATGTGTTTTGTGTTTGTTTTAGAGAGAGAGAGAGAGAGAGAGAGAGAGAGAGAGAGAGAGAGAGAGAGAGAGTTTTGTTTTCAATTATTTCTATGATGGTGAACTTTGCACCATTGTTAAAACAGTGATCATTTGAGCGGAAATGTTCCACAATTCAAACCTGTTAAACATTCTACTCGTGCGGAGGTAATATTACTCAGAACAACACTTTTTCGTAAGGGGGGGGGTGTTCTTACCTCTCAACAAGAGATTCAGTCAGCATATTCTAAGCCCTGCAAACAGGGTGTACAATAATTTGTAGATTAACGTTAATTAAAGTTAATCTTTTCTTTTGTTCCATCTTTATTGTTTAACTAATTAACGTATTAATAGTACGTTTACTTAATTGATTCATTTTTTTCTTTTTCTTTCAGAGCCTAAGGGAAACGCCCTAAAGAATTTGGAAATGGATTAACTTTTTTTTTCGGTTTTTGGTCTTTTGTTTTTTTGTGACGAAAAAGAAGATGGCTTCCAGTTCGCTCATAGGAACTTTCCACCCTTTTTTTAACACCGCCCGGTGGATTTTTCTCTGATCTTAAAATCCAGGTGTAATTACTACGTACAAGAATTTGCTGGAATGGTGTTTAGAATGTACGAAGAGGACATTGAGACTGCGATCAAAGTGGTGATCGTCGGCAACGGTGGAGTCGGAAAATCTAGTATGATCCAGCGGTACTGTAAGGGGATTTTTACAAAGGAGTATAAAAAGACCATCGGAGTGGATTTCTTAGAGCGGCAAATTGAGTGAGTAAAATTTAACTTTATTCTTTCTTTTTTATTTTCATTTAATTTCATTTTGTTTTATTGATATTATTAAAGAAAATCTCATTTTATTCAAGAAGTTAAACTTTATGCTAATGTTATATACATATATACAATATATACAATATATCATATACAATATCATATATCATATACAATATCATTTTTACATCAGCAACATCATTCTCCTGCGCTGATATTTACGGTAAATAAAAAAAAAGAAGATCATTATCATTATTGTTAAACGGTTACACCCTCGTTTGTTTCTTTCGCTTTGTTTTGTGTCAAGCTTTCTCTTGTATTAACGTTCGTGCGGTCGACCTCCATATCGACCCCCATGACAATACCCATTTACTCGGGTGTATACAATCGGGGAGAGACAGACAGACACAAACAGATAGATAGGAAGAGATTAGATGATGCTCCTTACTTGTTATATTCTGCTTATTGTATTATATACCCAGATCAAACATCGAGCATCGGTGAGTGAGAATTTTCGGATGATAAAAAGAGTTCAAAGACGATATATAGAGAGATGATCTTACTTGCTCTTGTTGCTGTCTAGTTAAGTTCTCTGTTCTTCTTAATTCTTCTAACTAAGTGCTGGTTTCTTCTGGGCTGATTTTGGCCATTGTAATTAAAACAAGAGTTGGATTTTTTTCTTAATCAAGTTTATCAGCCCATATTGCTTATTCACGGCGCGGGGAGACCGACCTCAGTGAGAGAGACAAACGACACATTGCTTCCAAGTCAGGTCGAATCTGAATTCTAAAAACTATATATTCCCACGTTACTCTGTACCGGGGTCAGTGAGGTCATAAAATGCCAATCAAAACTCAACGAAAATCTACCCGCCTACACTTTTAACTCCAACAAACCTATTTCAAACTACAGGGTTTACTAACAATTTATGACACCCATAAATTGTAACAATTGGTTCTAACTCGGCCGCCATCTTTTTCAGGCTGACTTCTCTTCATGGCTTTCTCTTAAGTGTTGGTTCTTCTTTCTTGTTGGAGTGGTCATGTCCTGTTTTTAATAATCAATTAACAAGAATTGTTTTCTGATAAAGCTTTATTACAACAACTCAGCCCATATTGATTCCGTCGCGGTGGGAGAGCGACCCCGAGGGCTGTCAACAACATCCACGCTCCTCGAGGGTTTGTTCGTATCTGAAACTAATTTTCACGCGTCTGTAACGGCGCATTTTTCAAGGGGTCAGGTAAAAAGGTTATTACCCATCAATAACTGTCGAGTAACTTTCCACTGGACCCCGTCATTCTGAATCTAACGAACCATATTCAAAATATTCTAACTACAGATACGTACATAAGCTGCTTATGAAATTATGTAACACTAATATCAATTTATTAAAGAAGAAATAAATCAATAAGTTATCACAGTTTTTTATGAAAGAAAAGTTTGCCAGTTTATTATAGAAAAACATCGGTTAATTAAAGAAGCAAACCTCAAGCTGGTTTGGTTGGTTGGTTGGTTGGTTGGTTGGTTGCACGTGATTTTTGTTCTTACCTATGAAGAATTGTGAAAATTTCTAGTCATCAATTGATTTTTTTTATTATTGAATTATATTATTTAATCAGTAAAAATCAAAAACTAAATTTTGTACTTTTCATCGTTATAGACATATTAAAGTGTATGCACAATTTTGATGCTAAACGACATCTCCTTTCTGAGTTATAAGTCGACACGTACATACCAAAACAGATGTTTGTTTGGTTGAATTTTGCGGCATGTCTACCCATGGGTTATTCTATGCCGAAGACGTTTTTTGTTTTATTCATTCATTATTGAGTACGGTTGTTATTTGTGCAGATAAGGGACCCCCTAACAGGTGCTACAACTCCGGATGAATGTGGACCTGGCAATGAAAGGGTACTCCACACACCCCAGATCTCCAGAACTAGAACCGTACCATCAGATGCAGTTTACTGTCATACCCAGGATTCTAAGATCCTCAGTCACCGCCTTCTAGCATTCATATGATAAAAAGGTTTAGGGGATTTTCCATAAAAGCAATAGGGTCGTACAATCATATTGACATGACCATCCGATTGAGCGGAGGGGGCTTCTCCGACTGTCCGTCTAGCTCAAGTTAGGACCAAAGAGTTGCATATCATAGACTGTTCAGCCATTAGAATTTCGTCCTTAGGCATCATGGGTCGCCACCTTCGGGCAACAGGTGGATCCATTGGGGTGGAGGAGTCTTACCCTCTACAGTCGGTGTATCCAACAGCTTCAGCCAACAGAGCTGCAAGCCTCAGTTTAATAAAGAAGAAAAAACAGTTTGTTACAGAAAATATTGGGTTATCATAGAGGAAAACCTCAGTTTATTAAAGCAATCATCAGTTTATTCATGAATAAAATATCAGTTTATCAAAGAAGAAATAAATCATCAATTAATTACACAAGAAAAACTACAATTTATTAAAGGAAACTCAGTTAAAAGAAGAAAACCTCGGTATATTAGAGAAGGCTCAGTTTATTCAATGAGAAAACCTCAGTTTATTATAGACGAAAACCTCAGTTTATTAAAGAAGAAATTTACTAGAGAAGGCTCAATTTATTAAATTAGAAAACCTCAGTTTATTGAAGAAGAAAACCTCAGTTTTTTCAATATGTAAATCTTTGGTTATTACAGAAGGAAACCTTTGTATATTAAAGAAGCAAACCGGAGTTTATTAAAGACGAAAACTTCAGTTTATTAAAGAAGCAAACATCATTTCATGAAATAAATAGTTTTGTTTTATTTTTAATGTTAACCTGCATAGTTTCATAAATTCCTATCAGCTATAAAAAAAAAAAAAATGCCGTTCGGTAATGTCCTAGTTCATTGTCGCGCCAATTTCTGTTTGATAGGCAAAGGTTGACGATCATAAATCTTGAAATTTAAACCAATAAAAACTACAAAGTCGGCCAATTAAGTAATGAAACTGATCGCGTAATTTCTTTATATATATATATATATATATATATATATATAAAAAAAGAAGGTTCGCAAAATGTATTTTGTTCTCAGAAAAAAAAAATTTAATTCTTTTTGTTTTACATATACAACACGTGTTTCAGATCTTCTGGTATCTTCTTCAGGCTTTGATTATCAATCAAAGCCTGAAGAAGATACCAGAAGATCTGAAACACGTGTTGCATATGTAAAACAAAAAGAATTTTTTTTTAATTTTCTGAGAATAAAATACATTTTGCGGATCTTCTTTTTTTATAAAATATTAAATTTTCTCCCGTTGGAACCAGCACAACAACGACGGAATCCTGGTGGATGATTATATGCAGCTCACCACTTTGGTCCTTACTTTGGCTAGATGGGCGATCGGAGAAGCCACCTTCAATCAATCGGCTGGTCATGTCACTCCCTAGCACTTATATGATCGTACCGATTCTATTGTTCGTATGGCAAACCTCCCAACCCTTTTTATGATATATGTGCTAGAAGGTGGTGACTGAAGGTCTTAGTCGCTCCCTTACTTTCGCTTGTGGCGTCGGGGGAGGAACATATCCGTTTCCGGTTCGTCCGTATGATTTTGTATGATTTAGTTCAATGTTTCAGTATTTTGTGAGCCACACGGTATAAGTCGTTCAACAGTATATACCATATACCTTTTTATTTAAATTTTAGATTTTAAAAGTGTCAAAAATTTTAAGATTCGGTATCTATACAGCGGTACCTTAGCTTTTGAGTTGAATTCGTTCCGCTCCAATTTTCTCGTATATCAAATTAATTTTCTCCATTGAAATAAACTAAAATGTCATTAATCCGTTCCAGCCCTACCAGTGGGACATTGACTTACGAGTTTAATTCGTTCTGCACGTAACTCAACTTTCTCGTATATCGAATTAATTTTCTCCATTGAAATAAACTAAAATGTCATTAATCCGTTCCAACCCTCCCTGTGGTACTTTGACTTACGAGTTTAATTCGTTCCGCACGTAACTCAACTTTCTCGTATATCAAATTAATTTTCTCCATTGAAATAAACTAAAATGTCATTAATCCGTTCCAGCACTCCTAGTGGTACCTTGACTTACGAGTTTAATTCGTTCCGCTCGTAACTCAATTTTCTCGTATATTAAATCAATTCTCCCTTTTGAAATAAAGTAGAATGCCATTAATTCATTCCAGCCTTTCCAGTGGTACCTTGAATTTCGAGTTTAATTCGTTCCGCACGTAACTCAATTTCCTCGTATATTTCCCCATTGAAATAAACTGAGATACCAAAACACCCCTTTTTTTACGTTGTTTTTTTTTAATAAGAAAAATAGCACTGTATTGTATAAAAACATAATAAAATAGAATATAATAGATTAAGTGCTGTACTATGTTTTAATGTTCATTTTTTTATAAATAATATCTTTCTTTGGCGTAATAAATTTGGAAACTAAGATGTTTTCTAATGAACTAATTAATATAAGCGTATCTGAAGTTCACTCGTACCTCAAATTTTAGCTCTCAACACAGAGCAAAAAATCGATCAAGTGACTGCACGTAACTTGGAAAACTCGTAAGTTGAGGCACTCGTAAGTCGAGGTATTCCTATACTTTTTGACCATACTTTGTATGCGTTTTTGCTGGGGGAGAGTATGACAGCAGATCCTGACCCTTGTGCTTTGTTTTATTATTTAATTGTATTCATTAATGTCGCCCCCTGTGAGTGAAGTCTGTTGTTGAATAGGCGGTGGGGTGACAACAGAGAAGTCTGCCAGTGCTGCAGGGAGAGAGAAAGAAAAATTAAACGTAGTCGAGAAGTCTGGGGAAAAAAATTAACGACTTCCAGAACAAAAAAGACTACACTTCAAAGACTACCGACTGAAGTTTAAAACCTACAAAAATATTAACGAGTCACTCTGAGTAATTATGAACTTTTGTTTAGTAAATTAGGGTGTCCCAGAAAAAACAAAACCCACAAATTTTGTAATAAAACTGTTAATTTTCGCATTAAACAAATAAATTAGGGTTTAGGGTTAGCGTTAGGGTTGGGGTTTAGGGTCAGTTAAATGGGAAAATAAATAAATAATTTGGGTTCTGTTTTTTCTGGGTCACCCTGTACAGACTGACCCAGAAAAAACAGAACCCAAATTATTTATTTATTTTCCCATTTAACTGACCCTAAACCCCAACCCTAACGCTAACCCTAAACCCTAATTTATTTGTTTAATGCGAAAATTAACAGTTTTATTACAAAATTTGTGGGTTTTGTTTTTTCTGGGACACCCTAATTTACTAAACAAAAGTTCATAATTACCCACTCTGTACCAGTGCACATTACGTCTAGTTGTTTCCTACGCTTTGTCGAGTATGACACAAGGTTACAATAATAGTGAGCACAAGTCTGTGTATGTCACGCATGTATGTATTTAACAACCCCTCCACTCGAGCAGGATGCGACACAATGTGAATTTTTTAAGCGGGGTTTAACGTTTAAATTCAGAGTTTTCCTTCTCCTCGACCGGTTGCCATACCAAGGTGTCAGAGCACCGTCTGCCTTGCTATTTACCCATAGCTAGAGGGAGAATATTTGGATTCATACTTTTCCTACGGGTATCAGTACTATGTGCAATGCAGACAGCCTCGTCCAAGATTTGAGCTCGTGTCGGTGTGTCCATTTCATACGATGGTAACCATTGCACCACGAACACCTCCACGAATGTAATAGACGTCTGTGTTGGGGGACATGCTCTTAAACCTCTGCGTTTCCATTTGACTCTGGTGGGGTCGTGGCCCCGAACAAAGATTTTTCGTTGAACAAGCCGTGCTAAGCTGTGACAGGAAATATATGATTGGTTGGATTTAACAGCATATCAACCTTTGTTGGGTTATTTTATGCCGAAGACATTTTGTTTGATTCATGCTGGATGGGTACTCAATTTTTTCTTTTTAATCTCAATTTTTAAACATTTTTTCAACTTATTTTTTCTATTTAATCCATAGATGGGGCCCTAACTTGTACTACTACTCCGGGTCAGAGTGGACCTGGGAGTAATGGTGACCAAGGAACATGCCACATTCCCCAGAGCTCCAGATTTGGAACTTCACCATCAGATACCTCATACCCAGGAGATTAAGACCCCTTAGCCAGCGCCATCTAGAACATATATGATAAAACGGGATGGTGCTTGCCATAAGGACAATAGGGTTGGGACAATCATATAGGTGCTAGGGCTTGGCGTGACCAGCCGATTTATCCATGATGATTAACGAAGGAATCCTGGTGGATTACACGCAACAGTACACTTTGTAGTCAGCGAGGTCCCCTCCAATTAATCGACTGTGCATGACAAGCCCTAACACCTATGTGAATGCCCGATCCTGTTGCCCTTGTGGCAAACCCACAACTCTTTTTAGCATATATGTGCTAGAAAGTGGTGGCTGAGGGTCTTAGTGTCCTGGGTATGACGTTAAACTCTATTTGATGTTGAAGTTCAAATTATGAAGCTCTGGGGAATGTGGAGTACCCCTTCATCATTATTACTTCCAAGTCCACTCTGACCTGGAGTGGTAGTACCGGTTAGGGTCCCATCCATGGTTTAAATTTTTTTTAAATTAAAAAAAAACCCACTTACTTTAAACAAGTAAGTGGGGTTTTTTTTAATTCAGTTTTTAAATTTTTCAGTTTTAAAAAAATTGAGTACCTATCAAGAATGAACCAAACAAAATGTCTCTTCTGTATAAAATAACCCAACAAGGTTTGACGTGCCGTAAAATCCAACCAACAACCAGTCGGTAACTACCTTGGCAAGCCGATTTTGGCTTCATTTAGAACCTCCTAGAAGCGGCCGCCCGGCCTCGCCTGGGTAGAGGGGTGATTTTTAAAGTTAGTCCCGCAGATCCATTATTACTATATAGTGAGTTGAATCCTCGTCGGAGGCCCCATTAAAATCCCCATGTAAAAAACGACCTTGCATTGATCCAGCCACTCTGAAAATAAATGTTAATGTCTACTATTCAAAATATTAAATGCAAAAAAATATTCCATTGTTATCATTTAAATTTTATTTTTTAATCCTTTTCACAAATATAAATCAAATCTTTATTATTTTTGCTCAAAAACCAAACCCTGGTGATATTTAATGTGTATATATTTAGGCTGACTTCTGATTTAGGTCGGGAAATTAAAACGGAAAGTTTTTTGGTGGTACCCAATGACAGTTCAACTACAGTCTATGAATTAACATTTTGCGAATTGGGTTACGGTTTTAGGGGATTAAGGTTGTTTTTAATTACGTATTGCTTAAAAAAAGTAAACAACAAAACCCCCAAATTACTATACATTTAATTAACCATTGACATTAATTATTGAATCTATTATTGAGACATTTGTTTGTGTTAGTATTTGCAATGTATAATTTCAATTAACCTTAGTTTTAAAAGATATTTTTCAACATTAAATGTATAGTAATTTGGGTTAATTTGGGTTTTTTGTTGTTTATTTTTTTTAAGCAATACGTAATTAAAAACAAATTTAATCCCCTATAACTGTGACGACATTCATAAGAAATAAGAAGTCGGCGGATAAGCAACACCAGATAAGCAGGATTTACTTCTTTTTTTTTCCATTTCATCTTGGACGATTTAGACGGTCTCATTTTTAACCAGAGGGTGTTGCAAGATGATAATGAGACTAATACGAAACACGCACTCAATAGCCCGACATCCCGCCCACACATACAAACACACAAGCCATTGCACACTAGTTGTTAAGGAAAAAAAATTAAATAAACAAATTAAATATATATATATATATATTTAAAAAATATTATAAAATATAAAAAGATAAATTGAATTATATATAAATAAGTAAATAATAATAATAATAATAATAATAATAAATGATTAAATTGATTTTACATCCAACACGAAACATTATACATCACCATGGCCACAAAACACAAATGCCCTTTTTCATTCGCACATACACACGTACAAAATCCCGCGCTAGGATACAGTCTTAACGTCACAACCAACACGCATTTTCAATGTCACGCGCATTACAACATACACACACGTACAAACAAAAATAAACGCATTCACGCTCACACGAGAATACAGTTATTTAAAAAATAACATCATTTTCAAAAAAAAAATCATTTGGGAAGAAATGCCATAGATGGACTGCTTCAGTTCAATTCTTTTGATAAAGAGGTATTACCTCGAAAATTCAAGAAATAATAAAAATACAGGTCAACACACAACACCATTGTTACCGATTTATTATTTTTTATTTATTCCAAACTGCATTGTGATAGCCTTCTAAATCAACCTCCTAACCAATACATACACAATGCTTCAAGCAAATTATGAAACTCTCTTAATTGAATTAAGATAAAACGACCGTATTCAAATTTAAAATAATTCTTTAATTTTTTATTTGATTGATAATTATGATTAAAAAAAACATTAATTGAAACGATAGACGATCGAATGTCAAATTATTGTTGTATATTTCTTAATCAAAAAGTGCAGATATATGAAACCACTCTGAAAAGAAAAAGATAATGTCTCTTATTTAAAATATTAAATCTAAAAAATAAACATTGAAAGTTATGTAATCAGCATAATGTCAAATAAACTCCATTTTGTATTTGTTGATGAGAAGCGGAACAATAATAACGTAGGCATTTACCCAAGCCGTTCACCATGGGTAGGATGTGAACACAGAATGAGGCATCCAACGAGGATCCAACTCGCTATGCAATGGTAATGGACCTGTGAGACTTGCTTACGCCACGATGCGATGCCCTTATTTACCCAATGTAGGATGTGGCACAAGGTCGCAAGTATAGGGCATCCAGTAAGGATCGAACTCGCTATGCAGTGAGGTGACGAAACTCATAAGAAATAAACACACCAGATAATCAGGATTTATATTTTTGCATTTCATCGTGTACGATTTGGACGGCCTCATTTTTAACCAAAGGGTGTTGTAAGATGATAACGGTCGGAAGAATAAGGAACATGCGTATTAATATATACATTAGAAAGACTGACGAAATTAAATAAGAACGTATAAAAAAGATTACATTTATTTTGATTATATTTTATTTATATGGTTTCTATATAGTATTATTCATACGTTAGAGAATAAAACAATAATATTAGAGATCAATAACAGCAAGTAATGCTTTTTTTAATACGGGTTTATTAAAACCAATATGCAAATTAACCACATCATATATTATGTAAACCTTTATTTCTTAGTGATATATCAGACAGGTGGCAGGATTTTAAAACGAACTAATAACATGGGATGTTTTCATTGAGATACCGCTGATAGATAAGATTCCATTAATTTGATTTAATTTATGTATTATTGATTTTTACTATAAATTAAATGCACGTTGATAAACTTACGAGTATTGTGACGTAAGCACTGGCGTAGTTTCGGTTACAGACAGACAGACACCGAATCTTCATTAGTCTTGTAAAACATCTCCGAGATGCATCAAAAGAGGACAATTGGTGATGTTACACCAGTATCCTTACAGATTTCGGGTTTCGCAACATCGGTAGACCTGACATGTTATTAGGCCACCTCCTTTCTAGATTCACTCTGTGTATTTTACGAATAGATCATAAATTCTTATATATTCGCCCAGGGATACGTAACAGCCACGCAGAGATTTGCTCGGCACATGTTATAAGATAACAAGACACAAAAAGGAAAAAAAATGAATGTGAACTGGATCGATAATTTGATGCCTACTCGATTCTTTAATGTAAACTCATTTATTTCAGACTCAATGCTCAGGATATCCGGTTGATGTTGTGGGACACGGCAGGGCAAGAGGAATTCGATGCCATCACCAAGGCCTACTACCGAGGTAAGATAGACTTTCATAGAAGAAACATAGCAGCTGGGTGGCGGGATTTGCCCCCCCCCAAAAAAAAAGTTAATTTACCCCTTGTAATATTTTTACATGGATTTTTAAACATTAAAAAAAAAGATGAAAATTTTTTTTCATTTCTAACAGAGACGGTTCTGTATCATTTCCAGGGCTGTGAAGTCAGTCAGAGTCGTGGAATCATAATCGGTAAAATTATACCGACCTCGACTTAAATTTACACTTTATTTGGCCCTAATTTAGTTTGTAAAGTTATACAGTGCACACTCCTTATTAAAAAAAAACGTGTTTATATATTTATTATAAATTTTAAATCACTTAATTACATAAAGATGAATCAGAATCGGAGGTGCCAAAAATAGAAGAGTTGGAGTCGGAGGTTTTATGTTCCGACCCCACAAGCCTTTATTATTTCAAAACATTACTGTTTTCTTCTAATTTAGGGATACTGTCACATTTAAATGTACTTGCCGTTAACCATTTTGATGGACTTAGATAACTTAAGGTTAAATTCTAAATATTGTTCGCCTTCCCTCTGAACCAGCATCACTACTAACACCAAACATTACATAACGCGCGCCTCCTAATAACCAAAATTTAATTTCCATTCTCTCCAAATAAATTAATTTAATACTAAATTCCAAAACATAACTAATTTACATGAAAAAATAATTTATAGTTTCATGATTATTTTTTCAAAAGTTTGAGAAGTTTTGATAAAGCGGAGAAAATGCAAGAGACAATAGTCCAAGGGAAATAACTCTGTAAAAATACTTTCGCATTAGCCTTCCTTACACTGCTGTATAATGGCTGTTTTGAGATCTAAATATATCTGTTTAAAATTTCCCATGCGTCAATTTTCGAAGTGAAAATCACGATATACTTTACACTCCTATTTATTTTAATAATAGCGTGTCTGACTTCGTAATAACAAAAATAATGAATAAATAATAGTATATATGACTTTATTCTATAGTATATATAAAATCGCGGGAGTGGCCAATTGTCGGTGAGCTTACGCGTAAGCCTTTAGGTCAAGTCATGTTGAAAGTACCGGTTCCCACTAGATCACCAATGTTAAGCAGCGATGAACTGTTCTATACTTAGCTGGGTGACCAGCAACTACAGGTACTGTAAGCAATATGATTTCCAAATGACTTTATTCGGCATTAAATGACCCAAAAAAGGGTTAATATGTATAAAACAAAACAAATCAAATAACCTATTGTCGGTATCAGCCGAACAGCGGCGGAGTCTATTCCCTTTTCCCTAGAACTAGACCAGGGAGACTGCTCAGCCACCAGGATTCTGTCCTTAAGCATCACAGGTTGCCACCCACGACCAACGGGTAGCCCCATTGGGAGGATTTTACCCCTCTATGGAGGTGCAGTTGGTGTATTCTGCAGGCCGAGATGACAGGGCGGAATTTTATATTTGATCAGTTCCATGAATAGAAGCAGTCTACGGTTAACGGAAAATAATTTATATATTAATACTCTTGTTCTTTAATCTTCCGATCGTTATCATCCTGCAACACCCACTGATTAAAAATGAGACCATCCAAACCGTTCAAGATGAAATGCAAAAACGTAAACCCTGATTATCTGGTATCGTTTAATCGTTGAATTTTTATCTCAGCTAAATAATGGACCATTCTGTTTTTATTATAAAGAAAGAAAGGCAAGAAAATGGACATGCTACACAGAAAAAATATAATAAGAAAGAAAGAAAGAGAGTAGTGGAAATATAGAGAGAGGGGTGATCACGCGGAAGCGATAACGCTAATCGGTTTCAATCGAACATAATGAAAAGATGAAAAGAAGGGGGAAAAAACTAGTGTGAGAGAGTTAAATACTCTATACATATTGAATTATTTTGCAACAGCTTAAACATATCAAATGTTGTAATAATTAAATAATCAGACTTTGGTATATCCATAGGTCCTGCTAGTTAGAATTATTAACAAACAAAAACTTTTTAATTTATTTTTTTGATTTTACGTGCGTATGAAGTAAGGGTCCGATATCTGGGTCAGTTATATAATTTTGAAAATGATTTGTATTAGACAGGAATATCATATAACCGTGTGCAAAATATTTGATATCATATAACCGTGTGCAAAATATAATATAACCGTGGGCATTATCATATAACATTGTGCAAAATATAAAATATCATAAGACAGTATACAAAAAAAACTTAAGGAACTACACAAAAAATATATAATAAATATAAATGTACAGTGTACGTTATTTTCGAACCTCTCGGCTTAAAATAACCACAGATAGATTGACATGCCGTTAAAATCAAAAGGGAATTTGTTAAATTAGAAATTAATTGATTTTTTAATGGAATTAGACGAAATGGTCTCTGCCTTTATGTCATTTCCGGGATACAACAATCCCTGTGCACTCTCGATCCCGTTAGTGTTTTTAAAGTAGGAAACTTAGAGTAAGAATAAAACATTAAGTTCCTAGAATTGTCCTCGACTTTTCATTTTCCTCCAACCAACAAACGGAAAAGACCTCTTGTGTAACTTACAATTCTTAATAACTATTAAAAATCGCCTTCAGGTGTATAAAGTACGAATGGACCGTCCTAGTATATAATGAGAGCTTCTACAGGCAAGGATGACCTACAGAAGTTACCTCCTCCGAGGATATAAATTGAGCTTAATCGCCAGAGGCAAAGGGAATTTGTATTTACGCTTGATACTGAATAAAATTAATGAGTATCAATACTACTACTTCGTTATGATTACTTTACAAAGTATCTGGAGGAAGCTTTTAGAAGACCTAACGATACTAACCCATATCGATGTTTTTGTTTTTGTTTTCTGATTTCTAATCCGGTTTTAGACCAGATGACACGCAGACCGTTATTTTATACACAAAAGTGTATCTATCAAAAAGTGCACTGCCAAACCACACCAGGATGTTTAAGAAAAATTGATACCAGTTCGTAATCTAATAACTTTATCAATTCTCGTTCAAATGAGTAGTACTGACGCGCGCTACAGCTTGGAATAACAATATCAATTGTCATCAATTGTCTTAATAAAAAAAATTTATCAACTGTCCCTTTTGGTTTTTTTGTTTTGGTTTTTTTTTTTTTTTGGTTTTTTTTTTGTTTGTTGTTTGTTTTTTGTTCTTTTGTATTTTTTTTTTTTTTTGTTCGTTTTGGTTTTTTGGGGTTTTTTTTTTCATACTGTAGTATTGTACAAAGCCATAAGTTTGAGACCCACAGACTGGATCGAACTGATTGCTGTAATAGCGGTACGCGAGATCAACTTGCTAACCATTGCTATACGCCTTGTTTTAAACTTAATCAAAATACTTTTTAATTTTTCTATTTTCCAGGGGCTCAGCCTGCGTGCTCACATTCTCCACAACAGATCGGGATTCATTTGAAGCTGTTGAATGCTGGAAAGCCAAGGATTGTTCAATATTACTTGACAGACTGAAACCTAGGGCGTCAAAATCTTCGGACTGCTACCAATCAAGATTTATAATGTTTTTGTTTTTTTGTCATAGGCCTTTCTCTCTCTGGCAGTAACTTACCTCTCATTTAAAAGCTTACGGGTGGTTTTATTATCCGATACATAAGAAATGTTGATATAACTTGGACTATTTTTGGAACGGTCCTATGAATAAAATGTCTTGGTTCTTATAATACGTTAGAAGGCTCAGAGTAACCTTCCAACGTAGGTGAATATATGTACATAAAATTATCCGAACAAAGAGTTACATATAATAACAAATACAGACTTTATTGTCTGAGTACATGGATGGAATGACATACATAAAATACACTACGAGATACAAAAACAGATAGGACTAAATTCCTTTGGAAGTAAGAAAGTTCATGAAAAATAAGAGACTCATTTACTTTAGAGTAATTTTATTTAATTCAATTAAATTTAATTTAGAGGAAAGCCCCCCCCCCCACATAATGGACAGAGACACCGAGCATCTAGCCCATGTTTTGTGGATGCTAGACCAAGAGAAGAGGGTGAGAAATTCCTCGCAGTAAGGGAATATCACCAATTTGGACACAAGTCTATCCCGAGTAGGGGCAGACAATCGCTATAGTTCCATGACAAGCTTACTTCTTGTGGCGGCCCTCATATTAAACCGACCTTAAAATACCGAAATTAGCTAAGCCTAAAGCATCAAAATTAGGTTTAGTTTAGTTTCTTTGTTTAATGGGATATCAATCTTCATGGTTTATACCAAAGCTATCCTTGTAGAAGAACAATAGTGGTATATTTAGGGTTGGAGTAAGGGAGTTCACACCTTTCCCAAATATACTAGTTCGAAAATTAACGTAATAACACGGCTGGAGTTCGAACTAGTTACTATACTATCACAGGCTAGCACATAAGCCTCTATACTACGCCCCCCCCCTCACAAAAAATTATAGAGAATGGGGAGTTTCTACCAAGATGTATATAAGTTTTTGACACTCATTTTTCTTCCATCCAGGCAGGGGGTGCCGAAATCTTTTTTCAACAGCAAGCTTGCTTCCTGCCGGACCTCATATTAAACGGACTTAGTGTCATATGCAGCCACCGAGGGAGCGGAGGGGTAAATACAGACATTGGCCCCTTTTTCCAGATAGAGCTTGGACCTTCGTCTAAAGAGATAATGGCTGTGTGTAATTACTCGGTGCCTGAGCGCCTTTTAATATACACTGCGCAGATAACTATATAAATAGATTTTTTGTGAAACACTCCATAATTCGAGTAAAGTGATGTATAATTTTCCAGACTTCCCAGGCCGGATTAACATGAAGGTTTTTCTTAACATGAAGAGCTTCACCAAAACCGGAACTCATGCGATGGCCAGTAATAAATGCAAAGTCAATTGACGTCATAATAAATGGAAAGCATTTGGAGAATTACCACTCTTGTCTGCTAAATAATTTCTGATAATGGCCGCTAAGTGACTTTAACAAAACATTAAAGGAAAAAAAGGCGCGAATTCTCATTCTCTCTTATTACTCGCACCGAGGACTATTTCTTCTTTCCTAAACTAAAAGTAGGTATTTACAATCTGTCCGCCACAAGGTCGAAAGTATGCGGCATCCAGCGAGGATTGAACTCGCTATTCAATAGTAATGGATCTGCGAAACTAGCTTGGTAAACCATTACGACACGATATGACGCCTTTATTTACCCAACCCGTTCGACATGAGTAGGATGTGACACAATAATGGGCTATCCAGTGGGGATCAAACTCGATTTTCACAATGAATGGTTGGTTAATTGTTTTGTTTTGTAGCATATCAACCCTTTTGAAGTTATTTAATCCTGAATCAAATCATTTCGATAAACAAAGGACTAAGGTATTTCGGGACTCTTATAATTTCCTGTAGTAAGCAAGTAATTTCGGATGAAAGAAGACGAGAACAACAATTGAAGATAAAGAAACATATATTTAAAGGTACAAAAATGTTGCAAAACTTGTGGCGTTTGCAGCCAGCCTTATCTTGCTGAGGTTGAAGTAGGTAAAGGTGAGCGCTGGATTATACCACTCCGCTGGTTGACTGCCAACACGATAAGGACTTTCCTCAAGGGTTTAATTTCGGCGCCAATATCGTATATTGGCGATTCGCCCTCTTGGTGTCAGGGGGAGAATAATTTAACTATAATTTTTCCGAAGGACTTAGTACACGCTGTTGCTTAAGTGGTCAACCAATTAAGGATTGAACAAGCTCATCATTGCTTATTTCGTGTGATCTACTGATAACCAGTGCTTTCAGCGGGATTTGATCGTAATCAATAGTAATGGATCAGCGAAATTAGTTTGCTAACCACAAACAGGATGTGACACAAGGTCGCAAATATGGGGCATTTAGCGAGGATCGAACTCGATATTCACTAGTAATGGATATGCGAGCCTAGCTTACTAACTATTAAACCACGACGGGACACGGAATTTTCACGAGTTCACTTTACATTGTGTTAAAGTCTTTTGTGTTAAAGTCTTCACAATTTNGTCTGGTATGTCACGCATGTATGTATTTAACAACCCTCCACTCGAGCAGGATGCGACACAATGTGAATTTTTTAAGCGGGGTTTAACGTTTAAATTCCAGAGTTTTCCTTCTCCTCGACCGGTTGCCATACCAAGGTGTCAGAGCACCGTCTGCCTTGCTATTTACCCATAGCTAGAGGAGAATATTTGGATTCATACTTTTCCTACGGGTATCATACTATGTGCAATGCAGACAGCTCGTCCAAGATTTGAGCTCGTGTCGGTGTGTCCATTTCATACGAGGTAACCATTGCACCACGAACACCTCCACGAATGTAATAGACGTCTGTGTTGGGGGACATGCTCTTAAACCTCTGCGTTTCCATTTGACTCTGGTGGGGTCGTGGCCCCGAACAAAGATTTTTCGTTGAACAAGCCGTGCTAAGCTGTGACAGGAAATATATGATTGGTTGGATTTAACAAGCATATCAACCTTTGTTGGGTTATTTATGCCGAAGACATTTTGTTTGATTCATGCTGGATGGGTACTCAATTTTTTCTTTTTAATCTCAATTTTTAAACATTTTTTCAACTTATTTTTTCTATTTAATCCATAGATGGGGCCCTAACTTGTACTACTACTCCGGGTCAGAGTGGAACTGGAGTAATGGTGAACCAAGGAACATGCACATTCCCCAGAGCTCCAGATTTGGAACTTCACCATCAGATACCTCATACCCAGGAGATTAAGACCCCTTAGCCAGCGCCATCTAGAACATATATGATAAAACGGGATGGTGCTTGCCATAAGGACAATAGGGTTGGGACAATCATATAGGTGCTAGGCTTGGCGTGACCAGCCGATTTATCCATGATGATTAACGAAGGAATCCTGGTGGATTACACGCAACAGTACACTTTGTAGTCAGCGAGGTCCCCTCCAATTAATCGACTGTGCATGAACAAGCCCTAACACCTATGTGAATGCCCGATCCTGTTGCCTTGTGGCAAACCCACAACTCTTTTTAGCATATATGTGCTAGAAAGTGGTGGCTGAGGGTCTTAGTGTCCTGGGTATGACGTTAAACTCTATTTGATGTTGAAGTTCAAATTATGAAGCTCTGGGGAATGTGGAGTACCCCTTCATCATTATTACTTCAAGTCCACTCTGACCTGGAGTGGTAGTACCGGTTAGGGTCCCATCCATGGTTTAAATTTTTTTTAAATTAAAAAAAAACCCACTTACTTTAAACAAGTAAGTGGGTTTTTTTTAATTCAGTTTTTAAATTTTTCAGTTTTAAAAAATTGAGTACTATCAAGAATGAACCAAACAAAATGTCTCTTCTGTATAAAATAACCCACAAGGTTTGACGTGCCGTAAAATCCAACCAACAACCAGTCGGTAACTACCTTGGCAAGCCGATTTTGGCTTCATTTAGAACCTCCTAGAAGCGGCCGCCCGGCCTCGCCTGGGTAGAGGGGTGATTTTTAAAGTTAGTCCCGCAGATCCATTATTACTATATAGTGAGTTGAATCCTCGTCGGAGGCCCCATTAAAATCCCATGTAAAAAACGACCTTGCATTGATCCAGCCACTCTGAAAATAAATGTTAATGTCTACTATTCAAAATATTAAATGCAAAAAAATATTCCATTGTTATCATTTAAATTTTATTTTTTAATCCTTTTCACAAATATAAATCAAATCTTTATTATTTTTGCTCAAAAACCAAACCCTGGTGATATTTAATGTGTATATATTTAGGCTGACTTCTGATTTAGGTCGGGAAATTAAAACGGAAAGTTTTTTGGTGGTACCCAATGACAGTTCAACTACAGTCTATGAATTAACATTTTGCGAATTGGGTTTACGGTTTTAGGGGATTAAGGTTGTTTTAATTACGTATTGCTTAAAAAAAGTAAACAACAAAACCCCCAAATTACTATACATTTAATTAACCATTGACATTAATTATTGAATCTATTATTGAGACATTTGTTTGTGTTAGTATTTGCAATGTATAATTTCAATTAACCTTAGTTTTAAAAGATATTTTTCAACATTAAATGTATAGTAATTTGGGTTAATTTGGTTTTTTGTTGTTTATTTTTTTTAAGCAATACGTAATTAAAAACAAATTTAATCCCCTATAACTGTGACGACATCATAAGAAATAAGAAGTCGGCGGATAAGCAACACCAGATAAGCAGGATTTACTTCTTTTTTTTTCCATTTCATCTTGGACGATTTAGACGGTCTCATTTTTAACCAGAGGGTGTTGCAAGATGATAATGAGACTAATACGAAACACGCACTCAATAGCCCGACATCCCGCCCACACATACAAACACACAAGCCATTGCACACTAGTTGTTAAGGAAAAAAAATTAAATAAACAAATTAAATATATATATTATATATTTAAAAAATATTATAAAATATAAAAAGATAAATTGAATTATATATAAATAAGTAAATAATAATAATAATAATAATAATAATAATAATAATAATAAATGATTAAATTGATTTTACATCCAACACGAAACATTATACATCACCATGGCCACAAAACACAAATGCCCTTTTCATTCGCACATACACACGTACAAAATCCCGCGCTAGGATACAGTCTTAACGTCACAACCACACGCATTTTCAATGTCACGCGCATTACAACATACACACACGTACAAACAAAAATAAACGCATTCACGCTCACACGAGAATACAGTTATTTAAAAATAACATCATTTTCAAAAAAAAAATCATTTGGGAAGAAATGCCATAGATGGACTGCTTCAGTTCAATTCTTTTGATAAAGAGGTATTACCTCGAAAATTCAAGAAATAATAAAAATACAGGTCAACACACAACACCATTGTTACCGATTTATTATTTTTTATTTATTCCAAACTGCATTGTGATAGCCTTCTAAATCAACCTCCTAACCAATACATACACAATGCTTCAAGCAAATTATGAAACTCTCTTAATTGAATTAAAGAAAAACGACCGTATTCAAATTTAAAATAATTCTTTAATTTTTATTTGATTGATAATTATGATTAAAAAAAACATTAATTGAAACGATAGACGATCGAATGTCAAATTATTGTTGTATATTTCTTAATCAAAAAGTGCAGATATATGAAACCACTCTGAAAAGAAAAAGATAATGTCTCTTATTTAAAATATTAAATCTAAAAAATAAACATTGAAAGTTATGTAATCAGCATAATGTCAATAAACTCCATTTTGTATTTGTTGATGAGAAGCGGAACAATAATAACGTAGGCATTTACCCAAGCCGTTCACCATGGGTAGGATGTGAACACAGAATGAGGCATCCAACGAGGATCCAACTCGCTATGCAATGGTAATGGACCTGTGAGACTTGCTTACGCCACGATGCGATGCCCTTATTTACCCAATGTAGGATGTGCACAAGGTCGCAAGTATAGGGCATCCAGTAAGGATCGAACTCGCTATGCAGTTAGGTGACGAAACTCATAAGAAATAAACACACCAGATAATCAGGATTTATATTTGACTTTCATCGTGCTGATTTGGACGGCCTCATTTTTAACCAAAGGGTGTTGTAAGATGATAACGGTCGGAAAGAATAAGGAACATGCGTATTAATATATACATTAGAAAGACTGACGAAATTAAATAAGAACGTATAAAAAAGAATTACATTTATTTTGATTATATTTTATTTATATGGTTTCTTATATAGTATTTATTCATACGTTTGAGAGAATAAAACAATAATATTAGAGATCAATAACAGCAAGTAATGCTTTTTTAATACGGGTTTATTAAAACCAATATGCAAATTAACCACATCATATATTATGTAAACCTTTATTTCTTAGTGATATATCAGACAGGTGGCAGGATTTTAAAACGAACTAATAACATGGGATGTTTTCATTGAGATACCGCTGATAGATAAGATTCCATTAATTTGATTTAATTTATGTATTATTGATTTTTACTATAAATTAAATGCACGTTGATAAACTTACGAGTATTGTGACGTAAGCACTGGCGTAGTTTCGGTTACAGACAGACAGACACCGAATCTTCATTAGTCTTGTAAAACATCTCCGAGATGCATCAAAAGAGGACAATTGGTGATGTTACACCAGTATCCTTACAGATTTCGGGTTTCGCAACATCGGTAGACCTGACATGTTATTAGGCCACCTCCTTTTTAGATTCACTCTGTGTATTTTACGAATAGATCATAAATTCTTATATATTCGCCCAGGGATAACGTAACAGCCACGCAGAGATTTGCTCGGCACATGTATAAGATAACAAGACACAAAAAAGGAAAAAAAAATGAATGTGAACTGGATCGATAATTTGATGCCTACTCGATTCTTTAATGTAAACTCATTTATTTCAGACTCAATGCTCAGGATATCCGGTTGATGTTGTGGACACGGCAGGGCAAGAGGAATTCGATGCCATCCACAAGGCCTACTACCGAGGTAAGATAGACTTTCATAGAAGAAACATAGCAGCTGGGTGGCGGGATTTCCCCCCCCCCCCCCAAAAAAAAAAGTTAATTTACCCCTTGTAATATTTTTACATGGATTTTTAAACATTAAAAAAAAAGATGAAATTTTTTTTCATTTCTAACAGAGACGGTTCTGTATCATTTCCAGGGCTGTGAAGTCAGTCAGAGTCGTGGAATCATAATCGGAAAATTATACCGACCTCGACTTAAATTTACACTTTATTTGGCCCTAATTTAGTTTGTAAAGTTATACAGTGCACACTCCTTATTAAAAAAAACGTGTTTATATATTTTATTATAAATTTTAAATCACTTAATTACATAAAGATGAATCAGAATCGGAGGTGCCAAAAATAGAAGAGTTGGAGTCGGAGGTTTTATGTTCGACCCCACAAGCCTTTATTATTTCAAAACATTACTGTTTTCTTCTAATTTAGGGATACTGTCACATTTAAATGTACTTGCCGTTAACCATTTTGATGGACTTAGATAACTTAAGGTTAATTCTAAATATTGTTCGCCTTCCCTCTGAACCAGCATCACTACTAACACCAAACATACATAACGCGCGCCCTCTAATAACCAAAATTTAATTTCCATTCTCTCCAAATAAATTAATTTAATACTAAATTCCAAAACATAACTAATTTACATGAAAAAATAATTTATAGTTTCATGATTATTTTCAAAAGTTTGAGAAGTTTTGATAAAGCGGAGAAAATGCAAGAGACAATAGTCCAAGGGAAATAACTCTGTAAAAATACTTTCGATTAGCCTTCCTTACACTGCTGTATAATGGCTGTTTTGAGATCTAAATATATCTGTTTTAAAATTTCCCATGCGTCAATTTTCGAAGTGAAAATCACGATATACTTTACACTCCTATTTATTTTAATAATAGCGTGTCTGACTTCGTAATAAACAAAATAATGAATATAATAATTAGTATATGACTTTATTCTATAGTATATATAAAATCGCGGGAGTGGCCAATTGTCGGTGAGCTTACGCGTAAGCCTTTAGGTCAAGTCATGTTGAAAGTACCGGTCCCACTAGATCACAATGTTAAGCAGCGATGAACTGTTCTATACTTAGCTGGTGGCGGAGGGCGGGGGGGAACGGGGGTTTTTGGGGGCGCGGGGGGACCCCCCCCTCGCACAACAGGCGGGGGGGGGGGGGGGGGGGGGGGGGCCCCCCCCCCACCGTTTTTTTCAAAAAACCCCCCAGGGGGGGCCGGGGGCCGATCATTACCTACTTGTTTTTTAAACCTGGGGCAAAAAACAAAAGGGGGGGGGGGGGGGCCCCAAACAATTTATTCCCGCCCTCCTAACCCACTCCCACACCCCCATTCCCAATGGACCAAATTTTTTTTTTTCCCCCCCCCCCCCCCCTAAAAATTTTTTCCGTCGCACATTTTGGGGGGGGGGGGGGGAAACACCCCCTCGTTATTATTGTTTTTTTTTTTTTTTCCCCCCCCGGGGCCCCCCCCTCCATTTAACAACGCCAAAACTGGGGGGGGGCGGGGGGGGGGGGGGGGGGCGGGGGGGGCGGGGGGGGGGGGGGGGGGGGGCAAAAAAAAAAAAAAAAAAAAAAAAATCCTCAATAATAGTTATATGTATAAACTAAAACAAAGCAAATAACCATGTCTGACACCTAACTATCGGCGGATCTTCTCCCTAGAACTAGACCAGCGAGACGACTCACCACCATATACGCTCAAGCTATCACAGTGCCACCCACGACCAACGGAGCCCCATTGGAGGAAGCCCCTGTTGGGAGGATTTTACCCCTCTATGGAGGTGCAGTTGGTGTATTCTGCAGGCCGAGATGACAGGGCGGAATTTTATATTTGATCAGTTCCATGAATAGAAGCAGTCTACGGTTAACGGAAAATAATTTATATATTAATACTCTTGTTCTTTAATCTTCCGATCGTTATCATCCTGCAACACCCACTGATTAAAAATGAGACCATCCAAACCGTTCAAGATGAAATGCAAAAACGTAAACCCTGATTATCTGGTATCGTTTAATCGTTGAATTTTTTATCTCAGCTAAATAATGGACCATTCTGTTTTTTATTATAAAGAAAGAAAGGCAAGAAAATGGACATGCTACACAGAAAAAATATAATAAGAAAGAAAGAAAGAGAGTAGTGGAAATATAGAGAGAGGGGTGATCAGCGCGAAGCGATAACGCTAATCGGTTTCAATCGAACATAATGAAAAGATGAAAAGAAGGGGGAAAAAACTAGTGTGAGAGAGTTAAATACTCTATACATATTGAATTATTTTGCAACAGCTTAAACATATCAAATGTTGTAATAATTAAATAATCAGACTTTGGTATATCCATAGGTCCTGCTAGTTAGAATTATTAACAAACAAAAACTTTTTAATTTATTTTTTTGATTTTACGTGCGTATAAAGTAAGGGTCCGATATATCTGGGTCAGTTATATAATTTTTGAAAATGATTTGTATTAGACAGGAATATCATATAACCGTGTGCAAAATATTTGATATCATATAACCGTGTGCAAAATATAATATAACCATTCATATGGTTGCAAATAAAAATATCATAACAGTACAAAAAAAAAAAATATAAAAATAATAAATAATATAAATGTACAGTGTACGTTATTTTCGAACCTCTCGGCTTAAATAACCACAGATAGATTGACATGCCGTTAAAATCAAAAGGGAATTTGTTAAATTAGAAATTAATTGATTTTTTAATGGAATTAGACGAAATGGTCTCTGCCTTTATGTCATTTCCGGGATACAACAATCCCTGTGCACTCTCGATCCCGTTAGTGTTTTTAAAGTAGGAAACTTAGAGTAAGAATAAAACATTAAGTTCCTAGAATTGTCCTCGACTTTTCATTTTCCTCCAACCAACAAACGGAAAAGACCCTTGTGTAACTTACAATTCTTAATAAACTATTAAAAATCGCCTTCAGGTGTATAAAGTACGAATGGACCGTCCTAGTATATAATGAGAGCTTCTACAGGCAAGGATGACCTACAGAAGTTACCTCCTCCGAGGATATAAATTTGAGCTTAATCGCCAGAGGCAAAGGGAATTTGTATTTACGCTTGATACTGAATAAAATTAATGAGTATCAATACTACTACTTCGTTATGATTACTTTACAAAGTATCTGGAGGAAGCTTTTAGAAGACCTAACGATACTAACCCATATCGATGTTTTTGTTTTTGTTTTCTGATTTCTAATCCGGTTTTAGACCAGATGACACGCAGACCGTTATACACAAAAGTGTATCTATCAAAAAGTGCACATGCCAAACCACACCAGGATGTTTAAGAAAAATTGATACCAGTTCGTAATCTAATAACTTTATCAATTCTCGTTCAATGAGTAGTACTGACGCGGCTACAGCTTGGAATAACAATATCAATTGTCATCAATTGTCTTAATAAAAAAAATTTATCAACTGTCCCTTTTGGTTTTTTTGGTTTTGGTTTTTTTTTTGTTTTGGTTTTTTTTTTTTTGTTTTTGTTTTTGTTTTTTTTGTTCTTTTGTATTTTTTTTTTTTTTTGTTCGTTTGGTTTTTTTTTTTTTTTCAATACTGTAGTATTGTACAAAGCCATAAGTTTGAGACCCACAGACTGGATCGAACTGATTGCTGTAATAGCGGTACGCGAGATCAACTTGCTAACCATTGCCTTGTTTTAAAAACTTAATCAAATACTTTTTTAATTTTCTATTTTCCAGGGGCTCAAGCCTGCGTGCTCACATTCTCCACAACAGATCGGGATTCATTTGAAGCTGTTGAATGCTGGAAAGCCAAGGTATGTTCAATATTACTTGACAGACTGAAACCTAGGGCGTCAAAATCTTCGGACTGCTACCAATCAAGATTTATAATGTTTTTGTTTTTTTGTCATAGGCCTTTCTTCTCTCCTGGCAGTAACTTACCTCTCATTTAAAAGCTTACGGGGTGGTTTTATTATCCGATACATAAGAAATGTTGATATAACTTGGACTATTTTTGGAACGGTCCTATGAGAATAAAATGTCTTTGGTTCTTATAATACGTTAGAAGGCTCAGAGTAACCTTCCAACGTAGGTGAATATATGTACATAAAATTATCCGAACAAAGAGTTACATATAATAACAAATACAGACTTTATTGTCTGAGTACATGGATGAATGACATACATAAAATACACTACGAGATACAAAAACAGATAGGACTAAATTCCTTTGGAAGTAAGAAAGTTCATGAAAAATAAGAGACTCATTTACTTTAGAGTAATTTAATTTAATTCAATTAAATTTAATTTAGAGGAAAGCCCCCCCCCCCACATAATGGACAGAGACACCGAGCATCTAGCCCATGTTTTGTGGATGCTAGACCAAGAGAAAGAGGGTGAGAAATTCCTCGCAGTAAGGGAATATCACCAATTTGGACACAAGTCTATCCCAGTAGGGGCAGACAATCGCTATAGTTCCATGACAAGCTTACTTCTTGTGGCGGCCCTCATATTAAACCGACCTTAAAATACCGAAATTAGCTAAGCCTAAAGCATCAAAATCTAGGTTTAGTTTAGTTTCTTTGTTTAATGGGATATCAATCTTCATGGTTTAATACCAAAGCTATCCTTGTAGAAGAACAATAGTGGTATATTTAGGGTTGGAGTAAGGGAGTTCACACCTTTCCCAAATATACTAGTTCGAAAATTAACGTAATAACACGGCTGGAGTTCGAACTAGTTTACTATACTATCACAGGCTAGCACATAAGCCTCTATACTACGCCCCCCCCCTCACAAAAAATTAGAGAATGGGGAGTTTCTACCAAGATGTATATAATGTTTTTGACACTCATTTTTCTTCCATCCAGGCAGGGGGTGCCGAAATCTTTTTTCAACAGCAAGCTTGCTTCCTGCCGGACCTCATATTAAACGGACTTAGTGTCATATGCAGCCACCGAGGGAGCGGAGGGGTAAATACAGACATTGGCCCTTTTTTCCAGATAGAGCTTGGACCTTCGTCTAAAGAGATAATGGCTGTGTGTAATTACTCGGTGCCTGAGGCGCCTTTTAATATACACTGCGCAGATAACTATATAAATAGATTTTTTGTGAAACACTCCATAATTCAGAGTAAAGTGATGTATATATTTTCCAGACTTCCCAGGCCGGATTAACATGAAGGGTTTTTCTTAACATGAAGAGCTTCACCAAAACCGGAACTCATGCGATGGCCAGTAATAAATGCAAAGTCAATTGACGTCATAATAAATGGAAAGCATTTGGAGAATTACCACTCTTGTCTGCTAAATAATTTCTGATAATGGCCGCTAAGTGACTTTAACAAAACATTAAAGGAAAAAAAGGCGCGAATTCTCATTCTCTCTTATTACTCGCACCGAGGGACTATTTCTTCTTTCCTAAACTAAAAGTAGGTATTTACCTAATCTGTCCGCCACAAGGTCGAAAGTATGCGGCATCCAGCGAGGATTGAACTCGCTATTCAATAGTAATGGATCTGCGAAACTAGCTTGTAAACCATTACGACACGATATGACGCCTTTATTTACCCAACCCGTTCGACATGAGTAGGATGTGACACAATAATGGGCTATCCAGTGGGGATCAAACTCGATTTTCACAATGAATGGTTGGTTAATTGTTTTGTTTTGTAGCATATCAACCCTTTTGAAGTTATTTAATCCTGAATCAAATCATTTCGATAAACAAAGGACTAAGGTATTTCGGGACTCTTATAATTTCCCTGTAGTAAGCAAGTAATTTCGGATGAAAGAAGACGAGAACAACAATTGAAGATAAAGAAACATATATTTAAAGGGTACAAAAATGTTGCAAAACTTGTGGCGTTTGCAGCCAGCCTTATCTTGCTGAGGTTGAAGTAGGTAAAGGTGAGCGCTGGATTATACCACTCGCTGGTTGACTGCCAACACGATAAGGGACTTTCCTCAAGGGGTTTAATTTCGGCGCCAATATCGTATATTGGCGATTCGCCCTCTGGTGTCAGGGGGAGATAATTTAACTATAATTTTTCCGATAGGACTTAGTACACGCTGTTGCTTAAGTGGTCAACCAATTAAGGATTGAACAAGCTCATCATTGCTTATTTTCGTTGATCTACTGATAACCAGTGCTTTCAGCGGGATTTGATCGTAATCAATAGTAATGGATCAGCGAAATTAGTTTGCTAACCACAAACAGGATGTGACACAAGGTCGCAAATATGGGGCATTTAGCGAGGATCGAACTCGATATTCACTAGTAATGGATATGCGAGCCTAGCTTACTAACTATTAAACCACGACGGGACACGGAATTTTCACGAGTTCACTTTACATTGTGTTAAAGTCTTTTGTGTTAAAGTCTTCACAATTATTTTGCTTGTTTGACAAAATCTTTGTTTTACTCAGGTGGAAGCTGAAGTTGGAGAGATCGCCACGGTAATTGTTCAAAACAAGATTGACTTGATAGACGAAGCAGAAGTCCAGACGTAAGTAAAATCATTTCTAATGAATTCTATAGTAAAAAACATTTCCAATACATTTTTATAGTAAAATCCCGTCTAATACATTTTTATACTAAAATCAATTCCAATGTATTTTTATAGAAAACACACTCTCTCTCTCTCTCTCTCTCTCTCTCTCTCTCTCTCTCTCTCTCTCTCTCTCTCTCTCTCTCATCTTACCTATCGGTCATGGCCCTTTGAAGATCCTCCACGCTGCATCCAGAATCCGTACATATCTGATTGATGTAATTTTTATGCTAGGCTGTTATTGTTACACCCCCTTTCTTCATACACAACCAACAATTCTCGCATTTTTCAGAAATCCTCCATAATCAACACACATTTCACCTACCTCAAGTCCTGGGGAAGATTGCAAAAACCTAAACGTAATAACGTCGACTTCACCATCAAGAATAAAACACATCTTTTGAATACTTGGTATTTTTCTATTTTCTACACACACATACACACACACATACAAACACACACACAAACACACACACACACACACACAAACACACACACACACACAAACACACACATATATATATATTATTATTATTATTATTATTATTATTATTATTATTATTATTACTAAAAGCTGAGCGAACCAATGTTTGTTTCCTAAAGGCTTTTTTTACTGTTTAGTTTAATGACGCGAAAGTTATATTAAATTATTCCTCAGTTTTAGGATTGAGTTATGTTTTTTAAAAAATCCATTTTAATTGGTTCTAATTAGTCATAATTTGTAATTATGTCAAAAGCTGAGCTGTGACTCACTTCACATTCTCCCTGTCACTTCCCCCTCTCTATGCATATCTTGATTACCTCCTCGTTATATATATTAGTTTCTCAGTGAGTGAAGAGAGAGAGAGGGGGGGGAGAGAGAGAGAGATTGGAGAGTGCGAAACCCATTTGTATGTTATGTTTTATAAGCAACTAGCCTGGCCAACATATTGGCCCTTAATAAATTTAGATTAGATCAAACGTTCCCTTTCTTAGAAATCTTACAAAATGATTTTAATGTTTGTTTTTAGTGTTTGTTTGTTTTTTATTGTTTTTTTGTTTTGTTTTGTTTTTTTTTAACTTCTCCGACCGTTTTTTCAATCTAATTTGATTTGCAAGCTCACTCTTCTCTAGTCCCAATTATCTACCCAGAGCTCAATGGGTGACACAATGGGTCATGTTTTGTCTAGTATATATATATATATATATATCCAGACACGTATGCGTGATGTATCTTATTATATCAATGAACTCACTATCCACCCTGCCCTCTTAACTGTGTGTAGTGAAAAAAAATCTAAGGCACCAAAGAAAAGGGGAGAGAATGTGAAAAGAGAGGAGGTGCGTGGATCGCGTGGAGATAAGGGGCTGATAGAAGAAAAAGAAGAAAAGAAAATACGTTATAGCCCGATACTTTGCTGCCTGTGTAGAATCGAACACAAAGGCATCTAATTAAGTAGACTTGGCTAGTTCAGCAACCGCTCGATACATACTGATCCACAGGTCAACGATACAACAACAAAAAAGTTGAGCGTTGTGCGTTTCGGTACTCCTGGGGTTGATTGAGTGGAAGGAGAGCGGAACGGGGCGCTTGTAATGGCAGATAACTGGAGCCATTTCAATATTGACCGAAATTTGCAAGTTTGGCTAGTCTCTCTGTGCGTTTCTCCAAGTTTTCGGGCAGGGAATACTTCAGAGACGATGGCTTCGAATTTCTTGGAGCCCATTTTCGAAGATGTTTCAACAAAAGCACTATAAAGATAAAAATAGAGAAAAGAAGAATTTGAACTGTTAAGCAAAATCATTCTTTCTTTTCTTTATATATATATATATATATATATATATATATATATATATATATATGGCCGGTGCATACCCAAACCTGCTTGGAGGTGCCAGAAAAAGCAGGTTTCATATATTTTTCTATGAATGCTACTTTAGGTGGGTAGGTAGGGCCGGGTTAGCTCAGTCGGTAGAGCGTCCGTCTAGAAACCACAAGGTTCCTGGTTCGATACCGGTCCTCGCCAACTCAGCGTATGAGTAGCACAGGGATTTGTGCGGTAAAGTAAGGAGCTGATGGTAGGTGTGGCGCTCCACCTCAGACGGTAAAACAATCTCCTTGGTCTAACGCTAGTGAAAAGGGGATAGAATCCCTTGCTGATTGGTTGATACCGACTTTAGGCCACCCCGGTGACTTTACTTTACTTACTTACTACTTTATCCATGAAACCCTAGTACCAGCCCTATATATATATATATATATATATATATATATATTTATATACCAACCCCTCCACACGAGCAGGATGCGACACAAGGCCAATTTCTTAAGCGAAGTTTAGCAGGTTTTAATTCTCATAGACTGGCTACCTAGCCATGGTTAAAGAGCCCAGTTTGCCCTGCTATTTACCCATAGCTGGAGGGAGAATGGGATCCATACCTTTCCCAATGGTATTAGCGCTATGTGAAATGCAAACAGCTTCGTCCAGGAATTGAACTCGGGTCGACGACTCTAACCATTAGACAAACAATTACCACACACCTCTCCACAATGTTTAGACTCATCCCTGTCCGTCATGGTCACATACCTCAAAGACTCATAGGTGGAAACCTGCCTAGCAACAAAGATGATCCTAAGGACACCTAACACCCACGTCATTAAATTGGCGGTTTCTTCAAGACTTTCCTAGATTCCTCGATTTCATCGCACCACCCAGACGCGAAATCGTGAATCTTGAAAGAGAAATTCTCATATTTTCTAAACCTGAAGCTATCGGAGAATATTCAACTGTTCTTTACTTTTTTCGTTTTCTTCTTTTTTGTGTATTTCTTTAATAATTCCTCACTTTTACAGTATACGTAATATATCGAATTTTCTTAGTATTATTTCTATTTTCTTGTTTCTCTAATTTTTTTAGATGAGGCCTGATGATTAGTATTAACTGCATTATTCGGACTATTGTCCTCATCTTTATTGTTATCTATACAACGTTTCGGCCGATGTGACCCCCGGCCTTCTTCAGGTATTTCTTTTCGGACTTGGGAACCTTCTCGGACTCTGGAACCATCTCGGATTCGGGAACCTTCATTTCGAACTCGGCAACCTTCTTGGTGTAATTGGGGGCCTTCTTATCGTAATCGGGAGCCATCACGAAACTTTGAACCTAACCCTTTATTCAGTCCACGGGGGTATCCTGTTCTCATTCCGCTAACCATAGCTGGGGTAACTGGGGCACATCAACCGAAACGTTGTACAGATAAGAACGATGATGAGGACAAAAGTCCGAATAGTGCAGATAATACTATTTCTATTTTATTGTTTCATATTCTCTCGTCGCCGTTTGGTAAAGCTAATGCCCAATTCCTTCACAAAAATGAGAAGGCAGAATATTGTTTGTTTTTCCAAAAGATGAACCTAAAAATAATCAGATAACTCCTAGTTCCACGCTCATCTCTTTCTCTCTCTATGTCTTTTATAATTCTTGTTCTTGTTGCAGTCATGAAGCAGAAGCTTTGGCGCAAAAGTTGCAGCTACGATTCTACAGGATATCCGTGAAAGATAATTTGAACGTTTCTGAAGGTAATCTCTCAGGCAAATTGCACCAATCATCACTACCTCTATCCCATAATAGTCCTTACATTTTCCTATAAATTTCATACATTAAATATACACAAAAATTAATTACTATTATGGGACGAATTTATATTATATGTTGCTATTCCTGTCCCATAATAGTTGTTACATTTTTATATAAATTTTTGACACAAAATGTAACAACTATTATGGGACATAAATTGCATATTACCGTATTTGACGGCATTTTCCAAAATTTTGGCTCAAAAAATTGCCCTACGTCTTATACATCGTAGGTGAAGTTTGAGACCTCCCGTAGGCCTAGGCTAATCTTCTCAATGGTGCTCACTAACCCAGTTTACGATCAGTACTTTTATCTATCCTAAACTTCATGCATCCTTATTTTATTGCTGGTATTATTGTATTATTACCGGTGTGTTGGGGTTGAGTATTCGTATTGCATAGTGGAAGCAATGCGTGAAAAAAAAAAGAATTTACAATAGGTAAAGAAAAAGTGAAGAGATGGTAGCTTCAACAAAGATTTATTACGAACTGAACAGAACGGTTACAAAAGCGGGAAAAATGCTGGGCGGAAGTAGGTGGAGCTTTGAGCTCCTGCTGATTCCACATTAAACATATTTATGAAGATGAATATGAGCTTACAATACTCAACACGGTGCTTTAACAATATATGCTTAAATTCGCTAAAAACATTTTTCCTGAATCTGACCTGCTGAAATGTCCGTGCGTCATATATGATATCAAATATGGTATATATTACTACCTCTCTCCCATTATCGTTGTTACATTTGCATATACATTTCATACACTAAATGTAACAGTTATTATGGGACATACATTGTGTTGGATTATTTGTAGTATATTCATAGAATAAGCGAGATCACGTGGTTTAATCCTCAGCCTAAATACGTGGTTGGTTAACTACTTAATCGGCTGATATTGACAGACGACCATTTGTACTCATTGACGAACGATCTGCCAGACTGAGGAGCACCAAGGAACAACCAAAGGATCATACCCAATATTAAGGGACACTAAGGAGGAACGCAAGGATTCTTCGCTAAGGATCGCGCCCTGCTTAACACAAAGGATCTCAGCTGGGCAGCACTCTTGCTTGAAGCCTAAAGGATGGCCACAAAAATTGTAACAAACTGCATATTACATATTACTACTCCTGTCACATAATAGTTGTTACATGTAGGAAAAACAGACGATTCCATTCTCATTATTTACTAGTTGCATTCGTGGAGGCGTGATAATAACCATTACATTGCGAGCGCATTCATTAGTGTAACACATACAAGGTGTGTCAAAAAAGTATTGAGATTAGCTGTATTTACCAAGATAGAAATGAACAATGAATGGAACGTTAATTTTTTCAGAATACAAGATGTGTCAAAAAGTACAAAAAATCTCGATACTTTTTTGACACACCTTGTATGTGTTACACTGATGAATGCGCTCGCAATGTAATGGTTATTATCACGCCTCCACGAATAACACAGCTCTTGTCCTTTCCAAGGCGTCAGACACCGTGTTTCATCGTGTGTTGGTTAGCTCCCCCGAATAATGAAGACTCTGACGAGAATACCGTGGGTATAAGACTGGTTTGTTCATTACATGAAAGTGGAAAAGCTGAAACATGAAAGAATAAAATTGACAGTGACGACGAAGGCAATACAGCGAATAAATCGTCTTAAGTGCTAACAGATAAATAAAACAATGATGAGGAGTGTAGAATTAAACAGAGAGGCAGGGTTGAATAACCAGTAACCGTTTTACAAAATCAGATTTACAAGAGCTTCTTAAAATGTTTAATGTAAAAGCCTTCTTTTCTTCACTTTTTTGCAGTTTTTCGATACTTAGCAGACAAATATCTCTCTCAAACGAGCCTGATTTTTGCCGAGGAAGTCATTGCACAGAAAAATATTGCATCAAGTAAGACAAACTTCAATTATCTTAAAAAAAAAATTTTTTAAGTCGTCAAGGTGGCCTAAAGTCGGTATCAGCCAATCAGCGAGGGAGTCTATCCCCTTTTCACTAGCGCTAGACCAAGGGGATTGTTTTTGCCTCTGAGATGGAGCGCCACACCTACAACCAGCTCCTTGTTACTTATATGCTAATTTGGCGAGGGCCGGCATCGAACTAGGAATCTTGTGGTTCCTAGCCGAACGCTCTACCGACTGAGCTAACCCGGCCCTTTAATTTGCTTAAAAGAAGTGTGCCTTTGTGCTTGTACATCAGCCATGTTCAAAGACTTAAAATTTCTTATGGCCCGCAGCTTCGGTCATATAATGTATAATTCATGGCCTGCTAGAGCAGTGTCAAACAAGGCACGCTACCGATTCACCCTGGACGAATTGGAGCAGAATACGTAAAATCGCTAGACAAGTTGAAAACGTTACACTATTTGCTTTTTTTCAGGTTGATTTGTAAACATAAACTATATTTTATGGAGATTTTCACTTCTGATAAATTCAATGATTTTAGCTAAATACTTTTGATGGTTGTTTACGATGAGACCCTTAAAATAGATATATACACGGGTTTAATATATATATATATATATATATATATATATATATATATATAAGTAATGTCGGCGGGGTGGCCTAACGTTGGTATCAGCTAGACAGCGAGGGATTCTATCCCATTTTCACTTGCGCTGAATCGAGAACATTGTTTTTGCGTCATAGATGGAGCGACACACCTACCATCAGCTCAGATCAACTTTATCGCACAGATCCCTGTGCTACTCATACGCTGAGTTGGCGAGGGTCGGTATCGAACCAGGAACCTTTTGGTTCCTAGGCGGACGCTCTACCGACTAAGCTAAACCGGCCCTAAGAGTTATAACTAACTTTTGATTATAATCATTTTTTTAAATGTATCATAAGTGTATTTGTATATTTCCGCCCTGTCGGCTGGGGCTGTAGAATACACCGACTGCACCTCTGCAGAGGCGTAAGACACCCTCAATGGGACCACCTGTTGGCCGTGGGTGGCGAACCGTGATGCTTAAGGATGGAACCCAGGTGACTAAGCAGTCCATGCCATGCAACACTCTACTTTGGCCCTTACTTAGGCTAGACGGGTGGTCGGAGAGGCCACCTCCGATCAATCGATTGGTTACGTCAAGCCCTAGTGCCTATATGATTGCCCCAATCCTATTGCCCCTATGGCAAGCCCCAACACTTTTTATTATATGGATCCTAGAAGGCGGTGGCTGAGGGTCCTGGGGATGACGTTAAACTCTATCTGATGGTGAGTTTACAGTTCTGGAAGTTTTGCGAATGTGGAGCACCCCTTCATCTCCATTGAGCCCAGGTCTACTCTGACCGGGAGTGGTAGTACCTGTTAGGTCCCATCTATGGGTTGAATAGAAAAATGTGTTTATAACTTTGTCGGCATTAAATGACCCACCAAAGTTGATATGCCGTAAAACAAACCAAATAAAACCAGAATTTGTATATTTATTATCTTATTTGTCTTTTCAGTGATGCCTACCAAGAAAAAAGAAGCGGCTACAGACGACATGACATTTCTTTCAGCCTGCAACCAAGTGGACGTTATAGATATTGTCCTGACACCAGGAGTAACAAAGAACATTGAAATGCATTTTATGAAATGAATCTCTTTCTGCATTGGCAGGGGAAGATAAAAAAAATTAAAAAGTAAAAAAATAAAGATAAAGATAAAAAACATGGAGAAAAAAAACAAGCAACAAAAATTTACAATATATAATATATATATATATATATATATATATATATATATATATATATATATATATATATATATATATATATATATATATATAATATATATATATATTATATATATAATATATATTATATATATATATATATATATATATATATATATATATATATATATATATATATATATATATATATATATATATATATATATATATATATATATATATATATATATAGCATATTAAGCAGAATAAAGGTTAGGTAAATAAAATAAAGTGTTTTTTTATTTTAAAAGTACTTTTTTGTTTTGTTTCTTTATAATGCTATTGTTTTTCGTTTCTTTTTTCAATTGCTGTCATGAATTGGACTGGTGAGCATCGCGCTTTCATTGTGGAAACGTTTATCAAAACAAACGAATCTATAACTGCAAACACAAAGAGCGTTCTGTTTGCACTTCAATCTTGGTAGACATGATCCCGTACCAGCTCGAAACATGATCTTGTTATGGGTTACCAACTTCAGAGCTACTGGATCTGCATTGAAACGAAAAATCAACCAGCCGACCTCGCACCGCCAGAACTCCAGAAAATGTGGCAGCGGTAAGAGCTTCAGTTCAACAGTCTCCACTCCGTTCCACATTTAAACGCGCCCAGGCCCTTAGACTTTCCGAAAGAAGTTTGTGAAGAATTCTTCACAATGATCTTCAAATGCATCCATACAAAATGATGTTGATAAACGTTTCCTCAATGAAAGCGCGATGCTCACCAGTCCAATTCATGACAGCAATTGAAAAAGAAACGAAAAAACAATGGCATTATAAAGAAACAAAACAAAATGGCATTATATGCACTTTTCGAAAATAAAAACACTTTTTTTTTCTTTACTTTATTTGCCTTTTATTTAACCTACAATGTGTCAGATCATTTTGCCTGACCCTGTATATATAACTTTCTACAACTATTAAGGCTCTATATTTTACAATATATATTGAGCCTTTTTGGATTAACTACTTATGCTACTGCAATGAAAACGTGGTAGTAACTTTTATATATATATATATATATATATATATATATATATATATATATATATATATATATATATGAAATCACCGCCATTGTCTTCAGAACTCAATACAATTCAAACGTGATGCATTAAAGACATTTTTGAGAATTTAAAGAAAAACGAAATTGAGTTAAATACTCAATCATAGACGATTGGACTGTGAAAGTTCTAAGTTTGATGCAATCCGAATAATAATTTAAAAAAATAACAAACTATAGAAATCCTGGATTAAATTGATAATGGCCTGAAAAGACAAGAAAAATCATGAACCATATTAAACTTATAATTTTGAGTTGTATCTACACACAGTTAAAATGTTAGATCATTTAAACGAGAATTTGTCAAGTAATTAGATGATGAAATTATATAATTTCTCTAAAACAACCAGGAGATACAACTCAGAATTCTATGTTTAATGTTTAAACAACTTTTCTTTTCCAGGGAATGGAAGCTCTATACCTAAAAATAAAATAAAAGAAAGAACATAAAACACAAAACATACGATGCATTAAAGACATTTTTATAATTAAAAAAAAAAAGAAATTGAGTTAAAGAAAACTATCATTGACAGTGAAAATTCTAAGATTTATGCAATACAAATGATAAAAAAAAAGAAGAATTTTCAAAAATCTATAGAAATCCGGGATTTACAAGATAATGACGTTGTTTCCAAAATAAAACCTTTAAAACTTTTAACAGCAAACGAAATAAAGGCTCAATGGGCCGATTGAAATACAGGATGCTTCAGAAAATACTGATATCATTTTGTAATCTAATAATTCGATCAATTCTTGTTCAAATGATCTTAAACTTGAATAGCATATATCGAAATGACTCAAAATTCTATATTTAATGTTTTATGTTTGTTTTTGCTTTTTATACGTAGATTTCAATGGTAAAGAAAAAGTGTTAAAACATGAAACATAGAATTTTTAGTTGTTTCTACACATGTTATTCAAATTTGAGATCATTTGAACGACAATTACTCAAGTTATTAAACGATGAAATTATATCAGTTATTCTAACAACTTGATCTATTCTCGTTCAAATGATCTCAAATTTGAACAGCATGTGTAGGAACAACTGTAAATTATATGTTTATTGTTTAAACAACACAAAATCCTATGTTTCCCGTTTACATGCCCTTTCTTATCCAGTTAATGACATTTCTATACCTGAAAAGAAAAACAAACAGGAAACAAACATTAAACTTATAATTTTAAGTTGTTTTCTACACATGTTGTTAGAATTTGAGATTTAAACGAGAATTTGTGAAGTTATTAGTTTACGAAATGATATTATTATTCTAAAACAACCAGGAGATACAACTCAAAATGTTATGTTTATGAGGTTTCACGGGACTCATATAATTTCCCAGGTTATAAGCAATTAAATTCGGATGAAGGAGACAAGAACAACAATTGAAGATTAAAAAAACATATATTCAAAAAGGTACTAAAAGGTTGCAAACTTGATGGCGCTTGCTGCCAGACTTATTTTGCTGAGGGTGAAGGTAAATGGGGTGTCGGAAAAACACACTCGCTGGTTGACTGCCCAACACGATAAGTGACTTTCGTCATAGAATTTAATTTAAGCGCCAATATCGTATATTGGCGATTCGCCCTCTGGTGCCAGGGGCAGATAATTCAACTATAATTTTTCCGATATGTTTAAAATGTTTAAACAACTTTTCTTTTCAGTGAATGGAATTTCTATGCATGAAAAGAAAAAAAATAACATAAAACTCCAAACATACGATGTACTGCATTACAGACATTTTTAAAAATTTAAGGAAAATAAATTGAGTTTAAAACTCAATCATTAACGATTGGACAGTGAAAGTTCTAAGTTTGATGCAACCTGAATTAAAAAAAAAAATTAAATACAATTCCGGGAATAAATAATAATCGCTTTGTTTCTAAATTAAATCCTTTAGAAATTTTAACTTGACCAATTCCAGTTAAAATGATCTCATTGGCCGTCATCATGCATAACCGTAACCCAGCAAAAATAGCACCCACCCCCCCCAAAAAAAAAAAGTAAAATGTAATCTACTATTTAACAGCCTGTAAACCATAACCATACAGATTAATCTTTAGGACCCGTCCAGTAAGATGTAAGGTCCTGGCGAGGTATTGGGTGACCTTAAGAAAAGGTAAATGAAAATATAATACGGGTATAAATTAATATATTTAAAAAAGATCATCAAAATTATTAAACAAATAAATAAGAATAAATAAAGAATAAAACATGATATATAGCAAATATATATAAACAGGGAGAACGATAAAAATAAACAACTTAAAAACAAGAATATATAAAGAATAAAAGATAATAAAACAAAATATATTGAAAAAGAATTTTTATTAGTCTGTATATAGATAAGATATATCTTTAACTTTCTAAAATCCCTGGCAACGCCGGGTGTGGCTCTGCTAGTAGAAAGTGAATAATAAAAGATTGTAGAAGTGAAAATTCTCACAACTATTTTTAGTTTGTAACCAGCTGTTTTATCTTTCTAATGGAGAATTGTTGTACAAGGTGGTCCGAAATTCATGTCACTCCCTACCAAAATATAATTCCTAATTACTAGGCACCTCCATTTTCCGGTCACGTGATCATTTTAAGCTATATTTCATAAACGAAAGTAAATATTTTTTTAACTTTGTTTTTTAAAAATCTCGCAAAAAAAAGTAACGATCCTACAGAGTTGTTACAGAGAAAAACAGTTAATTCAAAGATCAAATTATCCGATTAGGAAAAATTATATCGTTATCTTAAAAAATAAATAAACCTATCCGTTTTACATGCAACAGGGTAATTTTAAGGTAAAAATCCGGACTATAAAATTACATATTATCTCCCTTTGACAATTATACATTAAAATGTATGGGTGGCTGTATTCGACATAATTGTTTTTTGTGCATATTCAATAACCGATTATTGGTTTACAACGATTTTTTAAATATTCTTTTTTGGGGGGGTAGTTTCAGAATACCCCCGGAAAATATTTTTTTAGTTGAACTTATGGTGTTAGTGAAGCAAACTATTTTACTTATTGTACCAATTTTTTCCTGTGAAATTTACTCACCCCTATATTTAACACAATGAAACTTGCATAAAAATTAATATTTTCTTGAAAAAGTTTTGTGCATTCGAAAGAAGAAACATTTTAAAAATCCTGATGATTGTTTTAAAAAAAATTTCAGCTTAGGAAAATAATGAAAATTATGAACGAAAAACAATGTTTTTATTTTTGTACCGTTAAATCAATTTAAATTTAACGTAGCCAAAAATAAGTTATAACTACCAGCTTTATGAAAAATTACATGAAAAATCAATTCATGGTTCAATTTTTACGAAAATTTCCATAATTTTACCTTTGAGTGTAAATATGTCAGAAATAGTTTTTTTCATAAAATATATTAGGAGAAATATATATTTTTACGAGGTCTACTCCCCCGCTTATTTTATTTTAATAAATATGAAAAAATGAACCGACAAAAAACGATTTTTACTATTTTTTATATAGATAAGAGTCTGATTAATTTATTTCAGAAGATTTTTATAAGCTTAGATGCAAGAGCTTTTAGTAAAAGAACCATTAATACAGAATTCTGAAAAAATATCAATAAATAATTTACAATTAAAATGAATAAAAACTTGAAAAGCTTTAATATTAAAATTTACTATTAAAAGAATAAAAACTTGAAAAATTTTAATATTAAAATTTACTATTAAAATTTCACGGTGAAATTTTAATAGTAAATTTTAATATTAAAGTTTTTCAAGTTTTTATTTTAAAATCAAAAATGAAATGAAATCAATGAAAATTTGAATATTTTTTTCTAAGAGAAAAATTGATAAAATAATAAAGATTTACTTACTTTTTACTCAAATTGGTAGAAATAGTTGAAAAATGAATTTTTTACGCTTAAAAAAAAAACAATTTTAGTATACTATGACGCGTCTCGTCTCTTTGTATAAAAGCAAATATGTCAGTTTTGCTCTTCTTCCGTATATTCTAAGAATCACATTACTATTCAACATAAAAATTACAAATTCTTTTAAAAATATTAATATATCGTGGATCGGACAAATTTTTAGTTCACCTGAATTCTAAAATTCATATATTTAAATATCGTGAAAAATTCGATTTGTACACACAAAAAAAGATTTTTAAACATAAAGAAAAATTATTTAAGCACACAAAAGATTTAAAATCTCTTAAAAATTAATTACTTAAAAAAATTTCTTGACAATTTAATAGAATATAGTACATATCAATTACAAAAGCAAAAATAAAGTTATTTAATAGTAATATTATGACATTATTTTTGCACTTTTTATTTTCGAATTCATGAATTTTTCCTAAAAAAACTACTGCATTGTATATTATACAATTTTTTGGATATAGTTATTCAGACTTTTTATCTTTATAGAAAAAAGTAACAACGTTTTCTGACGGTTCATTTTTTTTTATCTAAAAACATATAAAGGGGAGGGGGTAGACCTCGTAAAAAAATATTTCCCCAATATATTTTAGGAAAAAACTATTTCAGATATATTTACATCCAAAGGTAAATAGTTATGGAAATTTTCGTGAAAATCAGACTATTAATTGATTTTTCATAGAATGTTTTTTAAATCCTCTTATCGTAACTTGTTTTTAGCTACGTTAAATTTCAGTTGATTTAACAGTGCAAAAATGAAAACATTGTTTTTCAATCATAATTTTCATCATTTCTGTAAGCTGGAATTTTTTTTTTTTTAATCATCAGGAGTTAGTTTAATGTTTCTTCTTTCGAATGGAACATTTTTATTCAGGATAATATCGATTTTTATGCAAGTTTCATTGTGTTAATATAGGGGGAGGGGTAAAGTACACAGGGTAAATTGGTGGTACTAACAAATTACTATAGTTACAACAGAAACAATATTAACTACAACAGTGGTACTCTGTGAGGAAGTTCGTCCCGGTCCCCTGCCTCCAAATTTGCTGTTCGGTGATGTATCAAATTTCAACCCCAACTATAACCGCTAGAGCGGTGTTACTTGAAAGAAAACAACCAACTCAAATAACAATCCCAACTATCGTATCGACGCCTATTTGGGGGGGGGGGGCTTTTTTGTCTTAATTCTAATTTTTCTTTTTTTGTCGTAATTCTTATTAAAACATTAAACCGTTTTTTGTCGTAATTCTAATTTTTCTTTTTTTGTCGTAATTCTTATTATCGTAATTTGTCGTAATTCTAATATCGATATTTTCGACAGATAGATAGATAAACACAGATAAACACAACGATATAGATAGATAGATAGATAGATAGATAGATAGATAGATAGATAGATAGATAAACACAACGACATAGATAGATAGATAGATAGATAGATAGAACACAACGACATAGATAGATAGATAGATAGATAGATAGATAGATAGATAAACACAACGATATAGATATAGATAGATAGATAGATAGATAGATAGATAGATAGATAAACACAACGATATAGATAGATAGATAGATAGATAGATAGATATAGATAGATAGATAGATAGATAGATAGATAGATAGATAGATAGATAGATAGATAATAGATAGATAGATAGATAGATAGATAAACACAACGATATTATCTATCTATCTATCTATCTATATCGTCGTGTTTATCTATCTATCTATCTATCTATCTACATCTATCTATCTATCTATCTATCTATCTATCTATATCGTGTGTTATCTATCTATCTATCTATCTATCTATCTATATCGTTGTGTTTATCTATCTATCTATCTATCTATCTATCTATCTATTATCGTTGTGTTTATCTATCTATCTATCTATCTATCTATCTATCTATCTATATCGTTGTGTTTATCTATCTATCTATCTATCTATCTATCTATCTATATCGTATCTATCTATCTATCTATCTATATCGTTGTGTTTATCTATCTATCTATCTATCTATCTATCTATATCGTTTGTGTTTATCTATCTATCTATCTATCTATCTATCTATATCTATATCGTTGTGTTATCTATCTATCTATCTATCTATCTATCTATCTATCTATATCGTTGTGTTTATCTATCTATCTATCTATCTATCTATCTATATCGTTGTGTTTATCTATCTATCTATCTATCTATTATCTATCTATCTATCTATCTATCTATCTATCTATATCGTTGTGTTTATCTATCTATCTATCTATCTATCTATCTATATCGTGTGTCTATCTATCTATCTATATATCTATCTATCTATATCGTTGTATTTATCTATCTATCTTTCTATCTATCTATATCGTTGTGTTTATCTATCTATCTATCTATCTATCTATCTATCTATCTATCTATATCGTCGTGTTTATCTATCTATCTATCTATCTATCTATCTATATCGTTGTGTTTATCTGTGTTTATCTATCTATCTGTCGAAAATATCGATATTAGAATTACGACAAATTACGATAATAAGAATTACGACAAAAAAAGAAAAATTAGAATTACGACAAAAAACGGTTTAATGTTTTAATAAGAATTACGACAAAAAAAAAAAATTTAGAATTAAGACAAAAAGCAAACCCCCCCCCCCCCCAAATAGGCGTCGATACGATAGTTGGGATTGTTATTTGAGTTGGTTGTTCTGCACCAAGAGGTGAACGTTAATAGATATTGTCCTGACACCAGGAGTAACAAAGAACATTTCCAACTGAAATGCAACATTTTATGAAATGAATCTCTTTCTGCATTGGCAGGGGAAGATAAAAAAAAATTAAAAGTAAAAAATAAAGATAAAGATAAAAAACATGGAGAAAAAAACAAAGCAAAACAAAAACATTTACAACAATCCAATATAATATATAATATATATTATATATATATATATAATATTATATATATATATATATAATATTATATATATATTATAATTTATATATTAATATATATAATGATATATATATAATATATAATATATATCATATATCATATATATAATATATTATATATACATATATAATATATATATAAGTATTATATATATATATTTTGTATTTTTATATATATATATATATATAATATATATAATATATATTATTATATATATATGGTCAGGCAAAATGATCTGACACATTTGTAGGTTTAATAAAATGCAAATGAAGTAAAGAAACAATGATCTGACACATTTGTAGGTTAAATAAAGGCAAATAAAAGTAAAGAAAAAAAAGTGTTTTTTATTTTCGAAAAGTACATATAATGCCATTTTTTCCATATAATGCCATTTTGTTTTGTTTCTTTATAATGCTATTGTTTTTCGTTTCTTTTTCAATTGCTGTCATGAATTGGACTGGTGAGCATCGCGCTTTCATTGTGGAAACGTTTATCAAAACAAACGAATCTATAACTGCAACACAAAAGAGCGTTCTGTTTGCACTTCAATCTTGGTAGACATGATCCCGTACCAGCTCGAAACATGATCTTGTTATGGGTTACCAACTTCAGAGCTACTGGATCTGCATTGAAACGAAAATCAACCAGCCGACCTCGCACCGCCAGAACTCCAGAAAATGTGGCAGCGGTAAGAGCTTCAGTTCAACAGTCTCCACTCCGTTCCACATTTAAACGCGCCCAGGCCCTTAGACTTTCCGAAAGAAGTTTGTGAAGAATTCTTCACAATGATCTTCAAATGCATCCATACAAAATGATGTTGATAAACGTTTCCTCAATGAAAGCGCGATGCTCACCAGTCCAATTCATGACAGCAATTGAAAAAGAAACGAAAAAACAATGGCATTATAAAGAAACAAAAACAAAATGGCATTATATGCACTTTTCGAAAATAAAAACACTTTTTTTTTCTTTACTTTATTTGCCTTTTATTTAACCTACAAATGTGTCAGATCATTTTGCTGACCCTGTATATATAACTTTCTACAACTATTAAGGCTCTATATTTTACAATATATATTGAGCCTTTTTGGATTAACTACTTATGCTACTGCAATGAAAACGTGGTAGTAACTTTTATATATATATATATATATATATATATATATATATATATATTATTATATATATAAGAAATCACCGCCATTGTCTTCAGAACTCAATACAATTCAAACGTGATGCATTAAAGACATTTTTGAGAATTTAAAGAAAAACGAAATTGAGTTAAATACTCAATCATAGACGATTGGACTGTGAAAGTTCTAAGTTTGATGCAATCCGAATAATAATTTAAAAAAATAACAAACTATAGAAATCCTGGATTAAATTGATAATGGCCTGAAAAAGACAAGAAAAATCATGAACCATATTAAACTTTAAATTTTGAGTTGTATCTACACACAGTTAAAATGTTAGATCATTTAAACGAGAATTTGTCAAGTAATTAGATGATGAAATTATATAATTTCTCTAAAACAACCAGGAGATACAACTCAGAATTCTATGTTTAATGTTTAAACAACTTTTCTTTTCCGGGAATGGAAGCTCTATACCTAAAAATAAAATAAAAGAAAGAACATAAAACACAAAACATACGATGCATTAAGACATTTTTATAATTAAAAAAAAAAGAAATTGAGTTAAAGAAAACTATCATTGACAGTGAAAATTCTAAGATTTATGCAATACAAATGATAAAAAAAAAGAAGAATTTTCAAAAATCTATAGAAATCCGGGATTTACAAGATAATGACGTTTGTTTCCAAAATAAAACCTTTAAAACTTTAACAGCAAACGAAATAAAGGCTACATGGGCCGATTGAAATACAGGATGCTTCAGAAAATACTGATATCATTTTGTAATATTCTAATAATTCGATCAATTCTTGTTCAAATGATCTTAAACTTGAATGCATATATCGAAATGACTCAAAATTCTATATTTAATGTTTTATGTTTGTTTTGCTTTTTATACGTAGATTTCAATGGTAAAGAAAAAGTGTTAAAACATGAAACATAGAATTTTAGTTGTTTCTACACATGTTATTCAAATTTGAGATCATTTGAACGACAATTACTCAAGTTATTAAACGATGAAATTATATCAGTTTTCTAACAACTTGATCTATTCTCGTTCAAATGATCTCAAATTTGAACAGCATGTGTAGGAACAACTGTAAATTATATGTTTATTGTTTAAACAACACAAAATCCTATGTTTCCCGTTTACATGCCCTTTCTTATCCAGTTAATGACATTTCTATACCTGAAAAGAAAAACAAACAGGAAACAAACATTAAACTTATAATTTTAAGTTGTTTCTACACATGTTGTTAGAATTTGAGATTTAAACGAGAATTTGTGAAGTTATTAGTTTACGAAATGATATTATTATTCTAAAACAACCAGGAGATACAACTCAAAATGTTATGTTTATGAGGTTTCACGGACTCATATAATTTCCCAGGTTATAAGCAATTAAATTCGGATGAAGGAGACAAGAACAACAATTGAAGATTAAAAAAACATATATTCAAAAAGGTACTAAAGTTGCAAACTTGATGGCGCTTGCTGCCAGACTTATTTTGCTGAGGGTGAAGGTAAATGGGGTGTCGGAAAACACAACTCGCTGGTTGACTGCCCAACACGATAAGTGACTTTCGTCATAGAATTTAATTTAAGCGCCAATATCGTATATTGGCGATTCCGCCTCTGGTGCCAGGGGCAGATAATTCAACTATAATTTTTCCGATATGTTTAAAATGTTTAAACAACTTTTCTTTTCAGTGAATGGAATTTCTATGCATGAAAAGAAAAATGAAATAACATAAAACTCCAAACATACGATGTACTGCATTACAGACATTTTTAAAATTTAAGGAAATAAATTGAGTTTAAAACTCAATCATTAACGATTGGACAGTGAAAGTTCTAAGTTTGATGCAACCTGAATTAAAAAAAAAAATTAAATACAATTCCGGGAATAAATAAATAATCGCTTTGTTTCTAAATTAAATCCTTTAGAAATTTTAACTTGACCAATTCCAGTTAAAATGATCTCATTGGCCGTCATCATGCATAACCGTAACCCAGCAAAAATAGCACCCACCCCCCCCAAAAAAAAAAGTAAAATGTAATCTACTATTTAACAGCCTGTAAACCATAACCATACAGATTAATCTTTAGGACCCGTCCAGTAAGATGTAAGGTCCTGGCGAGGTATTGGGTGACCTTAAGAAAAGGTAAATGAAAATATAATACGGGTATAAATTAATATATTTAAAAAAGATCATCAAAATTATTAAACAAATAATAAAGAATAAATAAGAATAAAACATGATATATAGCAAAATATATTAAACAGGGAGAACGATAAAAATAAACAACTTAAAAACAAGAATATATAAAGAATAAAAGATAATAAAACAAATATATTGAAAAAGAATTTTTATTAGTCTGTATATAGATAAAGAATATATCTTTAACTTTCTAAATCCCTGGCAAGCGGGGTGTGGCTCTGCTAGTAGAAAGTGAATAATAAAAGATTGTAGAAGTGAAAATTCTCACAACTATTTTTAGTTTGTAACCAGCTGTTTTATCTTTCTAATGGAGAATTGTTGTACAAGGTGGTCCGAAATTCATGTCACTCTCCTACCAAAATATAATTCCTAATTACTAGGCACCTCCATTTTCCGGTCACGTGATCATTTTTAAGCTATATTTCATAAACGAAAGTAATATTTTTTTAACTTTGTTTTTTAAAAATCTCGCAAAAAAAAGTAACGATCCTACAGAGTTGTTACAGAGAAAAACAGTTAATTCAAAGATCAAATTATCCGATTAGGAAAAATTATATCGTTATCTTAAAAAATAAATAAACCTATCCGTTTTACATGCACCAGGGTAATTTTAAGGTAAAAATCCGGACTATAAAATTACATATTATCTCCCTTTGACAATTATACATTAAAATGTATGGGTGGCTGTATTCGACATAATTGTTTTTTGTGCATATTCAATAACCGATTATTGGTTTACAACGATTTTTTAAATATTTTTTGGGGGGTGGTTTCAGAATACCCCGGAAAATATTTTTTTAGTTGAACTTATGGTGTTAGTGAAGCAAACTATTTTACTTATTGTACCAATTTTTTCCTGTGAAATTTACTCACCCCTATATTTACAACAATGAAACTTGCATAAAAATTAATATTTTCTTGAAAAAGTTTTGTGCATTCGAAAGAAGAAACATTTTAAAAATCCTGATGATTGTTTTAAAAAAAATTTCAGCTTAGGAAAATAATGAAAATTATGAACGAAAAACAATGTTTTTATTTTTGTACCGTTAAATCAATTTAAATTTAACGTAAGCCAAATAAGTTATAACTACCAGCTTTATGAAAATTACATGAAAAATCAATTCATGGTTCAATTTTTACGAAAATTTCCATAATTTTACCTTTGAGTGTAAATATGTCAGAAATAGTTTTTTTCATAAAATATATTAGGAGAAATATTATATTTTTACGAGGTCTACTCCCCGCTTATTTTATTAAATAAATATGAAAAATGAACCGACAAAAAAACGATTTTTACTATTTTTTATATAGATAAGAGTCTGATTAATTATTTCAGAAGATTTTTATAAGCTTAGATGCAAGAGCTTTTATAGTAAAAGAACCATTAATACAGAATTCTGAAAAAATATCAATAAATAATTTACAATTAAAATGAATAAAAACTTGAAAAGCTTTAATATTAAAATTTACTATTAAAAGAATAAAAACTTGAAAAATTTTAATATTAAAATTTACTATTAAAATTTCACGGTGAAATTTAATAGTAAATTTTAATATTAAAGTTTTTCAAGTTTTTATTTTAAAATCAAAATGAAATGAATAAATGAAAATTTGAATATTTTTTCTAAGAGAAAAATTGATAAAATAATAAAGATTTACTTACTTTTAACTCAAATTGGTAGAAATAGTTGAAAATGAATTTTTTACGCTTAAAAAAAAAACAATTTTAGTATACTATGACGCGTCTCGTCTCTTTGTATAAAAGCAAATATGTCAGTTTTGCTCTTCCGTATATTCTAAGAATCACATTAATATCAACAATAATTAAACAAATTCTTTAATATTAATATATCGTGGATCGGACAAATTTTTAGTTCACCTGAATTCTAAATTCATATATTTAAATATCGTGAAAAATTCGATTTGTACACACAAAAACAAAAGCGCGCCCTGCTTAACACAAAGGATCTCAGCTGGGCAGCACTCTTGCTTGAAGCCTAAAGGATGGCCACAAAAATTGTAACAAACTGCATATTACATATTACTACTCCTGTCACATAATAGTTGTTACATGTAGGAAAAACAGACGATTCCATTCTCATTATTTACTAGTTGCATTCGTGGAGGCGTGATAATAACCATTACATTGCGAGCGCATTCATTAGTGTAACACATACAAGGTGTGTCAAAAAAAGTATTGAGATTAGCTGTATTTACCAAGATAGAAATGAACAATGAATGGAACGTTAATTTTTTCAGAATACAAGATGTGTCAAAAAAGTACAAAAAATCTCGATACTTTTTTGACACACCTTGTATGTGTTACACTGATGAATGCGCTCGCAATGTAATGGTTATTATCACGCCTCCACGAATAACACAGCTCTTGTCCTTTCCAAGGCGTCAGACACCGTGTTTCATCGTGTGTTGTTGGTTAGCTCCCCCGAATAATGAAGACTCTGACGAGAATACCGTGGGTATAAGACTGGTTTGTTCATTACATGAAAGTGGAAAAGCTGAAACATGAAAGAATAAAATTGACAGTGACGACGAAGGCAATACAGCGAATAAATCGTCTTAAGTGCTAACAGATAAATAAAACAATGATGAGGAGTGTAGAATTAAACAGAGAGGCAGGGTTGAATAACCAGTAACCGTTTTACAAAATCAGATTTACAAGAGCTTCTAAAAATGTTTAATGTAAAAGCCTTCTTTTTCTTCACTTTTTTGCAGTTTTTCGATACTTAGCAGACAAATATCTCTCTCAAACGAGCCTGATTTTTGCCGAGGAAGTCATTGCACAGAAAAATATTGCATCAAGTAAGACAAACTTCAATTATCTTAAAAAAAAAAATTTTTTAAGTCGTCAAGGTGGCCTAAAGTCGGTATCAGCCAATCAGCGAGGGAGTCTATCCCCTTTTCACTAGCGCTAGACCAAGGGGATTGTTTTTGCCTCTGAGATGGAGCGCCACACCTACAACCAGCTCCTTGTTACTTATATGCTAATTTGGCGAGGGCCGGCATCGAACTAGGAATCTTGTGGTTCCTAGCCGAACGCTCTACCGACTGAGCTAACCCGGCCCTTTAATTTGCTTAAAAGAAGTGTGCCTTTGTGCTTGTACATCAGCCATGTTCAAAGACTTAAAATTTCTTATGGCCCGCAGCTTCGGTCATATAATGTATAATTGGCCTGCTAGAGCAGTGTCAAACAAGGCACGCTACCGATTCACCCTGGACGAATTGGAGCAGAATACGTAAAATCGCTAGACAAGTTGAAAACGTTACACTATTTGCTTTTTTTCAGGTTGATTTGTAAACATAAACTATATTTTATGGAGATTTTCACTTCTGATAAATTCAATGATTTTAGCTAAATACTTTTGATGGTTGTTTACGATGAGACCCTTAAAATAGATATATACACGGGTTTAATATATATATATATATATATATATATATATATATATATATAATGTCGGCGGGGTGGCCTAACGTTGGTATCAGCTAGACAGCGAGGGATTCTATCCCATTTTCACTTGCGCTGAATCGAGAACATTGTTTTTGCGTCATAGATGGAGCGACACACCTACCATCAGCTCAGATCAACTTTATCGCACAGATCCCTGTGCTACTCATACGCTGAGTTGGCGAGGGTCGGTATCGAACCAGGAACCTTTTGGTTCCTAGGCGGACGCTCTACCGACTAAGCTAAACCGGCCCTAAGAGTTATAACTAACTTTTGATTATAATCATTTTTTTAAATGTATCATAAGTGTATTTGTATATTTCCGCCCTGTCGGCTGGGGCTGTAGAATACACCGACTGCACCTCTGCAGAGGCGTAAGACACCCTCAATGGGACCACCTGTTGGCCGTGGGTGGCGAACCGTGATGCTTAAGGATGGAACCCAGGTGACTAAGCAGTCCATGCCATGCAACACTCTACTTTGGCCCTTACTTAGGCTAGACGGGTGGTCGGAGAGGCCACCTCCGATCAATCGATTGGTTACGTCAAGCCCTAGTGCCTATATGATTGCCCCAATCCTATTGCCCCTATGGCAAGCCCCAACACTTTTTATTATATGGATCCTAGAAGGCGGTGGCTGAGGGTCCTGGGGATGACGTTAAACTCTATCTGATGGTGAGTTTACAGTTCTGGAAGTTTTGCGAATGTGGAGCACCCCTTCATCTCCATTGAGCCCAGGTCTACTCTGACCGGGAGTGGTAGTACCTGTTAGGGTCCCATCTATGGGTTGAATAGAAAAATGTGTTTATAACTTTGTCGGCATTAAATGACCCACCAAAGTTGATATGCCGTAAAACAAACCAAATAAAACCAGAATTTGTATATTTATTATCTTATTTGTCTTTTCAGTGATGCCTACCAAGAAAAAAAGAAGCGGCTACAGACGACATGACATTTCTTTCAGCCTGCAACCAAGTGGACGTTATAGATATTGTCCTGACACCAGGAGTAACAAAGAACATTTCCAACTGAAATGCAACATTTTATGAAATGAATCTCTTTCTGCATTGGCAGGGGAAGATAAAAAAAAATTAAAAAGTAAAAAAATAAAGATAAAGATAAAAAACATGGAGAAAAAAACAAAGCAAAAACAAAACATTTACAAAATATATATATATATATAATATATATATATAATATATATATATATATATATAATATATATATATATATATATATATATATATATATATATATATATAATATATATATATATATATATTATATATATATATATATATATATATATAATATATATATATATATATATATATATATATATATATATATATATATATATATATATATATATATATATATATATATATATATATATATATATATATATATATATATATATATGGTCAGGCAAAATGATCTGACACATTTGTAGGTTTAATAAAATGCAAATGAAGTAAAGAAACAATGATCTGACACATTTGTAGGTTAAATAAAAGGCAAATAAAGTAAAGAAAAAAAAGTGTTTTTTTATTTTCGAAAAGTACATATAATGCCATTTTTTCCATATAATGCCATTTTGTTTTGTTTCTTTATAATGCTATTGTTTTTCGTTTCTTTTTCAATTGCTGTCATGAATTGGACTGGTGAGCATCGCGCTTTCATTGTGGAAACGTTTATCAAAACAAACGAATCTATAACTGCAACACAAAGAGCGTTCTGTTTGCACTTCAATCTTGGTAGACATGATCCCGTACCAGCTCGAAACATGATCTTGTTATGGGTTACCAACTTCAGAGCTACTGGATCTGCATTGAAACGAAAATCAACCAGCCGACCTCGCACCGCCAGAACTCCAGAAAATGTGGCAGCGGTAAGAGCTTCAGTTCAACAGTCTCCACTCCGTTCCACATTTAAACGCGCCCAGGCCCTTAGACTTTCCGAAAGAAGTTTGTGAAGAATTCTTCACAATGATCTTCAAATGCATCCATACAAAATGATGTTGATAAACGTTTCCTCAATGAAAGCGCGATGCTCACCAGTCCAATTCATGACAGCAATTGAAAAAGAAACGAAAAAACAATGGCATTATAAAGAAACAAAACAAAATGGCATTATATGCACTTTTCGAAAATAAAAACACTTTTTTTTTCTTTACTTTATTTGCCTTTTATTTAACCTACAAATGTGTCAGATCATTTTGCCTGACCCTGTATATATAAACTTTCTACAACTATTAAGGCTCTATATTTTACAATATATATTGAGCCTTTTTGGATTAACTACTTATGCTACTGCAATGAAAACGTGGTAGTAACTTTTATATATATATATATATATATATATATATATATATATATATATATATATATATATATATATATAGAAATCACCGCCATTGTCTTCAGAACTCAATACAATTCAAACGTGATGCATTAAAGACATTTTTGAGAATTTAAAGAAAAACGAAATTGAGTTAAATACTCAATCATAGACGATTGGACTGTGAAAGTTCTAAGTTTGATGCAATCCGAATAATAATTTAAAAAAATAACAAACTATAGAAATCCTGGATTAAATTGATAATGGCCTGAAAAGACAAGAAAAATCATGAACCATATTAAACTTATAATTTTGAGTTGTATCTACACACAGTTAAAATGTTAGATCATTTAAACGAGAATTTGTCAAGTAATTAGATGATGAAATTATATAATTTCTCTAAAACAACCAGGAGATACAACTCAGAATTCTATGTTTAATGTTTAAACAACTTTTCTTTTCCAGGGAATGGAAGCTCTATACCTAAAAATAAAATAAAAGAAAGAACATAAAACACAAAACATACGATGCATTAAAGACATTTTTATAATTAAAAAAAAAAGAAATTGAGTTAAAGAAAACTATCATTGACAGTGAAAATTCTAAGATTTATGCAATACAAATGATAAAAAAAAAGAAGAATTTTCAAAAATCTATAGAAATCCGGGATTTACAAGATAATGACGTTGTTTCCAAAATAAAACCTTTAAAACTTTTAACAGCAAACGAAATAAAGGCTCAATGGGCCGATTGAAATACAGGATGCTTCAGAAAATACTGATATCATTTTGTAATCTAATAATTCGATCAATTCTTGTTCAAATGATCTTAAACTTGAATAGCATATATCGAAATGACTCAAAATTCTATATTTAATGTTTTATGTTTGTTTTTGCTTTTTATACGTAGATTTCAATGGTAAAGAAAAAGTGTTAAAACATGAAACATAGAATTTTTAGTTGTTTCTACACATGTTATTCAAATTTGAGATCATTTGAACGACAATTACTCAAGTTATTAAACGATGAAATTATATCAGTTATTCTAACAACTTGATCTATTCTCGTTCAAATGATCTCAAATTTGAACAGCATGTGTAGGAACAACTGTAAATTATATGTTTATTGTTTAAACAACACAAAATCCTATGTTTCCCGTTTACATGCCCTTTCTTATCCAGTTAATGACATTTCTATACCTGAAAAGAAAAACAAACAGGAAACAAACATTAAACTTATAATTTTAAGTTGTTTCTACACATGTTGTTAGAATTTGAGATTTAAACGAGAATTTGTGAAGTTATTAGTTTACGAAATGATATTATTATTCTAAAACAACCAGGAGATACAACTCAAAATGTTATGTTTATGAGGTTTCACGGGACTCATATAATTTCCCAGGTTATAAGCAATTAAATTCGGATGAAGGAGACAAGAACAACAATTGAAGATTAAAAAAACATATATTCAAAAAGGTACTAAAAGGTTGCAAACTTGATGGCGCTTGCTGCCAGACTTATTTTGCTGAGGGTGAAGGTAAATGGGGTGTCGGAAAACACAACTCGCTGGTTGACTGCCCAACACGATAAGTGACTTTCGTCATAGAATTTAATTTAAGCGCCAATATCGTATATTGGCGATTCGCCCTCTGGTGCCAGGGGCAGATAATTCAACTATAATTTTTCCGATATGTTTAAAATGTTTAAACAACTTTTCTTTTCAGTGAATGGAATTTCTATGCATGAAAAGAAAAATGAAATAACATAAAACTCCAAACATACGATGTACTGCATTACAGACATTTTTAAAATTTAAGGAAAATAAATTGAGTTTAAAACTCAATCATTAACGATTGGACAGTGAAAGTTCTAAGTTTGATGCAACCTGAATTAAAAAAAAAAATTAAATACAATTCCGGGAATAAATAAATAATCGCTTTGTTTCTAAATTAAATCCTTTAGAAATTTTAACTTGACCAATTCCAGTTAAAATGATCTCATTGGCCGTCATCATGCATAACCGTAACCCAGCAAAAATAGCACCCACCCACCCCCCCCCCCCCAAAAAAAGTAAAATGTAATCTACTATTTAACAGCCTGTAAACCATAACCATACAGATTAATCTTTAGGACCCGTCCAGTAAGATGTAAGGTCCTGGCGAGGTATTGGGTGACCTTAAGAAAAGGTAAATGAAAATATAATACGGGTATAAATTAATATATTTAAAAAAGATCATCAAAATTATTAAACAAATAAATAAAGAATAAATAAAGAATAAAACATGATATATAGCAAAATATATATAAACAGGGAGAACGATAAAAATAAACAACTTAAAAACAAGAATATATAAAGAATAAAAGATAATAAAACAAATATATTGAAAAAGAATTTTTATTAGTCTGTATATAGATAAGATATATCTTTAACTTTCTAAATCCCTGGCAACGCCGGGTGTGGCTCTGCTAGTAGAAAGTGAATAATAAAAGATTGTAGAAGTGAAAATTCTCACAACTATTTTTAGTTTGTAACCAGCTGTTTTATCTTTCTAATGGAGAATTGTTGTACAAGGTGGTCCGAAATTCATGTCACTCCCTACCAAAATATAATTCCTAATTACTAGGCACCTCCATTTTCCGGTCACGTGATCATTTTAAGCTATATTTCATAAACGAAAGTAAATATTTTTTTAACTTTGTTTTTTAAAAATCTCGCAAAAAAAAGTAACGATCCTACAGAGTTGTTACAGAGAAAAACAGTTAATTCAAAGATCAAATTATCCGATTAGGAAAAAATTATATCGTTATCTTAAAAAATAAATAAACCTATCCGTTTTACATGCAACAGGGTAATTTTAAGGTAAAAATCCGGACTATAAAATTACATATTATCTCCCTTTGACAATTATACATTAAATGTATGGGTGGCTGTATTCGACATAATTGTTTTTTGTGCATATTCAATAACCGATTATTGGTTTACAACGATTTTTTAAATATTCTTTTTGGGGGGGTAGTTTCAGAATACCCCCGGAAAATATTTTTTTAGTTGAACTTATGGTGTTAGTGAAGCAAACTATTTTACTTATTGTACCAATTTTTTCCTGTGAAATTTACTCACCCCTATATTTAACACAATGAAACTTGCATAAAAATTAATATTTTCTTGAAAAAGTTTTGTGCATTCGAAAGAAGAAACATTTTAAAAATCCTGATGATTGTTTTAAAAAAAATTTCAGCTTAGGAAAATAATGAAAATTATGAACGAAAAACAATGTTTTTATTTTTGTACCGTTAAATCAATTTAAATTTAACGTAGCCAAAAATAAGTTATAACTACCAGCTTTATGAAAAATTACATGAAAAATCAATTCATGGTTCAATTTTTACGAAAATTTCCATAATTTTACCTTTGAGTGTAAATATGTCAGAAATAGTTTTTTTCATAAAATATATTAGGAGAAATATATATTTTTACGAGGTCTACTCCCCCGCTTATTTTATTTTAATAAATATGAAAAAATGAACCGACAAAAAACGATTTTTACTATTTTTTATATAGATAAGAGTCTGATTAATTATTTCAGAAGATTTTTATAAGCTTAGATGCAAGAGCTTTTTAGTAAAAGAACCATTAATACAGAATTCTGAAAAAATATCAATAAATAATTTACAATTAAAATGAATAAAAACTTGAAAAGCTTTAATATTAAAATTTACTATTAAAAGAATAAAAACTTGAAAAATTTTAATATTAAAATTTACTATTAAAATTTCACGGTGAAATTTTAATAGTAAATTTTAATATTAAAGTTTTTCAAGTTTTTATTTTAAAATCAAAAATGAAATGAAATCAATGAAAATTTGAATATTTTTTCTAAGAGAAAAATTGATAAAATAATAAAGATTTACTTACTTTTTACTCAAATTGGTAGAAATAGTTGAAAATGAATTTTTTACGCTTAAAAAAAAACAATTTTAGTATACTATGACGCGTCTCGTCTCTTTGTATAAAAGCAAATATGTCAGTTTTGCTCTTCCGTATATTCTAAGAATCACATTACTATTCAACAATAAAAATTACAAATTCTTTTAAAAATATTAATATATCGTGGATCGGACAAATTTTTAGTTCACCTGAATTCTAAAATTCATATATTTAAATATCGTGAAAAATTCGATTTGTACACACAAAAAAAGATTTTTAAACATAAAGAAAAAATTATTTAAGCACACAAAAGATTTAAAATCTCTTAAAAATTAATTACTTAAAAAAAATTTCTTGACAATTTAATAGAATATAGTACATATCAATTACAAAAGCAAAAAATAAAGTTATTTAATAGTAATATTATGACATTATTTTTGCACTTTTTATTTTCGAATTCATGAATTTTTCCTAAAAAAACTACTGCATTGTATATTATACAATTTTTTGGATATAGTTATTCAGACTTTTATCTTTATAGAAAAAAAGTAACAACGTTTTCTGACGGTTCATTTTTTTTATATCTAAAAACATATAAAGGGGAGGGGGTAGACCTCGTAAAAAAATATTTCCCCAATATATTTTAGGAAAAAACTATTTCAGATATATTTACATCCAAAGGTAAATAGTTATGGAAATTTTCGTGAAAATCAGACTATTAATTGATTTTTCATAGAATGTTTTTTAAATCCTCTTATCGTAACTTGTTTTTAGCTACGTTAAATTTCAGTTGATTTAACAGTGCAAAAATGAAAACATTGTTTTTCAATCATAATTTTCATCATTTCTGTAAGCTGGAATTTTTTTTTTTTTAATCATCAGGAGTTAGTTTAATGTTTCTTCTTTCGAATGGA
>CM042142.1:88923760-88948760 GCA_023376005.1 Doryteuthis pealeii | reverse complement strand
AAGTTCGGATACTGATTCGAATAGATAAGACAGAACGATTACAATTCTTAGATAACGATTTTTATACAAAGAAGATAGATAAAAGAAAATAGAAGATAAAAGAGAGAGAGAGGGGGGGGGTTGTAAATTAGTTGTCATTCGTGGGACTTATCAGTAAGCGTTACGGTCAACAAGTTCGAAATCGTTGTGTTGAATGTTTGTGGTTTATCAATTTCGCACTCGTGTCTTCTTTTTCAGGTGAAGATTTGGGCGAGTGTTAACTACTATGCTGCTGCTATACTTTTTTATCACCTTTAGCACGAGGAAACTATGTCCTCACAGCCTGGGGTCCAAGGTAGCACATGAGTTTGAAGTTGGCTATCCACAGCTAGAAGGGGGGATTGTTGCCGACGAAGAACTGGTAAGGGGGCCTTTCTAAGTATCGTGGTCAAGGTCCACTCCACCACCCAGAATAAGCGCCTACAGTTTTTTTTTATTAATGTTCCCTATGGTCAGACTTATTCTTTGTTTTAGTTTTAGATAAAAAAATTTTAAAAAAGTTTATATAATTTGTTGGTTGGTTGGTTGGTTAGTAAATTTGACGAGTTCAAAGCAGTTGTACTTTTTTGTTATGCCCAGTACTTCCAGTCTGTCTAGTACGCCCACTTATGTGGCATAATGAATTATAGAGCATAAGTGGTGTTGGGTGTTTTACAGGTTTAAAGGTATCTGGATATTCTCGGCTGTGTGTTCATTCTCCTTTTGGTGGTCGCACTGAAAAGAAGGTATTCAAAGAACGAGAAAGGAAAGAGACAAAGCCAGAATGTAGCAAGGGAATATTTCCCTGGCTAGTAGGGCCAACTAGATTCAGTTACGGCCTCAGTTCGAATAGCCGAGATATTCTTTTGGGGGTAGGGAGTCAGTCCTTTTTGTCGGACATGCGCAGAGGGTTCTTCCGGTGAAGGCCCAATGGGGGTTTGTTATTTTTTATTTTATTTTTATTTTATTTTCATTTTCGTTTTATTTTAACCCCCACACGCTTACACATGCGCAGAATTATAAGTCTGACCACTTACTTTCGATGTAATAATATATTTTGAAATTTTCAGTGTTGATTTATCAATGAATGAACTTTATAATGCATTATTTATTTTATTTCAAAACTTTCTGATTTTTTTCAGGTCACTTAATTTTGACCCCCCCCCCCTTATTTTGAGCGTGTAAGATCTCGGCGAGTTGATCCTTGTTTGATACTAATTACGGTATGAATAAAAAGATAAAAGACCGAAGTTGTAAATAGAAAATTTTAAGGGGAATATTCTATGAGAAAATAAGTACCAAAAATCGAAAAGAAAATGTAAAAATAAGAATAAATAAAACATTTTTTGGAGATTTCTTTTTTACTCATAATTATTTATAAAAGAAAAAATATACATCGATATTTTTCTGCTTAAAGGGGGGGGGGCTAAATTTTCCATAGAGTTTTTCCTCAAAACTTATACTTTGTTTGACTAAAATAAGGTTTGTATTAAATAGATATTTATTTCTAGAATCTAAAAATATAACATTTAAAACTTAACATCAGAATATTTTTATTTTAAATGAATTTTATATATCAATTTTTCATAGCAAAAATACTTAATTAAAGTTTCGAAATAAAATAACTGATGCATTATAAAATTCATTAATTGATAAATCAATACTGAAAATTTCATTAAAATCGGATAATTCCCTGATTTTTGGTAATTTTTTTTTAATCGCTAATGTTACATGAATTTTGTAAATACGTCATTTTTCAAGAGTGTTAATGGCCGAACACGATCGAAATTGACCGAAAAAATCGTTTTAAATGTATTAAAAATAAATTAAATGAGTAATATTATTTTGCTTTTTTATTGATGGTCATTATGTTACTACTTATCGATTTAGACAAAAGTTTGACCTTAAATAATCGATTTAATTAATTTTAATTCGTTTTTAAAAAACTTTAGCTAACTTTAGCAGACGATTTTGGGTATAGCTACAAACGTATGTGCAGACGGTTTGTACCTTTTAGTACGTCCAACCCGACGTTTATTTACATTTATTTAGAAATAAAACAATTATTTTATTTGACTCCAATTATTCTATTTGTTTCCCTTTTGGCCCTATGAATATTTTTTATTAATTAATAGTTTAATCAATTAACAATTAAAGTAATTTTAAAAGATAAAACTATTTTAAAACATGACATTCAATTTTAAGTATTTTTTTTATAATTACAACTTTGAAAAATATCATCAAAATTTTACAAATCGTTCCGTGTGAATTTAAAACGTAATATTTAAAAATTGTATATGTAAAACATTTTAACATAATTTTTACCTTACAAACATAAGAATCTTAAATTTGTAATAGTATAAAAAAAATAATCATGTAATATGCACTAGATTTTACATTTATGTAAAAAAAAAAAAATTAGATTTAATGTAGAATATTATTTTCACATGATAATTTTAAAATAGTGATTTTATGAAAAATCTACTGAAATCTCCATAAAGCATATTTATACAATTTTTGAGCTTTAAAAATTGAAAGTTTAGTGAGAACTTTCGAAATATATTGCATGCATTAAGCAAAGTTTAAATCCATTCTGTCGACTGGGGCTGTAGAATACATCGACTGCACCTCTGCAGAGGGGTAAAATCACCCCACCCCCACTCAATGGGTATTCAAGGCGGTTGCGGGCACATACCGCGGTGTATTCATGCCAATTGGGAATACGGATTGCGGGTATTCAGATCAGTTGGGGTATGGATTACTGGCATTTTCATTGAATTCTTTTTATATACGCTAGCAAAAATGTACACATTCTGGGTGTAAATATTTAAATTCTAATCTAATGAAATATATCAACTTAGAGAGACTAACGAAATTAAATAAGAATGCATATAAAAAGATTATACTTATTTTCATTATATTTTAATCGGATTAAAATCATACATAGGATTGATTTTAATACGTTGGACAATAAAACAATAATATTAGAGATAATAACAGTAAGTAATTATTTATTAAACCCAGTTTTGTTAAAACCAGAATGCAAATTAACAACACCATATATTACGTAAACCTTTATTTCTTAGTGATATATAAGACACATTACAGAATTTTAAATGCACTAATAACATGGGCTGTTTTGAGGTAAATCTAACTCAGATCATCGATAATAAATAAGATTTATTCAATGTATTAATGATTTGGCCTATAAATTAGATACTCATTAATAAACTTACACCATTCCTGGTGGTATTTTGAAGAAAGCAGTGACGTAATTTCGATTACAGACAGACAGACCCTGAATCGCTATTATAATAAAATTTTGAATTATATATTTTGCTTGTATAACAAAATTAAAAAACAAAGAAACGACGAGGACATGCAAAAATATTAAGGAAAGGAAAACACAAGGATACTATGATATTAAATAATTGATTTAAAAAAAAAAAACAGTAGCTGACGAGATAGACAATTCAAGAAGATGAAATAGACCAAAAACTATTGTTTCAGGAAAGAAGATACGAAAGATGCAGAAACAGGATCCAACAATACAAGCAAAATGGGATATTCCAAAATAATGCTATAAAAAATGAGCAACCGGATGCAACTGAAACAAAACATCTTTAGAACAAACTATGGGAACAGAAACGCAACAACAGATTTTTTTCAGGCCAGATTCTAAAATATACGTGGTTCAAAGTTAACTGACCTAAAAAATGTAAAGGTTTTCAAATAAAATAACTGGTGCATTATATCTTTTATTCATTAATATATCAACACTGAGAATTTCATTAAATTCGGTTAATTCCCTGATTTTTTGGTATTTTTTTCTTTCCGCGGGGTGACATACGATGGTGTAATTTAGGTCCGTTAAGTTCGATTTAACTAGATTTGGTTTGGTTTGTTTTACGGCATATCAACCTCGGTGGGTCATTTAATGCCGACTAAGTTTTGGATTTGTAGCGGTAGTTTGGAAGAAAAAAATGTATATGTATAGATTTTAACTATTGTTCAATTACTCCTATTTTTGAGAACAATCCCACTTCTTTTAGGAAATGTAAAATCCTGGATGGTCTTATTTTCGAGAAAAGATTTTTTTTTTTCAAATTACTTGCTTGGTAGTATTTTATTCGCACAAGATCAAAGTCTACACTCTCTAGCAGTATATGTTTCACTGTAAATTTCTCTTGGCATGTAGTGCATATTGGGGATTCTGTGCCCACAACAGAAAAACTAAGTCGTTGATCAACATAAAAAATGAATAACAAGAAATCCATGAGGGACTCGAGGCTGTTATACATCTTACCTGGAGGCGGGTGGTGTAATGGTTAGAGACCTAGGAAATCGACTCGTCGACCCGAGTTCAAATCCTGGGCGAGGCTGGTTGCATTTCACATAGCGCTAATACCTTTGGGAAAATTATGCATCCAATTACTCTCCCTCAAGCTATGGATAAATAGTATGACAGACTAGGCTCTTTAAACTTGGCTAGGTAGCCAGTCTAGGAGAAGGAAAACTCCGCTTAAGAAATTGACCATGTGTCGCATCCTGCTCGTGTTTCTCTGTTCCAGGGTTTCATCAGACATTATTGATAGGAAAAACAGACGATTTCATTAGCTCAGTCGGTATGGCATTGGCTTAAGAATCTAAAGGTTCCTTGTTTGATGCCGGTCCCCGCCAACTCAGTGCATGAGTAGCATAGATTGGGTAATCTGATTTGTGCAGTAAACTGAGGAGCTGACGGTAGGTGAGGTGTTCCACCTCTGCAAAAACAATATCCCTGGTCTAGTGCTAGCGAAAAAGAGATAGACTCCCTCGCTGTACGGCTGATACCGACAATAGGCCACTCTACCATCTTTACGTTTTTTTGTTTGTTTGTTTGCTTGTTTTTTACTTAAAATCTTTTTAATCTTAACTCCACTACAAAAACAAGCAAGAATATGCGCCCTCTGCCAGGTTTAAATATTTAAGTTTTAATGTAATGAAATATATTAAACTAGAAAGACTGACGAAATTAAATAAGAACGCATATAAAAAAAATTACACTTATTTCAATTATATTTTAATTGGTTTCTATATAAAAATCATTCGTATGCTTTATTTTAATATGTTGGAGAATAATAGAGATCAATAACACCAAGCAATTATTTATTAAATTCGGTTTTGAGTATAAACCAGTATGCAAATTAACTACAGCTCTGTCGGTAGAGTATCCGGCTAGGAATCACAAGGTTCCTGGTTCGATACCAGCCCTCGCCAACTCAGCGTATGAGTAGTACAGGGATCTGTGCGTTAAAGCGCTTCACTTCAGACGCCAAAAATAATCTCCTTGGTCTAATACGAGTGAAAAGGGGATAGACTCCCTCGCTGTATGACTCATACCGACAATAGGACTCCCCGACGGTTTTACTTATATTATGGATGCCTTTATTTCTTAGTGATATGTAAGACACATTACAAGATTTCAAACGTGCAAATAACATGGGTTATTTGGAGGCAAATCTAACTCAAATTTTCATAGAGACATCAGTAATAAATAAGATTTATTCTATGTATTAATGTATAGATTAAATTCTCATTGATAAACTTACGCAATTGCTGAGGGTATTATGAGATAAGCAGTGACGCAGTTTCGGTTAAAGACAGACAGATCCAAATCTCCGTTATAATATGACGACAGGCTATGTCTATTCATTATGTATATATATTTACCAACCCCTCCGCACGAGTAGGATGTGACACAAGGTCAATTTCTTAAGCGAAGTTTAGCAGGTTTGAATCCATAGTTTTCCTTCTCCTAGACTGGTTACCTAGCTAAGGTTAAAGAGCCCAGTCTGCCCTAGTATTTTCTCATTGCTGGAGAGAGAGAGAGAGAGAGAGAGAGAGAGAGTAATTGGATGCATACTGTTCCCAAGGGTATTAACGCGATTTGAAATGCACACAGTTTCGTCCAGGATTTGAACTCGGGTCGACGAGTCCATTTCCTACGACTCTAACCATTACACCACGCACCTCCAACAATTCATTATGAGATAAGCAGTGGCGTAGTTTCGGTTACAAACAGACAGACCCCATATCTCCATTATAATAAGATGATAGGCTATGTCTATTCATTATCAACACTGCGTCGTTCGGGATTTAAATTCGGATAAGCGAATATTTTTACGTGATGTCATGCAGATTGGATATTTGGTTTGCCGCTCCCTAAGTGACATTATTCATATAAGATATGAATATTTAATGGAGTATTTGTTTATATTTGTTCAACATTCTCCAAATTACTAACTTGGTTTGAGGAACGGGGTAACTGGAACAATTAAACATCGGATATCAGATAAACAAATAATGCTTAAATCGAACTTAACAGACCGAAATTCCACCATCGTAAATCACCCCGCCGAAAGAAAAAAATACAAAACTCAGTGAATTAACCGAATTTAATGAAATTTTCAGTGTTGATATATTAATGAATAAAAGATATAATGCACCAGTTATTTTATTTGAAAACTTTTACATTTTTTCTTTGAACCACGTATCTTTAAGAATCTGTGTTACGCCTCTAAAGATACGTTGTTCAAAGTTAACTGACCTGAAAAAATGTAAACGTTTTTAAATAAAATAATCTATCTTTATCTAACTATTATTCAGCTTTTCTTCTCGTATATCTCTCTCTCTCTCTCTCTCTCTCTCCCCCCCCCTCTCTCTCTCTCTCCCTCTCTCTCTCTCTCTCTCCTCTCTCTCTCTCTATATATATATATATATATGTGTGTGTGTGTGTGTGGGTCTCTTTTCCATATCTATCACTAATCTAATCTAATCTTTCATTTCTCTTTTTCGCTAATGATATACTCTCTCTCTCTCTCTCTCTCTCTCTCTCTCTCTCTCTCTCTCTCTCTCTCTCTCTCTCTCTCTCTCTCTCTCTCTCTCTCTTGAACAGCCGATAAAATCTAAAACCATAAAAGGATAAGAAAAGTTTTTAAATTACATATTTTAAATTTAAACTATCATATTATGTATTTACCCAGACCTTTCCCTACAAACAGGATGTAACATGAGGTCATTCTTTGAGCGGAAGAAAGCCAGTTTGAAGTCGGCGTTTTCCTTGTGATACCGGTCGAACCTGTTATTTACGTATAACCAGAGATAGAAGAGATGAGTTCATACCTTTCCAAAAGATATTCGTGTGAAATTATGTGCTTTTAAAATCAATCCGATAAACAGCCCTTCTTATCGCTACAGTTTGCACTGTCTGTTATCTTGAATTGAACTTGACTTGTCGTGTTCATTTTCTAAGTCAATAACCGTTATGCTACACATATTTTCTCGTGATTTCAAGTAACTATGCCGAGTTGATAATAACAACAATCATTTGGAGTAAGAAATGGACACAGTGAGACGGGTTTAAATCCTGGATACGCCTGTTTGCATTTCACATTGCGTTAATACCCTTAGGAAAAATATCAATCCAACTATTCTCTCTCCAGTAAATAGTAGGTCAGACTGGTCTCTTTGGTATGGAAATCGGTCTAGGAGAAGGAAAACTCTGAATTTATATATATATATATATATATATATATATATATATATATATATATGCTTGCACACAGTTATATAGCTTAAAGTATTTCTATATAATTACACAATAAAAAGCTTTGAAAATATGCTTATATCTAGTACACGGTTATATGGTTCTAAGTAACTATTTCTATTTACACCCTGTTGACTGGAGCTGTAGAAAACACCGACTGTACCCCTGAAGAGGGGGTAAGACACTCCCAATAGGGGGCCTGTTGGCTGTGGGTGGTGACGCGTAATGCTTAAGGACGGCATTCTGGTCCATGGCATGCACCAACTTTGGCCCTCACTTAGGCTAGACGGGTGGTCTGAGAGCCCCCCTCCGATCAATCGACTGGTCACGTCAAGCCCTAGTACCTATATGATTGTCCTGACCCTATTGCTTTTATAGCAAATCCCCAACCCATATATGTGCTAGAAGGTGGTGTCTGAGCGTTTTGGTGTCCTGGGTATGACGTTAAACTGTATCTAATGGTGAGGTTCCAATCCTGGAAAGTGTGGAGAACCCCTTCATTACCATCTATCTTTTCGCTTTCTTTCACTTTCACTCGGTGATCGACCAGAACGGTTTTATTATTATTATTGATCAACTGGTCTCCTGGCTGGGATTAGGTGATCCTTCGGTACCTCAAAGTCCCAGAGAATTTTGTGCATCTCATTCTCCTGGACAGATTCAGGCATGGGTTTATACCATTTAGTTAAATGGTGAAAATTGAATTTCTTGCACAGTTCCTAGTGAATCACCTTTCCCGCCCAATCGTGCCTAGTTTACTTATTATTATTATTATTATTATTATATTCTAAGAGTTTTTAGGAATTTATTTTAGCCTTTGGAGTCATTAGTTTTTTGGTGGCTTAATAAGAATTTATTTGCATGCCTGCATTTACATATGAGTTATGTTCGTTTGTTAATTAGTTTGTATTGTTCTGGGAAGGTTATTTTGGCTATTTTTTATATACAAAGTTTACAGTGTCTTGCTATGTTGTTGTAAACTGGTGCTAGTTTCCTTATTTTCCAAGACGGAGCTTCATAACATCGCTTCGTAATATTTACCTGATGTTGGTCTAATATAGTTATAAAAAAAGGAAACGGGGGGGGGTCATATTTTTATACTTACATATCGTCGTATTCATTTCCATTTTTCTTAAAAATGTACACATATATATCTGTACACACACATGTATATGTATGCACATATGTGTGTGTGTGTGTGTGTTTATATACGTAGGTATACTAATAGATGTACATTTCCGGAGACGCGTGGTGTAATGGTTACCGTCGCAGAAAATGGACACGGCGAGACGAGCTCAATTCCTGAGCGCGGTTGTTTGCATTTCACATAGGGCTAATATCTTTGTGAAAAATGTAAATCCGACTCTTCTCTCTCCAGCTATGTGTAAATAGTAAGGCAGACTGGGCATATTAACCTTGGTATGACCGCCAGACTAGGAGAAGGAAAACTCTGAATTCAACCCGAAGGAGCGCTCTTCTCGTTCCTCTAAAAAAAAATAGATATGCAGTCTAATATCATCTCTGAATTTTTATTTTATATAACCTATAGAAAATTTATGATCACCTAGTTCTTCACTAATATATTCTTGTGCCAAAACTAACTAAGCTGAAAAATACTGTTACATAATTTATAGGTATCCTATGAATTGTGTAAGTAGTGTAGTTAGATATTTTGAATCGAAGTTTGGAAGATTCAAAATTAGAGGGGTGAATGGAAAGTTACTGACCGTTATAATTGGTAGATGGTGACCTCTACTTGACCCCCCGCCCCGACACCTGCCAGCGTGTGAAAGAAATCAGTTTTAGTAAGCAGTTGTCAACAGAAAACCTCTGAGAACGGATGTTTAAGGATCGTCGCTCTCAAAATGCAGACCTCTCATCCGCGCAGTTCGAGAACCTTTTGGGCTGGGGTTTTGTAATTAAGAAAATATATGTAAAATCAAACAAAAAAAAAAACAAAGTGCTTGCTTGGTTATTAAACAAGAGATGAGCATATACCCAGCCCGAACAGCCCAAACAGAAAAGAAATCAGCCCGGAGAAATCAGCCCGGAGAAATCAGCCCAAAAAAGGAATATAGTGACCGAAACAAGTGAAAAGAAGAAAACTAAGAACCCATCACGTCACACCCTTTCCACCTCTGTCTCCTCTCCCATTTATATACCCGATGTGAACGGGTATATAACAATATCACGAAGTGTGGCAGATACAATTTTAACACTGCTGTAAGTGAGTACTCCATTTTAATGGCCATGTGCCAAACTAAGAAAATACGTTCAATTACGTCACGTATGAATAAACGAAGAAAAATCACTTTGAAAAACAATATGCCTTTCTTCCTTTCTTTTTTCTGCTTTTCTTAAAATGACCCCTATCGCTAAAGGGGTGGAGGAAAATCCTTGTAGTCTCCTCTTCCGTAATTCATGATGGGGCGTCCGGAGTCACTTCCAAGTCCAATCGACTCCGAAGAAACAGAAAGTGGACTGTCTGTCGATGAGCATCTTAGAGGGACACCCTTCGCCTCGTATGTCTTATCCCGGAAAGCTGTATCTTGCTTGCCGCTTCTCGAATACTTTGCCGGCTCTTTGATGCCGTACACGAAATGGGCAAACCTGTCACCGTTATTAATGTAAGACTCTTTCTTGAAGTTCCAAGTGAGCCATGATATCCTTTCCTCGGCAAACGTCTCGGCCCGCCACAACTCAATCAGCCGGCGGCACACCTCGCCACTGCAGCATCTTTTAAAATGTTGCACCATTGCCTCATCTATCCGTTTGTATTTTGCCGCATTTTTCTGCACTTTATACAGTAACTGAGCCGTTTTCGTCTTTATGTTTAGCAAGATAAGATGCTTTGCTAAATCCAACATGGCCGACGTCTTTTCAGTCTTGGCACCCACAAGAGACATACAGTTGGCTAGTATTGAACCCTGTTCCTCCCAATTCAATTTCGCCAACTGGTAGTCTTTGAGTGCATGCCAAAACAATTGTTTCCGCTTTATGAGATTTGACTTACGCACTTCCTGTAACGATTCCTGCAGTTTTCGGACTTGATCGCTGATTTCGCCCTCATCTTTGTCGGAACGCTGGGGCAGAAACGTCTTCTGAGGGGTCGGATAAACAAAAGGTGTGTCTGACGGCTGCAAATTACCGGCGCTCGTGCTATTCTTTTCACGGACGTGTGTGTCAAAACCAGATCCTTGATAACCTCTTTGGCACAGAGCACTGAACCTGCTACAAGCCTCAACGCTTGGGGTTACTACTGATCCTGCGGCTCCCGCTGCCGCTGCTGCTGCTACTGTTGCCATGGTCTCCGTACAGACATGGCGGACCGCGTACGATTTCTTCGTCTCCATATCTGCACTGTTTAATCTGGACGCTGTCGCTGAGCCGATACAGTTGACCGTGAAAAGTTCTTGATCGCTGCAGTAACTGTATTCACTGGCACTGTCGGTAAAGTCCGACGAACTGGTTGATGGCGAGACGGTGAAAATCATGCTATCATGATCTTCGGATTCTGGGATTTCCATCACGCTGGCTGATTTCAAGGCTGCTCTTCTTCTTTGAGCAACGAATAGCGTTATGCGAAGATTCGCTACGTTGAAACACGACAGAAAATGTGCTCCTTTGCCTATGACGTCATTACGCAGGTATGACGTCAGTAACCTTTTTCCCCTCTTTCGAATCTTGCATTAACTTTTTTTTTTTGTCTGAATCTTTTAGATGAGGCCTGATATGTATTATTTTGTTGTTTTTTTTCTTCTGACTGTTGCCCTTATCTTTATCGTGATATATTAAAACTCAACGTTTCAGCCGTTGTATCATTCGGCCTTCTTCAGGTGTACCTCGTCTAGCCGAGCATAGTAATGATTTAACTTAGGGAAATATTTTGAATAGATTGTCTGTTGAGCAAACAAGGCATTGAAGAACTTACAAAGATCTCATTGAAAAAAAAAGTGTGTGTGTGTGTGTGTGTGTGTGTGTGTGTGTGTGTGTGTGTGTGTTTTTATATTACGATAAAGATGAGGACAACAGTCCGAAAATCAAAATAATACTTTTTTCTTCTTTTTATGCATTTGAATGTCTCTAGTACGAAAGAATTAGATAATAAATTATAATCCCCCCCCCATCCGAACCAGAAAAATAAATGCTGTATTTCCTTCGAACAATGTCAAGGGTCATTCTCCGTCTAAAAAATAGTTTCTCTTTGGTTCTGAGACGTCTGAATGATGGATGATGGATTTTAACGGCATATCAACCCACTTGGGGTTATCTTATGCCTATAGGTTAGGGAATAATATACGTTATACGTCTATATTTACACTTTTGTAGTTAACGGTTTTAACGATATGTTAATATCGGCGGGGATTGTCTAGGGGGATTATTTTTGTATGGAATAATCATGATTACGTTTGATATTTTTGGTGTAATTCCATTTCTCTCAAGAAGGATAGAATGTCATCTATATTGACATTTTAAAATAGATCATTCATACTATTTGTGTTTAAAAATGCGTTCTCAGATGAACTTTATATGAGAAAGTGTTTAACAGTTCAGAGTGTTGACATGTTTAACACTGTGGTTGTTGTTGGTACTAACGCAGAATAGCGCACAAGAGATAATATCATTCGATTACGTATAAAAGGCATTAAATTTCTTGATATTTCACGGAAATACCGGAAATCTTTGTGACGCTAAGGTTAAAGTTAGGGTAATGGTTAGTGTTAGGGTTAGGTTTAGTGTTAGTGTTAGGGTTAGGCTACTTCGGGAGTTTCCGACATCTAATGCTAGTTATACGTAAAATGCGATTCTAATGACATCATCTCCTGTACGCTATTCTGAATTTGTACCATTGTTTGACATTTATTTTCTATTTATATCTTTTATATTATTTGTGTTAGCGAAAGCTCCGCATTCTATGAGAAAATGTTTAACAGTGCGGGATGTTTGACATGTTTCACATTGTGGTTGTTGCTGTTGTTTGAGTATAAAAGAGTGCGTAAGTCTTGTGTGACCAATGTGTAATTGAGATATGGTGATTTGTTCCTTTCTGAATTTTCTAAAGGCAGGTCTGCAGTGTAGGGGCTAGAACTCTTCTGTGCTCAGGAAGTAGGGAGATTGACGTCCCTTGTCAGGTGGTTAGAACTTTCTCGTAGAATCGGGCTCTCGTCACTCAGTCAACACTGACTGAAGAAAACCCCTCAGTGAGGGAGCATAGCCAGCTATACAACCTGAGCATCCCCTCAGCGAGGGAGATAAATAACTAACTGTAAGTACTGCCTTAAGTACTTGTTATATTGTTGTGTCTAGTTGTGTTTTACATGTTAATAAACTTGGTTAAGGTTACATGTACTTTTCCCTTGTTACTTTGATTTGTGTATCTGTATATTATTCCTCATAGTCTGTACACAGCTATACGTACAGCATTCTCTCAAAGTGGGTTTGATTAAGAAGAATTTATTGTGGACGTTGTTATTCATCTGAATGAGTTGTTCGCTTATATTTTTGATAAGGGATTTTACCACGTCACCGTAGACGCCCGTTTCTCAAATGCACGTTAGCCATTACAATACAATGACTACCCAGGAAAAAAATTATAATAATATTAATTGAGCAATCGGTGCTATTCGCAGAATTCCGTCCCGGCCCCCTGCCTTAAAAAACGTTAGGCGGTGAAAACTGAAAAGGCAACCCTCCATACGAATGAAGTCCCTAGCTGAAGCGTTGCTTGCTGAAGCGCTTAAGGCATTTTTTCCCGAAAAGTTAATGCGAAATTTTACCACCTCCAGTTTTTTTTTCGACAAGTAAATGTAAATATTTTAACCCTCCCCCTCTTGTAGATCATCAGGGCATGAATCTTGCCCTGATGATCTACTAAGCGAAACTATTAGTAGGTATATCTGACTCATTGGGTTTAACTTTATATATATATATATATATATATATATATATATATATATATGTATGGGTGTATGGGTGCTATATTTATAGATAAAGAGTGCTCAATATCAGTAATAGAGCATATATATCTGTTAGGATAACGTAGGTATAGTTACTGGCGCTTGGTAATGGACGCTTTTTCAATATAGTGATCTTCGGATTAAGTGAAACGCGCGTAGTTTATATATTATTATTATTATTATTATTATTATTATTATTATTATTTATTCATTTATTTATTCATTCTTGTTCTTCCTTCTCCTAGACTGGTTGTCATACCGAGGTTAACGAGCTCAGTCTACCCTACTATTTACCCATAGCTCGAGGAAGAATAGTTGGGTGCATGCCATGATGTTTAGTACGTTATATGAAATGAAAACATGGTAATTATTATTTGTGCATTCCGTATTATATTTATCATAGTAGCTCATTTATTCCGTTTGGGGATAGCCGTTCGCCTCTATGTACTCCAACACAGCCACCCACCCTCCAAAAAATACAATACTGAGGCAAGAAAGCCCATCCCGTGAGAAAACCATGAATGGTAATTTGTTCAATATACAACAATAAATGACCTAGCCAATCCGTTTACAGAAATACTCCTCACCACATCCGTCCGCAGGGGCGAACCCCAATCAGGAATTAACGAAAGAACATTTAGAACGCATCTGTCCCATAGACAAAAAATGCAGGAAGGAAACACTACACGTAGACGGAATTCCTCTTGTTTTCAAACTGGACTCGGTCACATCTGTTTCAGTCGAGAAATGGGATTAAGACCATAAACTAAGTCGAACAAACGACTGAAAGGTCCTAGCAAAACCACGCCCATCGTGCTGGGCATGCTCTAGCCAATGCTCAGCTATAGGAACCGGAAAATGGCAGAGACTCTTTATTTCATTAACGGTCAATCTTCTCTCTTCAACTAAATAGCTTGCGTAAAACTGGGTCTCATTTCACGTGTTTGCCGGTCAACAGTTCAAAGATTAAAGAGAATTTTCCTGAACTATACCAAGGTCCGATCTCACTGACAAGTTAAAGAGACAATTCTTCCAGTCTGTGATTATATCTGTACCGTTGTATGGCTGCACCACTTGTACCCTAACGAAGCGCCTTGAGAATAAACTGGATGTGAGCTGCCCAAGAATGCTGCATGCTGCTTGTGCGACATGATGATGATGATGATGATACCAAAAGCAATTAGGCAACTTTGGCAGAGCTTACAACATCATCCTCAAATCTGATGCAAAATCGGTGTGTATCTATGCCCCTCGCTAATTGCACCCCCCTTTTTTTTTACTTAGAATATAAAAATATATCTAAGGTAGGTCGGTTGTCTCCCTTGGTTGACATAACCCTTTTCAAACCAACCAATCACAGACCCGAAATTTTTGTCGCCGGAAATCAAAGATAAGGATCTTCCTCTTTGTGGTCCTATGCCAGTCACGGTACCTGTAATACTATGCAGAGGGGAAAATCCCACGAATGGGGCCACCCGTTGGTCGTGCGTTTGTTCATCCTGGCATCAGGGGGTAAAACCAAAAATATTGTCTCTCTTCAACTTTAACCTGAAAATGTCTGTAGGATAAAATCCTATATTTTATATCCAAATAAGGATAAACACAAACACAATTCTTTTTTTTTTTCCAAACTTAAGGAAAAGAGATTAAACAAATATCTATACATTAGTCAGAGTTCAATTGGACAAATCATCGTGCTTAAAACTACGTCCGCGCTTAAGCGCCAAAATAGATTATCAAAATCGGAGCCTATCTATAAATATATAAATACAGACAAAAAAAATCAACAAACACACATTCCATCTCCGCTCTGAGACGACACTACACGATCGCAGGCACTAAACTTTCAATCGAAGTGTGGTGGACTGGAAGTTGTCACTCCGAAGGATAAAAGTAAAATGACGAAAAATAACGATCTGCGCAGGTGGATCGCGCAGGATAAAAAAAGAAAAATTGAAATATTAGAATTATTAATTATTGACCAATCAGAGACGTTTGCGCCTAAAAATAACTTATCAAGTAGACGCCTTTCTGGAGCCACCTAGACTGTATATAAGAGAAGTTTTTCGGAGAGCAAGTCAGAAAAGATCAAGCCTGCCTAAACGGCTCCACGTCTCCCGTTTTAATAACATTTCTCATACATGCTGAAGGTACGAACAAACTATATCTTTCTCTCTCTCTGTTGTGAGGTGTGGTTTCGTGTTCCTTGTTGCAGCAGTATTTATTCGTGCTTAATCTTAGCACTGGGCTCAGCTTCTCGTAGCTAATCTCCCAAGTCCCTTAAACTGTCTCTATATATGTCCTGCAGTAATACACATATGTAAATGAGATAACACGCCATTGGCTATCTCACTACACTCTCTAAATACCCTGACTGATAATTTGACTTTAAACACACTACTCTTTCCTCCTCAGTTAAGACAACTCTACAACTCTGCTTATCTTATTACATTGAACATTCAAAGGAACTTTACAGGACATTACCCAGTATTCTCTACTACCATTGCAATTTTTGTGTCAATATATATTTTATTTGTTAAATGTATGAGTTCTTTGTCTTTTCTGCTATTTGCTAATATATTATTATAGTGTGATGCCGAAATACTTATTAATAACCGCCTCTCACCCACTATAAATTGGTGACTACCCTACGTGCTTTGAATACCATCCCACTATAAATTGGTTAACCCCGACATATGACGTGGTTTGAACACAACCCACTACAAATTGGCAAACCAAACCGCCGTGATCTGAACACGCATCACAAGAGAAGAAACAAATGTCTCAGAATTAACTCCGGCAAACGAGTCGACTTGCTGATACCAAAAACAAACATCAACCTTCTGAATCACTGTTTACTACTACTATCATCGTGCCACTGCAATTAACATCACCAATCCATTTTCTCAGGTATTTACAAAACTTTACTTTTCATTTTTGTCTATTTCCGATCGAACTTTGATGATTCTACATACACTTTTTGCACTCATATTAGTCTTTTGAACATTCACATATTTTGATTTATACAAATTTATTCTCCGAATAAATTTATTTGTTATTTTATTAGATATATGCTTGTCTTTGTCATTTCTCCATATTTTCTGCCTAAACTGTGTCTTGTTATTTTATCGTCATTTTTAATATCATTTGTGAAGTCGGAACACGCAACATCGGCCTCTACATGTCTATAAAGAAAGAAAGTGTTAGTTTTTACGGCAATGACTCAACACAAAATAATCATATTTGTAATGTGAACCAAATTTGTTAGTTTGTTGTATTTTATGGCATGTCAACCCATTAGGTCATTTTTTATGCCGAAGACGTTATATCTTTTATTCATTCTTGACATGTACTTAATTTCTTTTAAACACATTCTTTTAGAATTCATTTTATTCTATTTACCCCATAGAGGGAACCCTAACAGATACTACCACCCCGGGTCAGAGTTGAACTGGAAGAAATGGGAATGAAGGGGTACTCCACATTCCCCGAGCTCCATCATACCCAGGACAATAAGACCCTCAGCCAGCGCCTTCTAGCACATATATGATGAAAAGGGTTGGGGCTTGTAATAAGCACAATCGGGTTGGGAAAATTATATAGGTGCTAGGGCTTGATGTGACAAGCCGGTTGATCGGAGGGGGCCTCTCCGACCGCCCGTCTAACCTAAGTAAGGACCAAAGTGAAGTGTTGCCTACAGGATTTGTTCAAAAAGCACGTAACACCCTTGTGTAGCTCCCATTTCTAAACTTTACGTTAGAGCCCAAGTGATGCACGCCATACAGTAGCACTGACATGGCTATAGCTTGGATTAATTCTCGCTTTATTTTGTCAGAGAGATCAGATTCTCATATGGTGGATAATCTGCCTATAGCAGTCCATATCTTTCCTATGCGTAAATTGACATCGCTTTCCGTAGATGAGATTGTTGAGGTTTGATAAGTAGCAGAGGAGTGCATAGTGAAAATAATGCGTGGAATAATAATAGAATTTTACAAAAGGTAAAAGTATAAAGTGGGGAGCTGGTCACACAAGGTACGGATAAAGATAAAACAGCAGCGGTTAACACCACGAGGTGAATTCAACAAGGTTTTATTACGAACTGATTCAATCTCATACAAGGGGTAAAAAGCGGGAACAAACATTTTGGGCGGAAGTGGGCGGAGTCCACTCCTGCTGATATTGCATCAAATATATTTATAGAAATGTAAGCTTATAAAAACTTAACACTCACCTCCATAAGCTTATATGAAGTTAAAATAAAATTTACATTTAAAGGTAGACAACTATTGTTAAATTCAATTAAAAATAGGTTTCACAAATTCTTTTAAAAATTTTCACATTCAAAATTAAACATCACTTAAAGTTCATATTTTCATAATACAAAGTTCATCACAATAATGTGGTCAATAGTTCAATTGTTTTCAAAAGTTTTTTTTTTTTTTTTTTTTTTTTTTTTTTACTTGTATTCACATGATCCTCCATTTTTGGGGTACTGTCCTTGTTGTCACATGATCCTTTCATTTTATTTTTTCTTCCTTCCTCCATTTTAGGGTATAAGGCAGATTTTCACATAATTATCATTTCTTTTCTTCCTTCTTCCATTTTTGGGTGTTGGGCTTATTGTCACATGATCTCTTTTTATTTATTTTTTTTTTTTTTTTTTTTTTTCTTATATTCAAAAGTAAGAAAAAATTCAGTTCAAAGTACAGTCAATAGATACGTAAATGCATTCCTTTTATTCTATTTATTGTTCACTGGTTTTGTGAATATTATATGCTATTTCTTCACAAGCTGTGTTAAATAGACTGAGTTTCATTCAGTAATTCATTTCATATGAAATTGAGTTTTATATCTATATGTTTGACTAACATCATATGCTTCTCATATGGTTTACTCTTAAATTGTGACAATTTTATTACGATGAAATGTAAATTGGTCCATTCGTAATTATTTCAAAAATTAATCTTCCAACAATTTTTCTATACAATCTTTCGTTAGTTTGTATATTCATTTTATTGTTTACTCATAATATTATTTTCAAATATATAGTAGACAGACAGGTTTGAATATTCTTCATTAAATTTATCAATGACTTTTACTGTCCTGACGATTTTTAGAACTTCTTTTTCGGGAAAAATATACCGAATAAGCAGGACTATATTTATTTATCCCATAAATATCCCCTTTTCACTTCTATCGTGTAGTTTCTTAGGGTTCTGTAAATTAAATACCCATAGCAAATGTTCACAAATAAATGCATGTAAGAAATTTCTGGTTCAATTTTCATTTTAAATAAAGACATACCTCATTTGTAAGTTGTTTCAATATAATTACCCAAAGGCAATTCTTCAATTAAATATATTAATTGGTAAAGTCCTTTTTTTTTGTTTTTAGAAATGAAACATAAATGTCTCACAACTATCAGATTCGTAGCCTTCTATCATGGTAGGGCTAGCAACACTCGCGCTGTGCCCCTTCTCTTCGTTTGTATCAGTTTGAACTGCTACTGTCCTGGTAAATCGTCTCCCTCGTGGGGCGGTCAGCGGTTCACATTTCCCATCTTGGAATGCGTTTGCCGACAGTTTTGTGTTGAATGAAGCTTTTGGGGATTTCAACTTAACTGTCGGTTTTTCCACATTTTCAATAGTGCGTAAAATTCTTCTCTGTCTATTTTTCTCTCTGTCTTTCAGTATGCCGCAGGAATTTATTACAACATTTTCAGGTTTAGTCACCTTGAAGTAGGGATTATTTCTCTTCGTGCTGTTCGTCGTTAATTTTGCTGTCTTTTTCCGTCTGCAATATTTTGTAGCGTGAGTTCCATTTTTGCAAATTCCACACCAGTTTTCTTGTGTTTTAAATTTGTTTTTATTTCGACATTCAAAACTTCTATGTCCATATTTTCTACAAATATAACATGTCCCTTTAAATTTGTTTTTGTTGTGTTGTCTTGGCGGGGACGTTATTCTTTCTTCTTTCACGCACATTACCTTGTTGACAGTTGTATCTTCTGTTTTTCTGGTTTCAGTGAAAAGAAATGACTTTTTTTTCATCCGTGTCTTTCAGTGAGTTGACTGAATATTCTTTTATTTTATTTCGGCAATACTTCGTGTCGTGGTTATTTTTTCTTGCAATGTTCACACCATCTTTTTTTAAAATTTTGGCGGGCTTTGCATTCAAAATTCCGGTGTCCGAATTTTTGGTAATTTTGTTGAACATTTAATTTCATAGAATAGTCTTCTCGTGGTCCATTTGTTCGGCATTTTTCGGTCTCTTCAAAACTTCTTAGAGCTGATTTAAATTCTTTGAATTTTAATTCGTCCTTCCTTTGTGTTATTACAGTCGAAAAGGGTATAAAATCATTCGGGAGGCCCTTTAGTATCATAGCTATTAATAAGCTTTCAGATATGTTTTCACCAACCGAGTTTAACGAGAACGCAGCTTTTTTCTCCTCGTAAAAGAAAGTCTGTAACACTTTCATGTTCTGACATTTTTAGTGATGTCAATTCCGTGTATAGAGAAATTATCCTGGGTTTACTGCTTCCAACATAATGTTCTCTCAATATTTGCATTGCCAACCTTCCGTTATTTCTCGCGTCCCTCATAATTAGAGTAAGGCTTCTGTCATCGAGTACTTGGGTCATCAGAGCAAAAACTTCAGCGTTTTTTTTCTGGTTGAATATCGTCAGTCTCGGATTCTATAATATATGCCAGTTTCTGGAGTCGTAGGTAGGAAACAAATTTAACTTCCCATAACTGAAATTGTTCAGGGTCTCCATTAAAATAAATTCTATTATTATAATTACTGGGAGCATAACCTGTTGAGGTTTGGTAAGTAGCAGAGGAGTGCATAGTGAAAATAATGCGTGGAATAATAATAGAATTTTACAAAAGGTAAAAGTATAAAGTGGGGAGCTGGTCACACAAGGTACGGATAAAGATAAAACAGCAGCGGTTAACACCACGAGGTGAATTCAACAAGGTTTTATTACGAACTGATTCAATCTCATACAAGGGGTAAAAAGCGGGAACAAACATTTTGGGCGGAAGTGGGCGGAGTCCACTCCTGCTGATATTGCATCAAATATATTTATAGAAATGTAAGCTTATAAAAACTTAACAGAGATACTACTACCTAAGTATGTGAACTGGTCGACTAATTTCTGTGGCTTACTATCCAATGTGCGGACTTTGGCCGGAGTCCAGTGAGCTTCGGCCGCTGGACCTAAATTAATAGCGTTGATCCCAGGTGGCCATCGCCCCAGGCAACACCTGCCCCCACGATTTAATGGGGCAGGACTGGTTTTATTGCCTGAGGAGCCTCCCTTGATGGGGAATGCCGACGGGATCAACGCATTTTTTGCAGGCATCACCCAGTGAGTCTAGGCTTGTGGAAGGCCCCACGTTAATAGGGCCTTGTGTCTGACCTTGTACAAGTGGGGTACGAGGATAATATCGGCTTACTATCCAGTGTGGAGATGTCTTCAATGAATCTCTTCATCTTGTTTAAAACACATGAACTCCGTTTTATCTGAGTTCGCATAGAGGCATATAACTCTTGCTACCAAGGTACCTCCACTACTTCTAAAATAAAACGTGGAATTAGTCTTAAATGATTGTGATTTACAAAAAACAAAGACTTAGGAGGGAAAAAAGAAGTGAAAGTAACTTTTTGTCGTTAAGTGACTTCCATAAAAGTAAAAAAGAAAACAAAAAACCAGAAAGTTCCACTTCCGTATATACAGTTATTTTTATCGAGGCAGTTGGACTTGTTTACAATACAGGAGTTAAAAAACAACAAAATACCTACAAAAACGAACAAAAAAACAATCCTATTTAAGTATTTAGATTCGTGGATTACGTATAGTTTCTGTTATTTAAAAAAAAAATCTAATTAATTGTTTTTATTTCTTTTAAAGCGAAGCATTATGACAAACAACTACCAACAACTACAACTAAACGAAGTAGGAGTCGTCGGGGTTTTTTTTTAAATGTTGCCATAACTTAAAATAGGATTTTTAGGGGGGGGTGTTTGTAATTTTATTTTCAAACAGCCCTCATCACCCTAAATAATGGCAGTTATGGCGAGTCGGATTATCAAAGCTCGGAAAAACATTAAAAAAAAACAACGTGAAAACCGTAGCACAAATATATACGATGGCTACGCAATTTTTTGTGACCAGGATCGTGTAAAAATAAGTAACTTATTAATGGCCCTTAAACTCCTGGATTTACGGATACATTGTAAAGATGATGCGGACCTTGGAGATCGACTGTCCATTGCTGTCACAGACAAAGGTATTTTCGCCGCGGAATCTTGTCTCTTGTTCGTTTCAAACAACTTCATTGAGGACTCTTTTTGTATGACCCTGTTAGATTTGGCTCTTGTACGATACTTAGAAACGAACAGAAAATACAGGATTATTACTATATGTCTGGATGACACAAAAATACCTTTTCTTAAATTATTTCGGGAAATACCAATAAAGATATTTTCTTGTGGTTCCAAGCCAGATATCTTCATTGATAGCAGACTTTTATGTGGTATTTACAAAGCTATGAAAGGTAAGTAAATTAGTTCAAGTAATTATTAAACAGTGCAAAAGTAAAGGAAAACAAAGATTTTGGGCTGAACTTGCACAAAGGTGTCAAAATTAGGGGGACCCAGAAAAAAACATAACCTAAATTATTTATTTCTTTACCCATTAAACTAACCTTAAACCCCAACCTAACCCTAACCCTAAACTCCCCTTTTATTACAAAATTCGTGGGTTCTGTTTTTTCTGGGTCACCGGTATACAGGGTGACCCAGAAAAACAGAACCCAAATTATTTATTTATTTTCCCATTAAACTAACCTTAAACCCTAACCCTAGACCCCCATAGTTAAAATTAACAGTTTTATACAAAATTTGTGGGCTATGTTTTTTCTGGGTCGCCCTAATTTTGACACCTTTGTGCAAGTTCAGCCAGATTTTGTTGTTGTTTTTTTTTTATTTTTTTTTTTAAGTTGATATTTTATTAATTAATTAATAATATGCTTTTTTATTTTACCTACAATGGGTTTTTGTTTTATTTTGTTTTTGTTTATTTCTGCTTTTGGCAGGTTTGAAATCCTAAAGTTGAGTTGAACTTAATAGGTCACCATTTTTTAATAAGTTTTATTTTTTTTTTAAATGGTGGTTTAAGGCAAACTAATGTAAATCATAGTTACCACCAATTTGACCCTGTGCAATTTACCCCCTCCCCCTTACATTAGTTTGCCTTAAACCACCATTTAAAAAAAAAATAAAACTTATTAAAAAATGGTGACCTATTAAGTTCAACTCAACTTTAGGATTTCAAACCTGCCAAAAGCAGAAATAAACAAAACAAAATAAAACAAAACCCATTGTAGGTAATAAAAAAAGCATATTATTAATTAATTAATAAAATATCAACTTAAAAAAAAAAAATAAAAAAAAAAACACACAAAATCTGGCTGAACTTGCACAAAGGTGTCAAAATTAGGGCGACCCAGAAAAAACATAGCCACAAATTTTGTATAAAACTGTTAATTTTAACTACGGGGGTCTAGGGTTAGGGTTTAAGGTTAGTTTAATGGGAAAATAAATAATAATTTGGGTTCTGTTTTTTCTGGGTCACCCTGTATACCGGTGACCCAGAAAAAACAGAACCCACGAATTTTGTAATAAAAGGGGAGTTTAGGGTTAGGGTTAGGTTGGGGTTTAAGGTTAGTTTAATGGGTAAAGAAATAAATAATTTAGGTTATGTTTTTTTCTGGGTCCCCCTAATTTTGACACCTTTGTGCAAGTTCAGCCCAAATCTTTGTTTTCCTTTACTTTTGCACTGTTTAATAATTACTTGAACTAATTTACTTACCTTTCATAGCTTTGTAAATACCACATAAAAGTCTGCTATCAATGAAGATATCTGGCTTGGAACCACAAGAAAATATCTTTATTGGTATTTCCCGAAATAATTTAAGAAAAGGTATTTTTGTGTCATCCAGACATATAGTAATAATCCTGTATTTTCTGTTCGTTTCTAAGTATCGTACAAGAGCCAAATCTAACAGGGTCATACAAAAAGAGTCCTCAATGAAGTTGTTTGAAACGAACAAGAGACAAGATTCCGCGGCGAAAATACCTTTGTCTGTGACAGCAATGGACAGTCGATCTCCAAGGTCCGCATCATCTTTACAATGTATCCGTAAATCCAGGAGTTTAAGGGCCATTAATAAGTTACTTATTTTTACACGATCCTGGTCACAAAAAATTGCGTAGCCATCGTATATATTTGTGCTACGGTTTTCACGTTGTTTTTTTTTAAATGTTTTTCCGAGCTTTGATAATCCGACTCGCCATAACTGCCATTATTTAGGGTGATGAGGGCTGTTTGAAAATAAAATTACAAACACCCCCCCCTAAAAATCCTATTTTAAGTTATGGCAACATTTAAAAAAAAACCCCGACGACTCCTACTTCGTTTAGTTGTAGTTGTTGGTAGTTGTTTGTCATAATGCTTCGCTTTAAAAGAAATAAAAACAATTAATTAGATTTTTTTTTTAAATAACAGAAACTATACGTAATCCACGAATCTAAATACTTAAATAGGATTGTTTTTTTGTTCGTTTTTGTAGGTATTTTGTTGTTTTTTAACTCCTGTATTGTAAACAAGTCCAACTGCCTCGATAAAAATAACTGTATATACGGAAGTGGAACTTTCTGGTTTTTTGTTTTCTTTTTTACTTTTATGGAAGTCACTTAACGACAAAAAGTTACTTTCACTTCTTTTTTCCCTCCTAAGTCTTTGTTTTTTGTAAATCACAATCATTTAAGACTAATTCCACGTTTTATTTTAGAAGTAGTGGAGGTACCTTGGTAGCAAGAGTTATATGCCTCTATGCGAACTCAGATAAAACGGAGTTCATGTGTTTTAAACAAGATGAAAGAGATTCATTGAAGACATCTCCACACTGGATAGTAAGCCGATATTATCCTCGTACCCCACTTGTACAAGGTCAGACACAAGCCCTATTAACGTGGGGCCTTCCACAGCCTAGACTCACTGGGTGATGCCTGCAAAAAATGCGTTGATCCGTCGGCATTCCCATCAAGGGAGGCTCCTCAGGCAATAAAACCAGTCCTGCCCATTAAATCGTGGGGCAGGTGTTGCCTGGGGCGATGGCCACCTGGGATCAACGCTATTAATTTAGGTCCAGCGGCCGAAGCTCACTGGACTCCGGCCAAAGTCCGCACATTGGATAGTAAGCCACAGAAATTAGTCGACCAGTTCACATACTTAGGTAGTAGTATCTCTGTTAAGTTTTTATAAGCTTACATTTCTATAAATATATTTGATGCAATATCAGCAGGAGTGGACTCCGCCCACTTCCGCCCAAAATGTTTGTTCCCGCTTTTTACCCCTTGTATGAG
>CM042142.1:88917941-88923660 GCA_023376005.1 Doryteuthis pealeii | reverse complement strand
AATAAGGAGAGAGAGATCTCTTGTCTCTCTCTCTCTCTAATTAAATCTCATTTCTGTTTACTTCTCTGCTCTCGTCTCTCTCCTCTCTGCTAATATCTCATTCTGTTTTACATCTCTCTCTCTTCTCTCTTCTCTCTCTCTCTGCTAATTATTCTTCATTCTGTTTTACATCTCTCTCTCTCGTCTCGTCTCTCTCTCTCTCTGTCTGGGGCTCTAATTATCCATTCTGTTTACATTGCTCTCTCTCTCTCTCGTCTGCTATTATCCTCATTCTGTTTCTACATCTCTCTCGTCCCTCTCATCTCATCTCTCTCTCTCTCTATTATCTCATTCTGTTTACCATCTCTCTCTCCTCTGCTCTCTCCTCTCTCTCTCTCTAATTATCGCGTCATGTCTGTTTCATCCTTCTCTCTCTCTTCTCCTCTCTCCTAATGATCTCATTAATGTTTACATCTCTCTGTCTCTCTCGTCTCTCGTCCTCTCTCTCTAGTTATCTCATTCTGTTTACATCTCTTCTCTCTCTCTCTCTGCTCTCTCCTAATTAATCTCAGCATTCTGTTACATCTCTCTCTCTCTCTCCTCTCTCTCTCTCTTCCTCGTAATTATCTGGCATTCTGTTTACATCTCTCTCCTGCTTCTTGCTCGTCTGGTGCGGGTGGCTCGTATGTCCTGGCTCCTCGGTGGTCTATTGTTTGGGGTAGATTTTTGTGGGGTGTGGGTGGATGGATGTGGCGGGGGTGGTGTGGATCGGAGGGTTGATGGCGGTGATCTGTTTACATCTCTCGGGTTGCGGTTCGGAGGTCGTGGTCTTCTGTCGTGCGGGTGTGGGGTTGTATCGTCTCTCTCCTCTCGTCGTCTTGCTCTCTAATTGATCTTCATTCTGTGTACATCTCTCTCTCTGCTCTCCTCTCTCTAGTCTCTCGTCGTCTCTCTCTCTAAATTATCTCATTCTGTTTACATCTCTCTCTCTCTCTCTCTCTAATTATCTCATTCTGTTCATACATCTCTCTCTCTCTCTCTCTCTCTCTAAATTATCTCATTCTGTTTTACATCTCTCTCTCTCTCTCTCTCTCTAAATTATCTCATTCTGTTACATCTCTCTCTCTCTCTCTCTCTCTCTAATTATCTCATTCTGTTTACATTCTCTCCTCTCTCTCTCTCTCTCTCTCTCTCTCTCTCTCTCTCTTCTGTTTACATCTCTCTCTCTCTCTCTCTCCTCTCTCTCTCTCTCTCTCTCTCTCTAAATTATCTCATTCTGTTTAACATCTCTCTCTCTCTCTCTCTCTCTCTCTCTAATATCTCATTCTGTTTACATCTCTCTCTCTCTCTCTCTCTCTCTCTCTCTCTCTCTCTCTCTCTCTCAATTATCTCATTCTGTTTACATCTCTCTCTCTCTCTCTCTCTCTCTCTAATTATCTCATTCTGTTTACATCTCTCTCTCTCTCTCTCCTCTCTCTCTAATTATCTCATTCTGTTTACTCTCTCTCTCTCTCTCTCTCTCTTATCTCATTCTGTTTACATCTCTCTCTCTCTCTCTCTCTCTCTCTCTCTCTCTAATTATCTCATTCTGTTTACATCTCTCTCTCTCTCTCTAATTATCTCATTCTGTTACATCTCTCTCTCTCTCTCTCTAATTATCTCATTCTGTTTACATCTCTCTCTCTCTCTCTCTCTCTCTCTCTAATTATCTCATTCTGTTTACATCTCTCTCTCTCTCTCTCTCTCTCTCTCTCTCTCTAATTATCTCATTCTGTTTACATCTCTCTCTCTCTCTCTCTCTCTCTCTCTCTCTCTAATTATCTCATTCTGTTTACATCTCTCTCTCTCTCTCTCTCTCTAATCTCTCTCTCTAATTATCTCATTCTGTTTACATTCTCTCTCTCTCTCTCTCTCTAATTATCTCATTCTGTTTACATCTCTCTCTCTCTCTCTCTCTAATTATCTCATTCTGTTTACATCTCTCTCTCTCTCTCTCTCTCTCTAATTATCTCATTCTGTTTACATCTCTCTCTCTCTCTCTCTCTCTCTCTAATTATCTCATTCTGTTTACATCTCTCTCTCTCTCTCTCTCTCTAATTATCTCATTCTGTTTACATCTCTCTCTCTCTCTCTCTCTCTCTAATTATCTCATTCTGTTTACATCTCTCTCTCTCTCTCTCTCTCTAATTATCTCATTCTGTTTACATCTCTCTCTCTCTCTCTCTCTCTATATATATATATATATATATATATATATATATATGTGAGAAAGTTTTATAGAAAAAACAACAAGATGTTAAACAATTTAGCTGACAGATATCTGTTTCGACATTATGAATATGTCTTTTTCAAAGCAACATTGTAAGCGGAAAAACGAAATGAATATATTAGTAATTCCAAGGCAACGAACGCTCACGATCAGTACCGGAAAATTTTTAAAAATTTTTTTAAAAATACATATTTGTAGTTAAAAATAAAATAAATTTTATTTTTAAAATGTTTAAATTTTCCGGTACTGATCGTGAGCGTTCGTTGCCTTGGAATTACTAATATATTCATTTCGTTTTTCCGCTTACAATGTTGCTTTGAAAAAGACATATTCATAATGTCGAAACAGATATCTGTCAGCTAAATTGTTTAACATCTTGTTGTTTTTTCTATAAAACTTTCTCACATATTGTCGGATTCAATATCCATTTTTACCTTCATACTGTCCATAGAAAAACAAATTTTGGAATTACGCAAATCATATCACCGGAGGCTCATATTTTCGGATGTAATAAGGATCCCAACTCTGCGAGTTTAACATCATTGCAAATTCATGTTGCTGGACTTGTTACATTTTTAAACTTTCATTTGTAACCGGAACATTTTCCTGAACTTTTTTGATATTCATTTACATTTTATTACAAACTCTTTTGAGTTTTTATGATAAAAATGCTTAAACATTTTAAAAATAAAATTTATTTTATTTTTAACTACAAATATGTATTTTTAAAAAAATTTTTAAAAATTTTCCGGTACTGATCGTGAGCGTTCGTTGCCTTGGAATTACTAATATATTCATTTCGTTTTTCCGCTTACAATGTTGCTTTGAAAAAGACATATTCATAATGTCGAAACAGATATCTGTCAGCTAAATTGTTTAACATCTTGTTGTTTTTTCTATAAAACTTTCTCACATATTGTCGGATTCAATATCCATTTTTACCTTCATACTGTCCATAGAAAAACAAATTTTGGAATTACGCAAATCATATCACCGCAGGCTCATATTTTCGGATGTAATAAGGATCCCAACTCTGCGAGTTTAACATCATTGCAAATTCATGTTGCTGGACTTGTTACATTTTTAAACTTTCATTTGTAACCGGAACATTTTCCTGAACTTTTTTGATATTCATTTACATTTTATTACAAACTCTTTTGAGTTTTTATGATAAAAATGCTTAAACATTTTAAAAATAAAATTTATTTTATTTTTAACTACAAATATGTATTTTTTAAAAAAAAAAATTTTTTAAATTTTCCGGTACTGATCGTGAGCGTTCGTTGCCTTGGAATTACTAATATATTCATTTCGTTTTTCCGCTTACAATGTTGCTTTGAAAAAGACATATTCATAATGTCGAAACAGATATCTGTCAGCTAAATTGTTTAACATCTTGTTGTTTTTTCTATAAAACTTTCTCACATATTGTCGGATTCAATATCCATTTTTACCTTCATATATATATATATATATATATATATATATATATATATACCCAAATGACTGGTTGTAAGGAATGATTCTTTTTGGGATCTTCGAAATCTCACTGTATAACCATAGTGTATGCTCTTGTAGGTGCAAACATATACTTATACAATAATTTTTATAGATCCCTAAAGAGAGTTCAATGTATAATAATCAAAATTAGATTATATACAGAGCAATATTTAACTTTCAAATTATTTAACTTCAATATTTAATTTCCTGTTCAAGAAAAGAAAAAAAACTCGTCTAGACAAAAAAGAATTTTATTTATTTTTTAGTTATATTTTTTTATGATGTTTTATTTTTTATTTATTTGTTTTTTTAGGAGGAAGTCAGTTGAACAAAACGCTAAGATATACATTGTTTCTTTTTGTTATACCTTAGAATTTTAAATTTTATCATTGTTATCTGTCATAAAATTTTTGGGAATAATAATGAGATTTTTCTGGTTATATAATTTCTTTTTTTGAGGATCTCTGTATTTTGTAAAACCCACCTGATGAGGCTAGAACTAAAAAAAAGTTTCTGGTTGAAATAAAAATTATAATGGGATGATTTGTTAAGTTTTCCTTTCTTTGAAAGTTATATATATATATATATATATAGTCATCCATAGAAACGTGTTTCGACTTATCAAGTCTCTTCAGTGTGGCTAGACATTTGTAAGCTAACTACAGCCGGGATTGAAATCCAATCGGTTCAGTATCAGTCCCTCACCTTAACCATCAGGCTATCATCACTTACAGAATGCAAAGGTGATTTTAACTGTTTTAATACACACATCGCTTTGTATGTAAAGACCGTCATAGAGTGCTCCATCCCTTATATAGGAGAGCGTTGCGTTTATGCTTTTAGTTGGCGGTCATCAGTGAAAATCCTCTCCAGAGTGCTCAACCCTAGGGGGATGAGGAGGTTGGTAAAGAAAATGGCCTAAAAATTGGCCATTTTGTGGTTATAGATCTATTTCTGACCACAGGTATCTGTGTATACCTATGAGTTATTTCAGACTGCTAACTTTATTGAAAATGGTTAACAGATAATTCATGAGGCTTAACATATACTTTTTCTGGTGATTCCTTAAAGATATCGGGTTTCTGTTCATCTCATCTTCTTAGGAGGAGGTGAAAGCCCTATTCTACAGGTGCTTGTCAATAATCTATGCTACCACATAGATTATGCAACACATATCTCTATCTCTATCTCTCTATCTATCTATCTCTATATATATATATATATATATATATATATATATAAAGTGAAAAAATTTTTAAACACAGGTTCAATAAAATGATTGATATTTATTCAGCTAACACTGCAGTGTTTCAATCTGTTTAGTAGATCTTCTTCATGGCTTTTGTTGATTTAAGGAAAAATAAAATTTATCACAGATAATAAGGAGACTGTGAGAGTCTTTTGTTGGCTGAATAAATATCACTCATTTTATTGAACCTATGTTTTTTTCAAATTTTTCACTATATTACATACCATCGGATTCACTTCCATTTTTCTCTTCACACACACACACACATATATATATATATATATATATATATATATATATATATTGTAAAAATACATCTATAAGATGATTGAGGGGGAAGTCATCAGCGTTGTTATTCCTTGGGATCATTGGAAATTTCTGGTCTTTCAACAACGAATTTCCTCACCCAAGGGATCAATCGAGGTTGATCAAACCTCGACCCTTCCCCCTCAGCAACTGACCTCGCCTCCTGATGACCATAGATATAGTACTGGTCACCTGACCTCCAGCCAATGGCAATAGCGCTCTCTTAATTTATATTACAACCATTTTATTACTCGAGTTTGATCTTACTACCAGGAAGAACGTAAATTGATGTAATTAATGATTTGATGGGTCCCAGATCCTTGTCTTTGTTTGGATCGCTTAACATTTTTTCCATATATTTATCTACATTCTCTACGGAGTCGTTGAGGTGGCCACTTCTTTTGTCCCCTAATAAT
>CM042142.1:88892941-88912941 GCA_023376005.1 Doryteuthis pealeii | reverse complement strand
ACTGAATACTTAGTAAAATTTAGCAATAAAAGACGGGAGTAATGTGTAATAATATCCTTGCTTGCTGGTCACGCGGCACCAAATGTAATATGATGTTGGTCGGGGTGCCAAATGTAATACTATGATCTGGTCACGGAACCAAATGTAATACTATGCGGAAATGTAATACTATGATCTGGTCACGGAACCAAATGTAATACTATGGTGGTCGCAGCAACAAATGTAATACTATGCTGGTCGGGTGCCAAATGTAATACTATGATCTGGTCACGGAACCAAATGTAATACTATGGTGGTCGCAGCAACAAATGTAATACTATGCTGGTCGGGGTGCCAAATGTAATACTATGATCTGGTCACGGAACCAAATGTAATACTATGGTGGTCGCAGCAACAAATGTAATACTATGCTGGTCGGGGTGCCAAATGTAATACTATGATCTGGTCACGGAACCAAATGTAATACTATGGTGGTCGCAGCAACAAATGTAATACTATGCTGGTCGGGGTGCCAAATGTAATACTATGATCTGGTCACGGAACCAAATGTAATACTATGGTGGTCGCAGCAACAAATGTAATACTATGCTGGTCGGGTGCCAAATGTAATACTATGATCTGGTCACGGAACCAAATGTAATACTATGGTGGTCGCAGCAACAAATGTAATACTATGCTGGTCGGGGTGCCAAATGTAATACTATGATCTGGTCACGGAACCAAATGTAATACTATGGTGGTCGCAGCAACAAATGTAATACTATGCTGGTCGGGGTGCCAAATGTAATACTATGATCTGGTCACGGAACCAAATGTAATACTATGGTGGTCGCAGCAACAAATGTAATACTATGCTGGTCGGGGTGCCAAATGTAATACTATGATCTGGTCACGGGACCAAATGTAATACTATGCTGTCGCAGCGCTGAATCTAACACAATGGGTGTTATTTGACCCACAGGAAAGTTGAAGTGCTTGTTCCGGGCTGTACCTGAAAGTGACCAAATTCACCAATGTTGTTCCACAATTAATACGAACGTGTTTTTAACAATAAAAGACCTTTATTAATTATACAGTGATTAAAAATCATGTACAACCACGAGTTGAAGTTGAGTCGGAATTTTGTGGACTGACTGGCGATATATGTTGAGTTCTGATTCAAATTCAGGACTTTGAGTAACAAGATGACAAAGCAAAGACGGCGACAAAGGCTGGGAGACGGAGCTATCAATCTGGTCAAGAACCCACTGTCCGATCTGGTCAAGAACCAGCTCTCCAATCTGGTCGAGGACCAGCTCTCCAATCTGCCTGGAACCCATTTGGGACCTCTTTTATGGGTTCCAAACCCCTGAATCCAGGGCTCTGATTGGCCAGCCAATAGAAACGCCGGACCAATGGCCCTACAGTGTAAACATCAGGGGGGTGTACAAAAACCTACCCACGCGGTCGCATTTGATTGGACGGCCAATCGAAATCATGGCCTTGGGTTACACATCTTGGAGGGGGGGCAACAAGTCTCCGCTCCAGTTTCTTGATTAGTGAGGCACCTGATAATATTTTTATTATTGTATAAATGGTCTTGTGCCAGACCTATTTGTCAGTTGCTATGATAATTCCCAGAAATTGGCCTAAGACCACCCGGCTGAATTGTTATTCTTAACTAATCAACATTTTTAAGATTTAATCTTTAAACTTTTTTGTTCGAATAATTTTTATTATCTTGTGCAGTCTTCACAAGAATAACAATATGGCAACAAGTATTTGACATTCATTTGTTTTAAAACAGTCGTTTGTGTTATATCAACTGATTTTTAGCCATTAGAATTTCTTTTGTTCGAATAATTTCTTATCTTGTGATGACGTTACAAGAATGATAATATATATTTATATGAAAACATTTGTATAAAAAAAGTCATTTGTATTATATCAACCGACTTTTAGCCATTAGAATTTCTTTATGTTAGAGTAATTTATCATCTTGTGTTGACATTACCCTTCCCCAATTGACTGGTATTCTGATATCAGTCGCTTGTACAACTCTAGACTCAATTGTTATTTTTAAGTATCTAATCAGATATCGCCAGTCACTCTTTAACACCACTCTGGTGTTATAATGGAAAATGATGGAATAGTTGGTTTCAAATTTGTTCTATTTTTCGCTTATACCCCCTCCTTTCAAATCATTTTATCTGCATTCTTATTTAGTTTCATTAGTCTTTTTAATATATTTCATTACATAATACTTGCGCCCGGAGGGTGCATATTTTTGCTAGTTAAACTAAATAGGAAAAAAGCCTTTAGCAAACAATCATTGATTTACTCAGCTTTAGTATAATAATAGATATAACACTTGAATGTTAATTATTTTGGTTGTTTAATTTTTTTCTTCAGGATCAACATTTACAAGATGACTTCTCTAGTCTCAACTCCGAAGGTAAGTTAGCATTTGTTTAATGGCAATATCAACTTCTGTGGGTTATTTAATGCCAAAGCCATCCTTGTTGAAGAACAGTAATTTAACCCATAGCTGGGATAAGTATATGTAGGTTTTTGGGTGTTTTTTTTAAGCAATAAAAATTACTTATCAAAAACATGCTTTTCTATTTGGTTTCTTTGTTTAATGACATATCAACCTCTATGAGTTATTTAATGCCAAAGTCATCCTTGCAGAAGAACAGTAGTAATACTATTTAACTGATAGCTGAGGGTGTTCATAACTTTCCCAAAGGTACTAATCTGCTTTATATATATATATATATATATATATATATATATATATATAAAGAGTAATACAAATAAAAACTAAGATATAAGAATACGGGGTTTTTTGAAACATGAATATGTGAGTGTAGGTCTTCAAACTAGACTAATATTTTTTAAAATATAAATGACTTATCAGTCGTGTTAGAATTGATATTGTGATATTGAACTCCGGAGATTTATACTAATTGTTATATTGCCAATTAAGATAGATGTAATTTTTTTTTAAGTTAATGCATTTTTATTGGGAAGTGGTTTCTGTGTTGAAAAATATTAAGAATAAAAAAACTTTCAGGCTTTTTCATTAGCATTCCTGGATTCCTTGGTCAAAAATACTTTTATAAACCAATTTTTAGTAGTAGGGAAGCTCTAGAACTCATTTTAAAGACAAAAATAAATTACAAAAAGTCGCCATTTTTTGCGAACCCCACCAAATTTGGAGGGCTAAAAAACGACATAACTACACCAATGTTTGGAATTGGAAGCTCAAAATTTTGGGAATGTCTAACTTTAACCTAGTCCACACCTGTACAAAATCTCAGAAAAATTGAAGGGTGTGGGTGACAATTTTACTTTTTTCTGGATGATTTGTCATGGAATTAGTCCAAATGCTATTTTTTTATTCTATTAATTTTTTTTTTTTTGCTTTGCTCAATATTAATACATTTTTAAATATTTGCACCAAAAAAAAAAATGACTTCCCTGTCAGTTGGGATAGAATACTAAGCCAACTGCACCTCTGCAGAGAGGTAAAATCCTCCCAATGGGGCCCCACTTGTTAGCCATGGGATGCTTAAGGACAGAATACTGGTGGCTGAGCAGTCCTTGACATGTAACACTCCACTTTGCCCCTTACTTAAGCTAGATGGGCAGTCGGAGAAGGCTCCCCCTGATCAACTGGTCATGTTAAGCTCTAGTGCCTGTCATTGTCCCAACCCTTTTTATCGTATGTGTGCTAGAAGGCGGTGACTAGGGGTCTTAGTGTCCTGGTTATGACATTAAACTGCATCTAGCAGAGTTTCAATTCTGGAACTCTGGGGAGTGTGGAGTACCCCTTCATTGCCATTACTCCCAGGTCCACTCTAACCCGGGGTGGTAGTAGCTGTTAGGGTTGAATATGGGTTAAATAGAAAAAAAGTGTTAAAAATTTGAGTTTGGAAAAAAAAGATTTGAATACCCACCAAGAATGAATCAAATAAAATGTCTTCAGCATAGAATAACCCAACAAGGGTTGACATGCCGTAAAATCCAACCAATCAACCAACAAAAAAGTTTTATTTGTCTGAATTTTTCGGAGTTGGGCAGGAAATTTTTTTTTTTTTTTGATGATCGTTAGTTGGTTGACTGGTTGGTTGGATTTTATGGCATGTCAACCCTTTATGCCGAAGATATTTTGTTTTATATATTTTTTTTATCAACTTTTTAAAACACATTTTTTATAATTCATTTTCACATGACCAGCCAATAGATCAAAGAGTGCCTCTCCGACCACCCATCTAGCTTAAGTAAGGATCAAAGTGAAGTGTTGCATGTCATGAACTGCTCAGCCACTAGGGTTCCATCCTTAAAAAATTATGGTGGCCACCTATGCCCAACAGGTGGTCTCATTGGTGGTGGTTGGGGGGTTCTAATCCCTCTGTAGAGGTGTGCAAAACCAATGTCAACATTATTTGCATGAGATCTTCAAAAGTTCTACGATGCCTTGTTTGGCCAACAGTTAAACTATTCAAAATGATTTCCCATTGCTAGACAGGAAATACCTGAAGAAGGCATGAGGATACAAAGTCCGAAACATTATGTTTTTACATACCACAATAAAGATGAGAACAACAGTCCGAAAAATAAAAATAATACTGTAGTTTTGTTCTCTCCTGTCAAAGTTTGATAAATAATTACTTAGTGTTATTGATTTTGAGTATTATTTTTCATTCTCATATTAAAAGCATTTTTATTTATAATTTTTATACAGAAATCAATTAAAATAAAAATAAGTGTTATCTTTTTATGTGTTATTTAGTTTCGTTAGTCTTTCTAACTTAGTATGATATTTTATTATATTAAAACTTAAATACTTGCGCTCAGAGGGTGCATATTTTTACTTGTATATATAATCATACAATATAATTTTTCTAATATTTGTATTAATAATATATATAGAGTATCATTTTCCCTAAATTTCATTTTTATCATCTATTTTTCAGTGTCTTTGAAATTCTGCCGCCCGCCAGAAGTGGCAAAAACTGTCGACCAATTACTGGATGTCGTTAAGAACATCCTCAAACAGAAAAAGAAAAGTAAAATTGATAATCACGTCAATGAATTGAGTAATCTTGTACAGCAACTGCTTAAACAGCTGAAAAACGAAAAACTAATCAACCAGCAAAAAATGAATATAATTTCCGAAATCATGAGTAAGGAGTTGGTATCTGTGGAATATTCCAGCCGATCCATCAACTACTTCAGGAACTTTATTTATGCAGTCGAGCTGAACTGTGACTTTCCTTTGTTTGACAACAAAACATTAATCCCAAGTGTGATGTGTATGTCGCAACCCCAGCCACCCCAATCAAAGTTTAATATCTTCAGGAGATTTCGACGGCAAAAATCTTCTCCACAAAATGGGGCTGCTTCTGAACAAGTTTTCTTTCCGCTAATAAAAGATCTTTACAAATAAATTGTTTTTTACGAATTATGAAACCGGTATGATCAACAAAGGTATAAGAATTAAGGTGGTGTTAACTTCTGTGCTAACACTAATTTCTTATAATACACTAGGTGACCTCAGAAAGTCACCAAACACAGGACATTTACCTATTTATATGAAACAAATGCCAACAAAGAGTTATAACAAAACAGACTTTATTGTCTGAACAAAGTCCAACATAATATGAAACAAGCTAGGGTGAAAGTTCTAATGGAAAAGAGTCCTTGAAGAAGGTTGAGTTAAATCATTTAAAAAGATTTTCCCTTATTGTTCACACCTTGATCGGTCCACATGAGTGGCTGCATCTCTATAAAGACATAGGGTATAACAGGCATGTGTACTTACACTGATAAGTCCGGGCAGGTGAACCCAAACCTCTATAAAGATAGAGTATAAAAAGGGGCAGCGTAAAGACACACATTTAAGCTTGTATTTGCTGGGGTAAGGCCCCCCCCCCAGTCCAAAATAAACAGAAACACAAAGGTCTAGTACATCTCTAGAGGTCCCAGATCCAAGAGAGAGTGAAATTCATGTTCGCAGGCTGCGTTTAAATCGCTAGGTTGTAATGCCCTCTAGCAGCATATCCTGGTGGCAAGGAAAGATAATCCTTTGCCAACAAGGGAAGATAATTGCTATAAAGGCATGGTTGGTGTCGGAAGGGAAAGGGACTTGGCCAGCCAAGTTCAATTTCTGAATGAAGCTGTCTGCATTTTAATTGGTGCTAATGCCCCCTTAGGGGAGGGGGATACTTTCCTAACCTCCCATCAGGCCAGAATTGACACACGGTCCATTTAATGTGGGGAGACATGCACAAACCGAAACTCATCGAAAGGATAGTGCAAAAAATGTGTGATTCCCATTAGCATTCCTTTTTTAGTGTGCTGTTACAATTTGGGAGGTCATTTTAGGGCTGTAGGTGAAAGTAGTTTTACAGTGGAGATCCTTTATTGAAGTAGAAAGATGTAGTATCAGTTTTAATCCTTGTCCACTGATCCATGCTTAGTTGTATCAGAGTTTATCCTGTCTTGAAGTAGAGAGCTGAACAATCTTCGTCTGGTAGTCCGTGTCTGCATCGAGCAATTGTAGGACAATTTATCAACGCCTTTAAATAGTAAATTAAATACACATTTAGGCGTTTTGATTGGCCGATTCAGCCGATTTGTCAATTCAGCTGTTTTGGAACAGTCTATAAGTATAAGTTGTGTTCATTAGGACATCTAATATATAAAACAGAGATTTTGGTATGTACGTGTCGACGTATAACAAAAAAACGGGAGGTCACTCAGATTCAAAATCTTGCATACACATTGATATCGTTCTAACTAAGAAAAATTCCAAATTTGGTTATTGATTTTTACTGATTAAGGGATTTAATCGATTAATCAAACAAAAATCAAACGATTTTTCGAAAGCCATAGCATAGCTGCTGCTGCTGCTAATACTTGGTCTATCAGCAGAGGCTCGCCTGACTGTTTATCAGCAGAAAGAAAGAAACAACGAAAATGTTAGCGACTCGCCTTGCTGTTTTAGCAGCAGAAAGAAAGAAAGAAAGAAAGAAAGAAACAATGAAAATGTTAGCGACAAACTAAATTTTAACGTAAAATAAATTCGTTTTTTTATAATCTTTCTAAATATTTATTTATATTTATCGTATGTTTTTGAAACTAACTTTTATTGTACAATGTACACACACTTAATTTAAATTGTTGTCATGCACAAAAAATTGTAGAAAAATGAAAATTGTTTCAAAACACAAGTTTACGGTTACATTTTTTTAAAATAAGATTTTAAATGTCAATAAAAATCAGTCACCAGTATAGGGTTGTATAAATGTAAATAAAAAAAATGATAAAACGAGTTGTTTTGTAATTAATACTAATGGTTTTTTTAAAAAGTCTTAATAGTTTAGAGAACTAATGAAGACGTTTTAAAATGTAAGCAAAAATAGATATTGCATTCTCTTTATCGTTAAGAACTAGATTTGAATTGTCATGTAGAAAAATTCAAAGAAATAAATTACAATCTATTTCTAACTTATCAAGCAATTAAAAACTGAATTTAAAATTGTCCCCAAATACTATTATTATTTTCAAACTGGAGTTTCAGTGAAACTTTTCGTGAAAAGAAGAGAAAATAATCTTGCTCAATTTATAATTTGTACGAGTCTTTATCAATTGAATTATTTTTTATAGCGAGTTAGAAAAAAATTATTTTGCTTCGGACAGCAAAAGTATGTTTTAACGAAAAATCAAATCTTATTCATATCGCAATCTTTTTATTCCTGTCTTTAAAATATTAATTTAGTTAGAAATGAAATGAAATAATCTATCTTACAAATATTTATTTGGTAAGAAAGAGCGAAGTAAAAAAACAATAATAAGCGCTTATTATTTATTAAATAAATAATAAGCGCTTATTATTGTTTAATAAATTTTATTTCGTTTATTTAATAAATATAATATAACTCAACTTTGTATATATACGAAAAAATTAAAAACAAAAGAATTTTAGAAAGAAAAGCCTTTTACAAAAATAGGAAGTTAAATTATAACTACTTATTTCGTAACTAAGTAAACATAGTTGTATTCGTATTGTAATAAAAATAAAACAAAAATTATAATAAAAATACGATGTAGTTAACATTTCGTATATAAACAAAACAGTGTATGATATGTTCTTACCTTAAACATAAAATAAAAATGATTTTAATGTACGTAACTTGAATGAGAAAATGTGTTCTTTAATTTATCATAATTCTAATGATAAATAAATAGGCAGATTTTTTTTTAAATTAAGGGCGGACCTGAACTTTTGGAACACCCCTCTAAAATTTTTGTTTTTAATTTTTTTTTCTTCTTTCAATGGATTATTATCGATTGCACACCAATCTATCAGACTGTAAAAAAAAATTCAAAAAAGTTATTTATTTTTCGAGTTTTCAGGGGTGCTCATTTTCCCGTATAAGTTTATCGTAAATTGAACCCCCTTATCGGAACCGCTAAAAAGAAAATTTTTATTTAAATATTTATTTTTCCTTCAATGGATTATTATCGATTACACACCAATCAATCAGATTTTTAAAAAATTCTTGAAAGTTCTTTATTTTTTGAGTTTTCAGGGGTGCTCATTTCCCCGTATAAGTTTATAGTAAATCGAACCCCCATATCGGAACTGCTCGAAAGGAAACTGGCGCAAATGTGTCAAAGTTAGGGTGGCCCAGAAAAAACAGAACCCAAATTATTTATTTATTTTCCCATTAAACTTACCTTAAACACCAACCCCAACACCAACCCCTAACCCTAACCCTAACCCCAAATCCTAACCCCCCTACTTGAATTTAACAGTTTTATTAAAAAATTTGTGGGTTCTGTTTTTTCTGTGTCACCTTAATTTTGATACCTTAGTGCAAATTCAGCCCAACTGTTAAGATAGAGCGGTTTCGATATGGGGGTTCGATTTACTATAAACTTATACGGGGAAATGAGCACCCCTGAAAACTCGAAAAATAAATAACTTTTTTTAGTTTTTTTTTTTACAATCGGATAGATTGGTTTGCAATCGATAATAATCCGTTGAAAAAAAAAAATAATTAAAAACGAAAATTTTAGAGGGCGTGGGGTTCCAAAAGTTCAGGTCCGCCAAATTAAGTCACCACTTTTTTCTCTTTTTTTTTTTTTTTTTTAGTCCGGTCATGGACCGGGTACTTTAGCTAGTCTTATATAAGAATACACCAACAGTGCCTCAGGTACTGGGCAATAAACTCAGCCCTGCCCCTTTAAATCGGATGGGGGGATGGCCCTGTAGGAACATGCGGATTTGAGGTCTAACAGCCGAAAACTGGATAGAACAAAATATCTTTGGCATAAAATAACCCAACAAGGGTTGATATGCCATAAAATCAGGACATTAGGATGCAAAAAAAATTGTTGTCTGAACAGTGATGAATGTTTTTCTTTTCAAATAATGGGAGTTGGATAATGTACATAGAGAAAAGGCTCATAACTGTATTTACTACTTGCATAAATCCCCAAATAGGTAGAAGGGGCTTCTTAGCCTTGGTTGGCAACCCATCTGTCATGGAAAAATCCAACACAAAACCTCTGCTGCCTAGCAGCTCTACCCCATCCCAAAGGAAAGGCCAGGGGAGTAAACCCCGAAAACAAATCAGAAGCCGGAGCCCTTAAGGTGGTAGGATGGTGAAATCCAGTGCTACCCAGAAACTCCTGTGACACAACCATTGCCAAACTGCATTGGTTCCTTACATTTCCTTTGGATCACAGTGGCAGTGTGAACTCGCCCAGGCTATGTAGATTCATTGATTCATTCTTCTTTCTCTGTTTGTCTCCTCATACCTCAGCCACCAAAGAATCAATAAATAACATTGTCTTTTATTGGAGTTCACAGAACACCACCACCTCTCCCCAGTGGTGTGTGTATTGTAGCAGAAAAAAATGGTTGGTTATATACTAATACACACAATACTTATAACAGGAATGATTTTGATATTAAAATCTAAATTTGGTTTGTATCAGTCTGCCATCTCAAAGATATCAATCAATCAATCAATCTCTCTCTCTCTCTCTATTTGAACCAGAAATATGAAAGCTTTTCATTAAAAATTAGGGTTTTTAAAGTAAAACCCCTGTTTATGAGATATCTATACTTACCTGTATAACTAGTGCAATCTACTCTCGCGCTACTTAAAACCATCCGAGCAAAATTATTTATTTATTTATTTATTTTTTAAATTCTCCAAAATTAACTCCCTTCACCTCCACGACCTCTCATCCAAGAAGACATATAATCACTTTTTTACGAGGACCTCTTTAGCACCTTTCTCAACCAGGAACTTTAGAGGGGAGGAGGGAGGGCATATACAGGTAAGTATAGATATCTCATAAACAGGGGTTTTACTTTAAAAACCCTCAGTTTATATCAATATCTATACTTACCTGTATAACTAATGCAAGAAACAGAATTTGTAACAGAATTCCAGGAGGTGGGAAAAACAAAGTAAAGGAACATACTCACTTATTCTTCACCAAACCGGCTGTCTCTAATATGGAAGATCTTGCAAAGTTTCCTTCACTCCCAGCAACATCCCTTAAATAAAAGGATGCAAAGGTGTTCTCTGAAGACCAATGAGCTGCCTGTAGGATGTCTCTCAGTGAAGCTCCGTTAAACAAGGCCCATGATGAAGCCAATCTTCTAGTATCATGGGCCCTAATGTCCTCAGAATGTGGCTGACCAGCTGCCTCATAAATATATCTAATGGTGGAAACAATCCACCTGGAAATTGTACTATTAGCTGCTGGCCTATTTTGGTTCTTCTTATAGGTAATGAAGAGTGCCTCATTATCCTGCCGCAACATTTCCGTTCTTTTCAAATACATTTTTAAACAATGACAAGGACACAGAAGGGTGTCCTTCGCGTCATCTGTAAATCCCTTGAAATCTGGAATAAACCAAAGTGACCAGGCTTTCCTCAACCGTTGAGTCTTGGCTAAAAAATTCAAATTGGGTAAAAGACGTATACCCGCAGCTTCAAACCTAAGGTTCGACTCCTTGATAGATAAGGCATTTAGTTCACCTACTCTAGCAGCCGAAGCTAAGGTAACTAGGAAAACAGTCTTCCAAGATAAAAACTTTAACTCTGCGGAATCTAATGGTTCAAAGGGATGCTTAGTGAGAGCCTTTAGAACAAAAGGCAAGTCCCAGTTAGGGAGAAGTGGTCTTACTGAAGGATTTGAATTAAAAATTCCTTTAACCAGATTTGATAGCAGACTCTCTGAATTTATAGAACTCTTCTCCCAACCGTTGTGAATAGCTGCTAACGCTGTTCTATATCCAGCAATAGTTGAAGCTCTGCAACCCCTGACTTCATGTAAATGAACCAGAAAATCCGCCACATCCTTTATAGAGGCAGAATATGGGTCGATATATATACAGTATATCTGTTGTCGAGCCTCGTACATTCTCCTGGTGGAAGGCCTTTTGCTATTTTTGATGTAACTCTGAGCCTTTCCAGAAAGAGATTCCTTAGATGGGGTAAGCTGGATATTTTCCACACAACAAGCTTCAAACTTTCTGGATCTGAATGTACTATCTGGCCCCGCCTCTGAGTTAGCATCTTTGGTGTTATTGGTAACTCTCTTGGGAAGTCTATTAGCAGGTCCAAAAGGACTGGATACCACGACTGCCATGGAGCTTGTGGGGCTACCAGAAGAAGAAGAATGCATCCTTCCTGTGACACCCTCTGAAGGACCCGATGGATCAATATTGGGGGAGGAAATGCGTAGGCATACATCCCTGTCCAATCTATGCTCAGAGCATCTGAGGCATATGCAGCATCGACCGGATAAGGGGAGCAAAACACTCCCAACTTTTTGTTTTCCGGAGTAGCGAAAAGGTCTATGTTCGGATGCCCGAACCTCAGAAAAATCAAGTCCACTATCTTCCGTTCCAGGCTCCATTCCGTCAACCGAGCTCCCACTTGGCCCCTCGATAGACGGTCCGCCAAAACATTCTTCTTTCCTGGAATGTGAGCAGCATAAAGGGAAATGTTGTGCTCTGCTGCCCAATGGAACACCTTCCACGCCAACAGACAAAGATGAAGTGATCTCGTACCCCCTTCTTTGTTGATGTAAGCTACAACTGTGGAATTGTCGCACCTTAACAGAACTCTCTTCCCACTGACATGAGGTAGTAGTTGAACAAGAGCTAGCTGTACTGCTTTTAGCTCCAGCCAATTGATGTGGTTCTTTATTTGGAGATCGTCCCAAACTCCTGCCACCTGATGAAAGTTCAAGTGAGCTCCCCAGCCCCTTTCTGAGGCATCTGTCCAAAGAACTAGAGGCTCTGCATGATGAAGCTGTACCCCTTTGAAAAAATTCTCCCTCCTTGTCCACCATACAAGGTGACTTGCTAAGAAACTGTTTATGGGGATCATCTTCTTGATATTGTCCGTCCGAGGGACCCACCATGACCGAAGGTAGAACTGGATAGGCCTCATGTGCAACCGGGCCCAGGGGATCAGATCTATACAAGCCGCCATAAGACCTAGAAGTCTGAGAAACCTGTGAGCTTGGCAGAACCTTGCCTCCAAGATACAATTTATTTGTAGTACCAGATTCTGGAATCTCTCCTCTGAAGGATAAATTATTCCTTCTTTCAAATTGAAGAGAGCCCCTAGATAATTTGCCTTTTGAGATGGAATCAGTTGAGATTTTTGGTAGTTTAGGAACAATCCCAAATCCCGGAGAAGGTCCCGCATTAATTTTACTTGTCGATTGAGAATGTGTTGATCCTGATTTCTGATTAACCAGTCGTCCAGGTACATGAAAATATGTATTTGACGGGACCTGAGAAATCCCCCCAGTGCTGACATCATTTTTGTGAAAACTCTGGGGCTATTGCAAGACCAAAGGGCATAGCTTTGAATTGGTAGTGCCTCCCCTGAAAATGAAACCGCAGAAACTGCCGGTGGCCTGGGAAAATGGGAACATGGAAGTAAGCATCCTTTAGGTCCACCGTTATTATCCAATCGCCTTTCCTCAAGGCCCGACGAATAGTCCTGAAAGTTTCCATCTTGAAATGGGGAACCACCAGATAGGAATTTATCCCTCTCAAATTTAGAATGGGACGGAACCCTCCGTCCTTCTTTGGAACTAAAAAGAAGGTGCTGTAACACCCCTGACCTTCCTGGGTTCTGGGGACTAACTCTATTGCTTGTTTTCCTAACAAGTCTCTTATTTCTTCTGAAATAACGTCTCTCTGGTAAGACGAACTGAATGCGGTCTTTTTTACACCGCTCCGCCTCGGTGCTGAAGCAAATCCAGCGGTCGGAAGTAATCTTCTTCCAGCCCTGTAAAAATCCTGCTAGTCATCCCCCGACCGGCTCGGATTGAGGAAATACACAGCTTATTGTCGTTGGGGACGAAACCCTAACGACTTCTGAAACCTGGATTTCTGAAACCCCGACTGCTCCTTTGTCCAGGTCGAAGCACTTTGTCCTCTCCCCTGTTTAAAGTTGGAGCCTTCCTGCTTCAGCCTTTTCTGCCCAAAACCCGAAGAGTTAGCGTAATTCGTTTTCTTAGGGCTCTCCAACTCCCGCTTCGCTCCCAAAAAATTCTTCTGGACGTGCTGTGTCTCCCTAGCATTTCTAAGGTTCTCTGCACTGCTATGCAAAACCTCGAAAAACCTTCCAGAAAACAGTTTGGGACCTACAGTAGGTAGGCGTGAATGTTTATTTTCTGTGGCTTTATTCTTAAAAGCCATGTCCCTTAAATAAAGACTGCGCCTTGATGACACAGAACCCAAAATTATTCTGGACGTGACATCGGCCATAGATTGAAATAATTGGGATAGGGCCTGCAGGGCTTCTTGTCTATCTGCCACTGAACCCGACGCGTCAGTATAAGAAGTAATTAATGAGCCATACGATATTTGCCTAAGCAAAAGTCGAGCACTCGAATCCAGCTTCTTAAGGCACAAATTAGCAGAATCCGCAGATTTGCTAGAAAATCTATACTGAGCGCTGCGAATAAAGTCTTTTCCGCTAGAAGGCGCCATAATACCCTCTTCGATGTTCTCGTCAAGACGGGGGGGGGGGGAGGCAGAACTGGGTAAAGTGGTCATTAACCACCATATATTTCTGATCCTCTGAGGATCGAAAACATTTTATTTTTCCCCTAGTCTGATATTCAGAATCGACCTCTTCCAGTGCTCTAATAACGGACCCATCTAATGGCAGACTAATAGCCTCCTTAACTCTCGGAGCCAACAGGTGATCCGCTATATATGATTTGAAATCAGTCTTTGTTCCTCTCAACACAAGGAATATCTAGTTTCGAAGCGACCTTCGCAATAAAGGAATTCCACTCCACATTACGAGTTTTAATCTCGCTTTCCAAAATCTGCTCGCTATCAGCTTCAGAGCAATGACTGAAAATCTCAGCCTCCCCCTCCGAATCAGAGAAATCATTATTATACCTGGGTGGGTCAGGACCATCAATGGCGTCGGACTTTCCCGCCAATGGCTCCTTCATACAAGCCTCTCTCACTTGGCTCTCGTGTAAATTAAACAGAAGTTTAATTCTATTATCTATCAAGCTGTTTAAATTCTTACATCCTTCTACATCAGGCAGGAACCTGGAAGGGTAAGCATTTTTAGGGTCTTCTCCCTGTTTTTCCGAAACTGATTCGAACGGGGCTCTTTTTATTTTCTGCTTTTCCAATGGTGACGGAAGCTGGAACTTCGTCAGAAAAGTCTTATTTGAACTTTTGTGATTGTAGTAACAATCCAGTTCATTTTCTCTCAGAGGAGAATGGACGTCAAATTCTCCAGCATTCTGATCCACAGAAACATCTGAAAAAAGCTGTAGCTTTGCTTCTGTAACTTTCTCCATTATTTATATAACACTTTTTTTTTTCTTTTTTTTTTTAAGAAATTCAAAATCCAAAAGAAAAACGACTTCAGTTTATTAACTGAATAAAAGGAGAAAAAAGGCCAAAAATACTGACTCACCAATTTCTTTCCTTAATATTATTTCTCACTTCTCTCGGTATGGTTAAATTTTTTTAGCAGTAATCAAGTAGTAAGAAATTTCAAACCTCTCACTACAGATCCGAGTAAAAAAGTGATTATATGTCTTCTTGGATGAGAGGTCGTGGAGGTGAAGGGAGTTAATTTTGGAGAATTTAAAAAATAAATAAATAAATAAATAATTTTGCTCGGATGGTTTTAAGTAGCGCGAGAGTAGATTGCATTAGTTATACAGGTAAGTATAGATATTGATATAAACAGCTAAATATTTCATTTCGCTGAAGTTTTGTTGTAGATTCTCAATCTGGGGAGTTTTGTATGGTTACTTCCCTTGGTAGCAACAAGCTCTTCACATTGCCTGTAAAAAAAATATACCCTCCATTCCCATAGCAACACACCCAGGTATAAATGTAGAGACACAAAAACAATTCGGTTAAATTGAACTTAACGGACCTAAATTCCACCATCGTATGTCAGTCACCCTGCCAAAAGAAAAAAAATCCCAAAAATCAGGGAATTAACCGAATTTCATGAAATTTTAGAATTGATATATTAATGAATAAAAGATATAATTCGCTAGTTATTTTATTTTTACATTTTTTCAGGTCAGTTAATTGGTTATTTTCTATAAGTATAACATGATCAAAGGAGAACCACTCTTGACTGATAAGTTATTTATTTATTTATTGATCAACTAGGAAAAAAGAAGTTATGGTTTAGGGTTAGTTTAATAATAAAATAAATAAATAAATAATTTATCAGTCAAGAGTGGTTCCCCTTTGATCATGTTAGACTTATAGGAAATAACCAGTTAATTTTAACCACGTATCTTTGAGGTGTAATACAGATTCTCAAAGATACATGGTTCAAAGTTAACGGAATTAAATTTCATTAAATTTGGTTAATTCACTGATTTTTGGTTTTTTTTTTCTTTCAGTGGGGTGACATACGATGGTGGAATTTAGATCTGTTAAGTTCGATTTAATCAACACTTCTCTCTTTTTTTTCAGATAGAAGACGTTGCAATTGTAAAACCTGCCTGGGACCTAATCTAGGCCCAACTTCACGTTACATACTATTTAACACAATACCAAAAACTGTTGCATCCACAAGTATTTGTTCAAGTCATTTTGCATACACCTACTTACCATAATGAGGCTATTTGCATTTTACATGGCACTTTCCTTTGGGAAAGGTAAGTAAAAATTAAAGTTGCCTGGCTGGCCTATTGTCAGTAAGAGCGAAGGAGTTTATTCTCTTTTCACTAGCACTAGACCAGGGAGATTGTTTTTTGCTGAGGTGGAGCACCACACCTACCTTTACCACACAGACTACTCAAGCTACACTACTCATACTCTGAGTTAGTGGGGAATGGTATCAAACCCAGAACCTTATGATTCCTAGGCAGATGCTCTATTGACTGAGCTGGTGTCCCATCATGGTGAAATGGTCAGCAAATTTGTCTCAAAGATTCAGTATTTACTACTGAAAAGCGAGTTCAATCCTCTCTGGATGTTCCATACTTGTAACCGTGTGTCACATCCTGCCCATGGTGAACAGGTTAGGTAAATAAGGCATCCTATTGTGTGGTAATAGTTAGCAAGCTAGTCTTACAGATCCATTATTACTGATTCTCAATAGATGCCCCATACTTGAAACCGTGTGTTACATCCTACCCGTGGTGAACGGGTTGGATGAATACTTACCTTATAAATGAGAACATTGTTAAACTTGTTCTTTTTTGTTTTTGTTCAAGATTACCTATCTATATGTGTGGAGACACATGGTGTAATGGTTAGTCATATGAAATGGACTCATTGACAAGTTCAAATCCTGGATGAGACTGTTTACATTTCACATAATGCTAACCCAACTACTCTCCCTCCAGCTATGCGTAAATAGTAGGGTAGACTGGGCTCTTAAACCATGGCTAGGTAACCAGTCTCGGAGAAGGAAAACTCTGAATTCAAACTTGTTAAACTCCGCTTAAGAAACTGACCTTGTGTCATATCCTACTCATACAGAAGTGCAGTCAGTGTATTTTTTTTTTAACTCATGTTTTTTTATTTAATCCATAGATTACTAGCACTCTGGGTCAGAGTGGACCTGGGAGTAATGATGATGAAGAGATACTCTACATTTGCTAGAGCTCCAGAATCAGAACTTCACCAACTTAGATAGGTGGCTACAAGAGTAGGTACTGTAAGCAACCAGAGTACCCTGTGCCAAATGACCAGCAAGTGTTCTGGCTGAATCAAAAGTTTTTTTTTCTAAATCGTTGCAAGGGAGACAATCTATGTTAAACCTTTTTTTTTTTTTTAATTCATCCCTTTTTTTTTTCAAATTTTCTTTTCAACAACTTTTAGAAATCAAGGAGTCCCTTCTTGGGGCTAACACTTGAAATCCTTTATGAACAGCATATCTTAGGGCTTGTTTTAGGATGGGGGATGTTCCTTTTATAGCTGCTATTTGTACTTTATATTGGCTTGATGAAAGAAAAAAAAAAAACATGACAAAGTTGTTTTAAGGTTATTCTTGAGATCTTGGTATTTGTGACTTTTTCACGCTCTGCTTTATTGAGGTCATAATCATTTGGGACAACTACATCAATAATGAGTGCAGTTTTAATTTTCAATCCAAATATAAACACTAAGGTTCATTTTCCGGGGGGGGGGTCTTATTCTTCATATATCGAAAAACAACATTAAGAAGTAGAAAATTACGAAACAGAAATTATGGAAAACAATCTCCATTTATTTACCATTAACATGTTCTTTTATTCAAAAACTCATTAACGACAATTCATTCAAAAATAATCATATCATCATACTCTGGAATGTTATTGCTCTCAACTAGGGCTTATTTTAAGGGAAGGGCTTATACTAAAATCGTCCTGAAAAATCACACCAGGTCTTATTTTCAGGGAAACACAGTATCAGTGAATAAAAATTTCTCTTGTAAACACTTGTGCAATATAACCCCTGTTGCACAAGATTACTTTTCAGAATGTATTGTAGTATTGGAGCCAAAACTGGGCATGGCAGAGGCACAACATATTGTAGTAGTGGAGCCAAGACTGGGCATGGCAGAGGCACAACATATTGTAGTATTGGAGCCAAGACTGGGCATGGCAGAGGCACAACAAACATAACAGTGTTGCCAATAGCCGCACAGTTTCCCTGCATTAAAAGAAAAAAAAGCTGGGTGGGTGGATTTGAATTTTAAAATAAAAAACATAATATAAAAAAAAAAAAAAAAAACGAAAGAAACATGTTAATTTCACTTTTTTCCAATTAAGGAAAAAAACTTTAATCTATTTACAAAAAGAAAAGCACTTTTCCTGGAATTAAAAAAAATAAAAAATAAAAAAGTAGAAACAGTTCCTATAAGTAAAAAAAAAAAAAAAAAATTTTTTTTTTTTAAATGTTTGCTGGGTGTGTATCCTCTAGAAAAAAACAAAAAGAAAAAAAAATGTGGTTGGAAAACATCTACATAATGTTATGCTGAATTAATGTCTTTCAGTCAGCGTTTTTTTAATATTTTTTGCCTTTTTTTTTTTAAAGTTTTTTTTTTTCATTTTCAAAGAGAACCACCCTCCCTACCCTGTGACCCCCAAACAATAACTGTTATACATTGTCAAATAGAAGCTGATTGTAAATGTCTGTAATCCATTCCAAGAATTCATTCATTTTTTGGAAGGGATTTTTTAAATCTTTTTTTTGTTTGATTTTTTTTTTGTCTATTTTTATTTAATTAAGGTTAAAAATTGTTTGTCTTTTTTTTCAGTTGTCAATGAAGGAAGATGAATTGATTTTGTTTTTTTTTGACAAGGTTTTCATTTTCTTTTTTTGTTCTTTTTAAACATATTTTTGTACACATATTAATAGCAATAATTTTTCTCTCTCTTATTTTTTTTAAATTTATTTCTTTGAATGTTTTATTGCCATCTCCTTTACTTCCATATGCATTTTTGAGTGTGTTTGTTTTTTTTTTGTTTTTTTTAAATTCTCAATTTCTCAACAAAAAAAAGGGGGTCTCTTTTACCCACGTCCCTTTTTTTTCTTCTTTTGGTGATAAAACTCCCAAGAATTTCATTTTCTTCATTCTACACAAATTACAGTAGAGTCAAAGACAAATGAAGGATCAGTTGCTGCTGTGTCCTGGTGTAAATATCAATAAGTTTCCTTGTTCATCTTCTCAAGGTGCACTTGTTCCTGTCTGTGTGTCTGTAGGGATAAATCCATCAATGGAATGCCGACCCCCCACCCTCCCAATCCACCCGGTTTCCAGATATCAACCAAGACATCCACGAACAAATAAGTTCCTTCAGTCAAACATACATACAACATTATCTCGCAAACATCTTTGTTCAAAAGTTCTGTGAAATGCCCCGAAAAAGAGTAATATTGTTCCTGGTAACATAAACTTGCACACATACTCACATATGTATATGCATACATGCATTCAAATATCATTACTGTGTTTCAAGGTTGTAGCATCTTAAAAAGAGTGCTCAATATCTGCAATAGAGCAGTATAACACAAAAATCAAAATCACAAATTGCTACTCAGAGATTCAGGTTTTCATAATGATCAGGCAGTACTACAATTTGAAGAACCTTAGAGCCACATCATATTATATATATATATATATATATTATATATATATATATATGAATTTTTTTTTTTTACTTCACAATGGGTCAAATCCATTATTCAAAGTTTCACAGTTATTGATCTAATACTAAAAATCAACCCCACTCCCATACAAATACATACAAGTATCATTACTGTGGTTAAAGCTTGAAGTATCTTAAAATCTGAAGAACATTATATAAAAAAAAAAATGTTTTTTTAAATATATATATATATATATATATATATAATATATATATATGAGATTTATCCAAAACTTGGTAGTAAGGGATGATTCTATATGTGATTTCTAAGATCCACTGTACTAATATTGATGATCCAGTATGTATAAATACAG
>CM042142.1:88822941-88887941 GCA_023376005.1 Doryteuthis pealeii | reverse complement strand
CCAGTCTCATTACGCATTTGAAACAGACCTTGTGTAGAATATACAATTCGCGTCTTTATTTTTTTCAGCATACATTTCTCTACAAATTAAGAGTGTAAAATAGCAATATGACTAAGCTAAAAAATACTGTAAGAATGAATTTATCCCTCCCCTGAAAGTAAATTACCTTCATTTGTTTTTTTTAAAAAAAAAAAATCTTTAATTCATTTACAGAACTGGAGTTCGGCATCATCCCAATTTAGTTGTGACTGTTTTGAAAATGAACTTGTTACCATACACTTAAAAAATTATCAGATATACACGTAGACATTCTTATCTACACGATAAGCACATTCACTCTGCAACACACATCTTTGATGGCATGTCTGTCTGTCTGTCTGGGATTCAGATGCACATAGAGCACTGACCAGCGTATATAGGTAGGTAGGTGTGTCAGAAGACACTATTTACAATTTAGTAATGTGTACATGCATATGTGTAAGCTCGTGTGTCAGACAGAGAGAGAGATAGAAATAGAGAGAGAGAGAGAGAGAGAACGCTGGCAAGGTTAGTGCGCATCGACGACATGGACTTGCACATTTGCAACGATACTGTGGGATCCTTCTGGGATTGTTGTGCCGACGACTGTTTGTTGAGATGGCAACAGAGTCTGTTCTGGGATTGGGGTGTATGTGGACAGACGCGTCTGGGGTGGTGTAGGACTGCGACTACGGCGGCTGCAAATCATGGGCGGGGGCGGTATGACAGGGGCCTTTGAACTCGGATATGGGGGCGGTTTGAACCGATCCTTTCCTATAAGGAGAGGTTCCAGGCAGGGAAGGCTGGCATGCTCACTGTCTTCATGTGGGGTCATTGTGCTATAGCCATGGTCACTGTCACCTCCTGCTGGGCGGCGGTATGTTGTATTTACACGGTATGGAGAAATGCTGGCCGGATTTTCAAATGGTGCTAGAACAAAATTGGTGTGTCCTAGAAATATAAAACAACAGAATTAGAGTAAGGAAAATAAACAGAATAAAAAGTTTCAGATCTTATTTAGAAGGCAACATTAATATTTTTAATCCATCATATAAACATTTTGTAAAATAGTTAGCAAAGGCCAGTATCAAACCCAGAACCTTATAGATTCTATGTGGATGCTCTAACAATTGAGCTAAACCATGACCTTTTGTTAAACCCTGCCCATAACAGAAGGGTTGGGTAAACACATACATGCGAAAAAGTTGTTTTTTTTGTTTGTTTTTTTAATTATTAAATTATCCAGTTCTCTAGAGCATGCCATGGATCGCCAGGTAATTACCTTGATCCAACCCCTTAAAGTGTAATGGATGGATAGGTCCTGGAAAACCAAAAAGTACACAAACCAATGTTCAGATCTTTAATCTTTGGTTTAAGTGTGAAAAATTTGTTGGTAGGGAGTAATGTCAATATCTCATGGGGTTTGGGGGGGGGGGTCAAGATAGAAAATAAAGAAATATGAGGTAGGTAAAGGTTTTAATTGAAGCAAATTATTTTAGAAATTAAAATATCAAAGATTAAATGATGCCATTGGATTTTAAGTTTTAAATCATACAAGAAATGCCTATACATAATTTTTTTGTTTGTTTTTAAATGATCATGAAACTTCTTAAATTGATAGACGTACAAAAAACAATGAGGTCATTATTTAAATGAGATCATCATAAATTCTTCAACACTTTGTCAAATTATTCAAAATTATTTTCCAATTTGAATCTTTACTAAAAATTTAGATAATTTTGGATTTGAAACTCAAATAAACAAAATCTTAACACTTGTATCTGAGTTCAACAAGAAATGCCTGAAGAAGGCCAGAGGGAAAATCAGTCGAAATATTGTGTATATAATAATGATAAAGATGAGAACAACAGTCTGAAAAATCTATATAATACAAAGATAAACTTGTTGCAACTAATATAACAAGCATAACAAACATTATTCTGATTTTATAACCAAAGAAAAACAAAATGGTTGACCTGAAGAAAGAAAAAAAGAAAGAAAAAAAAGGAGACGAGTTATATGTAGAAAACAAGATGAATTACTTACCAGTGCCAACTTCCTCGTGTGGCTCTGGCTCTTCTGTTTCATAATAATAATGTGACATTCGAGCCTGATTCTCTGGCAGTGATGTCACATATTGATGGGAAGTGCGGTGTACGTGGTGTCGGTAACAGTAGACACTGAGGGCAAGAACCAGGAATATTCCCATGATTCCTCCTGCCACTGGACCGACAGGCGTCGTCTTAACATTGACTGGTTCAGAATCCAGGCTCACTGAAAAATAAAGAGAAATCACAGCGTTTAAGCACAAAAAAAGAGTTATGTCCCTTTGGGATTAAGGATAATGGAAGACATGTTTTCAAGAGAGGGCTTCAATTCGAAATTTTTTTTTTTTTTTTAAATCAGATTCATTTTGGATTTCAGACTTTTGTATACAGATTCATTTGTTTTGAATTTCTCATTTTCTGTTTGTTTATTCACATGCATATGTAAAGGCAACAAAATGACATAAACATGAACATACACTGCAAATTGCAACCAGTCATTAAAACTTAAAATTAGAATAATTTCTTGGCTTTCTTATAAAATTTGTATACAAAACTATAGCTTATGGTTTGAAATGTATAGGCGAGAAACTGTCAGGGACTTTATGTCTTCATTACCATATATATATATATATATATATATATATATATATATATATATATGGTTTTAATAAATAACTGTTCTGCATTATTTATCTGTAATTTTGTTTTATTTTTATATATAAACCATTTAAAAATAAAACAAAAGTAAAAATGAATAACACAGGATAGTCATTTATTAAAACCTATGTGTGTGTGTGTGTGTGTTAGGGTAGCAAAGACAGGAAGACAATGCCTATGCAATTTTTAAACCAAGTTTTTGTTTGTATTTTCCCTTATATGTTGTTATATGGTGCTTCACTGGAAGGGTTAAACAGTTGTTTCACAGTGGGAGGGCTAGTTTAGTTTGTGGGGCATAATGGAAAGTCAGGTTTTCTTACTGTGGGATTTTACTTTTGTATCAATTTCACAATTAGCTATTTATTTTATTTTGGGATTTTAATCATTATATTATATATATATATATATATATATATATATATATATATAGACAAACACAAACTAAGGCTACAGTCAGAAGTTTTGTGTAGCAATTCTATAGCAGTAGACATATATCTACACATTTTTTACACCTGCCATCCCATGAGCTTCGGTTCATGGGTGGTCCCACCCTCATATGTGGGATGCGAGGATTTTTTTTAGTGTAATGGTTAACAAGCTAGATTCATAGACCATTGTTAGTGAGTTCGATTCTCACTGGGCGACCCTTACTTTTGGCCTTGTGCCATATCTAAGCTAAGTTTAGTAAATAACTATAGCAATAGACATATACAGACACACACATACAATGGTGAAACTTACATTGTTGTAACGACTGATCCCCGTACGGTGTCTGGGCTCCCAGTATTCCTCCAAAACAAACACTCTGGCTGGCACAGTAGGACTGAGACAGTCGAATATTGACTCCATCTTTCTCTTCCATTTCACACCATTCACAGCTAAGTACACCAAGGCAGGACCTATATATGCACAAAAAAAAGAAAAGAAAAACAGAAATAATGAGATTTTCCCAAGGACAAAACATTCAATTTGATTTCTTCAAAAAATAAATCTATTAACAACAATACAGTCAATCGTTAATTGTACGACAAATGCAGTACGATTCGATATTTAAAGAATGATTATCAAAGGAAAACAAACTTTTTAACCCAGAAAAATATACATCTATTAAGAATGGAGATTTAGTCTCTATTTGTCTGTAACTGAAACTATGTCACTGTTTATGTCATATTACCTAAAATCATCATAACATAGAATAAATACACTCAAAATTTGAGCAAGTAACCTCATTGTTTTTTAAAACAAGTTTTAATAAATACATGTCCAGTATTATATATTTATAAATAGATTGTTTTATCTAAATATATATTTAAAGTTATCTAAACTAAGTTTCCATTTCAAATTGTTTTATTCTTTACTCCTTTAATAAATTTGATGATTTTACTTATGGTACAAACTATTTGACATTGAATTTTTAACCCCTCAGGCAATATCTTTCAAAAATTAATTTTTACACTGCCCAGAGTTCTTTTTTTTTTTTTTTTTTTTTTTTGCTAGTATATATATACATATATGATAAAAAGGGTCACAATGAAGAAAAAAGGGTTGCAAAGAAGCAAATAAAAAGATACGTACATTTTTGTTTTCCTTTCATCACATTTGGGAAGATAACACTGCTGCAATTTCTCGGTCAGATCTTGGCTGACTTCGGCCAATTTGCCCTCTTCTGGGTAACGGAGGCAGCTGGGGTTACTGCAAGACACACACAACCTTTGGCATTTTAATTCTTTATGTGTGATCACACAAAACAAAACGTCAATGCAAAAAATCCTAAATAATTTTCTTTAAATATGGGTACTTGGATAAGCGTCCTCATCTTGGTGGATATTATAATCTCAACTTTTCAGACATTTCTGGGATGAGGAATTATTATCATTATACACTTAGGTACTTGAACTAGTATCCTCATCTTGAGTGTTAATTTTGAATATATCATATATTATGTTTCAGCCGCTATACCCTCTGGCTTTATTCAAGGATCTGGGAAGTTATGACAGGCACCTGAAAGAGGCAGGAGGGTATAACAGCTGTGGAAGCGCTCGTAGTGTAATGACTACCATCTTAGGAAATGGACACTGTGACAAAAGTTCAAATCCTGGAAAAGGCTGTTTACATTTAACATAGTGCCAAGACCCTTGGGAAAGGTATGCATCCAAATATTCTCCCTGGCTATAGATAAATAGCCTTGGTATGGCAACCGGTCTAGAAGGAAAACTCTGAATTCAAAACCTGTTAACTCTTTGCCTACTTTAAGCTGCTCACAGCAGAACTCCCAGCAAAATACAAAAACTGACAGTTCATTATAATTGAGCAGAAGTGCTCAGATTACAATTCAAAGGTATGAATCCAACTATTCTCCTTACAGCTATGGGCAATAATAAGGCAGACTGGGTTCTTTAACCTTGGTTAGGCAATCAGTATAGAAAAAGTAAAACTCTGAATTCAAAGCTATTAAACTCTACTTAAAAAATCAACCTTGTGTCAATTCCTGCTTATGGGGGGAGGGGTTGGATAAATAGCTACATTCCAATATGGAGTATTGGTTAAAAGGGAAAATGTAGAAAATGGGCAACAAAAAGAACAGATAGAAACTTACTCATCGTCCTCTTCTAATAAACCACCAGTACAAAAATTCATTTCCAGTGGACATTCGCATGGACATTCACATTCACTCTGTTCCATTCTGTGGCAGTTGAGGCAGAGACGATCAATCTAAAACAAAAAGGAAAAGAAAACATGGATTATTTTGCTGTTGAATGACTAAAGAAAATAGATAAGTATAAAACTCTCTTGGTTATTAGCCGGCACCCATTTCTTCACTTCTTTCTTCGTTTTGGTTGTCCAAGTCGTTCTGTCTGTCACTGCTGTCACCATCATGTTCTTGTTCATTGTCATCTTTATAACCACAACTGGGAACAGCATTTTCTATACTTCTGTTTAGGGTTTAAAAGACTGACTGTCATTCTGTCATTTTATATATACAAATATATAAAGGTGTAGAATGACTATCAGACATTTAAACACTGTCTGTGCATGTGTGTGTACATGCACATATATAAGTTTGTGGGTGTATGTATATGGATATGAGTATACATGTGCGGGTGTGTGCTTATGCGTAAATCACAAATGGGTATGTATACATGTATGTGTCTGTTTTTATATATATATATATATGAGAGAGAGGGAGAGAGAAAAAGGGAGAGTGAAGCAACCCACAGACTACTTTTCCACCAAAGCTGAGATTGAAGGAAGGGCTTGCATGGAGGGATGCAAGAACAACTCAAAACGTATATAAATTAATTGATATTCGCTGTACATTCTTTCACAGGCATGTTGTCTTGATCATAAGTGGCCAATATGCTGCTTTGAAACCAATGGTAACAATCGCACCTCAAACATATTGTATGTATGTATGTATATATATATATATATATATATATATATATATATGTGTGTTGTGTGTGTGTATATTTGTCACATTGTGTGGATAAGTAGATAATTAATATGTGTAATGAATGTTAGGCAAAACTTACCATACTACAAGGGCAGAAGGCTGTGGCTGTATCACAGGTGTGATTAACAATCCCAAGAAACGCATTTGTACCTGGTATTTGAGTTATCTGAAATTAAAAAATGGATTTGTTAGAAGCTTAACCTCCACATTCATGGCAACGACATATCAAATGAATAAGTTAAAACACAAAATGAAAAATTTACTGACTAAGATAACAAAAAACATTTACTTTCAAGTTTATGACTTTAAATATTTTGCAAGGTATATTATATCAAAGGATGCGCTCATTGTGTAATGGTTATCATTGTAAGACTTAGACACGATGACCAGAGTTCAAATCCTGGATGAGGCTATTTGCATTTCTCATAGCATTAATACCATTGGGAAAGGTATGCATCCAACTATTCTCTCTCTAGCTAAATAGTAAGGCAAACATGGCTAAGTAACCTTGGTAATATTTTTCAGATATATTTGGAGGGAAATGAGAATACATTTAAAGTATTTATTAAAAAAAAATTATTTGATAGAGAAATTAACTTTTTTGTTTTAAATTAAAGATTACACAGTCATTTAATTTATTATTTCACTAATGTTTTTTTTGTTTTTTTTTATGAAAATATTTTTTTAACTTTAACAAAAATTGTCTAAAATAATAAATATAAAACCATTTAAAATTTTAGAACAATTTTTATAAAATAACATATGAAATCAATCTTATGTTTTTGTTTATTCTTCAGTGAAATGTCCGTCCATTAAATTTCTGTTGGACATTTATCCAGGATCCCAAGTATATACTTACCACCCACCAAAAAACTGAATATAAATAAAATCTATAAAAAATGAAATATAAAATCTTACCTGATAGCGGGCACAGTGTTCACCATGAACAAGGTTTGTAAGTACACCATCCAAGCTTGTGTTAAACTGAAAAGGCAATTTTGATTATTTTAAAGAGATAATTAAAAAGATAAATTTTGAATTAACAAATTCACAATACCATTGAAGCCATTTTTAAACACAGTACTTTAATGTTATTAGGAGATTAATATAGCTTTGTTGAGTGGAGGTAAAGAAAAATATATTTTATGTGCAAAAGAAAGAATTTTGATTATTTTAAAGAGATAATTAAAGAAAGAAATTTTGAATTAAAGTTTTTTTTTAAATCTATAATATAGAAAAAAAAGAGCTCTGAAGAGAGAAGATCATTAAATCTATATCAGAAGTTTTACTTTACAGAGACTACAGCATATATGATTGACAAAACAGGTTATATTTGTTTTTAAGAAGTATATAGTCATCAAATTCAGACTAAGTTATTAACAGTAGTTCAAACATTATTTTGTTTTAAACATATGAGTGTCATTCAAGAAATATGATGAATTTTGTCTAAATAATTGGCAATAGGAAGCACCTCTTTACAGTTGCACTCTTTTCAAGTAAATCAATAGTGATTGGTCCTTTCATGTTCCAGAAGACTGTCATCATGATCTTCTCTATTAACCGCTGTGCCCGGAACCTTTTTTTTTTTTACTGGAAAGCCAGTGTTTCTACTCGATGGACTATCTTTTCAACTCGGGTACAGTGGAAAATCCATTTGTTAATATTTTTAAAACTAAAACACACATCTCTGTAAACATCACATATTCTTCATAAATTTAACATGGTTTGCACTTCACAACCACCAAAAATTTGATGATAGAACATTGTTCAAGCCTGGATCACTGTTTGATTTGCCTATCATTTTGAATAACCTCAAAACAAATATTTTTGCAAGATTAAAATGATTTTTGCTATAAACTAATTCCAAATAATACAGAGTTTACATTTATGGAAAATGAATTATTTTGATTTTTTTCAAAAAAAATTCCCCTTTATATATTGAATGACGCTCATACAAAAATCTTATTGAGTACAGCCTTAGAAGTTGACAAGAAATTTCAATGCAGCCTATAAAAATTTTCAACCCTACTAGTCTAGATTTATAATTACATTTATGTTCCAGTTTTTTTTTTTAATTATAAACTTACATGATAAAACCGCTGAACAGTGCGGTCATTATAACGATTGCAGAGTTTCTTCTGGACAAAGCCACGATGATTTAAGATGTCATTAGCAATTAATGGTTCCTGAAGAAAAAATGAAAAAAATATCAAAAAATGAAAAAAATAAATGCAAATGTAAAAATTAAATATGAGGTTGTGTCAAAAAAGAAAAAAAATGGATTGATGTTGAAGCCATATTTATCAATAGAGAAATAAAACTTCAAAGAAATAGTAATTTCCTTCAAAATTTCAACTACTTCAACAATTATTCCAGAGAGTTTTTCATTAGTAGAAGCACTTCTGAAATTCCTACTTTTTTGATAGGGGCTGGTTTAACTCAGTTGGTAGAGCATCTGCCTAGGCTAACATGGCTCCGGCTTTGATGCTGGCCCTCGCCAACTCAGCACACGAGTAGCACAGCTTGGATCTGTGCAGTAAATTAGGGAGCTGATGGTAGGTGTGGTGCTCCACCTCAGACACAAAAACACTCTGCTTAGTCTAGCACTAGGAAAAAGAGAAAGACTCCCTCGCTATCTGGCTGATACCAAAAATAGGGCGACTTCTTTGACTTTACAACTTATAAATCTGTGCTGAAGTATCTTTTTAAATATTGTTCACATCCACAAATGATGGAGATGAATTTTCAATTTAGGAGACAATTGACTGATTGATTGATTTTAATGGCACGTCAACCCATTAAGGATTATTTTATGCCTTATTTTGCCTAGAAGGAATTGTGTACATTGTACATTTATATTGACATTTTCTGTGTAAGTTTTTTTGCACAATTTATTTTTAAACAGTAGTAACTATTGTAGTTTGATAGATTTAAGATTTTCCAATAAATATTTGGATCAGTTTAAGAGTCATTAATAATCTATTTACCTTGTGTGTAATGTGCTGTTGTTCAACTGGACCTTTTCGATTTGGTTCAATGAGATCAGGATGGGAAATTAGATAACCACTGTCATCCATGATAAAACATCTGGAAAAAAAAAAGGGACAAAAATATATATCATATATACATATCAGAGTTATATATACATATATATATAACTTTCAAAGAAAGAAAAACTTAACAAACCGTCATCGCATTATAATTTTTATTTCAACTAGAAACTACAAAAAAATTTGTTGAGTTCTAGCCTCATCAGACGGGTTTTACAAAAAAAAGAAATTATATACCAGAAAAATCTTCTCATTATTGTACAGTGAGATTTACAAAGATCCCAAATAGAATCATCCCTTACAACCAGCCATTTGGATTACATTACATGAATATTTTTTATGTTATTTATTTTTTTAATTGTTCTCAACTAGTTTCAAGCTGAGGTCATAGTCAGGAGAAAATTTCTTATGAAAGAAATTGTTTTTAGGAAGTTTTTCTATTTTTTTTTTTTAAAGTTTTCAAAGTGTTTGAAAAGTCACAAAAAATTATTTTCAGAAAAATGTACAATCAAATGTGACAAGTTCGTTTATTTAGTGAAAACTATCTTCTGATTAAATTCACTTGTCTTGTTTTTTTTATATATATACATGGTGAATTTATCAAAGCTCTGTATATATATATATATATATATATATATATATATATACATATTAAAATATATAAATATATACAAAAATATATTTTTCTTTACACATGCATTGTGATAGCCTTCAAAACCAACCACCAAACCATATATATATATATATATATATATATATATATATATATATATATATATATTGTTTTGTTGTTTATTTGTTTTTTCCAAATATATAATTGAAGAGATTGGCACATAGGATCTTGACCCAACATTATAGATCTATTTTAGTGTTAGATGTTTTACAGATAACTCACCGTACGGTTGGCTGTTCACAAGCTGGAACTTTCTCTGCCAAAATCTTATAGAAATATCCAAGAGTGACATCCATTCCCATCACAGCAGCCACTTTATCTTGGGGACTGTGTAGGGCAGCTCTTCTGAAAATTCAAAACAAAAGAAAAAGTTGAATGAAAGTAGAAGGAATGACATGAATTAGAATGAATAAAGATGAGTAATAAGAGAGTTGATTAACATCTATATGGGTCACATAAAGGAGTCATATCAATTGAGATTCACAGGACTGTCTCATATTCACACATGGTATCCAAAATCCGCAAATAGCTGATTGATGTAGATTTGGTTGGTTAGTTAGATTTTATGGCATGTCAACCCTTCAGTTGTTTTATGCCAATGTTTTCTTTTATTCATTCCTATTGTGGACTCAATTTTTTTTTTTTAACTCCTTTTTTTAATCTATTTAACCCATAGTTGGGACCCTGACAGGTATTACCACTCTGGGTCAGGGTCTACCTGGGAGCAATGACAATGAAGGGGTACTCCACACTCCCTGAATCTCCAAATTGGAACTTCACTATTAAATGGTGTTTAATGTCATACCCAGAACACGGTGTAGGTTTCATGGTCAGCCAACACTGGTGTTTCCATGTATAGGTATCTACAGGAGAATGTCACTTATGAGTTCGTCTTTGCTTCTCCAGTAGTGTCCTGTATGTTTTGTTCATCTTGGATAGTTTGTGTGATAGGAGCTAAGTGGCTGTACAGATACTTTTTTTTATGATAGTAATCCTTTGTAAACAATTATAGCTTGAAGTAACTATTCTTCATACAAATAATTTTCAAACAATCTATTTGACTTATAATTGGTGTTAGATTAACATACCATGCAGTGAAGCTTGTGTGTGAAATATTTTAAGTGGAAAGAGGCTGTAACTGACAATAGGTCACTCCATCTTTTTTTTTTAATGAGGCTAAGTGTATAAAATAAACTAGATATAAGTGTTATAGTATGCCAGGGAGTTAAAAGCAAATATACTTACTTTCCTTCAAATATTGTATGGCTCACAGTGACAATATAACCTGCACCTCCAACGTCCAGATACGGTGCAGCAAGCGTAACATAACCAGGGAAAGCTAAGGCCCTTTCAAACCAAGCTCTCTTTGTTGGATCATAAGTTTTATCCATCAGAGTTCCTGGGTACACACGGAAAGAGCCACTCGGTGTTGCAACATATCTATTGAACAAAAGAAAGAATTTTCAAATTTAATTCAAGACATTTAAGAATAATTTATACACATACAGTTTCAAATAACTATTCCTATTTAATAATAATCATCTGTTTGCACAGAGTTATAGGGTTTCAAGTAACTAATAATAATTCTTGGAAAACAATTTTAGCTGCAAGTAACTATTCTTAATACAAACGATTTGTATACAGTTATATGGTATCAAGTATTCCTATCAAATACAAATAATTTTAGAAGTGTTCTATTCATTTTATGTTATATTAAAACAATTTTCGTTGTCTATGTTGCTTTTTCTATTTTTTTTTTTCTTCTTTCCACATTTCAGCCATTTATTCTCTCTAGCCTTTTTAGTTCTGTAATGTGGAAAAAGAGAAATAAGAAAAGCAACCTTTGGGGTTGGGTGGGGGGATTTTTAAATCATAAAATGCATCCTTACCGCCTGATGATATAATCATTCAGTTGACTGGTATGGAAACGACGAACCCATTCATCATTTATTCTTGCAGTGGCAGCAACGTCATTTCGAATTTGATCCTAAAGGAAAAGAAGAGTTAATTATAGTAAATAAAGATGAATTCAACATCCATACAAATCCATAAAAGTAATATAAAGAACCTTGTTAAATTTAATAATAAAATATTTAAAATAATGAAAATACTTTATCTAATCTAAAAAGAATAAATTTTAGTAAATAAAGAATTTTCAAGGTGAGATCCCTGTTGGTTACTTACCTTAAGTCCTGGATTTTGAATCAATCGAGTATTGTCTTTTAAAAAGGCAATGTAACCTTGCACCATTCTCCGAGTCTCTTCTTGACTTAGGTGTTCAAATGGATTAATAAAACTGTTGGCTGCCAGGAACACAGTACTGATGTCTAAAAGCAAAACAAGAACAAAAAATATTAATAAAATAAAAATTCTTTAAATTAAATTTTTTTTTTTAATTAAATAAGAAAAAGAAAGAAAAAGCAATATGAAAATATGTTGCATAATGGATCATTTTTATACAGTAGTGTAGATTTTAAAAGAACAATAAACTAAATGGAAAAATACAAGGGTCAATGAGTTTGATAGACAGGAGATACAGTCTGCGTATTCAATGCCCAGGCAACAACGTGGTTAGCTTCAAAGATGTATCCAAGAATGATTAGTTTTCTAAATTTGGTTAGTTGGGACGAGAGAAGACTACTTACCCAATGTGGAGAGCTGTTTGAGGTGGACACACATATTATTTGTAGGGAGCAAGTCCAACCGATGGTAAACCAGTTCAGGGGTTAAGACTATTAAAAGAAAAAGAAAGAGTAAACATTAGTAAAGAAAGAAAAGAAAATATCTAGGTCTACTTTTTTTCTTTTTTTTAATAACTGAATTGGAACCAACAAATGTTGAAGATAAAAGGAAAAACAATATAGTAATGTTATTTTTTTAAATAATTTTATTTAGATTGCTTTGTATTAACATTATATGTCAAAACACCCATGTCACTACATACTATATTATATTCCTTCTACTTAACTATATTGTTTTTCCTTTTATAATTGAACTGTAAATGGACAATCAGGTTTAAATTCTTACTTTAGTATAATACATATTTGTAGGTATTTACTTTTTGTATAATACATATTCTAGGTATTTACCAACCCCTCTGCACAAGTATGATGTGACAGGGTAAATTTTTCAAACAGAGTTTAATAGGTTTGAAATCTGAATTTTTCCTTCTCCTAGACTAGTTGCCTTACAAATATTAAAGAGCCCATTCTGCCCTATTTACCCATAGCTGGAGGGAGAATAGTTGGATGCATACCTTTCACAAAGTTGTGTTGGGTTGGTTGAATTTTACAGCATATCAACCCTTGGGTTATTTTATCCCAAAGACATTTTGTTTTTATTCATTCTTGTTGGGTATTCAAATTTTTTTACAAACTCAATTTTTTTTTTTTAAATACATTTTTTAAAAATCAATTTAATCCAGAGATGGAACCCTAACAAGTATTTGTGCTGTGTGAAATGCAAACAGACTCATACAGGATTTGACACGGAGTCCATTTCCTCCAATGATAACCATTACACCCCAAGTGCCACCATAGTGATATAAATTGCTCAGCTTTGCACAACTTCATTTTAATTTTTTTCTTTCAATAAATAAATCTTGATAGATTTTAATGGGTACACCTCATTTTGAACTTACCATGAAGCTTTTTCATCTGTCGCTTCTCTTTCTTGTCTGTCCGAGTTTTTATTACAACTATATAAGGTACTTTATCAATCTGTAAGATAAGAAATGGGGAAATTCAGTGAATGATGGGGAAATGATTTAAAAATATATAAGATTTTTGATCAATTCAATGATATTGATGATTGTTTAGATGCAAAATATTATTAATCAATACCATTATGATTAAACCATTTAAGTATAACAATAAATAATTAACAAAAAGGAAGTATAAACAACTTATCTCAATATCATAAAAAAAAAATTTTACTTGAAATATTTTATATATATATATATATATATATATATATATATATATATATATATATATATATACACACACACTATCAATGATATTGAGCACATTTTATTTATAGATATAGAAAACTATATTATCTATCTATCTATCTATATATATATATATAAGATGAACAAAAAGTGATAAGACAAACAGGAATATTTTTTATATGTTACTTATTTTTAATTGTTCTCAATTAGTTTTGACCTTAAGTCATCGCCAAGAGAAAATTTCTTGTGAAAAAAATTGTTTTTTTTAAAAGAGGCAAGTCCATTTTTTTAAATTTGAATTTAATCCACTGGGAACTGTGCATGTAATGTGATCCATTGGGAACTGTGCAAGAAACTAAAATTATCAATATACTTTGTGTAAAAACTACTGCTATAAATCTTAAATCAATGGGGATGCTAAAACCTACTGTTAGTGAATTGATATATATGTATATGAGAGAGAGAGATAGAGAGTGTGAGACAGAGAGAGAGAAGGAGTGAGAGAGAGATAGATATTGTTACCTTTCTCCAACTGTATGTGACAAAACCTTTATTGCCACCTTCTGGTCCTAAATGACTTGCACTTAAATCTGTCTTATTTGTTAAACTGAGATGAGCAATTTCTGTGCCCTGTTCTTTTCTGTAAAAAAAAAAATTTGAATAGAATAAAATAGAGTAATAAACAAAAACAAAACAACAAATTCTTAAAACTGAAAAGCCAAGAATTTTAAGAAATTTCAATAAATATATCGGATGAAAATCAAAATTATTCTAGCTTCTATGAAAGTAATCCCAAAGGTAAGGTCTCCAAAATATTTTAAAATGTTTACATCATTTATAAAGTTTGAACATGTATCTATTTTTTCTACATAATTGCTACTTCAGTCAATGCATTTTTCTAGGTGCTGTAGCAGTTTTTGTATGCCCATGTCATACCAGCTCGCCCTCATGTCATTGTTAAAGCATTGAACCGTATCACTGTTGCAAACTTCCTACACCACTTGCGGACATTTTTGACTCAACTCACCATTAATTCTCAACAAATTTCAATCGTGTTTGCCTTCATACTTGGTGGTAGCATCAATCGGGAGCTCCATCAGAAACGACTGCCAAGCCAAGACTGAGCATGACAGAGAGGCACACAGGGGCAGGGGCAGACATAACAAACACAACAGTGTTGCCAATAGTCACACAAATAGTTTCCTTGCATCTCCAGCACTTTGGGGACCTTATTTTTTATATTACCTTTATATTAAATGTCCATCGTAGTAAAATGTCCTAGGTAGTAATATCTCATTTACAGAAAGTAGGAAATAATCATAGGAAAAGCATGGATTGCTATAGACAGATTATCGATCATATGGAAATCTAATCTCTTGGATAAGACCAAGCGAGAATTATTCCAAGTTGTAGCTTCTGTCAGTGTTACTGTATAACTGCACCACTTGAACTTTAACAAAATGCTTTTAACAAAACTTTAATAAAAATGTTCTATTCATGACAGCATGCAGCATCCTTGTATAGTTCCTATCTAGTTTTTTCTTCCAACTGTTTCATTAAAGTTCAAGTAGTGCAACCATACAGTAGCACTGACAGAGTCTATACAGCTTGCTGAATCACTGCTGCATAGAATAAAGAAGGCAGAAAGAGGCATTGGCTTCTATGTGAATTCAGATAAAATGGAGTTCCTGTATTTTAAACAAGATGGAGACATCTCCACACTGGATGGCAAGACTTTGAAATTAATAGACAAGTTCACATACCTAGGTAGTAATATCTCATCAACAGAAAGTGGTGTCAATGTATTCATAGAAAAGGCATGGACTACTATAGCCAAATTATCAATCATATGGAAATCTGGCCTCTCTGATAAGATAAAGTGACAATTCTTCAAAGATGTAACTGTGTCAGTGCTACTGTATGGCTGCACCATTTGGATAAACAATAACCAGATTATTAGAAAATAATGATAAAAATCTGCAGAATGCAATAATGAGAAATATATGCTTACTGTAAAATAGCTGCCCGTATACGTTGAAAGTCTGGTACATTTTCAAAATGTTTTATGTCTGTGTGCATTGGCTGCAATCGGGTTTTGATGGGTCGACTGAACGAAGGATGCATGATTGTGTAGCCTAAAATAAGAAAAGGAAGAATAGTTGATTATTAACATAGACATCAATATATACATATATATATATATATATGTGTGTGTGTGTGTGTGTACTACAGCATTCTTTTTCTTCTTTTTTTTTCAAGTGACAATAAAAAAATTTAAAAAACTCAATATATAAATAAGAAGTATCTTCAGCCTTGTTATATTTGCCCCTACTTTTCAGGTGATGTTGTTTCAGATGTGGGGGTGACAAAGCTGGAAACAGTATTTCATCAAAGATTACTGGATTCAACATACCTCTGAGTTAGATTTGTCCGTTTAAAATCCTACAACATGTCTTACATATCATTAAGAAATAAGGGTCTACATAATATATGGTGTGGTTAATTTGCATACTGGTTTTAACATTTTAATCATATCTTAATTGGTTTCTATTTTTAAAAAAATCTTTTTATATACGTTCTTATTTAATTTCGTTAGTCTTTCTAATTTAATATATGTCATTACATTAAAACTTAAATGCTTACACCATATTTATTAGTGCATATTCTTGTTAGTAATAATAATAATTAGGGAGGTAACAATGACTAGTTTTGCGCTACAATAGCTAAGGCACTGTTCATGAAAGATAATCTACTAAGATGCAGTATAAAAGTTAATCAGAAGTTACTTTAGTAATCAGATGGTATTTGACTGAGAATGCAGTGATGATAAAAGTAAAATCAAGAACCTATGACCCAATATATATTACGGCCAAGACAACAATTGTAAGAATTTTTTTTTAAAACTGGCAAAAACTAAGGGAGGTAACTTTTGACTGCTCACCGTCTGTGTTGATGATAAATGCATAAGAGTCTTCCTCCTGGTTGAAATAGGTGATGTCCTGAGCAATGTCTTCCATGTGGAGATCCACACCAACAACACCAATCAGATCTCCGTCATGGATACATGCCTGACTGATGCTCATAGTCAATGCTGAAACAGAATTAAAATATTTTGGTTTTAGATTTTAAAAGAAAGCACCAAAAACAGACTACCTACAAAACTATTTGCATACAAATAATATGTACGTAAAAAAAAAAAAAAAAAAAAAGATTTGGCATTAAATAACCCACAAGTGTTGATAATGCCATTAACCAAACCAAGACAAATAATTAAAATTGGTTTATTAAGAATTCAAAAGTAAATTATGATTTTTTCATTAATGACTTTTTAATTATATGATTATTTTTCTAGCAAAGTAACCCCAAAAGAATACATTACTGGATTCAAAAATGAGATTTAAGTTTATTTGTTTAATGGCATACCAACTCCTTATGGGATATTTAATGCAAAAATTCAATTCTGTTCTAAATGTTTTATTACAATCATTATTTTTTATATTCCACAGCATTTTTTTGTGTGTATATATATGTGTGTGTGTTCTAAATGTTTTATTGCAATCATTATTTTTATATTCCATTGCATTTGTGTGTGTGTGTGTGTGTGGATATATATAGATATAAAAAGATAATTAACCAATTACAAATGAATCAAATTTCAGCATTAAATAACCCAGATGAAGTTGATATGCCATTAAACAAATAAACCAAACCAACAGATTTTTAGGTCCCACATAGGGCATAACAAAATTAAAAGAAACATTTTCCTGCATCCAATATTTTGGAAATAGATTGAGAAAATATAGCAAAATGAATATTGTAAAAAAACTTACCTTTGTCAGCTTCATCTGTATAAGGCAAAGAGAAGACAGGTAGATATTTGTCTGATTGGTTGAGAGGTAAGTAAAATTTGCCGACAGTGGAACTGAGATCTTTTGTTTTGTTAATTGCCACCATCATCCCTCGCTGGATACACAAAAGAAAAGAAGAGAAAAAACTTTACTATAACATGAAATAAAAAATATAATAATAATTAAATTATTGCTTACAGTACTCAGGGGCAATATCAAATGTGCTTTTATAGTACATAGAATAATGTACAAACGTGAGGAAAATGAACAATGTATAGTCATTGTGTGTGTGTGTGTGTGTGTGTGTGTGTGTAGAGGGGGAATAACAGATATAGTGTTGTTGAATCACAGGAAGCATGGTGAATTTTGAAGAATGCAGTGTCTCAGCAGCTAAAAACTGATGTGGGTAGTTTGTTCCATGCTTCAGCAAATCTGTGTGAAAAAATGTTTCCAAAAGTCATGGGAGCTGTACTGTTTTCTGACTTTGTAGACATGCCCACGTGTGTTAGACACCTGGGAATCAAAAAGGTGCTCATAGTTGCTATATAAGCTTAGATACTTATTTTATAGCATTTTTGTGTGAACATGTCCATGTGTTTGCTCTAAATACAGAGTAAATTTTGTGTTTCAAGACAATGTAAATTAGATAAATTTTCATTTTTAGTCAGTACAAAAGAAAGTTGAACAAATGCTAAATTTAGCTACTACAAATTTTAAAAAGTCTATGCGTATTATACACAAGTATCCGACCCCCCCAAGAATTTTGTGGTTCAATGTTAGGGGTGCATGTTATACACAAATAATTCTGGTAGATACAAGATTTACTTACCAAAACTGAAGATGAATTAGCAAAAGGAACATCATATTTGCCATAGTTCTGGTCAGCAATATCTTGGAGAAAGCTCTTTTCATACATTATCGGCTTGGCATCTGAAATTGAAGGGAGGAGGGAAAAAAAAGTCATTTAAATTCTTTACTTCACAAAATACTTGTCAAATTTGTAACTGACATCATCCTCAACATGATTTCTTCTATTTTCTACTAATAAATAAAAGAATTAAATTTATTGGTGCAAACTAGATTAAATATTCATTTCAATCCTAAGATTTGTCACTCATATGTTTATGAAAAAATAGTAACGTTTGTACAATAGTATTTGATTTTAATTTGAATGTATCAAACATGCTATATTTTTTCAGAAAATATGACTTATAAAACTGTTAGAAATTTTTTTTATTCTTCAAACTTTTTTCAAATATTCTCCAAAACAAAAAGTGTTGCTTTTAACGATTTTTGGTTAAAATATAAATTTTCATTCTTCCTTGAAACAGCCTGTCTTATGAGTTAAATAGACGGTAATAAAAGTGAACTTAAAAGTTAAGTCCCTTGGATTTGTGCATTGACATTTGAAGCTACAAAATGTTTTTTTATTACAGTATTTATCCAGTTTAGTTTGTAATTTGAATAACCGACAAAAGTGTTTCTCCTTAACTTGAGAAAATAAATATTCATATATGTCGATCAACATCATATAAAATTTGAAATTCTTTTTCGAAAAATAGTCATAAATAACTAGCTGAAACTGTGAAAATTCCATTTTTTGTCAAAAGAAAAATAAAATTAAAATAATCGTTTTCTTTTTTCTTTTTTTCTTTGTAAATAATCTTATTAAAGGGGAATAATATACATCCAAAATAGTAACTTTGCTACCTTTATTTATTATTCAGTTAAGTATTATCAACAAAAGCATCCTTCATTTTTTTTTTCTGATTACTAAGAAGGTTGAGTTTATGACCAAGATTTTCACTCATACTAAAATGTAATGGTTTAGCCAAGAAAAAAAGTTAAGATTTCAAATGTTGATAGTACAAAAAAGTAATATATTCTTATTCAGTAAAAGAGACAACATCACAAAGACAAATTAACTGATATCCTCACATAGCATGAAAATAATCTACCCCAGTGGATTGAGAAAAAAAAAAAAGGTTCATTTCACTGCAATGAATCCATGGCCATTTTTGTTGCAATTTTGTCCCCCAATCTCAAAATAAATTCCTCTTTTTTTTCTTTCTTTCTTCCAGATTAAACACCTAACAAGAGCTGAAACATAGATCAACCAAAACACTGTTGATTAATTGGTTATTTTATGCTTAGAGGTTATGGAGTACATTCATATTTACATGCTTTTGTATAGTTGTTTATTAACTCTTTACCTACTTTAAGAAGTCACTCATAGTGGCTCTCCTACCACTGGCTGTTTATACACAAACCACATCTAAGTAATGTACAAAATCTGATGGTTAGTTCATTATTATTGAGCAGAAACACTCAGATTTTAAAATCCCCATAAGATTACTGCCTCATACCTATGAAGAAAGTCGGAAGGTACAACAGCCAAAACATAACTATAAAAATCAAGATGAAGATATGCAGGTTGTCTTCTTTTGCAAAATTGGTGTATTGAAACATCCTGCTCTACATTTGACTTGGAACTGAACAAATTGAAGCTTTGTAAATCTTTCTTTTTTTTTTTAAAGCATCAAAAAATTAAAGAAAGAAGAAAAAAGAGAATCATGTAGAAATCACACTGTCAATCACAGCAGTGTCAGTCTGAACCTGAGACTAATGCTAATGAAGGGGTGAGGCTACACTTCCCAGAGCTCCAGAACTAAAGCCTTACCACCAGATGCAGTTTAGTGTCATATAAGTCACACACACACACACGCATAAATTTCTAATTACCAAGAATGTTGACTTTATAGCCAAAGTAGTAACTAGATTCTCACACATGCTAAAATGTAATGGCTTAAACCTGAAAAAAAACTGATTTCAAATGCTGATTTTCTAAGCAGGCAGGTTGTCTTCTTTTGCAAAATTGGTGTATTGAAACATCCTGCTCTACATTTGGCTTTGAACTGAATAAATTGAAGCTTTGTAAATTACTAATCAAAAAATTAAAGAAAAAAAAAAGAAAATGAATCTCACCGTCAATCACAGCATAAGTGTTAATGATTACATTGAAGTGCAACTTGTTATTGTGGTATGCAATGGTATCCAACACATCCCTGGCTTCCGTTAAAGACGATAACAAACCACGGCTAATGTACATGATCATCACACGGTCATCTTTTTCTGCATGGAAAGAAAAAAAAAATTTTTTTTTTTTAGAATAGGACAATAAAATAAAAATGCCTAAAAACAAATAATACAAATAGTGAAGAGTGCACTCAATAAACCCTGAACGCAAAATATGTAATTTTTCAAGGACCGGCAATTTGTCTGAAATAATTTGTCTACTTAAGGAATGGAATTTCAAATCACTAGAACTCATAGTATGCAGAGTGGCTTATTGTTGGTATCTGCTGAACTGTGAGGGAGTCTATCTCCTTTTTGCTAGCACTATAAAATTATTTATATTAAGAATAGTTACCAAACAGGATTAGATTATTAACCCAAACATCTCAGATAAAATCTGTTTGCTGATGTTCACTCCTCTTCTTTTCTCCCTCTGTGATTCATTTGGGTAACATAGTTATTTTAACAATAATTAGTAAATTTAGCAGAGCGGCCTAGTGTCAGTATAAGGTGATTGTTTTGCTCAAGTGGAGCACCACATGTAAAGTCAGCTCTCAGATGCTTTACCACACAGATCAGATTACCCAAGCTGTGTCTCTCATGCACTGAATTATCAGGGACTAGTATCAAATATGGAACCTTGCAATTCCTAGTTGAATGCTCTACCAACTGAGGTGTTATTTGGTGCCTTGTTGATTTAATGGCGTATCAACCATTGTTTTGGTGCATTGTTGCTATTTAATGCCAAGTCTTGTTGCTTTTTTCATATGATTTGTTTAGAAAATAATTTCCATTGACTTCATATGTATTAATAAATACTAGTGGTTGACCTTCAGTCACTGCCTTCTAGCACCTATATGATAAAAATGGGTGGGTGCTTGCCAAAAGATCAATTTAAAGAATACAGCCAGGACAATTGTATAATTTTTATTTTTTTGACTTGAAGTGATTATCCAATTGATTGGATGGAACCGCTCCAACCGCCCATTTAGCCTGTGGAGAGCTGCATGTCATGGAACCACTTAGTACACCAGGTCACAGATCACTCAGCTACAACAATCCTGTCCTCAGGCATTATGGGTTACCACCTCTGCAGAATTGCAGTCAGCATATTCTATAACCCCAGCTGACAGGGTGTGGCAAATTTTGAAAGAGAATTCATTGATTGATTTTAATGGCATGTCAACCCATCCAGGATTATTTTATGCCAAGAGGTGTGGGAATCCCATTCATATTTACATTTTTTGTGTAGTTGTTTCTGAAGAGTGTTTCTTTTCTTCTTTTTTGCATACGGTACTATCAAATACAAATAATTTTTAAACAGATCTATTTTGACCCATAGGTCAAACTTTATCAGGTACTCCCACTGCAGGTCAGAGTGTATCTTGGAGTAAAGGCAATGAAAGGGTAATCCAGTCTCACTACCAAATGGCCATTATTTGAACAATTTTCTGGTTTAAGAAAAAAACGTTTTTATGACAATATATATATATATATATATATATATATATATATATATATATATTCTGGTGGTTGGTTTTGAAGGCTATTACAATGCAACAGTATGAACTAGTCCTAACCACAAGGTAACATCTACAGAACTTAGCTTCCAGATATCTTCTAACGAAGGGATCTTTATGCTGAAATATTAAGAAAATAAATCAAAGTTACCTCATTTTTCTTTACACCACTTGCATTGTGATAGCCTTCAAAACCAACCACCAAACCAATATAGACACAATGCTTCAAGCAAATTATAAAACTCGTTATATATATATATATATATATATATATAATTCAATTACTAAATCTACCCTCAATATGACAAGGAGATTAAGATGTTACTTACCTGTCAACTTGACAGAGTTTTCAATCATTTCAAATGCATATTGGAAACCTAGAGAGTGATTTGCTGCAGCTAGAAAAGAAAAAGAATTTTTTTTTTAAATAAAAATTTAGAAAATGACTTTTGAGAAGTAACATTAACATACCAGATCAATCAATGCCAAACACAAAAATTGTTTAAAATTAAATATGTAAAAACTGTTGGGACATGTGACCTTCTTCATATTCTTGAATTTGTCAACCGAATCATTCAACCTTTATATTTTTCAAATGTATATAATCGAAGGGATTATATACATATATACAGCTGGGAGAATTTGGTCAGGACCGCCTTCAAAGTCAACCTGGCACAACACCATGAAGTAAAGAGGTCCAAAAGAAGGTAAGAACAACAGAGCACTGGAACACCATCAACATCTTCAAGACTGGCTTTTACAGTCACAGAAGACATCTGTGGTTGAAACTGTTTTTCAAACATTGGCCTTCACAGTCACAGAAGACGGTGTGCTAGAATGTAACTTCATGAGAAATCTATGGCCTTCCAGACCGGTGATGCCAATAAATGAATCCATGATTATTTTTGTTGCAATTTTCTACCCCAATCTCAAAAAAAGTTCCTCTTTTTTTTTTTTTCTTTCTTACAGATTAAACACCTAACAAGAGCTGAAACAGATCAGCCAAAACACAGTTGATTGATTGGTTTTAATGGCATGTCAATCCATCTAGGGATATTTTATGCCTAGAGGTTAAGGAGTACATCCATATTTACATTTTTTTTGTATAGTTGTTTCTTAACTCTTTGCCTACTTTAAGCCGCTCGCGGTGGCTCTCCCACCACTGTGTGTTTCTACGCATGGCACACCTTAAGCAAAGTACAAAAAATGATGGTTAGTTCATTAAAATTGAGCAGAAGGACCCAGATTACAATGATAATAGGATTTTATTTCAATACAATGAGTTCTGGGGTGAATAGATAGTGAACTTCAAAATTTGCCATCATACAGATAAAAAAAATGCTAGGGAACTTTGGTAGGGAAAAAGTTAAGAGGGCTTCTTTTTTTTTCCTTCTTTTCTTTTTTTTGCATACAGCCCTTTTGAATATGAATCATTTTTAAACACATCTATTTGACCCTTAGATAAGACCTTAACAGGTACTGCCACACTAGGTCAAAGTGGACCTAGGAGTAATGGCAATGAATGGCAGTGACTCCACACTTCTCAGATCTCCAGAACTGGAACCTCACCATCAGATGCAGTTTAGTGTCATAACCAAGACATCCCTTTTTGGAGGACTCTTATCCCTCTACAGGAGATTCATTCAGTGTATTCTAAGCCCCTCCCCACCAACAGGGCATTAAACACTCTTTTGGTTTGGTTTCTTTGTTTAATGGTATATCAACATTCATGGGTTATTTAATGCCAAAACCATCCTTGTAGAAGAACAATATTGATATTAATTTAACCTATAGCTGGGGATATGAGGGGTTTAATACCTTTTCCAAGGATATTAGTCTAAAAGTGAACATAATAATGCAACTTCAAATTCCTTTAATATGACTAGCAACAGAAAACATCCTCCGGACGTTGTAAAAATTAATTTTTGAAAGACATTGCCTGAGAGGGTGGGAGTTAAAAATTCAATGTCAGAGGGTTTGTATCATAAGTAAGACAAATCCTCATATTTATTAAAGGAGTAAAAAAAAAAAAAAAAAAAAAATTAAAACAATTTGAAATGAAAACTGAAATAAAATGTTGCATGCATGTAATAATCAAACAATTATTTTGAATATTTTCCACATCAATTTTACACAAAATTGTAGGTATTTATTTATTTGTAAACTTTTTAGTTAACTTCTTGTTACTGTAAAAAAAAGAAGAAATAAAAAGGACGAGAGTAAAAAACAATTTTTAAAATTGCTTACTCAAATTTTGTGTGTATATAGCATAAGAATATTGTGATGTGAGCTATGACGTAGTTTTTGTTACAGACAATCTCCATTATTAATAGATGTTATAGGAATACAGTCTGTGTATTCTAAGACCCCTACTACCACCAGAGGGCACCAAAATAATTTTTTGGTTTAGTTTCTTTGTTTAATGGCATACCAACCTTCATGGGTTATTTAATGCCAAAGCTACCCTTGTAGAAGAACAGTAGTGGTACAATTTAACCCATAGCTGAGGGTTGAGGATGTTTAGACTTTTTCCAAGGGTATTAGTCCAAAAGTAAACATAATAGCACAACTGGAGTTTGAACTCGCTTACTATGATGTCAGAGTCCAGTACGTTAGCCACTATATCACTGAGACTCATCCATCAAACTACAGTGTCAATGATATAAATAATATGAAGAAGAGTTTCAATTGTCTGAGTAATTTCTAGAATGCATACATGTTTGTTTTTTTTTCTTTCTCTTTTCTTTTGTTCAAAATTGCATCAGTCTTGTTTTTGTCTTGTAATTATACACAAATCAAGATTTATTTTCGGTAGAAGAAAATTAATAATTTTCCAAAAGAGGAAAAAGGATATTTGATTTCTTATCTTTGTAAAATTAATCATCCAAAAGAGAGGGGGAAAAAATGAAAAATAAAAAGGAATGACAAGATCTGAAAATAACAATCGATCAACGATTTGGAAATTGGAGAATGAAAATTAGATATTTTATTTTACAAAAACCAGCGTATTTATAGCATTAGGTGTAGACAAACACTAAACAAAAACTCTAATCATGTACAATGTATGTACAAAAGTAGAAATGTATTTTTGAGTTGTGTGTGTGTGTGTGTGTATATACATGTACATTTTTGTGAATTATGTGTGTGTATGTATACATATATACATGCACACACATACACTCTCACACACGCATATGTACACATATGCACACACATGAACATGTATACATATGCTTATGTACATATACGCACTCTCATTCTCACACACACATGCACTCTAACATACATGTACAAATATGCTCTCACTCAAACACACATGTACATGTGTATGTAAATATAAAATATAAAAAAGGTGATATTCAGAGGATGTATTTTTTATATATGAGATATACCAATGTTTCAGTTTTTTGACACCATCTTCAGGACCAGATAATAGATGTTAAATATTTCATATATATATATATATATATATATATATATATATATGGAAAATATAAAGGACAAAGAGCTGTTGCCTGACAGTCTTTTCCATAACAGTGCTCAATATTCAATACGAGTTATTCGCATATTGAATATACAGCCATTAATTCTAATCACTATTAATATATATGTATTTGTATGTACTTGCACACACACACACACACACACACACACATTCTCTGTAGGATTAGGGATGTCTCACTCCTGCATCTTTTTGCAAGACTAAAATCTGTAAATATCTAAACATGTATGCACTGCTTTGAACAGTTATAAATTATTTTTGCAAAAGTAGTTAACAGAGGTTTCCCTCTGCCTAAGGACACACAAGTATTTCACGTACGATATCATTTGTCTGTTTTCTTTCACAAACCATTCAAGGTAAATTTAGAAAATAATTCTAATGGATAGACAAAAAATGTTTTTTATTCTTATTTCAATAAATGATTTAAATAATATATATTCTTTTTTTTTTTAAATGAAATAAGTTTACCTTTTTCTTTCTTGAGACCATCTAGAAATTTATTGAAGTAAAGTCGTGTCTCGTACGTTGCTTGGACCATGGTGTGGGGTAGGCACGAATCTGCCCGCGGGTAAGTAGGAAGATCTGCTAGTCCAATCACTCCAACCTAAGAAAGGAAGAAAATCAAAACTAGAATATTGTCAACATGTTTTGATCATAGCTAAGCAAAATAAGATATAATTGGTAACAATAAAGATATATATATATATATATATATAATATATATAGGAAATGACAAAGTAGAGTGTTTATATGATTTATGGACATGAATTATGTAGATAAAGAAGAGTTAGAAAATATGAGATTATGTAATAAAGAAAATTATAACATGAATATAATTTTTTTTATTTAATTTGTGACATAAGAGTAAGAACAATTTAAATGCACGTCTAGATATTTAAACCTTATCTATCGCATATATTCAGAATATAAAAGATACAAATAACTCCAAAATTTTATAGATGGTATCTGATTAACAAGGTAGAAAATGTGGTTGATTTTTGTTGATATTTCAATGTTTGTTCACATCACCTTCAGGATCATATAAATTACCTACATATGTGGAGGTGCATATAGCGTAACAGTTAACATTATAGGAAATGAACTTGACAAGCTGGGTTCAAATCCTGGACAGAGGTGTTTGCATTTCCCTTCATTTTAATGCCCTTATGAAAGGCATGAATCCATCTCTTTTCACAACCAGCTATGGTAAATAGTAAGGCAGACTGGATCCTTTAGCCTTTCTTATGGCCAGTTTAGTTCAGTCGGTAGAGCACCTGCCTAGAAATTGCAAGGTTCTGAGTTCAATATTGGTCCTTGCCAACTCAGCACATGAGTAGCACAGCTTGGTAATCTGATATGCACGGTAAAGCATCTGGGGAGTTGACAGTAGGTATAACGCTTCACCTCAGCAAAAACAATCTCCCTGGTCTAACACTAGCGAAAAGGAGATAGACTCCCTTGCTATTTAGCTGATACAAACAATAAGCCACTCCATCAACTTTACATTACAATGGAAACTGGTCTAAGAGATAGAAAACTCAATTTTCAAACCAGCTGTACTCCACTTAAAAATTGACCTAGTGTCACATCCTGCACAGGGGTTGGGTGTATACGAGAGTCATTCAATAAATAAGGTGAATATTGCCTAAGGAGTTGTCAATAGGAATTACTATTTACAGTTGCACCTTTTTCAAGGAAATCAATAATGATAGGTCATGTCCCAAAAGATTGTCAGCATGACCTTCTTTACTGACTGCTACACCAGGAAATTTTTTGGTTATTTCCTATAATTCTAACATAAACAAAGGAGAACCACTCTTGACTGACAAATTATTTATTTATTGATCTACTAGGAAAAAAGGAGACGGAGTTAGGGTTAGGGTTTAGGTTAGGGTTTAAGGTTAGTTTAATGGGAAAAATAAATAAATGATTTATCAGTCAAGAGTGGTTCCCCTTTGTTTATGTTAGACTTATAGGAAATAACCACTTTTTCTTTACCATGTTTAGCTCATTTTTTATATTTTTTTTTATCAAATTTTTGATCAAATTCTTCTGTAAATTTTACATGGTTTGCATTTCTTAGCCACTAAAAAAAATTGATGACAGACCTCTGTTCAAACCTGGAGCACTGTTTGATTTGCTGCCATTTTTAATAGCCTCAAAACAAATATTTTTGTGAAATTAGAATAATGTTTGCTATAAACCAATTGAAAACAATGCAGAGTTTACATTTGTGGAAAAAATTCTATAAAAAAAATTTATATTATTTGGATTTTTAAAGTGTTGTCCTCATCTTATTATTATATACACGTTTGGGCCAATGTGCCCTCCAGCCTTCTTCAGGTGTTTCCTGTTGGACTCAGGAACTTTCTCATCGAACAAGAAATATCAGAAGAAGGCTGGAGGGCACGTTGTCCAAAACGATGAGGAGAACAGTCTGAAAAATACAAATAATACAAATCATCAAGTGTTATCTTAAAAATTCAGACGAAAAAAAAAAAAAAAATTTTTTCTCCTTATTCATTGAATGACTAGAGTCCATATATGTTTTTTTTGTTTTTTTCTCCCTCCAGAGATTTCTTTCATCTCATGAATAGATCTTAGATACAAGAATATGAATACAATGATGGTGTAGGGTGTCAACTGCAAGCCAAAACATCCTAAGTAAATAATGCATTTGCCAACCTCTAAGATGTATAAACACATTCTTTGAAATAAAGAAATACATTTTATCTTATAAACAAACTCATCCGCCTCACCAAAGATATACACACATAAAACTGGTTTGAATTTTCCTTCTCCTAAACTGGTTGGCAAACCAAGCTGTTCACCCATAGCTGGGGAGGGAAGAAGAGATAGTTTCATGCTTTTCCCAAAGGCATTAGCAGGAAATGAAACGCTAACAGCCTCATCCAGGATTTGAACCCTGGTCGCCAATTCCATTTCCTATGATGATAACCATTACATAAAGCACACATAAACAGTGTAAATATTTATAAATGCTTAATTGTTCATATAGGAAACATATACAAGTACAACATCAATAGCTAAATCTGTTTGCAAATTATTAGTATTAGATTGGAATACTTGAAACAATGCGACTGTGCAAATAAATGATAATTATTATTATTAAATAGGAATAATTACTTTAAACCATATAATTGTTTGCAAATTATTAGTACTAGCAAAAAAAAAAAAAAAAAAAAAAAACCCTCCTGGCAGTTTAAAAATTAATTTTTGAAAGCTATTGCCTGAGGGGGATGGGAGTTAAAATTTCAATGTTAGAGGGTTTGCATCATAAGTAAGTAAAATTATCAAATTTATTTATGGAGAAAAAAAAACCTAAAACAAATAGAAATGGAAACTTAGTTCTGTTCCCCTCAAATAAAACGTTGCATTTATTGATTATAAATTAAATAATTATTTTGAATATTTTACACATAAATTTTACACAAAATCATAGGTAGGTATTTATTTGTTAACTTTTTAGTTTATCTCTTGTTACTGAAAAAAGGGCGAGATTAAAAAATGATTTTTAAATTAAAAACCGATTACAGGTCCGTTCTTTATTCTATCTATTGACAATTTTCGGTACTGTGATGTAAGCAGTGACATAGTTTCGGTTTTGGAAACTGAATCTCTTATTATTGATAGATTAGATAGAAATAATTGAAACCATGATCTAGACCTCACCAACAGGGCCGACTAATTTTAAGAAATCATTTTGCTATGGTAAATAAGTATAGATATTCAAAAGACCATGTGCACAAACAGAAGCCATGGAATGCATATTAGTGGGGGGGAGGGGGTATGAGGGGAGGAGGGAGTTGAGGAGGAAGGGGAGGAGAGTAAAGAAAAAATAGAAGTAGGTACAGAGGAAATGAGAAGAGGTTTCTGTTTATTATTATTAATAATGAGTGATACCACTATATTTGGGGAGAGAGAAAGAGAAGAGAGAGAGAAAGAGAAAGAGAGAGAGAGAGAGAGAGAGAAAGAAAGAGAGAGAGAGAGAAAGAGAGAGAGAGAGAGTGTGTGTGTGTGTGTGTGTGTGTGTGTGTGTGTGTGTGCACACACACACAGAGAAAGATGCGCAAGACACAGAAAGCTAATGGCAAATGCCAGCACAAGTACAAAAAGTAATTGAGCAGATGTTTTTGCAAAAACATTAATGAACTAACTTTATTCCTACAAAAGACAGGGGCACACAAATATGTTTTGCTCAATAACTTCCTTGTCGATCATTGTTCAGTATTTAAGCAATTCAAGGAAAAGGCTTTCAAGTACTTATCTTCCTTCAATAACATTCCTCTCTTTACAATCACCATTGTTGTGGTTATTACCAGTCAAAATAGTGCAACTATAATTGAATAACAACTTTTTAGTGCAACTCAAGCAGAAAGTCGTTCTCTGTCTTCTGAGGATCAAACTGGATCTACACAGAACAAAGAGCAGACCAGAACACATTGATTATTGGCCTTGTGCTGTACACAATTAAATATTATATTTTTTCGCCCTCTATTTATCTAAATAAAAAATTAATCTGGACACCACATGCATTAAGACCTAAGCATGTTTATTTATTTTTTTAAATACAACTTTAGCATTAACATTCCATCGCATGAACACACTTCACGTTATATAAATGCTAAACAAGCCAGCGTTTTTTTAAATCTTAACATTTTGACCGTTTGCAAGTAAGCATAAAACTTTAGTTATGGGATATTAAATCCATAACATATAATATTTGATTATATATATATATATATATATATATATATTATATATAGCAACCTCTCCACACAAGTAGAGTGTGACAGAAGGTCACTTTCTTAAGTGGAGTTTAACAGGTTTGAATTCAGATTTTCCTTCTCCTAGACTGGTTGCCTAACCAAGGTTAAGGAGCTGAATCAACCTTACTATATACCCATAGCTGGAAGGAGAATAGTTGGATGCATACCTTTCCCAAGAGTATTAGCTCTATGTGAAATGCAAACAGCCTTGTCCAAGATTTGAACTCAGGTTGTCAAGTCCATTTCATATGATGATAACTATTACAACATGCACCTCAATATACTTAAATAAACTTAATAAATATAGATGACCAGTTTCAATTAGTTATGATCAATTACAATCATGGTTTGGATCAGTGCACACTGTGGATTTACCATCAAATTGTTTTTTAAGACTGCTGAACATGTAATTACTACACAGAAATGTTTGTGTTCATTTCATGTTACATTGGAATGATGAAGTTCCAGATTGAAAATTGATAAGACAAACAAGACATGCTAGAGAAGCAAGGATGAATGCATAAGTGACATTCTCCTACACATGAGCACACCAATGTAGGCCAACCAGCTCTGTGCAAATTCTGGATGCTGGACACAGACACACACACATTATATTATATATATATATATATATATAAATTATTAATGTGAAGAATATAAAAGGAAAGGTGGATAAACCTACACAGACAATTGATTCAAATCAATATTTCGCCTTTATCTGTTAAAAAACTTTTTCAGAAATATCAATTGACTCAATTGTCTGTGTTGGTTTATCCACTTTTCCTTTTATATTCTTCACATTTTGTCAGATTTTCCTAATCTGTTATTTTCTTTATAAACTATTAATGTAATTGTTAACAATTGCTAATAATAGATATATAAGTTCTTTTTTGTTCCCAAGAAATATACAATCATGTTAGTTGCATCCATTTTTAGAGCATTAAGTAAATGCAAAAGAAATAAGCAGAAAATTATTCAGCAATCCAAGCTGCGTCTATTCATTATCTATTCAAGTGATTCTTTTTATTTAACCTTTCATGTCACTCATAACAGGAAGTTCAGAAGAAGAGACACAAATCTTCATTATTTTCCTGTTGCTATTGGCAAGACAGTTTAAAAGAGGCTTAAATTCATTGATCAATCAATGAAATGCAAGGTCAACCCTGGCCAGATTCCAACTTAATAATTTGATGTATCAACTTGGTAGGAGAATAAATGAACTGCCCGATTTTTATTTGGGGGAAAAAAACAAAAACATAAGAAACTACATATTAAAACATTGACTGATGAACAAACACAAAATCTGAGTTTGTTGTTGTTGTTGTTGCTGCTGCTGCTATGGTAATAATAATAATAATAATAATAATAATAATAATAATAAAACTTCTGTGGGATTTTGAGATAAAGCTGGATCGCCTTATCTCAACCAGAAGACCAGACCAAGTATTGATTAACAAGAAAAAGAGAAGATTTTGCAGTCCTGGCAGATCACAGGGTGAAGATGAAAGAAAACAAAAAAATAGACAAATACCTAGATGTTTCTAGAGAATTGAAAAAGCTGTGGAATATGAGGGTGAAAGTGATACCAATTGTAGGTGGTGCACTTGGAACAGTCCCCAAAAGCTTAGAAAAGAGACAAGAGGAACTCAAAATCAGAGGAAGAATTGAGACCATCCAGACAACAGCATTGTTGAAATTGGCTAGAATACTCAGAGTGCTGGAGACCTGAGGATACTGATTTGTTGTCACTCAGACTTCAGTGAATGACCATCAACTTATGCTGGTGTGAAAAACTCACAAGGAGTATAATGATAATAATCAGACCTTGCCAGAGAGCTGAAAAAACTATGGAACATGAAAGTGAAGTAGTAATTGTAATTGGTGCCCTTGGAACGGTCCCCAAGCATTTTTGCAAAAGATTTCCAATTCGGAAATCAGAAGAATAATCAAGACCATCCAAATACCAAATTGTTAAGATTGGCTAGAATACTCAAGAGGAACATTGGAGACCTGAGAAGACTTGCTGTCACTCAGGACTATTGTGAAAGACCACTAGCTAATGCTGGTGGGAAAAACTCAAAAGGTGATCCCACTACAGATTGTGCAAGAGATTACAATTTGGGTTATTTCCTATAACTCCAACCTAAAAAAGGGGAACCACTCTGATTGACTGATAAATTATTTATTTATTTTCCCATTAAACTAACCCTAAACCCTAACCCTTACGCGGTCTTCTTTTTTCCTAGTAGATCAATAAATAAATAAATAATTTATCAGTCAATCAGAGTGGTTTCTCTTTTTTTAGGTTGGAGTTATAGGAAATAACCACAATTTGACTATACTGACAAATGGTATATGCACAAACCAGAATCTGTCTTAGAAAATGAGAGACATAAAATTCACTGGGATTTTGAGATACAAACAGATTACCCAATCCAGATGAGAAGACCAGACCTAGAAGTATCTAACAAAACCACCATTGAAGGATTTTCTAGAGAAAGCCGATATAGGATTATAGAAGATTATAGAAAGGAAAGTGTCTAATGTCTTTTCTGTAAGTCCTGGTTCTTTAGAAAACTAATCAGCCTTATTAAAAAAAATCTTACAAATCCTATCGACATTTTTAGAACTTGTAACTTCATATTTTGGCAAGGGTGGATATTATTGACCCAACCTTAATTCTTTTACTCCTTTTTTTTATTTTTATTTTTTTATTATCCCTACTTCTTGCCATATTCCTCTCTTCCCCACAATCTCTGATTAAACCATCAATTTGGTATCCATGATAGGAGTCTGGATAAATTTATACCATATCAAATAAGTAACTATTTAATAATGTAGCTTGTTTATAGAGATTTAGTACTAAACTTGTTCTTCCAAAATTATAACCCATGAACTACAAGTAGGATAGAGTTTGTTAGTAAAAATTCTTCCAAGCTGTAGTCATGTCAGTGCTACTGTATGGCTGCACTGGTTATACACAGACAGAAATTGCCATTTATATAGTAGATTACACTAAAAGTGTTGAAATTGATAAAAACTTGAATTTATATTTTTAATTACATCAAGAAAAGAAAGTAATATTATTTCACAAAAAAATATTTGTACTTTTAATATAAGATTCCCTTAATTATTGCCTGTATATGATATGTCATTAAAAAATTATTCATCTCGTTGTTACTCAATTTCAACATACTATTACTACTCTCACTGTAGGGTCTTCTCTTTCCTCCAAATATGTCCCCAGGATTCCATTATTGTTTTTTAATGAAATCCAGTTAGCTTGTCCTGTTTCTGAATATTAGCTTAACATATTTGTAATGTTTCATCATGGTCGGATCACTGGTGTAGGCACCAACTGGCTATATACAGACAGACAAAAATTGCCCTTTATGTTGTTGATTTACTTATAAAGGACAATGAAATACAGTAAATGATTTTTTTTTTAAAAAGTTTTAATCGTAAAAAAAAAAAAAAAAAAAAGTTTTAAAAAGAAAAAGACAAAAAAGTAGGTACTGACATAATCATTTTCCGAGAGAGATTCCAGCAAGTGTTTGGCAACGGCTTTGGCAGTTAGCAATTGGCTTATACTGAGAGAAATGCCATGGTCCATTACAATGACTAAGTGTTTCCGCTGAGGTCGGATTGTAGAAACAAAGACATCTCTGAAAAGAGAAGAAGAGAAACAAACATTTTATTAAAAGTTTCACAAATATTGATTTCAAGACAAAAAGTTTGGAAATTAATTTAACTTATAAACTTTTTTTATCAAGCAAAACAAAATTTGCATTATGCAAAACACAGACATTTTTTAACTGACCCATTACAAAATCTGCAATCATAGAAAATCTAGGCAGTGAGTAATCCAAAAATGGTGAGTGGGGTGCAGCTTTGGAAATATAAAAAATAAATTAACCAATAATGAACATTATTGATTTAAATAGAAAACACTAAACCGGCATTGCCCACTAAGGGCACGAGGAGATCACATTAAATTTTTTGCCAATTTTTTTGGAGATTAAATAAACAAAATACTCTTTCATGGGTTATTCTATTAACTATACAGAGTTTATTATCATAACTACCTGAAAACCTGCTCTACAAACAAAATTTTAAACTAGTCACATAGAATCATGTTTTGGTGATGACTTATAAGTTAATAGATGTCATCAAAAGGTTAATGCATATTAATGAATTTTCAGAAATGTACACCCAATAACAAAAAATAATTATTTCACAAATATTACCAAGTTGTGCTGATAGCAAGAATTCCCTGAACTCAGTTCTTTATGAATTGTCATCCTGGTAGCAGCCATGTTTTCCTCCTAGATATCTTGCACACAAGACACGTTGTGTGCCCACTTCACCTCATGAGGTAAGTTTCTCCTCTCGCGATTATATTACTCACAATATTATATTATATTATATTATATTATATTAAAAAAGCAAAGAAGAATTTATATTTTTTATACTGAAATGAAATGACTTGGTTTTGAAATTTGTTAAAAATTTTTTAAAGATAAAAACAAAAAAGTAAAATGTGGCCTATCAGAATGTGACTGCCTTATTTCAGGAAACATCGGTACATAAAAAAAATACTATTACATTATTGTTACATATTATTACTTATTATGTAATATTATTTTATGTACATAAAAATATTGTGACATCATTTTATCTACATAAAAAAGTTACTATTATATTATTAGTATCTAATATTATTATATATCATTATGTAAGATTATCAAGAAACTTTAGTTGGTAACCATTAATTTTCCCAGGGACTCATTCAATGCAAATATGTGCATCCCAGGACGTACTAAATTAAAAAGCTATCAGCATCACTGATTATTATTTTATCTACATAAACAATTACTATTACATTATTATTACTATACACATAAATTTTGATGCTTCATCTTACAAATATTTACTATACTTACTTAGAACATAAATTAGGGGATATACTTGATACCTAAAATTCATAATAGCCCCCCTCTGCCCCACTTTCCTAGTGATGTACATCAAATGACAGTGCAAGAATGTCTAGATGATAAATAACACACAGCCAAATAGGAAGGATTAAGTTTTATCTGAAAGAGCAGAGACTCAGAATATTCCAGAGAATGTTTTCTGAGTTCTAAATCCTGAGAAAATCTCTTTTGATGGTAGGATCAATTATCCAAAGATAAGAGGAAAGGATTAAAAGTTCTTTTGAAGATTTTTCAGATGTCAGACACAGGAGAGGATTAAAATGTCACTTAACACTGCTCCATCCTGTTTGTCTCAAAACCAAAGACAAATCCTTTTTCTCCCCCCCCCCTTACAAAAGCGGTATAATCCACCAATCTCTAGAAATGCCAAGGACACTGCTTTTAATAAAAACTAGCACAACAGTAGACTTGTAAAATTACATATGTCAAGAAAGTTTATTCATTTTATCATTTGCAAAAAAAAAAAAAAAAAAAGATATGATGCAATGAGGGAATGCTCAAAAGTTCTCAGCTCAACCAACACAAGAAGTGTTTCTTTTTTTTTTTTTTTTTTTTTGTTTTTTTAATAATAATTTGTTTGCACACTTATATGCTTTCAAATTATGGAAGTGCATGGTGTAATAGTCAGAGTCGTAGAAAATACTCGTCGACCTGAGTTCAAATCCTGGACAAGACTGTTTGCATTTTACATTGCACTGATACCCTTAGGGAAAGGTAAGAATCCAAGTACTCTCTCTCCAGCTATGGGTAAATAGTATGGCAGACTGGGTTTTTTTTTTAACTTTGGTTAGGTAAAAGGTCTTGAAGAAGGAAAACTCTGAATTCAAACCTGTTAAACTCCGCTTAAGGGTTGGTAAATATATATATATATATATATATATATATATATATATATATATGCTTTCAAATATTCCTATCTGATGTAAGTTTTCAAAGGATCTATTTGACCCATAGATGGATACCAATCTGGGTCTGAGTGGGCTTAAGAAGTTATTCAAGTGGGGAAAGGCAGATGGTATAAAGGTTAATATCATAGGTAAAGGGATTTGATGAGGTTGTTAAATTCCCCTTTACACTAGTGTTAACCAAACAGGAAAAACTTACATGCATCAGCTCATAGGCTAATAGGGAGGGATGGTGAGAGACAATCAAGGTAATCCATGCTATCAGCACAACTTGATAATGATGATCATGACAAATTGGAAAGGCATGAATCTCCCTCTCCCAGCTAGGAGTAAAAAGGTGGACATACTGGGCATCTTTAGCCTTGGTAGGAGGGAAAAACAAGGAGTGTTTTTTGGAAGAATCAGTGAACAATTCTTCTGTTATCAGAAACATTTGAGAGGAGGAAATGGACATGGCAAGACAAGAACATTTCAAATATTCCTAATACTCTTGGGAAAGGCATGCATCTATTCTCTCTCTAGCTATAGGTAAACACTAGGGCAGACTGGGCTCTTTAACTTTGGTTAGGCAACTGGTCTAGGAGAAGGAAAACTCTGAATTCAAATTGGTTAAACTCTGAGGAGTTGCATAAATACATAAATACAAATCATCACCTGTGTAAGCAGTGGGAGAGTGGTTCATATCTTTATTTAAACTGTTGGGCATTCATAATAAAGGAGACCTACTCTTATTCAGACTAGTATCCTCACTTTTTTATCACAACTAGCAAAAATATGCACACTCCAGGCATAAGTATTTAAGTTTTAATGTAATAAAATATATTAGATTAGAAAGACTTATGAAAATGAATAAGAATGGAGATAAAATGAGGGGATATAATCGAAAAATAGAACCACTTTAAAACTAACTCTTCCATCATTTTCTATCGCTCCCGTCTTTCATTACTAAATCTTCCTAATTTAACTATTCAGTTAAATTAGGAAGTAAAGAATAAAAATTACATTTGTTTCTTCTTGTTAATGGATTTTTTTAAAGATTTATCCCAGAGATTTTTGCACATATTTCTCCAATTAAAACCCAACAATTAGAAATCAGTAATACAAAGCACATATTTTTAAAAATCAAATTTTTAAGATCAATATGAAAATTAACCTTCCCGTTCATACTGTAAACTGCTATTTTGTTGTACATATAAATACACTTGCATGTTATTAGCATGTAGATAAGGCCAACAGTATTAATAATGTAAAACAATTTCATTGATGATTGAGGTTTAAATAAAGATAAAATCATGGAGAATATGACATAAATAACTAAGGGAATTGTAACTTGGGTACTGATATAGTTTCGGTTACAAACAGACACACAATCTCCATTATAACAAGATATTTCAGTAAATGAGCTCTTTGGCTTTCTTTTTTTTTTCTCCAAATGGTGCTTAAGATCCTTACATACAGATATAATTCTATAGTCAGTTTGTAAAAGAAAAACAAAGAAAAAATATTTTTTTTAAACTACTACTGACAATATCGTTTTTTCATCTACAGAAGCCCCAAGTGGTTATTATTCTGCTTAGCTGAGCACAACTACCCACAAAATTTTATTGAATTATATATTGACTTGTTTATAGTATCCCTTTGTTAGTTTTACTGCTAGAATTGTTCCATTGTTTCAATAGGAAATGATTTCACACTCAATTATAAATGTAATCAACCCTCAAAAATAAATAAATAAATAAAATGAATTTGTAATTAATATTTTCATTAACAAACAAAATTTTAAAACTTTAATTTACTTGATATTTCAATGAGTATTTCCATCATCTTCAGAATATACACTTCAAAATATCTAATGCTTGAATATTAAAAGGCATTTTTATGTGTACATATGTACGAGGGTCATTCAATAAATAGGGGAGGGGAATCCCCATGGCTTTGTGGCTTACATGCTAGACTGCAACATCGTAGTAAACAAGTGCAAAATCCAATCACACCAATAAATTTATTTTTAGACTAATACTCTTGGGAAAGGTATGAAACACCACTCATCCTCACCAACTATGGTTTAAATAGTCCCAGTACTATTCTTCTACAAGGATGGCTTTGGCATTAAATAACCAATGAATATTGATAAACTATTAAACAAAGAAACCAAACCAAACCAATAAATAATATTTACCCCCACCCACGATGACCCCCCCCCCAAATTCAAACTCTTCATTGTTTGTAATTAGTTTATAGTAAAAAATCTTTTTTTAATTTTTAATCTCGCAAAAATATTTATTTTGAGGCTATTCAAAATGGCAGAAAATCAAACAGTGCTCCGGGTTTGAAATGAGGTCTGTAATTGAATCTTTTGTGGCTGAACAATGCAAACCATGTGAAATTTATAGAAGAATGTGTGCTGTGTATAGAAAAGAATGTTTTAATTTTTAAAAAAAGATGTTTACAAAAGAGCTTAATATGGGTCTGCCATTACGAGCCTGAGTCAGAAAGACAGTCTATGGAGTGGATACACACTGACTCTCTGGTAAAGAAAAAGTTCTGGACAAAGCAGTCAGTCAAGAAAGTTATACTGACAGTCTTCTGAGACATTAAAGGACCCATTACTATTGATTTCCATGAAAAAGGTGCAACAGCAAACAGTGTTTGCTAAGGTCAAATCCTTAGGAAAAATTCACCTCATTTATTGAATGACCCTCATATAAAAAGTTACCGCTGATGTTAACCTGACCTTCTGTCTATAATACCAGCACATTGTTTGTATATATTTACCCAGCCCTTCTGCCAAGGGTTGATGTGACACAAGTTCAATTTTAAGTGGAGTAAAGCTGGTTGAACAACAACTTAGGGCGTTTTTCCCGAAAAACCAACCGCAACCCTAACCCTCCCTAGTTAAAATTAACAGTTTTATTACAAAATTTGTGGGTTCTGTTTTTCTGGGTCACCCTGTATACAAATTATTTATTTATTTTCCCCATTAAACTAACCTTAAACTCCAACCCAAACCCTAGGTTTTTGTTTTTTTTTGCAAGTGACACCGCTTCGGCTACAGACTTCAATCGTAGCTGGTGGGTTTTTTTTCCAGCAGCCACCGCCTAGCGTTTTTTGAGGCAGGAGGCCGGGCCGGTTCTCCGCGAAGAGTACCAATAATCTAGCCTGCCCTACTATTTACCCATATTTTTGAGAAAGAGATTGATTCATGCCTTCCCAACCAAAGTGAAGTTAAATACAAACAACCTCATCCAGGATTTGAACTCAGATCACAGATTCCATTTCCTACAATGCTAAGTGCACCTCCTGTGATAGTAATATAAGAATAAGATACTTTTTTTTCTTTATTCAAGTGTGCCTTAAAAGGTTGCCTTGACTGTTGGCAGGACTTAGTATATGCGGGATTCTTATCCCTCTGCAGGGGATACAATATCCATATCTTAAGACTCAATGACAAGGTAAATACACTCTGATCCTAGATCAGTAGAAGTGGTGAGGTATATGTAAATAAAGTAAACTCAGTGGAGTAGCCTATTGTTGGTATCAGCCAGGCAGCAAGGGAATCTATCGCTAGCACTAGACGAGGGAGATTGTTTTTACATCAGAGGTGGGGCGCCACATCTACCATCAGCTCCCAACTTTACTAAACTATGGTACCCATGCACTGAGCTGGCGAGGGCTGGTATCAAACTAGGAACCTTGTGGTTCCTAGGCAGATGTTCTATACACTGAGCTAAACAGGCCCTAATCCCATCATTTTTATGGGTGTTATGCGAGTGAAATAAGATACCCACGAATTGTTCAATAGAGATTGGAAAAATAAAGAATAACAATGAGATTTATAAAATATAAATAAAAAAACGGAAAAGGGATGCTCAAATCCACTGCTCCAAATAAAACTGCTGTCAGGTTCATAAGTTTCAATCATTAATTGAATTTGTTTGTATGTTCAATGGATGGACAGACATTGTCATCCAAGCAACAACAAAATAATAGAATTTTCTTCATATAAACACACAAAACTCGTGTCCATTGGACCCTGATTGTTGAACTTTTTCTTTTTTCTTTTCTTTTTTGGCTCTAACACAAATGGGGAATGTTTGTAAGCAGATATATACCGTACATATACATATATACATATCTTGCATACACTGATGTATAACAACATGGCTGTCTTTTTCCAAGGAATCCCCAACTATTTTGAAATGTCTGCCAATCTGTCTTTGTATGACTCACCCACGGAATATGCCTGCCAAACTGTGGACTATTTGCAAACGTTGGCATTTGCTTTTGCTCGGGATGTGTATGACTCAGTTTAACCTATGGCTACGTCTGCCTAACCCTTTACTATTGGGCCTCACGGATTTCTAGATCACAGTCATAGTGAAAGGGTTATTTTATTACACACGCACACACCGTATAGTGTAAAAACATAGGCAAGGATAACGTCATGCTCAAGTACGACTATGTAAAAGAATATATACATGTGTGTGTGTGTGTGTATGTGTGTGTACATATACACGAGTCCAAATATAACTTTGTAAAAGAACGTCCATATGAATTCATGTTTGTATGTATACGTATGTGTGTATTTAGATTTCTAAAAGTATTATATATCGTGTGTGTGTGTGTGTGTGTGTGTGTGTGTGTGTGTGTTCAAATATGTAAAACTATAATATATGTGTGGGTGTGTGTATTCAAATAAGTCAAACATATATAGATATATAAACGCATACGTACAAACCATTTAATGTAAATGTATACAAGTTTACCCTCATGTCCAAGTATGACTATGTAAAAGTATATACACATATATATATATATATATAATATATATATATATATATATATATACACACACACACACACACACACAACGATAAGAATATAAGCACAAAATATCTAAGAAAACAGTGTTTAGGAGCACGTGTATGAATTTATTAACATACGCTTGAAATACATGGGGGTAGGTGTATGGTATACCCTCTAGTGGTACTAGTGTGTTTAAAACATGTGCCCCCTCCTTAGTGTCTGATATGGGTATATGTGTGGGTGTGTAAGAGTATGTTTAAATGATACAAATAACGTGTGTATATGTATGTGTGTGGGAGAAAGTTCATAAATGTATGCACGATTATATTTATGTGACGTGAGTGTATGTTTATGATGAAGGGGGGGAGAGAAAGAGGAATGTTGTGTGTGAGTGCGTGTGTATGTGTGCGTGTGTGGGGGAGGGAGGGAGAGAGCTGCGCTTTTTCTCTCTCTCTCTCTGTCTCTCGGTGGAGGTGAGAGAGGTTGTTCCAGTCAGGAAAGTAATCTCACTGCTCACTTTGAGGCCTTTGATGTCTATATGCTCGCTGCCTTTAATGTTAGCAGTATTATGATAAATGGCTAGATTGCTGGCAGGCTAGCAGACATTGATCAGAGGGGAGCCAACAGAAGCACCCCCTCCACCACCAATACCACCACCACCACGCTGGTCCTTTCCCACACCGCCGCCCTTCCCTCCGTTTTTCAGATCCTACTCCCTCCATACACCATTCAAAAAAAAAACACCCCCGCCCAACTCTAGCTTCAAATGGGTGAAGGCTGGAGAGAGGCGGAGGGTAGGATCTCAACTTCCCTCTCCTAGGACACTGCTGTCTTTCTCCTTTACCCCCTTCTATGCACTAGCTCTACCGCCCCCCCCCCGCAACCTTCCTCACCCAGCCGCTGTCTCTTTTAGAAGCTAGATTAGCTTCAGTCAACCAGTTGGGTCTGGGAGAGCAGGCAGGCTGGCTGGCCCTGCTCACTCACTCATAAGGAGCTTTTTAAGTTGGGAGATAGATTTCCAATTCATGGCCCAGGGGACGGGACAGAGGAAAGCGGAGGGAGTAAAGGACAGGGGCAAGGCTCTGGTGGGGCAGAGACCAGAGAGAGACCTACACACAACCAAAATCTAGGTTGCCTTATGCGTTTATACATACACGCACGAAATTTTAAAATATACACAACATACAGAAGTGTGTATGTAAGAAAGGGGGCACAATGTCAGTTTCTATCAAATATGTACATATAAAAGAGACATTGTTATATAAGTACACAGAATACACATACGCACACACTCATTATAAATATGAAATATGTACCCATAAAAAATGAAATACCCATGTATCCCCTTTTCGCTGTATGCAAGTAGGTACACTTAACTGACAAATTATTGACAGAGGTACTCTATTGTAAGGTCATAAAATGATAGGTATGTGTGCATTTGTAGTTAAAATGCTTCAATCTTTTTTAATAGACAGAATTTACCCAGTGTATATATATATATATATATATATATATATATATATATACTGGGTAAGTTCTGGTTAGGGTAACGTGGACATGAAGTCAGCGGTGCTTGGTTGCTGACTGTTTCTCCCCTACGCGATCCATGCTCTATCCACGATATTGAGCACTATTTACTTATGAATATAGCACACTATTTTATCAATAATAATAAAATATACATGTGTGTCTGTGTGTGTGTTTTAAAAAGAGGATGACTTAACGGAGAAGACGAATCGCCTGTGTCACAATTTTGATCGTCAATGAAAAGAAGTAACCGAATAAGTCGGAATTATGAACAAATTTGTTGAGTTGGTTTAGAAAACCGATAAAAATAGAATATATCTACCTAGGTTTCATAGCGAGGATCTTCAGGATAATTTTGATTGTAATTGATTAAAACAAGTGGATGTAAACTACACACACACACACGACTGTTTTCATTTGCAGTGGTTTTTAGCATAAGGTTGATACAATTCTTGAGCTTTTCCCTGAGGCGAATTTTAAAGACTGGATGCAATATACACTGATGTTGAAACTTTGTGTTACGGTTTGAAAAATATATGAAATTAAGAAAATAAGAGCTTCAAAAACAACTTAGTCTTTCATTTTAGCATTTAAAACAATGTATACGATGCTTATGATACAATTATTATCATCATCATCATATCAATCTTTAAGAGTTTTCCACACCAGGTTTAGCTGGTAATCTTTCACTGGAGACTGAGCGACAGCAAGTCTCCTCGGTTCTCCAGAACTCTTTCATAGAATTTTGAGGTGTTTCTAAACATGCTGTTAAAATTTGAGATGCTATGAACGAGAGTTGGTCAAGATTACGAAATGATAAAACCCCGTATACCTCGAATGATATTTTAAAAATTCTAAACACACACATTATATATATATATATATATATATATATATATATATATATATATATAGATAGATAGATAGATAGATAGATAGATAGATAGATAGATAGATAGATAGATAGATATACACACAACTCCCACCATACATATAAAAATAAATTGTACTCAACTAAGTTCAAACATTCAAGTTTCTGAAGATTTATATATAGTGCTTTTAAAAAATTGAGGAAGGAGTACTCCATACACCTCAGGTCTCCAAAATTGGAGCCTCAACTTTAAATGCAGTTTAGTGTTAAACCAGGCACATCTTTTTAAGAAGGAGACAGTCTATTCTAAGCCCTGTCGACAGGGTACTCAAATAAACTATCTGGGAGGTTACGGTCAGTCACTCCTCACCCAGCATTATGCGAATTAGACTAGCTTAGTTCTTTAAACATTTAAAAAATGGTCACCCTGTCTCTGAGCATTGTTATATCCAACTCTTAGATCATGCCTTTCCATCAGTGAAAACTGTAGGGAATGGTCGTAGCAGCGTTAATATTTACTGGAAATAAGACAATTGCAATTTGATTTACTTAAGATTTTTCGGAACAATTATTCTCATATTCATTGTTAGGTGCCGTTATAGTATGTGGTCTACGAAATCATGCCTCTCTTATAGTATGTGGCCTACCATAAAAAGCATATCATAAGTTTATAATAATAACTGCTAACCCTAACCCTATTTAAGAATTTTAGAATCAATTAGATCTCTGATTCATGTAAATTATCGATAAATTCTTTTTTAATTATTCTTAGTTACTATATACAGCTTATGACTGAATTGCATTTCTTGAAATTGAATGTGAAAAATAATTAGTTTCAATAAATTGCCTACTACTTGTATCTATAAATGTACTCTTACTGAGGTAGGACACATTCTATAACAGAATAAAAAAGGTAGGCCACATACTATAACATCACCCATTGTTATATACACAACGTTTCGACCGATGTGTTCTCCATTATTCTTTAGGTGTTTCTTGTTGAACTCGAAAGCCTTCACGGAACTTCGAACCGAACCCTTTATTTAATCCATTGTCATTCTGTTAACCATGACCGGGTACAAATGTTAAGCTATGTTAAGTATTCTATGTTATTTTCGCCCGTGGTCAGGACTGAACCTGCAACCTTCAGATGACTGTTACTTAGAACTGTATTAACTCAACTCTTATATCCGTTGTGCAGAGATGCAGACATGTATGCGTCCTGCATCCTTGACGCACAAATATCTAAAAGGACGCAATAAAATCGTATCCATGCATCCCAGTGTTTTTCTCTTTTCTTCCCTCACCATTTCAAGCTAACTGTAAATACATTTCAATAGTTTCTTAGAAATGAATTACACAAGATAGGTAACAATGTAGCAGTTAGCCAGCTTTAGTTGGGCCCCATAAATTTTCCCGGGGACTCATTCAAAGCAAATATGTGCGTCCCAGGACGCACTAAATCAAAAAGCTATCAGCATCAATGGTTGTGCCATGTGTCCAACTGGACAATAAAGATGAGAACAATAATCCGAAAAATCTAAATAATACAAATTATCAAGTCTCACCTCAAAAATTCAGACAAACAATTGCAGTTGCTTGTCACTAAAGCAAAGGGAGATAAATATTGCCATCATCATCATCACCATCACTATTGCTCATTTGCAGCTGCTGCAAATAGCAATGCCAGATTTGCAAGTTTGAGATCTGTCCATTTTCTTCTAACGCTCAAGTTGGCACTGTCTTTTAGTGTCAGAAAGGCCTTCAAGAACTGACAGCTAATCAAAACTGCCATGCTCAAAGGTTCCTCAAAGAATTGTTGCCATAACAGGTATCTTTCCAGAGGGTCACGCACCATTCACTCGAACGATAGATTTCTAAGTTAGCAATTCAGCGGACCGGGGCAAGAGGGAGAAAATATTTCTCCTTTTCATAAAGAAATATATAAGAACTCACTAAAACTTATTTTTGCCTGAACTTCCGAGATGAAGAATTGTCTTTATATGTACTCTGATGTACTCAGATTTATATATATATACCAGAGATGCTGATAGGTACGCGTCCTGTGTCCCTGACGCACAAAAATTTAAAAGAACGCAGTAAAATCGTATTCATGCGTCCAGTGTTTTTTTTTTTTCTTCCACCACAATTTCAAGCTAACTGTAAATACACTTCAATATTCTTAGAAACGAATTACACAAGATACGTTACAAGGTAGGTGTTAAACGGCTTTACTTGGGACCAATAAATTTTCCCGGGGAGTCCTTCAAAGCCAATATGTACGTCCCTGGACGCATTAAATCGAAAAGCTATCAACATCAGACTCTTGGTTGTTATAGCAACAGCCAAGATGAGGACACAACTCTGAGTTACATCAGTGTATAATAAGTCATTAATCTATATCATTAATTGTGAAAAGCTTGTTTGTCCGTCCTCTAATCTAGGGTTAAATGGGCTGAGGTGCGCATCTACCATATTTGGTATGCACTTGCTGTTCAGTATTAATGGATCTACGAGACTAACTTGTTAACCATCACACCACAATGGGATTAGCCCCCACACCCACCCAAAGCATTGTCAATAGCAGCCCAGTACAATTGACTAGAACAATGATCACAAACAATTATCATCAGTATATCGTTAGGGATGTCAATGATTTTTGCACAGAATTATTTTTTCAGGACTACGAGGGTAATCCTAAAAGTAAGGTCTCCAAAATATTTAGAAATCACAGAAACGTTTATTGTCAATGATGTTTACATCATTTTAAAGTTTCAACCTGAATCTATTTTTCTACCTTATCGCTATTTTAATCGATGCATTTTTGAAAGCGCTGTGGCAGTTATTGTATGCCCGTGTCATATCAGTTTGCCGCCGTGTCGTCGAGGAAGTCGTCGTTGCAAATGCCTACACTATTTGTGGACGTTTTTGACATCCATGCAGGACTCGCCACACACTTCCGTTAATTGGCGATGAATTTCAATCGGTTTAATGCGTTTTGCGTTCTAAAATCGAATAACTGCACGAACTACACACTTGGTGGTAGCGTCAATCGGGAGGTCCACCAGAAACGACTGCCAAGCCAAGATCGTGCGGTGAAGAACGGACTGGCGCATGCACAACAAATACAACGGTGTTGACAATAACCGCGCGAATGATTTCTATGCGTCCCCAGCGCTTTCGAGGCCTTACTTTTGGAATTATATATATATATATATATATATTATATATATATATATATATATATGTGTGTGTGTGTGTGTGTGTGTGTGTGTGTGTGTCAACTCTTTCAAATAACTCTGACGTTACCACCAGCTCATTCATTTCACAGTCATTCTAACCCAGCCTAAGACCTAAGTCTTGACCTATTACCCTACACAGATGTTTAATTTCATACCAAACTTCGTGGGTTATCTAATGCCAAAGCCATTCTTGTAGACAAACAATTGGGGTACTTTTTAACCCATACCCTACATAGATGGCTATGTATTTACCTAACCCCTCCATAGGATGCGACACAAGGTATATTTTAAGCGGAGTTTAACAGGTTTGAAATAAGTTTTCCTTCTCCTGGACTGGTTACCCAACCAAGTTTAAAGAGTCCTACTCTCCCTACTATCTACTCATATCTGGAGGGAGAATAGTTGGGTGTATACCTTTCCCAAGGGTATTAAGTGCCATGTGAAATGCAATCAGCATCTTCGAGGATTCGAAATCGGATTGCAGTGTTCATTTCCTACGACGATAACTATTATAGTACATGCGCCAACGTGAGTGGGGTGGGGAGGGGGTACTTTTGCTCTATATTCGTTTTTACGCAGAGGTATGCATACATATTCACAAACACCAAACAAAGAGAGAGAGGAGGGAAAGAGGAAGTTTCCGCATAGCAATACGATTAATATAGATGACAAATACATTTTATTAAAAAAAATTTAAAAACATTTCAAGAAAGGTATGTCAAGGAACAATTTGTTTTGGGGGTTGTATTTTTGGGAGGAGGGAGGATATCTATCAATCATATATATCATGCTCTCACTCTCTCTCTCTCTATATATATATATATATATATATATATATATATATATGCACACACGCTCAATTTTTTAAAAAATAATATCGAATCCTATATAGAAAAATTTTAAGATTTTCAATAAATAAATAAATAAATAAATAAAAGCCTGAAAAAATTTTTCAATACACATTGTTTTAATCATATCTCCCTTGTTTTTGAGATTAACTTTCATTGCTTATAAAAAAATCATTTAAAAAAAAAAAAAAAAGAAAGTTTTGACTTTACCAGAATTTTGGATTTTTAAAGCGAATACTTTTTTTTAAAAAGTTTTTTTTATTGTTATTTCAATTTAAAAACGTTTCCTATCTTGAGCTTAGACAAAATGTATAGCGGCGGTGGGGTTGTTCAAGTGAGGGAAACCTGCCTTCAAAATCAATATTTGAAATTCGGGTTTTTACTTGGGATGATTAACTGAAAAATGCAAATATAGTAGGATCTATCTATCTAAAGTATAAAGGTTCCAAGATGACCCAGAGATGAACTCCAAAAGACCCACTGTTTCATGCAGTGTCACACAATTCCCCATGTTATATATATAGTGGTGGGTAACAGCTCTATCATTGATAATGAGCACTACTACTAATAGCTCGTTAACCACTAACTCACAAAGTGAGCAAGTGATATATATATATATATAACAACGACAAATCCTTTCTCATTAATTTTTTTTCACGTTGATTTTATTTTATTTCACTATTAAGTCATATTCAGTCGTCAAAAAATACCTTGACAAAGGGTGAAGGTCACCCGAAATATTGCGAACCAAGGGTCTTTTTAACGCGGGGTGCCACGCCCAAACCGAAGCTTACGCAGTGACCAGTGCAGTGACCAGGCCCAGTCCCTTTTAGACGAGGGACAGATGTTGCCTGAAAGGATGGCTCCTTGAGATTCACGGCTGATAACTTACCGGTACAGAGGTCGAAGCCACTCGACAACAGGCCCGAAAGCCCAGGTAAATAGATTTGACAATAGCAAGTCAACAGTAAAAGTGAAATGAATTAGACGAAAAAATTTCAGTAGTAAAGCTTTTCGTTTTTGTTTTTCAATTAATTTCAGATTTTATTTCTCAAATTTTATTTCAGTCAAATTTGTCACATTTCTCGTTTTTCATTTTAAAATAACTTTTAACATTACATACATCTTCAGAAATATATATATATATATATATATATATATATATATATATATATATATATATATATATATATAGTAGTTATTTTGTATTGCAGACAGCTGAAGAAGCAAGGATGACTCATAAGCGACGTCCTCCTATGGAAACCAGCACATGGACATATCAGTGCGGGTTGTCCAGCAAAGACCTACATAGACCAGTTCTGTACGGATATTGCATGCTACGCGGAGGACCTCTCGGGGACAATGAATGATAGGGACGCTGTTGTGAAAAACTCAAAAGGAGTGAAAATAATATGGGACTTAATATTAATTAACAAGATAAGAAGAACTTGTCATCTATGGATTTTGCCATTCTAGAGACGTTCAAAAGAGAACTAGGGAGACTGGTGATTAGAGGGATAATCGAGACCATCCAGACCACAGCAATGTTAAAATCAACTTGATAACCAATTCTTTTTTATGATTCAAGTCAACCTTCATTCTCCGTCTTTAAAATGATCTCAATATCAGTCACACCTTACCCATCCTATTGTCCGACTATCAGCAGGATAAACACATTTATCTCCTCTTCTGTTAATCAGAGTGTGACTCCCACCATGACAGTTCACATTATCTTTAATCAAGGCATGAAATATCTGACACCTGCGGAGATGTTGACAGATAATCATTTTCACTGGATACAATAACCAGTCTAATGCCAAAGTCATAAGACGACAAACACAAAATAAGAAGAAAAAAATCATTACTTCATGTCAGTTGGCTTTTCAAAAACCTACTGCCCATTTCTTATTCAAGACTTCAGATTTAAAAGAAAAACTCTGACGTAGACAACAGCAAACTGATATCTGATCGACATAATGGGTAATTTAGAAGGGGGAAGGGGAGTTCATGAGTTTAAATGAAAAGTTGCACAATGTCCATATTATCAGAGTAAAATCTATATACCAATACACTTGTACCTCTGTGTGTCACGTCCTGTAGTCACCTCAGTTAAATAATAGACTATTCCGTTTTGATTGAAATGGAAGTAAAACAACATGTTACACACCAGAAAGAAAGGGGAAAAATATAATTTTTTTTTAAAATAAGACGCTGATTATATATATATATATATATATATATATATATAAGAAAGGAACGAGAGCGCGAAAGCGATAATGCTAATCTGTTTCAATAGAACGAAATGGAAAGATGGAAGCAAGGGAGACAGATAGAGATAGTTAAATCAAGATTATTATACTTTTTACACACTGTACTATGATTATATATATATATATATATATATATATATATATATATATATATATATATATATATATACACACACACACACACACACACACACCACACACAATGATTATAGAGAAATAAAAGATGCAGCAAAAATGCAAAAATGCAATGGAATATTAAAAGAAAGAAAATATAACAAGAAATAAAGAAAGTGTGTGGGTCAAGAGAGTGAAGAAACGATAACGCCAATCTATTTCCACGGAAAGGAATGGAGAAGTAAGAACAAACTCATAAGTAACGTTCTCCTGTGGACAACTATGCATGGACACACCAGAGTGGACAGACCAGCAAAGACTTACATTGATTAGCTCTATGCGGATACTGGGTATTGTGAGGAGAACTTGCCAGGAGCGATGATTGATTGGGACGGGTGGCGAGAGAAAGAGATGGTCATGAGAATCCGTGCTGCCAGTGCGATATAATGATGACATATCGAACTATTTAGCAAGTTTGTAATATTTACATGACCATACCGTGCTATATCCACAGGACCGGCTCGTTGAAATGAGTACAAGAAAATACGCCAAAAGATGTGAGCATCCATCTTTCTTTTTTTTTTCATATAAATAGCTATGCCAACTTATGTATAGACTGTTATTAACAGGTTAACGACCATATAGAAATCTGATCTATCCGATAAAATAAAGCGGGAATTCTTCCAAGCTGTAATATCAACCTAACAATAATATTCTACATACAGAGAGAGACACACAGAGAGAGACACAGAGAGAGAGAGAGAGAGCAAAATAAGTCCTCAACCCTAATGCAATCCCATAAGACTTAACTCTCAAAATAGGATGATGGAGAGGACACAAAATGACATTTGACTGATTTAACAACATCTCGTCTAGGATTATTTCATGCATAGAGGTTAGGGAATCACATTCATTGTAAGTTCATATTTACATTTTTGATCAAATTGATATGTCTGCTAAAATCATGAAAAAAGCTGGAGAATATGACTTGCTGAATATGATTGATTGATTTTAACAGCATGTCAACCCGTCTAGGGTTATCTTATGGCAAGAGGTTAGGGAATTGCAATCATATTTTACATTTTTTATTTGTTTCTTACGATTTTTATTTATCTATTTTATTGCAAAGGGTCCTATCTAATACAAATAATTTTTAAGCAGTTCTCTTTGACCCATAGATGGGACCCTAACATATACAATACACCTCGGGTCAGAATGGACCTGAGAGCGATCGCAACGAATGGAATACTCCCTACTCTGCAGAACTGAGGCCTCATCATCAGTGTCATAACCAGGATACAGAAGGACATGATCAAAACTCTGAAAGGACCAAAATCAGCTCTGATCACCATAGTTAAGCAGTGTTAAATATTTAGTCAATAATTAAAAGGGTGACCATTATAGAAGGTCAGATATTATCAGCAACATGCAGCCTTATGTTTCACTAGGGAAAGCATAGAAAAGAAAATAACATACTTAGAAACAAGTGACTGTTCCACTAGAGTCAAACATTTTTTTTTTAAATTTAAAAAAAAAAAAACAACTATAAACAACATATAAACAACATATAATAGAATCGCTAACTAAACAGTATCAATATGTTCCACTCGTCTTTCCAGAATCTCAAAGAGCTCAACATGTTAGCCAACTTGGCTGCTTACATTAATTCCAATTGGATAAATATACAACAATGTGGGGTCTCATGGTTTTCGTCTCGATGGGAAGAGAGTTAAATAGATATGACTACTCATGTGTAAAAAGTGTGTGTGTGTGTATATATATATATATATATATATATATATATATATATATATATATATATATATATATATATATATATAACGAATGTTCACAGAATGTTTATTCATGAATGAATAAATAAATAAACAGTTCTTCTTACGTTCGTTCGTCTCGGTTTTTATACATTATTTGTCGTGTGTGTGTGTGTGTGTGTGAGCAAGTCACATTTTCGTTTCATCTCACTTGAAGATAACCTTTTTTTTAAGGAGCTTCATGACATCGCACCTAAATATTGCCCTGATGATGGTTTATATATCCAATATTTATAAAAACCAAAACGATAGAATATAGATAGAACTATTCATTTAGAAATAAACACATCTTCTGTCTGATTTTTTTTTTCATATTTCTATATTTACATACGGTCGGATTTATATATATATATATATATATATATATATATATATATATATATATATATATATATATATTTATATATATATATATATCCTATTGTACAGCAATATTCACCTACAGCTACAGTGACACATGAAAGTCTTTAAGACAGGTGAGAATTTAGGACCCAATTTAGGATTACACCACGAGCGCCTCCGAAAAAGGCTTACATAGGACCAACCATCAGTTAATAATATAATTTTATTAGTTATCTTATTACAATGGAGATTATGTATCTGTAGATCACCGGATCCATTACTAACGACGATAACTGTTATGCATCGTATTGGCCTTTTATCAGACAAGATTAAGTTTAGTAAATATCTATTGAACTGGTTAAGACATAAATTCCAGTTGAAAGGAATAAATATTCTGACATTTCTAAACTGAGCTTACAAGTAATATATTCTACAAAAGAAGCTTAAAATTTTTTTGTTTTTGTTTTTTATTGGTGCCTTTTTTTAAGACGTGAATCACAGTCATCACTGACAGTGGTGGCATTGTTGGAAATGTTGATCTGATGAAGACAGTTAACTTCTTGGAGACAAACTGAAACTTCGTCGAACAAAGGCATCTTAGGCAAAGCAAAGACTTTATGGCAACGCTACAAACAAAAGAAAATTGGAAAAATGGTTGGGTCGACTTTACAATTGCGATATTTTATTCTATTCTATTTTTACTTGTTTTGTTTGTTTGTAGTCAATGGAATTGAATAATGAACAAGTAGCCAGACATTGAGGAAATTGCAGGACAAAACTGAAGGCACCACAAGATGGATCAAAAGACAATAATAAATGGTAAGAAGATGGTGAAGTGAAGGAGGGGAAGCCAAAGAAAAATTTCGTCATGGCATTTGGAGGAAGAAAAGAAAAGTGTGTGCAGTTCTCAGACAATAGCATGAAAGAGATAGGAATTTTTTTTTTAAATTTTTATTTTATTGATTTTTTTATTTTAGCTTTGTGTTTTTTTTAATTTTTTTATCTACCTTACACAGAACATACATCACCATTATTACATCTGCAACAACATGGATATTTTTCTATCTTCTTTCAAAGATAATATCTTTATTATATTAAAGACTTTTCTTTCTTTTATTACTCTTCACAAATCCCTTCTTCCTTTCTTTCATTATACTATTTACTCCTTTTTATTTTACGCACCCCTTTATCTTTTTTAGTCTCTTTCTTTTTTTTTCTCCTGATTTTTTCCTCTTCTTCCTTTTAACTCTCTCCCCCCCCCTCTCTCTCTCTCTCATTTTGACTTTCTTTCCCTTCTTTTCCCTTTCTCCCTTCCTTCTTTCATAATACTATTCTTTCTTTTTTACCCCCCCCCTATCATTTTTAGTCTCGTTATTATTTTGCTGATTTTCTATAATTCTTCTTTTCCACTTTGCTCTTCATTTTTCTCCCCACCTCTCTCATTTGACTTCTTTCTCCCTTCATTTCTTTCTTTTTTTTCTTTCACCCCCTCCCACACTTATCTGTTTTAGTCTCTTCCTTCTTTTGCTGATTTTTTCGATTCTTTTCTTCTTCTTCTTCTTTGCCCCCCCCCCCCACCTCAATTCTCATTTTGACTTTCTTTTCCCTGCCAATTCACGACCCTCCCCCTCTTTTGGCTAACTTTAATTATTTCTTACTAAACGTTTTCTTCCTCATCCTTCTCCTCCTTGCCACTCTACATTCCTACTTCAACACCCACCCCCACCACTAGCAAAAAAGCAAGTTCCACCCATTTCTCCATTCCAAAATTTTTTCAAAATTTAATTTCCTCTTTTTGATTCTGTGAATAAAGCTCCATTTCTTCAGCCAACACTCCGTTTTATTTGTTTCTTTCAAAAGATTTTCTTACTGTAGATTCAATCAACAAACGTATATAAATTTTTAGAGACCCTTCCCCACCCCCAGTTTTTTTTTTAAATTAAATAACCAAAAACTAAGATGGTATGCAAACGTCTTTCCATTATTTCTTTGAAAATTACTTTTTGGTTGCTTTGTATAATGGCATATCAACCATTGTCCTCATCTTTATTGTTATCTGCACAACGTTTCGGCCGATGTGCCCTCCGACATTCTTCAGGTATTTCTTGTCGAACTCAGGAACCCCCTCCCAATTCCGACAAGAAATACCCGAAGAAGGCTGAAGGGCGTATCGGCCAAAATGTTGTGCAGATAACAATAAAGATGAGGACAATAGTTCGAATAATACAAATAATACAAATTATCAAGCCTTATCTAAAAAAATTCAAAGAAATTGCTTTATCCTTATTTCAGTATTATTTTTTAAAATCATAACTTATAGGAGCAAGGGCTCAAGATTATTTCATTGTTTCGGGGACACTATAATATTTGTTGGGGACACCGAGCACCCTAGTCAGGAACACCCACAGGACAGTCTGTTTTTAGGGTTTTTTTTTTTTTTTTTAATAAAAATTAAAGAATAAAAAGATTTTGTGGATTTTAACATCATTTAGGTGGTAATTCTTGGATCTGTGCAGTAAAGATAGTAGGTGTGGTGTTCCACCTCACACAAAAAAGCAATTTTCTTGGTCTAGTGCTAGTGAAATAGGATAAACTCCCTCGCTGTCCAGCTGATACCGACAATAGTCCACGCTGCAAACTTTACTTACTTATATAGATTATTCACACAAAATAGATAGATACACTCAATCTCACCTGAACATTGATTTATCAATATTTCAATCTCTCTCCCTCTCTCTCTCTCATACACATTACTTTAAGCCCTTTTCAACTGGCCAAGGATGGCATTTAAAAACTTAATTATATATATATATATATATATATATCATACACACACATTATATATATATATATATATATATATTATATATATATATATATATATATATATATATTATTGAAGGCGAAATAATGCAAATTTATGTTTAAAAACATATTTATTTAATTTAAAAAAAAAATTTTTTGTCCTAATATTTTCGGGCTATGCCCATCTTCAGAGAGTTGAAAAAATTTTCACAGATGAAAAAATTTTTCAACTCTCTGAAGATGGGCATAGCCCGAAAATATTAAGGACAAAAAAAAAAAGAAAGAAAAAAAAATTAAATAAATATTTTTTAAACATAAATTGCATTATTTCGCCTTCAAAAAATATTATTACATTTTAATTAATGCTTCTAACACACTATAAAAAATAAAAATTCTATATATATTATATACATATTATATACACACATACACACACACACCATATATATATATTATACATAATACACACACACACACACACAACCATATATATATATATATATATATACATTATATATATTATACACACACACACCATATATATATATATATATATATATATATAATACACACACACACATATATACACACACACACATATATATATATACACGCACACAAATACACATACATTATATATGCACACATACATATATAACACAAACATTTTATATATATATATATATATATATATATATATATATATATATATATATATATACACACACACACAACACACAAAATAGATATTCCCCCCCCCCGATCCTGAACATATGAATGAACATGTTTACACTTTGACATACATAAATATATCTAACACAGACTTACCGCCCCAACTGAGTATCTACATAACTCTTCCTCTTTATTTGCTATTTTCAATTGTTTGCCTTTGTTCTTGCTGCCGTTGTTGTGTGTTGATGATGATGATGATGATCCCCCACCCTCTCGCCCAGCTCCTCCCCTCTTATCCATAGTATTGGTGTTTCTTCTCAAACAATTAATGATTTTTCTCATGGCTACAAACAGATAAGGTTAATTACTTCCCCTGCTACATATCCCAGCTGTCTGGGGTCTTCCTGTCCTACACAAGATTTGGAGACAACCAACCAAGTTTCTCACCCCACCACCCACCACCTTCTTCCAAGGCTCCTGGAGTCTCATCCTTGATTCTTCCATCAGGAGTCATGCAGACTCCAATATAAAATCCTTTGCATTTAGTATATTCACCCACTCCTGCCCTCCCCCCTCTCTCTTTTCTCTCTGTCCCTCCCCCTCCAGTATTTTCCTAATTTGGTTTTTACTTATTTATTTAACCATCCGCCACTCCACCCAACTCTTCTACTGAACTTTCTTGTTTATTCTTGTGTGCCCTGCAAGGAATATGTAAGTTAGCATTAACAATTTGACTATTCATCCTGGTAATTAAATTGCTCCAAAGAAGAGAGAATTAGAAATGGTTGTAGAAAGAAAGGGCGAAAGAAAAAAGGAGAAAGAAAAAGAAAGAAAAGAAAGAAAGGAAGAATTAAAGAAAAGAAAGAAAGAAAGAAAGGACAGAATTGAAGAACAGAAGAAAGAAAGAATTGAAAGAAGAAGAAGAAGAAAGAATTGAAGAACAGAAGAAAGAAAGAATTGAAGAAGAACAGAAGAAAAAAGAAAAAGAAGACAGAAGAAAGAAAGAAAGAAATAATTGAAGGACAGAAGAAAGAAAGAAAGAAATAATTGAAGGACAGAAGAAAGAAAGAAAGAAATAATTGTAGGACAGAAGAGAGGAAAAAGGCAAGGGAGAAAAAAAGCAGCAAAGAAAGAAAGAAAGAAGGAAGGAGAAGAAAGAAATGCGGAAAGGTTAGAAGAAAGAAAGGGCAAAAAAATAAAAGACAAAGAAAAATCAAATGAAAGAAGGAACAAATAAAATACAAGAAAGGAAGAAAGAAATAAATAAAAGAGAGGGGTAAACAAAGGACATAAGAGAGAAAGGAAAGAAGAAAAAAAAATGAATGAAAGAAGAAAGAAAGGAAGAACAGAAGAATGAGAGAAAGAAGATAGGAAAGAAAGGACAGAAAGAAAGGACAGAAAGAAAGAAATGAAAGAAAAGAAAAGAAAAATAGAAAAGTTAGAAAGAAAGACAAAAAGGAAATGAAAGAAAAAAGTAAGAAAGAAAAAAAGACAGAAGGAAAGAAAGAAAGACTTATAAAAGAACAGTGAAAAGTGACCCAGTTGAAAAAGGAATTTTTTGGGCGGGGAGGAGGGGAGAAAATCATGAGAATATTAACACAAACAGAAGAGAAGAAAAAAAAGAAGCACTAGAATATCAACTAATAGAAAATTGGTGCAACACAATCTTCCTTCTTCCTGTTATTTGGAAATGAATTTGGTCTTAGTGTGGCACAAGTGGTGCCAGAAAGATGTTGAATAATACAAATTAAAATGTAGACCAAGCCATTTGCAACATAGCAGTCCTCATACCAGAGCAAGGTTCTAAATACAGTGTTTTCCTACATTAAATAAATTGCAACATTTTTCATAGATTTAGAATATATGAATATTTATCAATAAAAAAGAAAAGAAAAATATCAAGGATTACTTATATACAGAACGCAGTATAAAATACCTTCCACATTTTAAACCGTCACCATGGTACACTTAGGCAAGTAGTAACGGTAGCTCCATCAAGCTAAATTTTACCATTCTTAAGACTTGTGAATCTGTAATTGCTACACAGAGAGATTTTCATGTTCATTTCATGTTACATTGGAAAAATACTGTTCCGGATAGAAAATCAATTCTGCGATGGATTGAAAATTCTATCCAGAAACAGTATCATTTTCAACAGACAAGCAGTATAAAACATTTGTTCTTTTATATATATATATATATATATATATATATATATATATATATATATATATATACATTTGTTCTTTATAATATATATATATATATATATATATATATATATATATACATATATATATATACATAGATGTGTGTCATAAAATTATCAAGATTGAAGCTGTATTTGCCAAGATAGAAATGAACAATGAATGGAACGATAATTATTTTTCAGAATACAAGGTGTGTCAAAAAGTACAAAAATCTTGATACTTTTTGACACACCTTGTATATATTCATTTACACAACACCTCTGCACAAGCAGGCTGCAACAAAAGGTAATTTTCTTTTTAACCAGAGTTTAACAGGTTTGAATTAAGAGTTTTCCTTCTCCTAGAATGGTCGCCATACCAAGGTTAAAGTGTCAAGTCTACCCTAGTATTTACCCATAGCTTCAGCGAGAGTAGTTTGGATTCATACCATTCCCAAGAGTATTAGAACTATGTGAAATTCAAGCAGCCTCATCTATGATTTGAACTTGGTTCGCCATATCCATTTTCTATAATGATAACCATTGCACTACAAACACCATACACTTATATATAAACTAAATAACACGTTTTTCTTATTTGAAAATACCTTTTGCCATGGTGCAGCAATTACAGTATCTCTAGCTTCACATCACCCACAATGCACTTGGCCACACAGTGCAATACAATTTTTGTAGCTCATCAGAAAGTTCTGACTAGCCAGATGAAAAGAGTCGAAAGAAACATCCTTTCTTGTGACTCTCTAAAGAGCACTAATCAAGGAACCGTTATGAACAAGAGGCAATTGTTCTCTGGAATAAATAAAAAAAAAAAAGAAAAGAAAAATGTGTGTGTGTGTGTATGTATGTGTGTATATATATATATATATCACTTTTTTTTTTTTTTTTTTTTTTGTTTCCTTTGTTCATTTTCCAATCAGTAACAAGTCTGGTCACTTATTCGGATAATTTGAACCAATCGCAAGAAGTGAAAAGAGACAAAATAATAGCCCCTCCCCACCCTAACAACTACTGCCCTTGCCACATCCTCTCGAGGGAAGTGACATAATGATTTATATTGATAGCAATAATCAATCAGCAAAATTCGGCATATCTCTGATAGATCAATACCAAAGATATAACTCTTTGAAAACGCTAAATACAGCAATTCTTTTTGTTATTTCCTTAAAGACATTGTCCATCTTGGTCATCTTTAACAATGTAAGTTTTAATTTAGTTTGTTCTTGGCATATCAATCTTCATGAGTTATTCAATTCCAAAGCCATCCCTGATGAAAAAGCAGTTGTGGTATGATTTAACCCATAGTTGGGGGGGATAGATCAGGTTCATACCTTTCCCAAGGGTATCAGTCTGAAAGTGAACATAATAGTGCGACTGGAGTTCACACTTCCTCACTACAGTGTCACAGTCCAGCAAGTTTTTGGCTAGATATTCAACACATAGTGGTATCGATTTTCTATCCAGAATAGCATTATTTTGACATAACATGAAATGAGCATGAAAAGCTCCCTGTGGAACATTGATTGTAATTGATCCTATTTGAAAAAAAAATTGTAAGACATTAGCTGGATGGAAGTACACTTGCACCACACTGATGAGAGTTTAAAATGTGGGATATATTTCTGCCACACCCTCTGTGTGTGTGTGTGTGTGTGTTTTATATCCACAGGTAGAAAAGATTTCCCTAACAGTAATTAACATTGTTGCATGTTCATCAACCAAATGATCAGGTAGATTGTTGCTTCATTTTGTGGATCTTATGATAATGCTAATTTGCTACGCCTATGAAATAAATCTAAATCAGAGTTTTTGGCGAGATATTCTCGAGACAGCAGAATTATTTGGCAAGATAGCAGAATTTTATTCTACAAACAAGTTCTTCTCTTTAGCTTTCTCTGTTTAAGCTGAAGACACTGCATACCATAAAAAAAAAAATTATTAAAGAGAGTATTTACTCATTTTGCCATAGAAGATGAGATATGGCACAAGGCCACTTATTAAAGAGTTAACCTACAAACATTTGTGCATGGGTGGATGTTCGATTATTTTCTTGGTATATATATCTACCTAAACCCACAACCCCTGGAACAAAAGCAAAAAAAAAGGTCTTCAATCAAACATGCTTAAATAATGTGCGTGTGCAAGTGTGTATGTATGCATACATGAATACAGATAATCATAGATACAATGTGTATTTACCCAACCCTTCGACACACAAAGGATGCAACACAGAGTCAAAACTTAAGCCAAGTTTAACAGGTTTGAATTCAGAGTTTTCCTTCGTGGTGCTCATAGTTTTTAAAACTATTTTTCTTTGAATTGATGCAAAGTCTTTTCTCTGATTCAATTGGCCTATTTTTATTCACTTAAAAATCTAATAATGAATTCTAAACGTACGGAAAGTGGCATGTTATACACAATATTTTTATCATATATTAAAGATTAATTTCATCTATCAATAGGCAGATTATAAATAGAAAAGATTACCATGAATAGTATTGAACACTTTCACCACAGGAACTATATTGATGTGATTTTGCATTTAAACTGCATGACTATAAATATAGCTCAGCAAATGCAAAATTAATTGCTAACTCTTCAGTAATGTGACATCCGAAACGCAGTTCCTCTTTCATTGCCAATTAGTTCTTCTCTTTTCAATAGAAACTTGTTTCTCTTATATTTCTTATTAATTATTAAGGTGTTTGGGATCAAGGAGAAAGTTTCAAGATTAATAAAATATAGAATCAAATCACATCACTAGTTCTTTTATTGTTGCATAATTGTTTATTTTGTATAAATGTAGACTACACAAGCTAGACTACACAATCTAATCCATCTCTCTCTCATATATATATATATATATATATATATATATATATATATATAACGTTTTCTTTCTTTTCTCATAATAAAATTCTTCCTTCTTTGATATTTTTTTCTTTCCTCTCAGTATAACTTTCTTTCTATATATTATCTCGTTATTTATGCTAACACCTATTCTATCTATCACTAAAATTCTCCTTATATATATATATATATATATATATATATATATAAGACACACACACACACGTGTGTGTGTGTGGAGTGAAGGATTGAATAAATCTGACAAAATGTGGTTGAGTGTAGAGGAACAATGTTTTGTGGTGTTATATCCTCATTTTCCTCCACTCTCAACCATGCACACACACACACACATATATATATATATATATATATATAATATATATATATATATATATATATATATATATATATGCACCTGGGAAACAATAGCTCAATAAAAATAGCAAGATTTTTTTTTCATTTTATAGCAATAGATATAAAATTCTCCAAATTAGATGATAAAGCATTTTCCAGTAAAACTTGCAACTGAATAATTTCATAGGGCCTCTGTTTGTACCAACCATCATTTTTTAAATCAACTTAATTTGCATTGTAACAGTGATAACTATGAAATGCTAATTAAAATACTTTCCTCCATCATGAATACAGATACAACAGATTGATGGGTCATCAAGTATCTATATAAAAATACATGCAAAGTGATAGAGGTGGTGTCTGCTAATAGTTAGCACATATAATGTTCATATATATATATATATATATATATATACACAACAAAAGTAAAAAGTTGCAAAATAATTACACTAATATTTATATGAAAAGGAAAACTTTAATGTAACTATATCCTAGTATGAATAAATGGCTCATTTAACATGGTAATTTGCTCGGTACAGAGCACTGATGCAGTGTAATGTTTCGGCTACTAACACAGCTGGCCTTCTTCAGGTACAGAGAGATCTATTTTTGTGTATGTATTTTTATAATGTTATTTTCATTGATGTAACCAGCATATGGTAGAAGTTGAAGGACTGAATTTGAAGAAATCAATATGTGCGTGTGTGTGTGGTATATATATATATATATATTATATATATATATATATACATACATACATACATATACACATACACACAGATAGGTACACATCCTGTGTCCCTAGCTCACCAAAATCTTAAAGAACACAGTAAAATCATATCCATGCATCCCAGTATTTTTCTTTTTTCTTCCCTCACCATTTCAAGCTAACTGTAAATACATTTCAATAGTTTCTTAGAAACGAATTACACAGGATAGGTTACAAGGTATCCGGCTTTAGTTATTTCCCCAGATCATAAATAAAAACCCTACAATCTATTAAGAAACTTTAGTTGGGACCCATAAATTTTCCCTGGGACTCATTCAAAGGAAATATGTGCGTCCAAAAAGCTATCAGCATTACTGACGCTACATAGATTGAATAAAAACTCAGAAGAAAGCCGGAAAAAAGTATTTTTAGGCTTTTTTAGCTAAGTGTCATAAAAAAAGAAAATGCTGGAAAGTTCTCAGACCAACAAAATATAACAACCCCGCACTTTTCTTTTTATTCTTCTTCCCACCCACCCCCACAATCAATCTATTTGGAGGGTTAAAGAAAAATGAGAAATTATGTGCCAAGTGTGTTAAATAGTGGGATTAATATGTTGAATAGCATATACAATGTGTGTTTAAAAAGTATCAAGACTGAAGCTGTATTTACCAAGACAGAAATTAACAATGAATGAAACATTTTCTTTAAAATATGAGGCGTGTTCAAAAAGTATCAAGACTGTAGGTATATCTGTCATATTCAGACATTAAGGGAAGAAGTTTTTACACTTGAAAAGTTCTCTTATATACACCTGAATAACTGAGTCTATTACGCCCCCCTCCTTAAGCCTTGAGAACAAATTATTGTGTAATTTTATATGATAGCAATTACTATAGAATGGATCATAAAATAAATACCAAACAAGTTTTTTAAGAGTTTTGGGATTAAATCACAGAGAGAATTCCTAAGCCACCATTAAAAATCTATAGTTACCTGAAGAAGGTAAATCTCCACCCCACCCCCAACCACCCACTTCCCCCAAGTAACTTATTCTCTTCATCTTTACCAAAACATCTGAAGATTTTTGAATTGCAGCCTCTTGGTATAATCAGAAGGAGGTTAACAGCTGTTAGATTTGCCCAAATCCATAGGCTTGATCTGACTTTCTCAACAACCCTAACTAGCTCTCACCCCCCCCCACCAAATAACCTCATTGGATTTGTTAAAAGCAATTAACCTCCCCCCCACACACACAATTCAATCCTTAACAGAACTAAAATGACATTATACTTTTTTTTATCTATTCAATATAACCAGATTTTCATAATTGGTTTAATATATATAAGTCTGAATCATGTTTCCTTGCATACACATACACACGCGCGCGTGTGTGTGTGTGTGTGTGTGTGTAAGTATATAAAAATATGAAAAAGCAAAGTATTCAGATGATTTTATCATAGAAGGAGCCAACATTAGAACTTTTCAGTTTAATAAATTTTCACCAAGGTATCATTGATATGTTGTGACTTCTGAATATTATTCAAATATGAATGTGGAAAGAAAAAAGCGACAGACATAATTCTATTTCAAAACTGTGTGACGTAATTTGTGTTCAAAATTATTTTTAAAGATCTGTTCATGGCATTATCTTACTTGACTGTTGTTTTGTGTAGTGTCCAAAATTTATTTTTATTCTAAATTATAAATATTAACGTATTACACATCTTCAATAAATAATACACTAACCAAAGCACCAATAATAAACCCTTGACCAGAATAACATCATAATAATATCAAAACCAAATTCTCTTATACCACAGATGGTAATTTGGTCCCTAGTGACCCTTAATGAATTGAGGGCTCAATATAAATACCATCAACAGATTCCTTGTAAATTTTTTAGTTTTGTTAGATCTAGGTACAGAACTTTGTTTTCAATTGCATCCCTTGACAGATAGATAGACAGAGAGACGCCACAAATTTAGTATATTTCCTCACAAGAACATTTTGGTTTTATTCAAGATCTTGCCAGTAATATTTATAATAAGCAATTGAAATGATTACCAAACTACAAACTTCCACGTTTTCAAATAAAGAGCTATTTACATACTCAAATAATTAAATTCATAAAAATATTGGTCAATGAGAAAGCCTTTGTGCATACATCTAGTATAATTGTTTCATTACGCTGAATTCTTATCTTTTTTTTTATGTACACATTTAGAAAGGCAGTAAATGGTAGAACCAAAACATAGAAGCAAGCCAATACTTTGTACAAAGAAACAGTTCAATTATCAAAGCAACTTTTGCCCACAACATATTTTAGCCACATGTTTTGTGAATTCTAACTAAAAGTGAATACATTTGCATATTCAGTGCTATGTTTTTAATACAAATAAAATACGAAGAAGCACTGAATGAAATTGCAAGACCAGGTTGTTGGAAATTAACAAGGTTTTAATTAACTCTTAACATCCTGTTGAGAATTTTCTAAGTTCAGAGCCCCATTCCTATAAGCATTTATCAATAAATGGCTAAAAATGGTCTTTTCATTTAAAGTTACCTGTTATTTCCCATAATCAAAGTCTTCTAAATATGTTTAATATTACATTATATTAGATATAGTTTATCAGCCACCATGATCCCGTCCTTAAGCATCACAGTTTGCCACCCACAGCCAACAATTGGCCCCTCTGCAGACATGCAATTGACATATTCTACAGTACCAGCCGACATAGGCTGACACTACTTACTTTGGAGTCATCATAATTGCATAATTGCAGAAAAGCAGAAAATAAAATTTGAAAACTGCAAAATAGTTCCAAATTCTGTATAGTGCATTATTTAAGAAAGTGCTGTTTTGTTTTGTTTTTTGTTTTCGGTTTGTTTTTGTTTTTTTCAAGATGGGTGAGTGTTGGTGGGGTTTCTCAAGGCAGAAAATTTCACAGGAAGTCATTTGTGACGACCACAGCAAACAGCTTCAAAGTTTCTGTCGAACAATTTAAAAATTCAAATTAACGTAAATGCCAACATTACAAAAGAAATTTCTTTTACAAGTTGCAT
>CM042142.1:88817941-88820441 GCA_023376005.1 Doryteuthis pealeii | reverse complement strand
TGTCATTCCTTTAATAAAAATGAAACATTATGGTAGGGATATCTACTCCCTCAATTTTTGTTTTTTAAAGCATTTAATTTTTTTTTTTCTCTATTTGTCTTATTAAGTTATCAAGTCACACTGGGTGTTGTAAGTGTTGAGGACAAAAACAGCAAAGAACCTGTTAGGACCTCACTTGAGAGAACAAACTTTATCAAAAGGGGCAGAGGAATTGACTAGACAACCAACTGAGAGCAGTCAAAAAGATCATAGAATAAAGATGAGGTTCGTACAATGAAAATGAAAAAAAAAAAAAAAAAGAATAAAGATGTGATGACTTCATGGATGTTGTCGGTTAGTGAAAAAAAAAATTGATTTCTCAAGTACCTACTTTTAATTTCTAGAAGAATTTGGTGATAATCGCAAGACAAATACTAATTCTAGTCAATCATTAACTTAACCATGATACTTATGGTTCAAAAGCTTTTTAGTGAACGCCAAAAGGAAGGACATATATATTTTTTTAATTGAATAAGCAGAATCCAACAGTTTTTAATTCAACTACTTGTGTTAGGAAAAAAAAACTTAATTTTAGCTTATGTTGAATGAAAAAGTGTCATTAATTAAGTGATCATGGCTTGTCAGATTAAACTGAATAATGTCCTTGGGAAAGGCATAAACCAATCTCTTCTCCCTCTCCTCTATTTATAGGTAAATAGTAGGGCAGACTGGGTTTTTTAGTCTTGGTTGTACAAGGAGAAAGAAAAATCAGAATTTAAACAAGCAGTAGTCTGCTTAAAAATTGGCCTTGTCTCACTTCCTGCCAATGGTGGTGGTTGGGGTAAGAATAAGTATATGTACATATACATACACACTGACTATGTAATCTTCAGAGCAAGACTTGAAGATCACATAGGTGAGAAACTGTCAGTAACAAGGCACTTTGGTTAATAATTGTATCGATGCTCATAGTTGTGATTAACTCGATATTCTATTCCAAGGTAAGTCATCTTCTTTATCATATATATATATATATATATATATATATATATATTCTTGCCCTGATGAGCTACTAAGCAAAACTATTAGTAGGTATATCTGACTCATTAGGTCTAACTTTATCATTTGCTCTCCTTAGGTATCAAGCACTTTTTACTTTAGATAATTATAGCTGTTATATATATATATATATATATATATATATATATATATAAAAATTTTTCTTTTGGCCAAGTGTTATAGTGTTAATCGATTATTATCAGTTGGTACAACCCTCCTGGTCTTTTCTTTTTTTCATTTTTTTTCACCAGGTGAAGTTAGGTAGTATATTTTTACTATCAAACTATTTGCCGGATTTTTTTCTTACCGCAAGGGTTTAGAGAGTAAAAAAACAATTTTTATAATTGCTTACTCAAATTTTGTGTGTATATAGCATAAGAATATTGTGACGTAGAGCTATGACGTAGTTTTTGTTACAGACAGAAATACAGACAATCTCCATTATATATATATATATATATATATATATATATATATATACACACACACACACACACACACATACAAACAAACATAATGAAAATTTTAATCCTACATAAAGTCAGATTAATGAGAGAGACAAAATATTTCTAATCATTACTGATATTTCTGTAACATACAAAAATGACTCAAGTTAGAATATATATATATACATTCTAAAAGATTCCAGTTTACCTGTCTACTGAAGCTAAACCTCACAACACACAGAAAATGTTTTTTAAGGGACAGCCAAGGAATCCTCTTCCTCCCCTTCACTTGGTGTCCCAGTTTTGGTAGCAATCACTTTGCTTAGAATTTATAATCTACTGACAGAAATGGAGCAAAGGTGAAAACTTGTGTCATTCCAATATCACTAAAAAGAAACAGAAGACACAGACGGAAGGTAAAGGGTGATGCAGGGGGGATGAAAACAGATGCACTATCAACTTCCAAATACAAATACAAAAAAAAAAGAAAGGAAAAAAAACTCATTTATCAACTGATTAGTTCTGCCTACACAATAACCATTACCAAACTGCTAAGAATAAACAAACAATTCATCTCCAGTCACATTAAACAAGTCTCTCTACTAATCAACTATTATAATTTATTACAATAACTACCTCAATTAATACCCAAATTACTAATAGCATATATATATATATATATATATATACATTTTTATGATTCCATTTGATTTCAAACTGGTATCAGACTGGTTGGTTGGATTTTACAGCATGTCAACCCTTGTTGGGTTATTTCATGCTGAAGACATTTCGTTTATTCATTCTTGATGGTAGGAGTTTGTAAACAAACAGGCAGGAACTACAACTGGTCTAGCACTAGTGAAAGGGGGATAGACTTCATCGCTTTCCCGCTGATACCAACAATAGGCCAATCTGCCAACTTCACACACACACACACATTATATATATATATATATATATATATATATATATATATATATATATATAAATGTGCATGCACACACACAGAGAGAAAG